>HG992189.1:5398197-6113197 GCA_905220545.2 Melitaea athalia
ATATATTTTTTACATTAATCTACGCCTTTTAAATAAATACACACTGTTTAAACATACAATGAATATAGCGATGTCCTCACACCCCGACTTTTTTCAGCATTTCGAGCACACACTCAATGACGGCAGCATCCCTATGATGAATCGCCATCCTGAGACTGTGCTCGAGGATTTTCTTATCTGTTGCCTTCGCTGCTCTCGCCACAAAGTGACCAATTGCGTCGTCATGGTCGTCGGTGTAGTAGACACAGGTGTTGGTGTGTCTAGTCACCGCGACTACAGCGTGCGAAACGCTGTCGTGGATCTTGAGCCTCCTTGTCTTCGTCTGGAGGACAATGACGTCCTCATAGGTCTGGCCCTGCGCCTCGTGGATGGTTAAGACGCGCGATCCCTCACCGGACCCGTATCCCTGGTCTAGGTATTAATATTCGATACTGCAGCTATTCAGAATAAAACTTACAAAATACCCAAAGGCGAAATCTACATCAATTTAAAATAACGTGCATTTATACAAACGACTTCCAGCACTCCATAAATATCACTTAAGGTCAATAAAAAACACAGCATCAGCGAAATAGCGCAAAGGAGGGATAAAGTTTTCCAAGTCTTTCCCAAACATCTGGTACAAGCGAATGCTCTATACAAGTGGAATCGATCGGAATTCAATAAAATTAAAGATTCAGGAAGCGTGCACAGTAAAGTGTGTGGAGTTCAAATAAGGGAATGTAGCGTTTTAAAAATCTTTCACCTTTGAAGTTTTGGATGATAAAATTGTAATTAACAATTATTATCCTAAACTATTTCCCATTCATTCCAGCGTCCTTAGACTAAATGCTGTCAAGTGTCATCACCATAAAATTGATTGTGTAAATATCACTACTACTACTATCACTATTTTATTTTTTGTTTAGAACAATTGATAATAATTAAAATCCATTACACAGAATGCTCAAGACTTGTCAAACAACAACAAAATAATCAATATTAAATCTTAAGAATTGATCCTTTAATGGTTATCAATTTCAGTCAATTTCGCCGGCATTGGGTTAGAATTATTATTAGTCGTATTAATGAAGTCGTAAATATCTGTGGAAGGAAAATCGTTTGTTGTTCCTTCTAATCTGAAGACTGTTTAAAGGAAGAGTCATGTTTTATATCCTAAGATACAGTGTATCAGTGCTAATGTGAATATAGTCTCTTATTACTTGTTCTCTACGATAGGCAAATCCTACAGCCGCGTTCCCACTTACGGTTAATATGTTTATTTACCGCTCTCCTTCTGGTGAGCCTAGCCGATGTAAGTACTTCGCGTTTTCGATTATGAGTAAAAGTAGGCACAAGAAAATTACAAATTACTTGTTTGTTTTTCTTTGATTTTTTTTTTCAAATGCTGAAATAATTTTGCACTAGATGCATTTTTCTAATAAATTTGTTGACGACTGGTTTATTATTTTATTTACTTGATATATTTTGAAGGAAAACTTTTACACTATTTTAAGAGTTGTAATAGAAAAAAATGTGTTTTTAATTGTACAGTATTCTAATTTAGTTACCATATTATACTGTCCATAGATGTTCTACGAGAACTAATAATAAAAATAAATTTTTACACACGCGGTATTTGTTAAAGTATGTGTGTATGTATATTTTGTATGGACATTTAAAAAACGGCTGTTTCTAAGAGATAAGACCTTCTTTGCAGGCTTTTTACGGGTCCTTGGGCCTGTCTTTTGTATATTCTATTTCTAATAACTTGTATTTAATTATTCAGATAGACTCACGTCAAATTGTCATATTAATAAATAGTAAATCTATATCTGTTTCATAAACTTGCCAACCATAATTCAACATGTCAATTGTGACAACTCTACCATGCTTAATCGAATAGCTATTTGCAATAAACGCGATTAGACTGAAGTTCCGGATTTGACTTTGAGTGCAAGTAGCAAGTTCCGAGATCTTGTTTGTTATGTGCCCTAATGGATTCCCGTGAATGTGATGTAATACAAACCACGGCTCGGAAATTAACTTGCCCCCACGTGCACAAAGTTTATCACAGGGCTTAACACTAAAGTAAGAGCAAGCGCTCTTATAATTGTGAATTAGGTAAAGTTTGGCTAGTTGTTATAGAATACCCATTATCTAAGACAACCGCACCTTAACGTTTAATGTATTTATGGAACTTTCGAGGTAAAATATTATTGGGTATTGTGATCCTTACGAAATTTCTTGTACTTGGTTTTGTTTAACATTTTAAATTCAATTTTCCATTTTTAATTTTAATTTAATAGCTTATCCAATGTAAACTTCTCACTCTGTATTGCTAATTAAATATCTTTTTACAGACTTTTTTTTTATACAAATAGGTCGGCAAATAAGCGTACGGCTCACCTGATGATAAGCGATTACCGTAGCTTATAGACGCCTGCAACACCAGAAGCATTGCAAGCGCGTCGCCGACCCTACCCCAAATTCCCCCACAGGAGTTCTGGTCATCTTACTCACCAACAGGAACACAACATTGCTTGAAAACAGTGTTATTTAGCTGTGATATTCTGTAAGGTCGAGGTACTACCCCAGTCGGGCTGCTCCATATTTTGAGCAGGAAATTTCCTGCTGTGCCCTACCTCAGCTAATACTTACATATAACAAGCTAATAAAGATTTTCAATTTTATTTTGAAAAATAATTGAAACTTATGTATTAATATTATTTATGATGTATTAATATTATTATGTATTAATATTAACATTAGTCTGTTACGTCCGTCTACAGTGATTTTTACACGCTTTTTTAGTTTTAGTTGTAGTTTTTATTTTTATTTTTAATTGTATTCCTGTGGTCAGCAAGGTAGGCAAAGTTCCTGGTGATGCTGTGGAAGCGTACACAGGGTGAACCAAGTGCTTATAATGCTTCTAACAATATTATCGTCAGTTTATAGGACAGTAAATGCTTATTATCAGGCGAATCGTACGCTTGGTTGCTACCTTAGTATTAGGTATGTCAAAAAAAAACACCGAATTTTCCGATTAATATACCCAAAGGAAATGCAAAAAATTGTAATGTATTCTACAAAAAATTACATTGAATAAACTCAGAGATTAACGAAAACTTTATAAATATTAGCGTTGCACTCGGAATAAATAAAGGAATTTCCTAACGTTGCCTGAATCTTGTTGAAATATTGAAGCCTCTAGCGGGTTTTGTCCGACTTTGAGCGGAAGACTAGGAGCAAGCGGGAGCGTGTTGATATTCTGCAGTAGACCCAAATTAAATATTTAGAAGGATTTTAAATAATTTGTCAATGATACTTTGTCTTTATACTGTTATTCAGCATTCCACTAATCAGTCTAATTATAATAAAAAAAAAAACTTGAACAAAACCGTTATTATCCATATTTCATTAAATAATTTTCAAAAAATGATTACACTTTAGTGTTTATCATTAAGTAATCTCAAACCTTCGTAGATACTGCAAAATTATCAATCTATACTAATATTATAAAGCTGAAGAGTTTGCTTGTTTGTTTGAACGTGCTAATCTCAAAAAGTACTGGTCCGATTTGAAAAATTCTTTCACTGCTAGATATAGATTTATCGAGGAAGACTATAGGGTATTTTTTTTTTCAAATTAATGCATGTTAAACCGCAGGGCACAGCTAGTCTATATAATATAATTATGATTGTACGCTGACAGTAGCGACCGAAGCATACTGATCGTTAATAGCATAAACGAGGCTTGGAGCATCGTCAGATGCAGCTTACTGCAGCCGTTCGCGCTTTAACTTTACAAAATTAGAGAATATTGTTTTCAGACGTAATTTTAATATGAATTTGAAAACAGGTGGAAATTAAACTTTAAATTATTTCATTTATAGAGGTTCTTGAAGTTATTTTTAAATTGTATATTTAAATTTTTCATTGTTAGTGAAAAGATGCCGCTGTTTTAGATTTATACTAATACTAGCTGCCCGGACATACTTTGTTCAGTCTGTTGTTTTGTTTTTTTTTTTTTTTGTATAAAAACCTTCCGTGGGATTTAAGGAACATACAAAAAAAAAGCCGAATTAGTAGATAAGAGTGATTGTCGAGTTATGCGCTTAGCAACATTCATTTTTATTATATCTATACTAATATAATATAAAGCTGAAGAGTTTGTTTGTTTGTTTGTTTGAACGCGGTAATCTCTGGAACTACTGGGCCGATTTGAAAAATTCTTTCAGTGTTAGATAGCCCATTTATCGAGTAAGGCTATAGGCTATGTATCATCACGCTAAGACCAATAGGAGCGGAGTCCACGCCGACAAAGTCGCGCGCAGAAGCTAGTATAGCTTATAACGGGGAAAGATTTGATTGTTCGTTTGCATTGAATAGGCTCCGAAACTACTGGACCGATTTGAAAAATTCTTTCACTGTTGGGAAGCTACACTATCCACGTGTGACATAGGCTTTATTATATTTTCAAAAAAATTAGGGGAAAAAATATTTTGAAATTTTTGTTAAATACCCGTACGAAGCCTAGGCGGGATGCTAGTTGTTTATAAAAAGATGCTCCTGTTTTAGAATGCAAATTCTGTTGAGAAAACATGGCGAGATGTAACACTAACATTTACATTAAAGGCTTAAGTACCTTATGTAGTAGATTCAAAATAGGTACACTTCCTACGCGTTATGTTATTTATATAATCCTTTAAATAATTATTTATTTATTTTAATTAATAGGGTCTTTTAACATAACATTTAACCTTAATGCTTGTAGGTACGGGTAAATATGCGGTAGGTGGCCTTAAAAGCCTAACTAAAACTAAATTAGGCTTACTATTATGAAACCACGATGTTTAAAGCTTGTTATCCCTTATTCTAAAAATATTTCTGGAATAACTAAATTCAAGTATAAAATTAATTTGTTAGTGGTTAAAAATCTATACTAATATAATAAAGCTGAAGAGTTTGTTTGTTTGTTTGTTTGTTTGTTTGTTTGTTTGTTTGAACGCGCTAATCTGAGGATCTACTGGTCCGATTTGAAAAATTCTTTCAGTGTTAGATAGCCCATTTATCGAGGAAGGCTATAGGCTATATATATCATCACGCTATGACCAATAGGAGCGTAGCATCAACGAAGAATGTTTCAAAATCGGTTTTTTTTCCTTTTGAGAGATTCCGCTGCGTAAACGGTTAAAGTTTCGCACAAATCATTTGTATGACAGAATTGATCATTAACCACGCTTATGATTAGATAGATAGAGTTAGGAGACATTATATGAATGTTAAGTAAACTGATCTTTCTGAAAGGTTAAATAGTGTTACATGAAGGTAAAGGTCAACCAATTTGACGCTTGTTATTTAAACTCCAATCACTACATATTATAAAACAAAGTCGCTTCCCGCTGTCTGTCTGTCCCTATGTATGCTTAGATCTTAAAAACTACGCAACGGATTTTAATGCAGTTTCTTTTAATAGATAGAGTGATTCAACAGGAAGGTTTATATGTATAATACATGCATAATATCATATAATCTGGAGAATATTCTTGAAGGCTTAGTTCCAGATTACGAACATGTAATCTGTATGGGAGATCTTAATACGTGTCTCCTAAAAAACGACATCAGAGCACAAACGTTACACACACTCACTTCGTCCGTCAATCTGCACTTTATTCCTATGACTAATCCTACCCACTACTTTCCTAATTGTAAACCGTCTCTCATTGACCTTACCTTTGTCTCTAACCCTAATCTTGTTCTATCTCATGGACAAATGACATCACCTTTTTCTTATCATGACCTAATCTTCTTATCGTACAAAGTGCGCCCTCCAAAAACCAGAGGCAAAGTTTTTCTTCAGCGCAATTTTAAGCAAATGGACCTGAAACGTTTAAGAGAGGATATGGAGAACATTGACTGGTCACATGTATACAACGCCAACGATATTAACACCATGGTGGAATCACTAACTACTGAACTGATTAAGATATTTGACATACATGCTCCGATAAGACCTGTGCGGATGAAACGTGCTCCAGCTCCTTGGTTAACTCCTGTCATCAAAAAGACCATGGCTAAGCGTGACAGGGCTAAAACGGTAAATAAAAAATTTCCATCGATTGATAATTTAACTAAGTACAAAGTTCTGCGCAATTTGTGTAACAGGATGTGTAGGGATGCCAAACGCCGTTACATTCATGATTCAGTTCAAAATCTTCCTCAAGCAATGGTTTGGAGATTCTTACGTTCGCTTGGGGTGGGCAAGTCCACTGAATCTTGCCCAAGCTCAGTGGATCTCGATGTTTTAAATTCTTTTTTCATTACTCCACCTATAACTTTGGACTCCCATGTTAAAACTTCTACTCTATTTTCTCTAAACACTCAAGCCCGACCCGACATACCTCAATTCTCCTTTAAACCAATATCTGTAGAAGAAGTCAAGAAGTGTGTCCATTCCATCTCCACCAAGTCCATCGGTAGTGACAATCTCAGCCTTGAGATGATTCTTCCGGTGCTGGAGAACATTGCATCAGTGATCTCACACATCATTAATTTCTCACTTTCGTGCAATGTTTTTCCAGAATTATGGAAGAAGGCTATTGTCATACCCTTACCTAAAACCTCCAATCCTTCCTGCCCTGCTGAACTACGTCCCATATCCATCCTCCCTATTCTATCCAAAGTCTTGGAATCTTTAGTTCACAAGCAACTTCACTCTTACCTTATCTCCAACTGTCTCTTATGTCCTTACCAATCTGGCTTCCGTCCCTCACACAGCACTGTTGGAGCGCTGCTGAATGTAACGGAGGATATTCGGCTGGCAATGGATAATACCAAGCTCACCGCAATGATTTTGTTGGATTTCAGTAGCGCTTTTAACTCTGTTGATTATGACATACTTCTTGGCACTCTTCGTGCAGTTAATATTTCATCTTCTGCCGCTGACTGGTTTTACTCTTATCTTTCTGGACGCCAGCAGCGTGTAGCGGTGGACTCTAGGTCGTCAGATTGGTTACATCTTATTGCTGGTGTCCCACAAGGTGGCGTACTTTCTCCTTTACTCTTTTCTATTTTCATCAATAATATTTCAAATGTTATCTCTTCTCCCTACCACCTGTACGCAGATGACTTACAAATATACCGTCATTTCGAGCTGAATGAATTGCATGAGACCATCGAACTTCTAAACAAAGACCTTGCTGCTATACACCTCTGGGCCAAATCGTTTGGACTCCTTATAAACCCAGCTAAATCTCAAGCCATAATTATAGGTAGCAGCCGTCTTAGACACAGAATTGACTGGAATTCAGTACCATCTATCTTGTACTGTGGTATACCAATTCCCTATTGCGACAAGGTCAGGAATTTAGGACTAATTATAGACAAAAACTTCTCTTGGATGGCTCATGTCAGTGAAGTCAGCAGAAAAATGTACTACACTTTCCACTCTCTTAAACGTCTCCAATATTTTCTTCCCTTTAGTACCAAAATTTTGCTTGCGCAATCCCTTCTTTTACCCATTCTCGACTATGCAGATGTGTGCTATTTAGATGTGACTCAAGAGCTACTTAATAAGTTAGAGCGCCTACAAAATCTAGCAATACGCTTCATCTTCGGTTTACGTAAATATGATCGTATCTCTCAATTTCGTGCTCAACTTAAGTGGCTCCCAATCCGCCTTCGCCATGACATGCACATCCTTTCCTTACTTTATAATATACTCCATGATCCAAATTCACCTTCTTACCTTCGATCTCGCTTCCAGTTACTTCCCCCCTCATCACGCTCTAGGCGTCCTTGCATTACAACGATGCTCCAGGTCCCTAGGCATAACACTAATTTTCTATTTAAATCTTTCGCTGTACGTGCTGCTACTCTTTGGAACGAACTCCCTAAAACGACCCAACAAAGCACTTCAATAAACGTTTTTAAGAAAAGCTTGAGAACTCACCTACTCTCTAAAGTCAGTCCTAATGTATAAGACGTAGAATATTTACGTATGTATATATGTATGTATGTAGTCTCTATGTATGTATTTTAATTGTTTGTAATTGTATATATTGGTATATATTATTATATTAGCAGTGTATGTGTTATTTAAAAGATACCTTTTTTTTCTTTTTGTCTTTTGGTTTTTTTTTTTTTTTGTTCTCTCGCACTTATCTACCCCGCGATACCACCATCATTCACTCCCATGGGTAAACTGGTAGAAATCTCTTTTAGAGATAAGTTCGCCCTTGCAAACTGCCATTGTATTAATATTTTTGTATGTGTTTTTAAGTGCAATAAAGAATATATATAATATAGTGGAGTAACGCAGATAATTTTAGAGGTTTCTAATGTGATGTCTCACTGATCATTTTTGCAACCGTGCGAAGCCGGGGCGGGTCGCTAATAACATATCAGATTATAATTGTGGTATTAATAGAAGCTAAATAGAAGTGATAATAATAACAAAAATTATTATTATTAGGTCTATTAAACAAACATCGCGCTAACAGCATTTATGTCAAGGTTATAATAATTATATTTTTTTACAATCTACCCTCATTAACTCCGGAGTAAAGACCAAGTAGGTTACGCTTTTGGTACCTCTCAAATGAGAGTTTTTGACCTTGCGTCTACGGGCTTTTGCTATTTATAATCTTTCTTTGTTTTGCAACTATAGTATTGAATGTGATTCAAATGATCTTCATGTTTCAGATTCAGTAATTGATATCTAGGAATTTGTTCCCAGCTATTTCTAATAGCTTCAGTAGCGTATCCATAATATATATACTGTTAATAATGTGTTTTGCATAAGGACCTTAAGTTCAAACGTTAGTATATTTTATATATGAGACAGAATTAATTTAATTTTATATTAATTTAGTTAATTGAACTATAAGAGTTGATACAATATCTTGTTTTAGGATTTAGGTAAACATAAGTTAGTTTTACATGGCCTTTGTCGTATATTAAGGTGTACTTTATAGTACGCCTGACACAAAACATTACAGTAGTAGAATATCTTCGTCATTGTCAAAAGAAAATGAAATAGGAATACTTTATATGAAAAATACGATGTCACTGACATAACTTCTGAAATATTATGACTATTAGAAAAATCCCTAAAGATCTTCATCTCGTCAGAAATAAATCTCCAGACATAAGAAGCAGACAGCCATTCGACGGTAAGAACGCTGCATTAACTCCGATTAAACAATCAAGAATTGCCGATGTCACTTGAGGAGTAACAAATGGATGCTCGTATGGAGCGAAATTGCTCTGAGGCGAGCTCCGGAACAGAAGCCATTGTCCGTTAATAATGAAAGTTCCATTTTCAACTTCAAGTTCCTCGTCTCGTTTGCTTGTAATTACTGGGCGTTTCGTTCAAAGCAAATGTCCAGTCGAAATTAAAGCAGATTCACATACCATTCACACTTCCACGGGTGACGCAAAACAGTCGGAACTTTTCGAACAATTTTCGCCGTGACAATAGGTCTATTGTTCTAGTCTGGACTTTTAGAACGAAACGTATCAAGCCAGTTCAGGTACTGTTTTCGGGGTGGATTCCAAATTGCATAGTGGAATGCAGCAGAATGACGATTCATTTTATGACATATAAAAGTTATTTAAAATTTTAGGAGTACAAAAAATATCAATTGGTATATTTTTGTTTCCGATAAAAACTATTTTTGTTATTTTTCGTTTACGAGTGTATATATTTTCTATTCAATTGGATATATCGACTGTTTCATTTTGTTACCACTTGAAGTTTCAGTACCAAGAGATTGTTCAACTTAAGCACTTCTGTTTGCAGTATCTATTTCCAAACATAATACGTCAAAAGTTTTTAGGAAGTCGGCACCAAGTTTGTGAAGTTGACCGCGAACTCGAGTAGAGTCATCTCCAGCCTATCAATTCTCACGTAACAGCGGAACTTGCTAACTAATTAAGACGTACTCAAAACTTTGATGCACACTGCCCTCGCTTCAGTGGAGTTGGAAATTCGCGTGAAGTGCATCAAGTTACATGTACAGATGGAAGTTCTAATTACTTCACAAGTTGACCTGAACCTACCTGATGTTGGGTTGTTTGCAACGATTTTGCACTTAGTATTCAGAATCGAGGCAATTGTTACTATCGAACACTTGAACGCTTGTGTTGCTAATTAGTTAATGTTTATACTTTGAATTGTAGCGGGTAGGATTGTTGATTTATGTCTTCAATGAAGTTGTTCCTTTGACTATCAATAAGATGCTTTTGTATTTAACAGAAATTGGGAATTTAAGGAAAAAGCAAGGTCATGATAAAGTGTCCTTAAGATTATCATTTTAAAAAACATCAAATTAATATTATCAAAACTTTAATTCTTATACTTATCATTTAATAATTATGTTATTTTTCCCACTAACGCTACACTTTTAAGGAGTCTGAATATTTGTCAATCACTGAAAATATTTCTACTACCTACAAAACTCCCTATCTACTGTTTGGGACATCATTTGGGGAACCACAAAGAACAATATTCAGATCAAAAACAAATATTTGTACAAATATAATTATCGAGTCCAAACTCGTGATCACTATTGTTAACTAGACACTACACCTGAAAAGTCTTTAGTACTTTCAATCACGTATTTCCTAATAGGCAAGTGACAAAGATGAATTTAGAACTAATAACTAAATTAAAAGTAAATTATTTTATTTGTAGTAAACGAAGACACCGTCTAGTAGTTTATCTTCAGGCGTCGCTTTCAAGAAATAGACGCTATTACATTTGAGTAACGATACTCAGCGTTTCAACTAAATGAGGACCAGCTCTTGAGTCTTTGGAACTAAGGACTAATCTTGTGAAAATTTATTTACCTTAATATTTAGTTGTTCTTTAAATTGTAGGAACTTAACGATTTATTAGTAACTATCTTTTAGTTCAATGTACCTCGACTAGATTATTATTGTTCTACTTAATGTACTATCATAGTTTTCGGCAATATCTTTTTCTCTACTATATTTCATTATTATTAGAAGGGATAAGCATAATTATGTCTGTCTCAGCATTTCCCGAGGTTGTAGGCTTATCTACATTATTTTATTTCATAATCATAAGCCAAAAAGTACATAATATTTTTTTTTGTATACAAAAGCTTAACTTTAAAAATCCAAATCTGACATGCAATTTGTAACCAATTGTTTTAAAAATTCCTTTGTCTAAATAAATATTACTTAAGTCAAGAATATTAATTAAGATTATTCCTATAGTCCCATACAGATGTTTCCCGTGGTCTGGGTGCTTTTGCAGTTATTGTGGGTCTCCCCACTGTGCCTCGGAGAGCACGTTAAGCCGTCGGTCCCGGTTGTTATCATGTACACCTGATAGCGATCGTTACTCATAGTAGGTAATATATCCGCCAACCCGCATTGGAGCAGCGTGGTGGATTAAGCTCCGATCCTTCTCCTACATGGGGAAGAGGCCTATGCCCAACAGTGGGATATTACAGGCTGAATCGTGATTCTACTAATGAATGTTTAATACTTGAAACTAAAATTAAGATCTAGCTTTACAAATTGTTTAACCAAGATATTCCCTAGTCTCGAGTACTATTCAAAGATTGACTTATTCCTAAACGTTATTTGAACTAGAGAGATTACTAGAAGTGAATCGATCTTAAGCCCAGACTTACTTAAATCTTTTAGTCCATCTTAACTATGTTAACAGAAAGAAAATTACATATACATAGTAGTTACAAAGGAGAAGCATTAATTTAAACTACATGTACTATTTTAATATACTACATAAATAATATTTTTAAGTACGATACCATTTAGGTACAAGAGTCAAGGTTCGAAACTGAACTTAATCTAGCGCTTCTATTTGACTAAATTGTTTAATATAGCTTAAAATGGTATATAGTACATATATGTGATTTAATTTAATGCTTACATACACACACTATACATATTACTGTCTTTTCGAAAATGTTATTAGACTTACACATTACGATACAATAGGAAAGCCGCCATAAGCACCATTAATTCCTCAATTCTCCCAAAATTCTACCTTGTTATCGAACATTAATGGAAATACAGTAATGTTCTACACGCGTGTTGATATCTAATTAAGAGACTTTGCTCTTGATCGAATGTCAGACTTCAAGCAACATTCCATTAATTAGCGACTCACTTTGTACCGTTTTACTATTAATTCTATGTAACAAAGAGATTTCTGAACGAGTAATTTCTTTCATGTAGGTAATTGGTATTTCTTAGGTTGACGTACGGAGGGATTAGTTTGTGACGGCTTACCTGGTAATCATCTTGGTGAATTGCTCAAGGTTCTCGTTATATTCGGTACGTGATTTTGTGTATATATCTTTATAATCAAGAGATTGTGACAGACAAGGCCAATATGTAATGGGATAAATATATTCCATGATTTTGAGGTATTTTCGAGCAGATCTGTGACTCTATTGAATTGTGGATTAAAAATACACTAATTTAGATTACTTTATTGAGTTTATACTCACTTTTCTTTTTTTAATATGTCAGAGAAAAATAATAGCTGCAAGAATAATGCAAAGCAATTTTTCCAAAATTATGCACCATTACTATTGAATATTATTACTGAAGCTTTTCTGGAGTAGTGAAATAAGTACTCGGACCAGATCTTTATATTTGTACAAATAGTTAATTCTGATCTAGATATATTTCCTTCTAGTTCTTCCCATCGAGTCTCTGAGAGCACATAATGCTGTCGGTCCTACTGGTTACTAGAGACATGGTGGACAAATTGTCCGTGAATCTCGAACCCTTCTCTTATATGGAGGGGAGACCTTTACACATCAACAGGATATTTATATACAGACTGATTGCGTCAGTTCAGTTCTTGCACTGAAGTCGGAATCTACAATAATTGTATATGTGGTTATAATATATAGTATATTCTATGTGGTTACGGCACTAAAGAATGTAGCCACCCCCTCTCTTCCCGTGGGTGTCGTAAGAGGCGACTAAGGGATAACACAGTTCCAGTACCACCTTGGAACTTAAGAAGCCGACGGATGGCGGGATGACCATCCATGCTGGCTTTGAAATACACAAGCCGAAGACGGGCAGCAGCGTACGTTCGCGTCATAATATCGGGCGCGAACTTGTGGAGGCCTATGTCCAACAGTGGACTGTGATAGGCTGAAGTGGAAGTGGAATATACATTTAAGTGGAGGTCCTTATTGACATACGGATTAACATATGTGTACATAGACAGCAGACAGTACGTTTGTTTGCTTGGGTCGCGACCGCTAATGGTACAATGTTATTAGTGAAGACAGATTTCTGATTTCGGTACTCTAACATAGGGTTGGTAAAGGTTAAGAAGAGAATAGCATTTTCTAAGAACAAATTCGTAGGAATGAGATACCTTAATTTGACTAAAAAAGTAAACAAGCAAGTATTCTTATGATGCTTACCAGCAAAATTGTTATACGAATTTAAAAGTAAATATACATTTACTCTCATTGAAGTAAATCTATATAAAATTATCTAAAATATATGATAAGGTTGAAGTTACGAAGGCCCATCGTCAGTAAATCAGTCATCTTATAAAGAAAAATAATATTAAGATCTTCTAAAAATAAACAAATATCATAAAACTGAACAGATTATTTTTTTCAAAGCGTTTTTCTCAAGAGAAATTGACTTAATATTTTTCTGTTATTTAATCGTCTTATTGAGTGAAAAAAAATAAATTTCAAGCAATATGAAACACTTTTACATAAACTATTAAAAACCATACTTGTCTTCTATACCATTAAAAAATTGCGTGCGTACAAAGTACACATGTCAGAAGTGAAACTTCTTTGGCAAACTAATTTAAAAAAACAAATAAAATAAAAACGCATTTAAAATACAAAAAAAAATTATTGAAAAAAAAATTATTAGTGAAAAACAGAAAGCCAACGTCACGCGGTGTTCCCAGACAGGCGGTCACCCATCCAAGTACTGACCGCCTCTGACGCTGCCGCGTTAGCGGTTGCTCAAATTTTACCCCTCATGCGCCTAAAGAAGTTTCACTTCAAAAAGTCACCAACGTTACCGTGACGTAGTAGCCCTAGCAGGACAGGGTTATTAATTGAACCGTGGTCATCCTAATGCGGTTTCTAGATTTGTAGGGATTAAACTATTCACGATTGATTGGATATTAATGATTAATTTGATTGTACGAATGAAAGCTATAGTAGATAGATAGATAGATAATATTCTTCATTGTTCACCAAAATACAAATAATCACAGTAACAAATAATAACAAAGATGTACAAAGGCGATATTATCGCTGAATCTTATAGCCTGGGCTTTTCTGATGGTTGACCTAGACGGTATGATGTTTTAATATTTGAAAAACTTGTAAGTTTTAAGTAGTCTGCAACAAGAATGATAATTTTAAATGATTTGTTTCAACAGTCACTCTGGTGTATTGGTGCGTGTCGCTTCAGCCTTTAATATCCCACTGCTGGGAATTGTCCTCTTTCTCCATGTAGGAGAAGGATTGGAGCTTAATCCAACACGCTGTTCCACTGCGAGTTGGTGGATATGTTGTCTACTATGAGTAACAATCGCTATCAGGTATTTATGATAACAACCGGTACCGACAGCATGACGTACTCTCCGAGGCACGGTGGAGAGACCCACAAGGACAGACATCCAAACCAGAAATAGATATTTGTATAGACATAAATATCCACTCCAAGCGGAAATCGAACCCGCGACCGTTGGTTTTAGGCACCGCCGACACGGCACACGCACCATTAAACATGTAGAGTGCATGTAAGATTTTAAAAGTGAAGAATAAAAATCTAATAGCTTCTTCTCCAGAGGGCTGGTACATTTTTCGATCACCACCACTCACCCAATGTTGTCACAATTTTCTGGAAATAATTAGTTGTTAAGTTTTGAATTGTAAACATGTATAATATGGCAAATTATAAGAAAAAAAAAACATTCTTTTAAAAGTTCCACATAGAACCAAGATATTGTAAAGTTAAATGAAAAGCTGATGGTAATATATAATAGATGACGATAAACCATTTACCACACACATGATTCGTTCTTATTTTATAACTCTCGAAGTCTCCAAATGGAACAATACCTCAAAATCCTCACCTATTTTTCAGTTCTGTGTCTTCTTAATTACTACAGCAGCAGTAAAACCCAATGGCATTAATTAAGCCATTAATGATGTCACGTAGGTGTAGCCACGATTTATTGCGATAATTTTACAACGCAGTTAATCATCCCATTAGGCTTTTATTATCATTAGAAGTTAAATTTCCAGTGTGGAGTTAGGATTTTACTGGAGATGTTTAGTTGTATTTTTACGTTTTATATTAGCTGCAATGGACTTTAATTATTAACTTTTAGAGTAACATTAACATAGTGTCATAGATTTTTGCCTTGGTAGTAGCTATTTTTAGTATGTTAGATGTTTAAAAAAACGGTTCGCATCGAATCGGTTCTGATTGTCAATAATCGTTGTCGTCTGACTATTGTTCGTAGTACACCTATAACAGGGTTTCTTAACCTGTGGTCCATGGAACCCTAAGGGGTCCGTGTTATGAAAGCTGGGGGTCCATGGCAAGTCTACTTATGTTGTGAGTAAATATTTTCACTTTGCGCGTTATCAAAAACAGCTGATCAATTTGATATTCTAATCCAGCATAAGCAGCAGCAACCGTCAGACTAATAATTATTTATTAATTTATATGCAAAGTTTAATTGCAAACAATTAAAGGTGATTGGAGTAAATCATCGTTGTTTTTTTTTGTTGTTTTTTTTTTTGAATGGGTCCGTGGACTCTTTAAATTTTTAGAGGGGTCCATCACTAGAAAAAGGTTAAGAAACCCTGAGCTATAACAACACAATTAAAAATAAATAAATGAAAATACATAAATTAAATAATTTCAGTTGAATGTTATGAAACGCTTAAATTATGAAAATACATAAATAGGCAGATATTCCAATCTTTTAGCAGTAATCTTTTTTCTTCATCGATTAAAAATAAGGATTAATGACAAAGTGATTTAATGTACTGTTAATTGATGTTTAATTGAGTTCTGTTTAAATAACTCGCGCCGGCAATTAAGGACAGTCAAGATAAATAATTGTGTTTGCTCGCAAACGAAAAAAAACCGACTTCAATTACATCGACAAGTAATACAACGTAATAAGACGAAAAAATAGTCAAGTAAATACGCGCTATTAAAGATTACTCAAAAAGTTGTAATCAGTTTTCGATCTAATTTAAACAAGACTACAAGATAAGTATTAGCTTTCGATTAAAGTAAGAATCATCGAAATCGGTACACCGAGTAAAAAGTTATGCGGTATAATATAACGTAGGTCGACGAAAAAGTAGTCACGTAAATACGCATTATTAGATATAACTCTAAAAGTACTTGTCAGATCTCAATTAAATTAAAATGGGACCACATGACACGCAACACCTTTCAATTAAAACAAAATTGATCGAAATCGGTCCACCCAGTCAAAAGTTCTGAGCTAACATACATAAAAAAAAACATCGTGTCGAATTGAGAACCTCCTCCTTTTTTGGAAGTGAAAAAAGTGAGATATGTTTAGTTAGAAAGGTGACGTAAGAATTTCCGATTTACATACTTTACTAAAAGACTTTGTAGATTTATTTGTAAAGACGAATGATTAAATTTTATAACAAAAGAACTTAGAAACTTAAACACATTTGAATAGTCAATATGACAATGCCATTTGCCTTAGATTTTCCTAAAGTCCCCTATCTGGTAAAATATGTGGAAAGAAGATCAAAAAGTGATTTTTCATATCCATCTTCATTGACCTTGTTACAAGTAGCGCTGCATCAGGTGTGGTGTAAATGATACGGAATATCATAGTCTGGACAGATGCCAAGAGGACTCGCTGAATACTCAACTAGTTCTCTGAAACTTCAAGCACAGTAACTTATACCGGTTTATACTGGTTATTCTTTTTACAACGCAATTTTTTACCCCGGAAAATAATGGCGGGATAAACGAGTTTTGTTTGTATGTTTAAATTTATTGTTTATAGGTGTTTAGAGTCAATACTGTTATTATAAAAAGAAAGGTTAGTTGTTTTTTCGTTTATTTGTAATAAAAAGAAAGGTTAGTTGTTTTTTCGTTTATTTGTAATAGATAAACCCAAAAAGTTCTGAACCAATTTATAAAATTAATCGGTAAGTGTGTATTAAATTTCTTATGTTTTTATACATATAAGAAATAAAGATGTACGGTAATTTGATTTAGTGGTGCGAAAAATAGGCTTTAAAAGCACCTTCGAAGCGTTATTTTACAAACTAAAATTTGAATTATTTTTAAAAACCGCCAAAAACACCGACGGTTTTTGTTCGATTCCCGTTCGGGATGGATGGTATTTGTACAAATATTTCTTTCCGGTTTGGATGCTTGTCCTTGTGGCTCTCCCCACCGTGCCTCGGAGAGCACGTTAAGCCACCGGTCCCGGCTGTTATCATAAATACCTGATAGCGGTGATAGGTGGACTAAGCTCCAATGTTTCTCATACATGGACAAAGAGGCCTTTGCCCAGCAGTATGTGACAAATAGTTAAACTGGTTTTTGTTTGAATAACTAAGTTAATAACAGTCTTTTAATATTTGCTTTAAATCGAAATAAGTAAAATAAATGTACGCTCGAGTTCAATAAAATACTTTTTAAAATTAGCTGACAAGAACGAAAGAAATACACGTAGAATCCCGGTTGTAAATTTCAAAGGGACCCATTCTGTGTACTTATAATTTTTCTCACTTCATAAGATTGTATTAGGAAATATTCTTACAGACTTACCGCATTATCAATTGAGAGCATTGTGGTCCATATTCCAATATCAATAAAGTTCAATATAGAATGCGAAACCTCTAGCGTTCGTGTAAATCGAATGAACGTCATTCCCCAGGGTATTTCACTTTGCAACATTTTCTATGAAATATTCCTTAAAAATATCGAAAGGAGTTTCTTAAGTGTAGTTATCGCTATGTCGAATATAGGTGATTGGGATGTCCGGGGATATTTGTAAGCTTTTTTTTGTATCTATATTCGACTTGGAAAGGTAACAGAATATTTTTATACTATCACAATACGAAGACATTACACTGCTGACAGTCGGTCATACTTTAATCTCTTTAAGAATATTCTTGCTTATGAAATATTGATATTTAATATTCTATTATATGTTATTTTATACTTATAACTAACTATACAAAGATTTAACAATTTAGTAAAAGTTCAAGTCAGATTTATAATATTCTTTTAATCATTCTCTGTAGTTCAAAATTCAACTTTCAATTTATTTAAAAACGGAAATTATACCTACTCTTTTTTAACTCTACCTCATAAATACACGAATATTTAATAAATTGTATAGTAAATGGTATTGTACAGTAACAACCACATGTAAAAAAAAAAGAAGTTAAAAATTGGTCGGATTTTTCGCATACATTCGCTTGAAGTTGTTCTCGGTGTTATTGTTGAGTTTTGGTACTTGCCAGATTGGTTTACATTTAGGCTGTTTTCATATAAGCGCGTACTTTATGCTAATACGAGTACTTGTTAAATGACAATGAACATGTTTAACTCGCACCATCGTTTTAATTTACATTTATGCACTGTCGAAGCAATATTAGCAAATATACTATCATTCCAATGTTTGTCGAGTGTGTTCTTTGCTGACACTTGAATAGGCAGTGGTTAGCGTTATGTAGCCCTAATTTTCTATTTTTAGCGTTTGTTAGAAGAATAGATTACTCTAGTAACACAACATAAAGTATAAAGACAAGACGCTTGTCTGCGTTAAGCAATTTTTTTCGCCAAAAAGTTAGACACAAGATGTAGACGCCACGTGCGCTCTGCGGTTATGCTGCGTTTGTGCAACGTTTAAAGAAACGCAGATGCTTAACAAACGCTAGTATGACACTGGCATACATTACAGTATAATGTATATAGATAGCTGGATATGTAAACGTAATAAAACCGGCCAAGTGCGAGTCGGACTCGCGCACGAAGGGTTCCGTACCATTCACTAGGTAATATATATTTAAATACATATATGTATTATATAAATATCGAGCAAAATTAGGTAAAAAATTGCGTTTTTTGTATGGGAGCCCACCTTAAATATTTATTTTATTTTATTTTTAGTATTTGTTGTTATAGCGGCAACAGAAATACATAATCTGCGAAAATTTCAACTGTCTAGCTATAGCCGTTCTCGAGATACAGCCTGGTGACAGACGGACGGACGGACGGACGGACGGATAGCGAAGTATTAGTAATAGGGTGCCGTTTTTACCCTTTGGGTACGGAACCCTAAAAACAATTGTATTATACGAACTGATACTTCAAACGTAGTCCTCATCTTTACACGCAAAGATTTGTTTCATTTCGACAACAGAACTCGATTTCAAAACGTACGACCACTACTGACTATGTAAAAAATTTCGAACAATACCGTGAGGAATTTTCATGAAATTTCGCGAAGGTAAAACAAGTAGCACGAACAAAGTTTTTATTTGTTTCGTTTTAGTATGCAGCGATAGTCGGAAGTGAACGAAAAATAATTGGAGCACCGATTTTGAGGGTGCAAGTCTATTCGTTGTGTTTTCGGAATTTTTTTTTAACAATCTTAATTGATTTTCATTTTTGTTGTCTGCGGTCAAGTTGGTATTATGTTAACTTTTTTAATAAATAATAAACTCGTTACGTTTCTTTTGTTTTTACGAATATTATTGTTCTCTTATGTTTTTTTTTCACAAAAGATATTTCTTTTTTTTAAAATTGAGTTTTACATCTATCTAACATATTTAGGGCATCTCAGATCTTTTGTGTGTTTTTATACTGTCTTTTAAAATAGCATCGTGCATTTTTTGTTTTTCATTTCTGGTCGATTCAGATGACATTATTATTTTTATTGTCGGTATACATTAATTTAAGATAAGGCTTTAGATGATAACGAAATTTCCCTTATGATCAATATTTTGTTCGTCCGATCGCTATAATGAGTAATGTGCTAAGATTGCTTGTTGCCTAAACTAGCAAACATAAATAAAATTACGAAAAAAAGTAACACGACTAAACTCTGAAATCACTTAAACAATTACAATACTATTACTTTGAAGATTATTTATCTATAAATAACATAGGCTAAATTAAAACACACACATGCCCACAGACAGGTACACACACTGTTACGAACGGTATCAACAGATATTTAATTTCGTTTACTTTATATTTACGTTTTATTTAGACATAGTACAATTTTGCCTTAAACTCTAAGAAACATTTGTCTATAATTTATTACCAATAGCAAGCAAAAGTAGATATATATTTTTAAACCATACGATACTGGTAAAAAATAATAAACGTAATCAAAACTAAAGGATCAAACATGGATCAAATATTAATTGAATTGCAAACATAGTTCGGGAATGATCTCTCGTCGTACGTAATGCTTAAACAATATCAATTTAGCGGGGATCAAGCCGAAATATCATGTTTGTACAACTCAGACTTCGATAACTATAAGCTTTATATGTTGACGAACGGATTATATTATTTACTAGCTGTGCCCGCGTCTTCGTTAGCGTCTAATTTATCAAAAAAGTTATTGTTCAGTTCTCAGTTATATTTAAAAAAACAATCTAAAATAAAAGTAGCCTAAGTTACTCCTTATTACATCAGCTATCTGCCAGTGAAAGTCGGTCCAGCTGTTTCAGAGATTAGTCGGAACAAACAGACAGACAGACAGATAAAAATTGTAAAAAATGTTATTTTGATATATGTATCGTGTATACATCCATATGCATTTAGTAAAAAGCGGTTATTTTAATGTTACAAACAAACACTCCAATTTTATTTATTTGTATAGATGTATAGATATATTATACTTAGCGTGTTTCCCGGTTTCACGTAGATAAGAGTAAACTGCTCGCTCGTCATTATGAGTTTAGATACATTTTTAAATGAAACTTACTCAAAACAAAAAAAATTATATATTATACAAAAATAGATAGAATTAAATTGTTATTGATGTAGTCTTACTGACTGGTGATATTTTGTATTTGAATATCCAAAGAGTGGGTTTATCCTTTTGCAAAGTAGAATTCATGGAAGTTTACGCTTTACTGTTCTAATATGGGTTTTAATGTGTATATGACTTAAAATTTCTTTTGATACTTGCAAGTCTTAGCCACTGTGTAAATCCCTCTTTATACATGCGATGATCATAGTCGTGGTGACTCACCGGTTTGTCTGAGACAAAATAGCACTAGCGGTGATAGCTGAAGAAACAACTTACAGGATATAGGATTTGTAGGTTACATGATACCAACATTCTCTTGGGAACAGAAAATCATAACACCATGATATGATTGCTGAGAACAGAGTAATTATGATGTATTTCATCGTCCAGAATTTCACCAAGAAGAAACCGTGATTAAATTTTACTCACTCAGTATTTATTGAAATACACAGGCCAAAGACGGGCAGCAGCGTCTTCGGTGCGTCAAAGCCAGCCCTGCGGTCACAAACCCGCCTGCCCAGCGTGGTGACTATGGGCAAAACACATGAGTTCGCGTCATAATGTCGGGCGCGAACTTGTGGAGGCCTATGTCCAGCAGTGGACTGTGATAGGCTGAAGTGAGTGACAGTATTTATCAGTAGTATTATAAAGGATAAATCACGACTGTTGGGCATAGGCCTCTTCCCCATGTAGGATAAGGATAAATGGTGACTAATTTCTCCATTAAAAATCACTGAGTTACCTCTTTTTTTTTTCTAAAAAATAATTAACTATAACAGCCTAATTAACTATAAAATACGTCATGGCAACGACAACTAAAAGTGCACACCTTGCTTTTTACTATACAATTAATCTCGTGTCAAAAGGGCTTCACGTTTCAAAAAAAGCCATAACATAACATTAATATCCAAACCGATAAAACAAGCTATAAGCACATTACTGACCCGCCATAATACGGGATAAATCTTTATCCCCACTAATCCCTATAATACCCATAATACGATAATAAATTTCCACTCCTATCCAAACTATCAATTATTCTAACTAATACTGATTTGCATTTATTCCGACATAATTTGTATTAATTAGACAACGAATGATTTTAGTGTTGTTACATTTTGTATTTACATATTACGGAACATAATCGGTATCTAGTTTTGTCATTGGAATATTAAAAGTAATTTTTACAACATTTACAACAATATACAACAATAATTGATTACCATTTTTGCCACAGTATTATTTTTATACCGCTAGGATGGCAAACAACCGTGAAGTCCACTGCGGTTACCGTTGCGGTTATGTCGTATGGCGACATACCCCGAAAAACTTCTGGTCACTTTACTCAACACAGGAACACAACTTCTTTAAGGTTTAGGTACTTCCTCAATAGGGTTGATCCAGATTCTGAACAGAATATTTACTGCTGTGCCATAAGTTAATAAAAATTATTATACATTTTAGTTATTTATTTATACATATACTCGTAAAGGTTTATTTATATTCTAGATTTTTGTCCTTGTTGGTCTCTCCATCGTGCCTCAGTGAGTACGTAAAGAATTTGCTGCTGGTGGTTATCATAGACACGGAATAACATTTATTGTTTTTGGTAGAGAAATTATCACTCAATCTGCATTATAAGCATTAAGGTGCATTAACGTCCAACCGATTTCCTGTATAGGTAAAGGTGAGGTTTTTTTCCAACAGTGGGACATTTACAGATTTTTAATTCAGTTCAATCAATAATAGTGCATGTTTTTGTTCTACATCCAAAGAGTGTCAATAGGGCTAGCTGTTACTAGGGCTTCGCTTACCGTCAATCACACGACTGAATGTATGAAACATATACAGAGTTACATACACAATATATTGGATACAATTATTCATAGTACAGCCATGGCCGATATGATAATGCGATTTCCTAAAATTTGTTTTTTTTTTTTTAAATTAAGTACGTTCTTGTTGACAATGGTTACGGCAATTGGCCATTGTACTAGCGGTTCAAATCTCTCTCGTGAATTTTTTTTTATATAAGCCATACATACAGATGTTGATTTAGCTCTGAGTATTTGTATTTTTGTTGCGAGTTTTCTAACCCCTAACATACCAATTCCATGCTACTGGGAACCATTCTAAGGGGCTGTCTCCACGAGCGAGCGTATCGCCGGCGATACGCTCGCTCGCGGAGACATTTCCATACAGATTACTGTCTCCACGAGCGAGCGTATCGCCGGCGATACGCTCTCTCGTGGAGACAGCTCCATAGAGAGTGTATAGAAGTAGGTTGCACGACGATACTATCGCCGGCGATACGCTCGCTCGTGGAGACAGCCCCTAAAGCGTTTTTAATATTTTGAAAAAGAATAACTTAGCCAATTGTTATATTAGTATTACGTTTTATTATAAAACAAGATAATCCATACGTAAAGCCACGCCAAAGACAAGCATACAATCCTATTATCTACCTACGTATTACGCTCAGAAATTCCACCATCAATCTACATCGTTTTGCATCTTGTTCCTCAGAAATCAATGCCGTTGTAGCGTCATTGATTTCTGAGGTATGATCATATGTGTAAGATCCACTTGACATCTTATTAGCAAATTGAATATGGTCATATTGTCTGTACTTATACTTCTTTGTCATTTGTTATTCTAACTTCGTATGTTGTTATATAAAAGTTGGATTAAGTCTTTGTTAAATTTTTAATTTTTATAATATAAATTGTCTTGAGCTTAATGCTCTTTGAAATATAATTCATCAAATTTATTTACGTACTAGCTTCTGCGCGCGACTTTTAGGCTTGGACTCCGCTCCTGTTGGTCTTAGCGTGATGATACATAGCCTATAGCCTTCCTCGATAAATGGGCTATCTAACACTGAAAGAATTTTTCAAATCGGCCCAGTAGTTCCAGAGATTACCACGTTCAAACAAACAAACAAACAATCAAACAAACAAACAAACTCTTCAGCTTTATATATTAGTAAGTATAGATTTACTTAGTGTAGGGTTTATGATTTCATTTATTAATTTGCGTTATATGTTGTAGAATTTGTATGTGTAGAGAAAATTTGTACAAATAATAAATATTGTAATTATTTATAATAATTAGTAAATAAATCAAAATATAATAAAATAATTACAGCATGATGTTAAAGCTTCACGCAATCTCAAATATTCTTAAACAGTTTTGAATTATTCAATGCTATCAGTAGATAGATAATTTCATCGAATAATAAAGAAAATATAATTTAAAACATTGCAAAAGAAACAATTTTCTAAAGAAAAAACAATAAATCTAAGAGACAAAGGACAGGCGACAGAGGGATATATCTGAACATTCAATAACAAATGTCGGTTCAACTTTTAATGGGACGTAAAACTATTAACAATGAGAAAGTTCGAAAGAAATCGAAAGAAATGAAGCCCCATCGATTGCCTCCCTCAATGTTTGAACAGTGTATTAAAGTTTTGTATTTAATTTCAGATATTCTATTTATCTTTTTTAACAGCGACAACAAAGCATAAATGAAGCGTAGTTTTGATAATATCTACTTTGAATAACTACGGTAGTTCTGCGTAATTTAAAATTGAGTTATAAGATTTCACTTTACTACGATACGATTACATACATACATTGCAACTTAAATAAAAGCTTTTAAAAAAAGAACTGTCCAATTTGATGTAGTTGCTTCAAAATACATACATTTCGGCCATGTTTTTATATAAATTGTTTTCAGACATTTTATCATTCGATCGATCATCGATTAAATAATTATAAAGCCTTTAATTTAATTTAATACGATTGAAACTATGTAAATATTAACTAAACGAAAGTTAAAAAGCAAACAAAAAACTTGAAATCCTATCGATAGGCCTCGTTTAGACAGAATGTCAAACTTTGGTATTACCTTTCGAATAATGTATTTATCTTTCAAGCCGTCTACATTCCTTAGGTAGTGTTTTATATAAGATGTTCTTGTATTTATTTCTTTTTTGTTTTGTATAAATTCACTCAATTGAGAATTATATCAAACTGTAATGGTAATTTTGTTGTAATGGTAAGTATGGTAATTTTGTAATGGTAACCTTACAAAAGATCACAGCTTAAAAATATTGTTCTCAAGTAGTACTTATATATATAGACTAGCGCTTGACTGCGATTTCAACAGATGGTAAGTGAAGATGCAGCCTAAGATGGTGCGCGCTTGCCTAGAAGAAGCCTATTCACTCTTGATTTAAAGAGTTTTAAGAAGTTATAGTTAGTTGGAAAAATGGAAGCCGGAATGGCATTCCAAGTGCCTATAACAGCAGGGGTATTGCATATTGCAGGCGTCAGGCCTGCTTACCGTCAGATGGGCCGTACACTTGTTTGCCTTAATATGAATTGATCCTAATCCCTAAATACCTAAATAGTGCTATATCCCATCCGTAAAGACATATCCATCTCCCAGTAATTCTACAACTAACTCGATTGAAACCATTATCCTTACACGTCCCGGTATTCCCTGCAATTGCCTGTAAATGTCAATGGCGTGCCCAATTCACGTCTTGTTCGATCTCCCGTCGGTTTATCGCCCCGCTATATTGAACAGTCCTGTCTATATAATATAAGTTAGGTCACTGTAATAGGTAGGCACTACACTTATACGTCTTTGTACGAGGAATTTCGAATACAATATTAAGAAAAGTATTTTTTTCATATTGTATTCGAAATCATTATTGTAACAAATTATTATTAAAGTAATAACAGTAATAAGAAATTTATTTTTACTAATATTTATTTTTAGATTTTTATAAGTAGTAATCTTTTATATAGGTATATGAATGGAAATAAGAACAAATAATGTTAAAAAATGTTACATAATAAAATTAAACTTATAGTATGTTGAGAGCTTTCTAACAAGTATTTTTTAAATTATAAGTACATATATGTTTTAACCTATTATTTTTCGTAAATTTCAAATTGACATAACACCTTTTGTAGTTCTCATTGAATACGCTTCAGCCTGTAATATCCCACTGTTGGGCATAGGCCTCTTTCCCCATGTGGGAGAAGGATCAGAGCTTAATCTACCACGCTGCCCCAATGCGGGTTGGTGGATATATTCCCTACTATGAGTAACGATCGCTATCAGGTGTACATGATAACAACCGGTACCGACGGCTTAACGTGCTCTCCGAGGCACTGTTGCGAGACCCACAAGGACTGCACAAACATCCAGACCACGGCAAACATCTGTATGGCCAATACAAATGTTTGAACAGCCATAAACCACTGCTGTAACCGTTGCGTCAACGCGGCGTCCTATTGAATATAGTTACTTAATAAAACCCTGCCTATTACGAATGAATAACTAATGGATTAGAAAAAATGTATCAATAACTGATTTATTCCAGGCAAATTCAGTTTATTTCACCGAACCGTTGCGGATAAATTCGAATCTTCCCTTATTAAACGAAGGTATCACATTTAACATACGCAACATGCACAATATCCAAATGTAATTACATTCAATGTTTAATGTTATGGCGCTATTGTATAAATTATGCATGAAATATGCGAATATAACATACAATATGCAATCGCACGGGTGAAGAGTATCGAGATTTAAATTTATTTTGGAGGTACATATTTCTATATTTAATTTTTTTAGAGAAAATATATGGAATGAATGATGTAGTATTTTACTGTTCAGCTTGTCAAGCTTTGGAATTGTCTGCCTCACGAAATCTATAGTAATATACAAAGCTGAAGAGTTTGTTTGTTTGGTTGGTTGTTTGTTTGTTTGTTTGTTTGAACGCAGTAATCTCTGGATCTACTGGGCCGATTTGAAAAATTCTTTCAGTGTTAGATAGCCCATTTATCGAGGAAGGCTATAGGCTATATATCATCACGCCAATATCAATAGGAGCGGAGTCCACGCCGACGAAGTCGCGCGCAGAAGCTAGTTTATTATATAACTAGCTGACCCGGCGAACTCGGCGAACCGCGGTCCAGTAGATCCTGAGATTAGCGCGTTCAAACAAACAAACAAACAAACAAACAAACAAACAAACAAACAAACTCTTCAGCTTTATTATATTAGTATAGAATTATAGATTACGAATCTTTTGTATGGGAATATAGAAAAGTGTTAGTTTTAGACTTTTTCAGGGAATTTTTTAAATTTTTCTCTCCGTAAGAACTATCCTCGTACTTCAAGGAATATTATGAGAAAAGAATTAGCGAAATCGGTTCAGCCGCTCTCGAGATTTGCGCTTAGCAACACATTCAGCGATTCATATGTAGGTACTATCAGTGTAATTTTCATAAGCATTAATTTTATTTACTTGTATATTTTTGGTCTATATTTAGGAATTGTTTGTAAGCGTTTCAAAGTTCCTACAGTTAGTTTATATTTTTATTTTTCACTAATAGGTTAATTCACTGATATTTGAAAATAGTAATTATATTTTCCTATAAATATTTAATGAGAACTAACTAAACAACGAATATTTTTAATGATACTTAACAATGTAAATCAAAACCCTAAGTGCAATTGAATTCAATCGTTTAACTCCATTAAATAAGGGTCAATGTACTTAATCAACCATTAATGATCGCCAAGTGAAGAACTGTCGAAATCAGGTTACAAGTATTCTTGTCAGGAGAGGGTCTAAGAGTATGCCCATCAAAGCTCCTGGGATCTTAATTGTTTGCTGTCTTAGATAAAAATAAATTACCGAAATATATGCGCGCGAAACTTTGAAAAGGGGAGCGTGCTCCTTAAGTATAGGTACTGTCAATTGAATGCTGTAATAAACAAATATTATTGGATTTATCGCTGTATTATATAGATTATAAAAGCACTTTTGAATCGCCATTTTAAAAATTTAAATTATATTCATCTATATCTATACTAATATTATAAAGAGGTAAAGTTTATAACTTTGTTTGTATATACGGGGTAATCTTCGCAAATACTGATCCGATCATGAAAATTCTTTCGCTAACAGAAAGCTACACTATTCAGGAGTGACAAGATAAAAGGAAAAAGATAAAAATATATAAAGATTTTAAATCAGCAGGATTTGAACCTGCGCCCTCTGACGTGCCGTGTCAACAATTCAATCTAATCAAGCATTATTATTTGCCTTAGAAATTAATTGGTGATTTTAAAACATTTATATTTATCTGATTTGCTGAAAATAGTGAGAGTGTATTGGAACATATCAAATTTCACCGTACCCTTCTTATGTGAAATGGATTATAACGCCCAACGAAGTGGGCACGGGTCGGCTAGTTTTTAATAAATTAGTTATACCTAGTTACTAAACTACCACCGATTTGGAATATACTAATTCGTATATCTACACTCTTTAAAGAAAAATAGGCAATAAACTCCACAGTGACTCTTCTAAATCTATTATTAGTTTCTCAAATATACATCCGAACGAAATAATGAACAAGATAAGTTAAATAAATTTATAATTATATGACGCCTACGTATGGGATTTCTGATTATTTCTTGTAACGTAATAACAATCGGAGCATTAAAGCCACGTACGGTAAGTCCCTTATACCTTTCGTACGACGGGTTGCGACAAAAAAACTCATTACATCGGGATTTGAAGAAATCCGCGCTGATCCGCGGATCAAAGTGTAAATAAATTATTTATCATGACTTATATGTATTTTATAATGTCAGGAAATTGCTTTAGAACGTTTTTATATATGTTTAAAATGACATTGCTACGAGATTTATTTACACTGTGTATGTATTGAAATACGATAAATAATGAGATATACTGTCGTTACTAAAATTATGTATTAATGTGTCGAACAATAATCGTATATAATAAATGATAAAAACGTCAATGACTATGACATTACACCTCTGTTTTATTCTTACTTTGCCTGTAAAAATCTACCGATAATACAAACTATACAAAAGTTGGCGCAGGTTACCGCGTTGGCGCAGCGGTCACAGCACTAGTTTGTGCCTGTGCCCTGTTGCGTTGGCGGTCGCACAAATACCCAGACCACGACAAACATCTGTATGGCCAATACAAATGTTTTTCGTGTGCGGGGATCGAACCCACAGAAAGAAAGAAATAAAGAATTAAGTACGTTTAATTACGTTTATAGTTCGTTTAATTTGCATTATGCGCTTCTAGAATTATCAACAATAGGAATGAATAAAAATAAAATGTATTCTTTCTACAAAAATCTTCGAATACAAATAACATGTTCTATCATAGGTCTTAGTACTTGAGGATAATCGTAAAAGAGCAAAAAACATCAAACAATACAGTAAGGTCTGATTGGGTCGGGTAGCATTTTCGCGCAGGCAGCTATGAAAGGGCGCTTAGGAGCCTAAAATAATACTATTCTATCGTAGACCCTTCTGATATCTCGAAATGGTCTCGTGTGATAAGTATAACTTGTATAAACATTTCTGATGGAATATTTGAGATTAGAACGCTCATTTAAATAATTCTTGTTCTTTCGTTGATCGATTTCGGAAAATATGGAAATTTTCAGGTTAATCCTGTTTCGTATGTATTATTTGAGTTGATACTATTGCGTATGTGTGTGTCGGATTTCCCTATAGATGTATTAGTCTTAAGAAAGGGTTGATTTGTTGGAATATTGTTTTTGAAGAGTATCGGATCAGAAACTAAAAAATTACTGTATTATTTTTACATAAATGTTTTTGTTATACTAAATTTAAATAAAAGGTAATAAGAAGGTATGATATATGTACATTTCATCTATTTTTATTATTCATTTATATATTTATATAAATATACAATAACAATTATTGTATTTGTTATAAGTACACCTATGCCTTATTCACTGGTCATAATATCCTCCGCAACACGGTTGCCTGGTAGAGATCGCTTTTCAGCGATAAGGCCGCCTATTGTACAAAACTAAGACTAATCTTAATACATTGTAATTTTTTTGTTGGTGTACAATAAAGAATATTTATTATTATTTATTAAGATAGATTTAGAAATAATAATTCGATTCAGTTCATTAATGAATAATATTCTAAGAATGTCCAAACAAAAGTTAATCATAAAATTTTAAGTACCGTAAAATTTAATAAGTCAAATAAAAGTACCAATAGCTTTGTTTAATTCGTTCCAGGGAATGTTTTCATTAACCCCTTATCTATAATTTTATACATAAATAAAGAAAACTGTAGTAGGGTGGAAACGAGAATAGAGCTGTGTCACTGTTGTACCTTTGTCAACTACTAGGGTATCATAAATTTGTGAGACCATAAAAAGTGACATGCATATCTAGAGATCCCATTGTAAAGCAGCTTGGCTTGTGATGTTCTGATACTTTTTATTAATATAGTCCTTTAGATCTGAGAGCATGCCCATCAAAGCTCCTGGAATCCTAATTTCTTGCTATCTTATTGTATGTAGATAATAATAAAATCGCTAAAATGTCTGTGCGTGCAGAACTTCCAAACATTTGCACAAAATTGAAGAATACTTTTTTGAAGTGAAACTTCTTTAGGCGCATGAGGTGTAAAATTTGAGCGACTGGTAACGCGGCAACACGGCAACGCGGTCAGTACTTGGATGGGTGACCGCCTGGGAACACCGCGTGACGTTGCTCTTTTTTTTTCAATTAGTTTTTTTTGTATTTGAAATTAGTTTCTTATAAGTATTTTCATATAATTCAGTATTGTCATATAATATTGTAGTTTCTTAAAAAATTCTTAGTAATCTTATAGGTACAGATGTACCTACAGTGTAAATACATCTTTACCTAACTCCGAATTGTCTCGGTAGATTTTTCTCCGATAGCTATCCCTTTGTTTTGAAGGGCGTTTGAAGTGGCTCAGAGGGCTCACGAGATTGATCTCGAAAATTCTCGTAAATCCGTGAATTGCTCCTTGTTTAATTAAACGTTTACAATGAAATATTTAAAGTTGGTTTCTAATCATCGCTAACGAATCTCGCTGTAATGAGATATATCGAAACAATATTTTTATTAATAATTAAATAATGATTTATTTTTGATATACATCCTTTATAGAGAAGTTAATCACTACATATTATAAAACAAAGTCTCTTCCCGCTGTCTGTCTGTCTGTATATATGCTTAGATCTTTAAAACTACGCAACAGATTTTGATGCGGTTTTCTTTAGTAAATATAGTGATTCCAGAGTAAGGTTTATGTATAATACATGCATAATATAGTAGAGGAACACTGATAATTTTAAAGTTTCCTAATGTGATATCGTAAATAAACACATAATTGCGCTTAGATTGCAAATATTTATTTTATATTTAGTATCAGCATTTGCACCCGTGCGAAGCCGGAGCGGGTCGCTAGTAGCTTATAAATTACTTTATTGATCATATACGTGTTGTGTGTGCTTAGAATTTTTTTTATCCGTAATGACAATTGTTAGATGAAACCTCGGCAACTAGAGTGATAGTTGATTTTTAAGACGGTAGATAGCAAATGTATAAACGTTAACTATTAATTTAATACGCTGTGTGGTTACGGCAGTAAAGAATATAGCCACCACCTCTATTCTTGTAGGTGTCGTAAGAGGGGACTAAGGGATAACACAGTTCCACTACCACCTTTGAACTTAAAAAGCCGACCGATGGTGGGATAACCATCAGACTGCTGGTTTTAAAGTACCGAAAACGGGCAGCAGCGTCTTCGGTACAACAAAGCCAGCCATGCGGTCACCAACCCGCCTGCGCAGCGTGTTGACTATGGTCTATGGGCAACACACATGAGTTCACGCCATTTTGGCGCGTTATATTACTTATATTATTTTAATCCATTACCTTATATGCATTGATTTTAAAGTATAACATATTAAAATTGAGATTTTATACAATAACAAGCTGTGGGTACAACAAATCAGATAAACAAGCGATTGCCACTTGATGGTACGTGGTTACCATACCCTATGAACTTCTGAAACACCCTACCCTCCCTAACAGTTCTAGCTTTTTTCATATCGCAGGGTAGCCCATTTATGATATCCAGGACGCCCGGGTAGGCAGTCCTAGACCGTATATATTCTTTATTGCACTTAAAAACACATACAAAAATATTAATACAATGGTAGTTTGCAAGGGCGAACTTATCTCTAAAAGAGATTTCTACCAGTTTACCCATGGGAGTGAATGATGGTGTTATCGCGGGGTACAGAAGTGCGAGAGAACAAAAAAAAAAAACCAAAAGACAAAAAGAAAAAAAAGGTATCTTTTAAATAACACATACACTGCTAATATAATAATATATACCAATATATACAATTACAAACAATTAAAATACATACATAGAGACTACATACATACATATATACATACGTAAATATTCTACGTCTTATACATTAGGACTGACTTTAGAGAGTAGGTGAGTTCTCGAGCTTTTCTTAAAAACGTTTATTGAAGTGCTTTGTTGGATCGTTTTAGGGAGTTCGTTCCAAAGAGTAGCAGCACGTACAGCGAAAGATTTAAATAGAAAATTAGTGTTATGCCTAGGGACCTGGAGCATCGTTGTAATGCAAGGACGCCTAGAGCGTGATGAGGGCGGAAGTAACTGGAAGCGGGATCGAAGGTAAGAAGGTGAATTTGGATCATGGAGTATATTATAAAGTAAGGAAAGGATGTGCATGTCATGGCCAAGACGGATTGGGAGCCACTTAAGTTGAGCACGAAATTGAGAGATACGATCATATTTACGTAAACCGAAGATGAAGCGTATTGCTAGATTTTGTAGGCGCTCTAACTTATTAAGTAGCTCTTGAGTCACATCTAAATAGCACACATCTGCATAGTCGAGAATGGGTAAAAGAAGGGATTGCGCAAGCAAAATTTTGGTACTAAAGGGAAGAAAATATTGGAGACGTTTAAGAGAGTGGAAAGTGTAGTACATTTTTCTGCTGACTTCATTGACATGAGCCATCCAAGAGAAGTTTTTGTCTATAATTAGTCCTAAATTCCTGACCTTGTCGCAATAGGGAATTGGTATACCACAGTACAAGATAGATGGTACTGAATTCCAGTCAATTCTGTGTCTAAGACGGCTGCTACCTATAATTATGGCTTGAGATTTAGCTGGGTTTATAAGGAGTCCAAACGATTTGGCCCAGAGGTGTATAGCAGCAAGGTCTTTGTTTAGAAGTTCGATGGTCTCATGCAATTCATTCAGCTCGAAATGACGGTATATTTGTAAGTCATCTGCGTACAGGTGGTAGGGAGAAGAGATAACATTTGAAATATTATTGATGAAAATAGAAAAGAGTAAAGGAGAAAGTACGCCACCTTGTGGGACACCAGCAGTAAGATGTAACCAATCTGACGACCTAGAGTCCACCGCTACACGCTGCTGGCGTCCAGAAAGATAAGAGTAAAACCAGTCAGCGGCAGAAGATGAAATATTAACTGCACGAAGAGTGCCAAGAAGTATGTCATAATCAACAGAGTTAAAAGCGCTACTGAAATCCAACAAAATCATTGCGGTGAGCTTGGTATTATCCATTGCCAGCCGAATATCCTCCGTTACAATCAGCAGCGCTCCAACAGTGCTGTGTGAGGGACGGAAGCCAGATTGGTAAGGACATAAGAGACAGTTGGAGATAAGGTAAGAGTGAAGTTGCTTGTGAACTAAAGATTCCAAGACTTTGGATAGAATAGGGAGGATGGATATGGGACGTAGTTCAGCAGGGCAGGAAGGATTGGAGGTTTTAGGTAAGGGTATGACAATAGCCTTCTTCCATAATTCTGGAAAAACATTGCACGAAAGTGAGAAATTAATGATGTGTGAGATCACTGATGCAATGTTCTCCAGCACCGGAAGAATCATCTCAAGGCTGAGATTGTCACTACCGATGGACTTGGTGGAGATGGAATGGACACACTTCTTGACTTCTTCTACAGATATTGGTTTAAAGGAGAATTGAGGTATGTCGGGTCGGGCTTGAGTGTTTAGAGAAAATAGAGTAGAAGTTTTAACATGGGAGTCCAAAGTTATAGGTGGAGTAATGAAAAAAGAATTTAAAACATCGAGATCCACTGAGCTTGGGCAAGATTCAGTGGACTTGCCCACCCCAAGCGACCGTAAGAATCTCCAAACCATTGCTTGAGGAAGATTTTGAACTGAATCATGAATGTAACGGCGTTTGGCATCCCTACACATCCTGTTACACAAATTGCGCAGAACTTTGTACTTAGTTAAATTATCAATCGATGGAAATTTTTTATTTACCGTTTTAGCCCTGTCACGCTTAGCCATGGTCTTTTTGATGACAGGAGTTAACCAAGGAGCTGGAGCACGTTTCATCCGCACAGGTCTTATCGGAGCATGTATGTCAAATATCTTAATCAGTTCAGTAGTTAGTGATTCCACCATGGTGTTAATATCGTTGGCGTTGTATACATGTGACCAGTCAATGTTCTCCATATCCTCTCTTAAACGTTTCAGGTCCATTTGCTTAAAATTGCGCTGAAGAAAAACTTTGCCTCTGGTTTTTGGAGGGCGCACTTTGTACGATAAGAAGATTAGGTCATGATAAGAAAAAGGTGATGTCATTTGTCCATGAGATAGAACAAGATTAGGGTTAGAGACAAAGGTAAGGTCAATGAGAGACGGTTTACAATTAGGAAAGTAGTGGGTAGGATTAGTCATAGGAATAAAGTGCAGATTGACGGACGAAGTGAGTGTGTGTAACGTTTGTGCTCTGATGTCGTTTTTTAGGAGACACGTATTAAGATCTCCCATACAGATTACATGTTCGTAATCTGGAACTAAGCCTTCAAGAATATTCTCCAGATCCTCAAAATAATTTACTTTATCGTTCGGGCTGTAGAGAACTCCGATGAGGATTTTTTTGTGGTTTATAATGATTTCTATAAAAAGATATTCAAGAGTAGCTAGCGAACTTGAGGAAGAGCAACAAACTACAGTCGCAGGAATGCTACCACGGAGGTAGAAACCCACACCACCGCCACCTCGTTCCGTACGATCATTACGGAATAACTTGTAACCGGGAAGAGAACAACTAGTGGATGGGATTGAAGGCTTAAGCCAGGTTTCGGAAACAAGGATACAATCAACTATGCCAGTGCTAAAAGATGTGAGAAATTCAGGGTATGTCGGACTCAGCACTTGGGGGTGCCACTACCGCACTAAACCCCCTGCGGGAACCTTCAGCCGCTTTAATTGGAGGGTCCCGGATCTGCAGGCAACAGGGGATCCCTCCAGCGACAGGCTGGCCTCGGCGAAAAGGCCAGACTTATCCTCCATGGGGACTGTCCGGCTCACCTCTGAACAGCCCCGACGACGCCGTGTCTAGCAGGGCCGGGTTCCCGTCCCGGCCCGACACGGGTACAGGTGCGTTACTGGAAGCGCGTTAAGTAGCGCCTCCTACGCACCCCCATTCGTCACACGCGGGTGGAAGCCACGTCAGCGGCCTCCTCTCTCACCCGCTCGTCGACCTCCTTCAGGGATATTACTGTCTCGCAGAAGGAGACCATCGCCTTCCAGGACTCGTCGTCGTCGAGCATCGTGGTGATGATGCTCGGGAGTGACAAGTCCCCTCGGAGGACTGTCGTCAGATCGCGACGCAGCACCGCCCATCTCGGGCACGCCTCGAAGGTGTGCTCGGCAGAGTCCACCGCCGCGCCACAATCGTGACATTCAGTCGTCGGCTCCCTTTGGGCCGTCCGACACAGGTAGTAACCAAAGCAACCGTGCCCGGTGAGAACCTGCGTCAGAGGGAAGGTAACAGTTCTAGCTATCTCATTTACAACAGGAAGACAACACTAATCGAGAGCAGTAACACTTAGTGTCCTTCTGTAAAATCTATTCTTCTAGAGAGTAAAAAAAAAAATTAGCCCAGCTTACCCCGAGTTTTGCGTTTAGGAACAAATTGAGCGATTCAATTTTATTTAAATCACTCATCATTCTATCAAATATTTAACTGAAATACAAAATATATGATACACCTTTATGTTGATTATACCAGGTATTGTCAGCGACTTTGAATATGAATAAGTTAACAAGGAAGCAATTAAAATACACTTTATTTGAGTAAACTTTCAAAGCACTTTCTCTAACTCATTTCAAAATATTTTATTTATAGATGATGAAAAGGTACGCCTCGAAATGTTTCCACTGACAAGAGAACAAGAAACTCGAAAGTTACACTTTAAAACATTTTCATTTAAAATTTTAAATAGGTACTATAATTAATTTTTTATTTAGAATTGTAAGTCTACATTTTAGTAACAAATAGAATTATGTGCTTGTAAATAATTCAACATAATATTTTTTTCTCAGAATATTAGATTTAGGTTATTAATTGTAGAAGATTATATTTAAACTTTTTGAGATTTTAAATATTGAGCTGTACTTAATTAAATTTTTATACTACAAATATTTTGAGATCCAAAAGTTGATCAGGCCATTATTATAATTTTAACCTAATAGACTTTCATTCATATTAAACAAAAATTGACTTTAAACTATAGTTGTTACTTGCAAGCCGTAACCCGCAGTGGAGCGGCGTGGCCCAACAGTGGGATATCACACAGGCTGAATGCATGCATGCAAGTAAGTACATTACTTTTTCTTTGCTGCTTAGAACAAGGTAGATTTAAAATTAATTTTATTTAGTTTTAAAAAGTTTACGACGTTAGGCGTATTTGTTTCTTCAATTTTTCTTTCCTTGTAAATTTTATTGACGTATTGAATTTTTTAATTAATTTATTTAAACAGTGATAACAACACGAATAATTTCCATTGAAACGTAGTATAAGGAATATAAAGGAAAAAATAACTGGAGTAGTCTAGATTAAAAAATAAATAGAATTTAGAAGACTATAAAAATAGAGTGCATTTTATGGTTACCTCTTAACATAGTTATTTAATATCACCTTGATTTTGTCTGTAGATTGGAGTAAAGAAATGAGTCATGACGCTGCATAATTTAACATTTTCCTACGTCTGACAGCCTTCAAACCAAAAAAATGTTATCTAAATTTGCGGTTTTCAAACACCTTTTTTAAGTTTGAGGAATTATGTTGCAAGCACATTTTGCGATTTAATTTGAGGTATTTCCTTCCTTAATGAACTAATTAAAAGTTGATCGATAACAAAACCCAATTTCAAGATATTACAATTTCAAGATTAAAACTTCATTGTCATTGATTAATTTGAATTAATTATTGAACGGAGTTTTTTTTTTTACAAAATGAGAACTAGTTAAATCTGCTAGAATTCGTTTTGTTGTAAAGTAATTTTGTTACCTTTATTTTATTGCACGTATGTAGTATTTGGCGTCTATGAGTAGCAGTCGAGTGTCATTACCTGTAACAAAAAAATAATAATATTTACATTGTTTAGTGGTGTGATCGTCGGTTTAGCCTATTGCAGTTTACTGCTGGACATAGGCCTCCCCAAATTCGCGTCAGACATCCCGATTTTCCTCAATCCTTATCCACCTACACCCATACTGTACTAGTGTAGTATTGTTTAAGAATTCATATTTGAATTGATAATTTTATCGTTTCACTCGCTTTAAGTTTCGCTAACTGAATATATTCTTGTAAATAATTTAGAATACAGTTTTGACAATAATAATTAAAAGTATGTTAGAGTAAAAAATAAACAATAAATTTAAAACGAAAATTTCTGAAAAAAGAAGAAAATAAATACAAAGCTGAACAAACTTTTTACATATTTAATACTAGCTGCTGCCCGCGACGTCGTCTGCGTGCGTTCACTGCTCGTTCCCCGTAGGTGATAGCGTGATAATATATAGCCTATGTTCTGACCCGACTTCTTAATAATATTCGTGCCAAATTTGAAGTAAATCCATGCAGTACTTTTTGAGTTTATCCCGGACATACATTGACTTTCCTATCATTTTATTATATGTATAGATATAATAAAAATTTCAAATTTTAATTAAGATAATTAGTGACATTATATACGAAAACAGTACCGTGTTTAATAATCCTATTTGTGTAAATTCGGTTGTAACGTCAAAGCTACGAAAGTATAATTGTGATTGTAGCTCGTTCTCTACAATTTACTGTTCCGAAATTAGTATGCATGAGGGCGTCGAAACAAAATTAAACATAAACCTAGATGCAAGTAATAAGCATTATGAACAAAAAACATTTATTACGTTATCTGTACATCGTAATTTTGACCACGCATTAGTGAAGATTGCCATCTTGCTGGCATACCTTTTCAGTTCCGACAGTTCAAAACTCAACATTGTTAAAATAACCAGAAGGTTAATTTTCAAATGCATCAGTTTAATGGGAATATTAGTGAAGTACTCCCTACGTGTATTAATTAAAAGGTTCCGAAACGTGTCTAATTTTCAGATATAACTGAAAATATTTATCATCTGTTTACATTACATTTTGTGTTTTTTTTATAAACGTTCGAACAAAAGCTTGTTTTATTTTTGATTTTGTAATGTCATGTAAAAAGACGATTTAATAAAAACCAGGAGAAACACTGATACTTTAATAACATATTAATATTGTTAATATTTGATAATACAGACAAATCGAAATTTATAACGGCGGGAGTTTACGAGAAGACAAAATTAGCACTTTTCCTTACTAGCTCCTGTTCAAATCTAGTTAAACCCTGCATATATAAACCAATAAAAGTCTTGTAATAAAAAGCCGAATCAATAAAATTCAAAGCAATGTAAAAAATTACCTGACAATGAAAGCGAATTCGAAGGTCACTAGAGACAAAAATGCCAATTTCTTCAACGTTTTTTGTATGTGCAGCATTGATTACCCAGTCAGCAAGACATTGACATTGTCGCAGAGAGTGGCGCAAGATCGCAAGTGACGTAGAATTTATAAAGGCCTTTGTTTAGCAATGGACGACCATCAGACTTACATAACTTGCATTTACACGTGTGGGCTGCAGTGTAACTCCACGCCCTTAACGGAGAGAAATTATAATTTCTTGTGATAAGGCAATGTCGTTAACACGTGTATCATGAGCATGGCGCTGAAATACTGTAAACTAATAAAACCTTACTCGTACTGTAGCAGTTACTACTTGGTGCAAAAAATTACTAACTGCTGTCAAAATATAATGTCATTACAAAATGATGACACAGGCTGTGTACATTTTTTTCTCCGCTGCAGCGAAAAGTTCGCCTTTTGCTGTTATTATTCCTGTTTTACTTTTATGTTTTTATTACTACTTTGGTTGTGATAGCAAAGAAATTATATAACAGTATCAATGAAAAACAAAATAGTCTTATTTCTTTTCTATAACATTATTATTTGAAAAGATAGTAGAAATTAATATTATGAAACACTAATTACTTCTAAAGGATTTTTTTATATCTGTGGAGTGCACCGTGTTCAACGCTGCATCCGAATAAAAAAGTACAGAAGAGATAAAAGCATAAAGTGGAAAAGTATATTAGTTACTGCGGCGAGCGATGTTATCGCGACAAGTGCAAAGGAACGACGCAAACGTAACGCTCCAGGTAATTTGGATGAGATAGTCGTCGTGACCTATCGCGGGTAATAAACTCTTTCATTTTTCAACGTGGTTTATATTATGAAAGATTAGTTAGCAACTGAAATTTTAATCTTTATTTAATAATGATAAATGCAAAGCACAAACGTAACCAGATGGTTTTAGATGGTCACAAGCATAGTGCACAAACACTGCAGTAGACTTTTGTGCTTTGTTGAATTGTACAACAGCTGTTCCGCTACAGTATTTGTATTTTCTACTGTTTGGAAGGAGGTTTGCTCCACTGTGGTTTGGGGATAACTATGCTTTAGAATGTATTCAATCACTTCAGCCTATCACAGTCCACTGCTGGACATAGGCCTCCCCAAGTTTGCGCCAGAAATGGCGCGAACTCATGTGTTTTGCTCAAAGTCACCAAGCTGTGCAGGCGGGTTGGTGACCGCAGGGCTGGCTTTGTCGCTCCAAAGACTCTGCTGCCCGTCTTCAGCCTGTGTATTTGAAAGCCAGAAGTTGGATGGTTATCCCGCCATCGGTCGGCTTTTCAAGCTCCAAGGTGGTAGTGGAATTGTGTAATCCTTTAGTCGCCTCTAACAACACCCACGGGAAGAGAGGGGTGGCTATATTCTTTACTGCCGTAACCACACAGCACAGAATATATTATGAAAGATTAATTATTTTGATTGTTAGATTTGTAACCGAAAGCATCTAATAAATCTGCGTTAATAAGTAAAATTTGTGGATTCACTTGTTGAATAGGTCATGCTATCTTGGCTCACTGAGAATCGCTGAGAATCTGAATTCAAACCACGTAATGATATATAAGTATTCGTCTCTATAAAAAAAATAAAAAAAAATATATGCCTTATGTCTACATTAGTTTAAAAACTAAACTTCTATCAATCACATGGTAATTTAGTCGTATTATTTATTTCAATCTGTGATTGAACCAATTGTTAACTCCATTTACTCCGCAATTTTTTCCGATAAAAGAAAACCTCAATGTTTATTTATTTTCGGAACTCTTCTCACCATAATAGAACCATTATCGATGGAATCAAAACATTATTGGAATATTTTCCATTTTGTACATACTTAATTGGATAATTACATCAATTTCGTTCAAGAAAACTCGTCAAACAAACAAGTTCCATGATCAATACAGAGCAATCGTAATAAAAAAGTAACTAAATGGGAAAATAACTACAGAAAAGTCTACAAAATCTATTATCCCTTTTTATTGTTTAATGGACTTAGTAAATGTATAGTCAACTTTTGTTTTCGTTCTTTGATTACATAAATATATAACATAGTGATGTTCTACATTATGTAATGTAGTGTCATGTAATACTATAGAATTTTGTATTCGTTTATTTGCTTTATATGTATAAAAGTATCTGTTGACTCTGATGAATACGTAGTTTTGTTTTAAACATATTTAAAAGAAACATTTTTTTAAGCTTAACGTTATAAAATGTGTAAATCTAAAATACATTTGGTTTAATACTGAAGATTTGATTTACTGTTTACAATTACATACTGTTTGTAAGCGACTTTGTTATATAAGTGTCTGATAAGAAGCTATTCACTATAGGTACGTCGTAGAGTATGTCTTAACAACTCACTTGAATAGTACCTTAAATGTTCTATACATTTTTTACTATTTGTTATGTTTGCAACAATGTGACAAATATCTTTGAATTCTTGAATGATACTCATTTACTTTTTTATTCCTATGAAATTCATTTTTAACCTGTTTGATTACAAAGTCCAATTTATTTTACATACTTCATTATTAATAAACATCTACAAAAATTAAAATTAGCTCAGAGTGTTTAAATAATACACTAAACTAAATGGCTAGAGCGCCGGACACGATATGTCGGGGGTGCGGGTTCGAATCACGCTGGATCGAAATTTTGATATCATAATAAAAAACCTTTTCGAATTTCCTCATGTGTGGGAAACACAAAAAAAATATATAATAATAGCACGAATACACTAAACTATTTATTTTAGTTTAAGAAAACTAACATTATGATTTTAAAATTTATCTCAAAATTATATATGAAACATGCACCTGGCGCATCTTATAATATTGTCCTTTTTCGCCAACACGTGTTGAATTTTAAAGGAATATTACAGTGCAGCTAGAATTTGAATCCGTGGTTTTCTGTTACGATGGATATGTTATGTTGCACTATACCATCTTAGTTAAATCTTAATATAAATATACTAGCGACCCGCCCCGGCTTCGCACGGTTGATAAAACTATCAGCGTTCCCCTACTATATTATGCATGTATTATACATATAAACCTTCCTCTGGAATCACTCTATTTACTAAAGAAAACCGCATCATCCATTCATTCATCCATTGCGTAGTTTTAAAGATCTAAGCATACATACAGACAGACAGACAGACAGACAGTGGGACGCGACTTTGTTATACTATGTAGTGATAACTCACGCGTCACGTTGTTTGTCCGCGATGGACTCCTAAACCACTTAACCGATTTTAATCAAATTTGCACACCATGTGCAGTTTGATCCAACTTAAAAGATAGGCTATATTTTATTTCGATAACATATATAATTATTCTATTCAAGAAAAAAGTTTAAGGCGGTACGAAGTTCGCCAGGTCGGCTAGTTAAATAATGAAAACGAATCGACAAATTGTGTTGACATTCGATTACTTTTTTTTGAATCTCTTATTAGCAAGACAAAAAAAAAGAAAAGAAAAAGCACATAATTATTATGTATTCCTGAAATATTCTTGAAAGTTAGCCGAAGTAAGGTCTTAAGTTACAATTTAAATTTTATCTTTCTTGTATCTTTCTACGATACATTGGGAGAGAAATGTACACACCAAGGCGTAAACATCAATATTTATCTAATTTCCCCAATACTATTGAGACAATATCCTCGGGCGCTTCTTACATCTAAAATCTTATAAGATTTATACAAACTCACGTTCCCTTACCGTTTCAATCAATATCGATGATAAAAAGACAGGCCGTGAGGAGCAATAAATAATATTTCTATTCGATAATCTTGTTTTGAAAAACGTCTTACGTGGTTGTATATCATGCTGTCAGAAAGATTTTATATAAGATTTTAGATTAACATGGTTACCTACTTCTATTACGAAAATTATTCGAAAACAGGATATTTACCATGTTTACCATTATACCATTATAACATATATCTATTATTAGTCATATTTACCACGAGGTCTCGTGAACAAGACATTCGCAGTTAACGTCGAAATATCGAGCTCCGCGAAGAGAAAATAATAAACATGGTAAATAACCCGTTTTCGAATAATTTTCGTAATAGAAAGATTTTAGTTTAATTTTATAGTCTTATTTATTGTACTTGTGTACTAGTTTGGTTTGTGATTTTACCCACATATACCTGTTTATTCTGCTCTCATAAGCTATTATATGACATTTTAAAAGTAGAACTTCTTTACGCACGCTTGACTTGGTGATTTAGCTGGTGAATGCGTGACGAGAGCGTTACGAAAAGTGTGATGGAGCGATGCGAACGGAAGTTAAGAGGGAGATATAAGTTAGTGAAGATAGAAAAAGAGAGAGTTACGTTTCGTAAGTTTTACTTCAGTCGTGTGGTCTAAAGCACACTCGTTTTAGCTAATAACCTCTAAACATATGTACCTATAATATAACATATAATACTCGTAATTATATATTAATGTATTAATGTATTATAATATACATAACATTTTAAAAAATATTTTAAATTTATTAGAATTATTGCACAAAAAATATGTTCAAATTTATTACTAAATATTTTATTTATAAAAGACGTATACGAAATTATTTGCTTCGGAAATGATTAATTTAATTTAGGATGATGTCTTGTAAATAAATATACTGGCGTCTTGATTACGACATTCATGCGATGAATCGAGCAATTTGAGAGACATCTGATCTTGCTATTGTGAAGATGACAGCGTTTCGGTCGCCTTTGGGGTTTTTTATTTTCAACCTATTTTTGACTCACATGACCCGTGATTCTATTTGCGGCTTTAGGTTTTTTATTGCTGCTACTTTGAACCCAAAACTGTCAATGTCACACAATTGAGTAAGGGCTAACTATAACTTTCTTTTTTTTTATAGTATCGTATTTTGGTTATCATAGCCTCTGGACACTTCCAGAACCAGAAGCCTCACAAGTACCTCGCTGACCCTACCCTCGCTGCCAAGACAGCGAATCATCAGAAGCCAAGCAGCCAGAGCCATGTTATTCATCACAGACAATATATAACTCTGTTTCAGAACATTATTGTTTGGCTTAGATCTTCTGTGAGATTGGGACACTTCCTCAGTTTACTCCAAAATTTTTTTTCTGTGCTCTTCCTTAACAGATAGAAGAAAGTAAAAGTGCAGGGTGCAATACTAATGATAAGAATTTTATAATCTTAACAGGAACCGTTGGACTTAATCCACGTTATAACGTCTACATTGATAGGATTGAGTCCATACAGCGTAGATTCTTGAAATATCTAAAGTACAGGCTGGGAATCAACGATTGCAATTATGAGGCAAGGTGCCGTAGACACCATTTACTACCCTTACAGGAACGGAGACAAATTGCCGACGTTGTCTTCCTAGTAAAAATTGCTCAAAACCATGTAGATTCTCCGCATTTACTCTCGAAGATTAACTTGAGGGTGCCTTATAAAACATCTAGGCAACCTTTATGCTTGGACATACCGCAGTCCGCATCCAATTATAGACAAAATTCTTTCTTTATTCGTGCAACTAAAAGTTTAAACAGTGTGGTGGCGTCCACTCACCTTGATCTCTTTACTTCTTCAACACTTCTAGGTAGGGATCCCTAGTACATTTTTTTAACCTGATCAGTATCAAGTTAATTTTCCGTGAGTAGCTTCATTTTGATGAGGCGAACAAAAAGTTTCTCTTCGAAAACTCTCGATTGTGGTAGATAATAGAGTTAGCAGGAGGTAGAGCAGCAGTGAGCGTAGGACCGGGATAACGTATCACGCAATTTGGATATTTATATGATTTAATAGTAACATTGTCCTCCAGATTGCAAAATATTCGCGATATCATGAACTATTTTCATTTTTCCTAAAAGAAGGATTTTATTGCCACTGGAATAAAATCCTTGTTCACTAACAATAAAATTAATATTCAATTAGAAACTATCACTGATTACGCTTCAGTCTGTAATATATTCTCATAGGCCTCTTTCCCCATGTAGGTGAAGTATCAGAGCTTAATCCACCACGCTGCTCTACTGAGGGTTGGCGGATATATTCCCTACTATGAGTAACGATCGTTATCAGGTGTACATGATAACAACCGGGACCGACGGCTAACGTGCTCTGCGAGGCATGGTGGGGAGACCCACAAGATCACTGATTGAAAATGAATAATTATAATCTTTTTATTGATACAATAAAACAACATACATTGTACGAGTATAACCATTACAAAAATTAATATATTTAAATATAAATATAATATATTATTTGTTACAAATTTACAATTGTATGGTTTTTGTTAAGGTGGAGCGCAGCAGGAAACATTCTCAAAATTTGCAGCAGCTCGACTGTGGAAGCACTTCGACCTTATGGAAAACTCATGTGTGGTGACACCTATCTCGCGATATACGAAATAAAGAGAAACTGACGTCTACATCGCGCTATCAAAGTTTTACAGAAAGATTGAATATATAATTATAAGAACCCGACAAACAACCGTCGGGGCAGTAGCACGCCAGATACAACACCCGTCTGGTCGGAGGATTCTCCCTTTGCAATGGTGGACGAGGAACCTAACACCATGTTCCTCGCATCCACAAAACATGCTTAATAACACTGCTCTAAATTAGCGTTGGGTTCTTGTGTTAAGTGAGGGTAGCCAGAGCTCCGATGCAGGGTCGGAGATATGAATGGCCCTGCTGTTGCTAGCGGCCGCAAGCTACGGAACCCGCTTACCATCAAGAGGACGGTACACCTGTTTACCACCTTTGTAATAGAAAAAAAATTGAATGCGTACAAAATACCATAATTATGTCAGAAGTGAAACTTCTTTGAAAATTTTCTCTTTCTTGAAAAAGAAACAAATAGCCAACGTCACGCGGTATTCACGGGCGGTCACCCATCAAAGTACTGACTGGACCCGACGTTGCTTAACTTCGTTGATCGGACGAGAACCAGTGTATTCAACGTGATGCCGTGACGCGTTTGATCCGTAAAAATTTTACTTTAATTTTTTGTTAGTAATTCGACAAAAAGATAGCTATTTTTTTTTTTGTTAGTAGAGGCAGCACCCTAAAGATCCGGGCTGTGCGTCAAAATTTACACAATAGCACCGATATTCCGATCACGCACGACACTTTGCTTAAGTATGTTTACCGGTTTTATTACTCTCGTAAACTTTTATCCACTTTACCCCGGCCTAGAACAAAAATGAACGTCGGTTGCTAAGTAATATTTTTGACAGAGCGGAATAAAGGAGCCATTCATGTCGATACCGTCGTATTTTATCGATTGGGAAGGCGTGACCTTGAACGTTTCGCTTTAGAAAAATTGATTTGATTGGAGTGTCGGTACATGAATGGGGTGTATTAATTACCAATTATTTTGGATTTATAGGCTATATATAGGGGGGGATTTATAGGCTATCTCTGATATAGCTAAATACTGCCTTTCGGTAATCATTTCAGAAAGATAGGTCGAATTAAAAGGTAAAAATTTTAGGACCATCTTTGTCAATTAACTGATATATTTGGCTGTTTGTTTGTACGCAGATTCAATTATGATTTAGAAGTATATTATTTAGTTTATACATATTGAGTTAAAAAATCCTAATCGATCTTTCATTTTTACATACACAAATAATACGTTGATTCGATTGTCCTCGTATAACTTACCCTCTTATCAACTTTCAAAAAAAATCTCTAAATAAATCATTTCATTAATTCGAAGAATGCTTATTAAGCCACTTAAATTAAATTAGAACCAATTCCATCAAAGGAAAAAGCAAATAAGAGACGAGGCAAATAAAGACGCAAAATAGGGATCTCCATCCTAACACGAAGATGCTATTAAACTAAATTATCAGAACTTTTGTAAGATGATCCGTGTAATAAGGACCGTATTACGATTTATCACGTGTTTTATGATCCTCGTAAAGTCGGATGTATTATTGATTTGTCTCGTTTAGAAGAAAGATTTTCATTTTGTGATCTTATTTTATGCGTTCATATTCTTTTATGTTGTGTTTGAGGATATTGCTATTGTTAATCTCTTTGGAGGAATATTTCTTGTTTCATTAAGCTTCAGATTTATTTATGCCTTTCTTGATAACTTAATGAATGTTTATATTATTGCTATTTTTGTTTGATTTTAGAAATAACCTATTTAGTCTTATTCGTCTCTTCTTTAGACATTACCTTAAATAGTATTTTTTACCATTTTTCTATTGCATCGTGTCAAGTGGTATGATGAATTTTAGCAGCATTTTTGACTTTGACAAAATTGATGCATTTTTCTAACGAATGAAAATTTTTAGTACCTTGATTATATTTTAAACCTACTATAGGTTTGAATTTTATACGCTAACTAACTTTAATACGTTTAGTTATTATCTCTTTTATTAAAATATATCTTACATATTTCGTACTAGATCACAAAGTACTAAATAAACCAAGTATCTTTTTCATTAGTTCTCTATCAGATTTGCCGTAAGATTTATCTTCGGTCGTTCTATTCGAGTATCTTGATCATTAAATGATTTCTCGACTACAATGTTGAAGTCATCTCGATTCGAGTGCAGTTTTACGAGGTCTGCTTTATGAGCTGCGACAGGCTACGTTTTATCGACGTCGACTGATGCAAGGAAGTCGTAATATGTAATGCTTTTCGTTCCGGCTGATAATGTCGTATGTTCTGTTGAGTCGTCAAGGAGGTGATTAACATTCACATGATTTTACTGTAAATATTCTGCATCAAAATTTTTACACCCATGCTGTCAGTCAGTCAGTTCAGTCTATTGCAGTCCACTGCTGGACATAGTCCTCCCCAAGTTCGCACCAGACATCCCGGTTTTCCGCAATCCTTATCAAGCTTATGCTGATACAAGACTACTTCGACTGTATCTAGGTTACCTGGAAGAGATCGCTGTTTAACGATAATAAGTAATTAACGTAATCTAATAAAAAAAAAATTAAATTAAAATTGTTATTTCTACAATAATGTTCGATAATTAAAAAACGAAATATTTATTTTCCGTTTAATTATATTGGAAAAAAAACTAACTAGATTTAAAACTAATTACATTGAATTAATTTATTATTTTCTAAGGCTCTCTATATAGGGTTTTTAATATAGAATTGACGAAACGATAAAATTGAAACAATGTTTCGTAACTTAGGACTAATATTAAAAATTTCTCAACCGCAAAACAACTTTATTTTTAACAAAGTTTAATAAAAGCAAATGTTTGAGCATTTCCTATTAATAACGTTTCTCTTTAAGGTACTAAATTATATTGGTCGTCTGACTGCTAGCTTAGTTTTATGGTAGTTGTTTTACGAGCTGACGGTTTATAGAAGACAGTAGATGCAGTGTCGAGACGTGCAATTCTTCTTGTGTCAAGTGTATTACGTTGTTTTCGGTTAAATTTAAGAAAAGTTTCCTCGAGGAGATTTGAATGAAGGATATAAATTGAAGTCGGATTATGCAATGTCGGTTTCTTGTCTTTTTTAATAAAATTTGCGCTGTTTTGTCGTATACTAAAAGAAACATGATAATAATTATTTTATGAATAGTAGGTACTTTTGATTTATAACTTTGAATTATTAACATTCACCAAACGATGGTAAAGTACTAATTTTACGCAATATAACGCTGTTTTGCGTAAGACATTTGGCAAGACGTGTTGCAAATAATCTTGACTGTTGTATAATTGACACATGCACTAAGATGGTTTAACATCTTTACCAATCAACTAGAAATCTTTTCGTTATCCATTGGTAGATATAAATTTATCTGTCCCTTTCCTAACTCGTGCTGCTCGTGCAAATGATGGAATTCCGATAAATGATAAATCCTAATTATCTCAAATATATCTCAAAATTGACATTTAATACGATTCGCTTGAGCAAGACCTTTAGACTTAACGGTACGTTATTAAATAGCAAACAGAGAGCACAGAGTGCCGGCTATATCCGAACAAGTCTTTATTTATTCGGTGCTATTTATATACAGAGAATTACCTTTAAAACCATCCATAAACTCTAGCAACAAAATAATATAATTACCCAAAAATTCCAAATAGACACGACCGACAATGGGTATCAGAAGGAAATTAAATTAAACGTAGCTACAAACTTTTGCGCTGAACTCTTTATCTGTCGAAATGAACGCAAGTTAAATTAACCGGCATATTCAAAGCTTAGGGTTATAAATTTTCAGTTGCCTCGCTTCTGAGATAAGGCTAAAGTTGTTAACGTTTAAAGTCGTGGGTGTTATACAAGGTTTACTTTTGGTTCTGTCTGTTTTATGGAAATTTAAGCTGTTATAACAAAGGATAAATTTATCTTGTATTTAGATTTGGACTTCCTTTTGATTGTCATATTTTTGATTAGCCCTTTGGCACAGTTGCGGTGATGCAATATAGAATGTGGATTAAAAAAATTAAAATATAATAGCAAAATCGAGCACCTAAAACTTAGGCATTACCTAAAAGTTTTAGTAATAAGTAGGAGTACTTGCCTAACTTAAGAACATATAAAGAATGTATGTTTTTTTAAAACAATGGTACAAAATATATTTTCACAAGTTATAAAATTATTATTTTTTTCTAATGACTAACTAACAGAATGAAGTTTGGCCCCAAACGTGTTTCTAGAATTCAGGCTCAAATACATTTCGACTGAATCACTGTCCATAATATGTAAATACGTTTACCTCGAATCGTACCTTAACTCTGCCAAATATATATAAACAGCCTTTTCAAATATTTGTCACAAACAGACATCGATGCTGACCGGTCCTCGTTTTAGTAAACTTTTGCGCTGGTTTAAAGGTAAACATGATTGACGTTTTATTTTATTTATTTCAGAAGTAACGTCCCGACTTTATTACAGACAAACAAAAGCGTATTGTCAAATAAAATTAGATGTAAGCGTCTTTATTTATTTTTATAAAAGACACTGGAAATAAATGACTTTTCTAAGGGTGGATTTAGACCAAACGAACAAACAGCTAAAGCTAGAACAAGAGCATTCTTTCTTGATCTTTATGTGTAAACGAACACTCGTATTCATATATATAACAACGAAAGAATGCTCTACGCCTGTTTACACTAAAAGAATTTGATATAGTGGGGATAGAATGAGCATTCGCTCGTCTGATGTAAATCGACCTTAACAGTAATAACGAATGTATCTTCAAATGTGATACTTCGAAATTTATTTACTAGTAGCTGTCCCGAGCGGTTTTACACACGTTAATTTGAAAAAAAAAAACTATAACCTTCCTCGATAAATGGGCTATCTGACACTGAAATAATTTTTTTAATCACACCAGTAGTTTCTGAGATTAACGCGTACAAACAAAAAAAAAAAAAAACAAACAAACTCTTCAGCTTTATAATATTAGTATAGATTTAGGTCAAATATTTGTACAAATATTTTTCTGCGTCTGTATTAGTAAAAGTTTTCAAGAGTACATTTTCATACTCTACATATTTGTCCGGGTTGTTATCATAAATAGTTGAGAAGAGTCATTATCCACGAGTACTTATTAGTAATTGTAGGAAAATATTACCTACACTTAAGTGTTCTAAAATGCCTACTAATAAATGTTAATTGTGTGTAAAATTTCGTAATTTGAACGTAAAATAAAAGACATTATTAGGCCTCATTTACGGAGACGCGCGGCGTTGTTGCGCGTAGCGTGTGGCGTAGCGTCGCGCGTGTGTCAAAATGTATGAAAATGAACGCGTGTAAAATCGCTTCTCCGTAAACGCACTCATCAAACGCCCTACATCTGAATTTAGTGCGTTCCGCCATGCCACACGCTACGCACGACGCCCCGCGTCTCCGTAAATGAGGCCTTAAGGTTTTAACGCTAGTCAGCAGCGCATTAGTAACATTTCTGATATTACAGTCGTCCATAAGCTACAATATCCCCTTAGTATCAAGCGGACCGTTCTCTTGTCTACCAACCAAAAAATACAAAAAAAAAAAACTATTAAATTGCAAAAAACAAGTTGTATAAGCACAAGGAAAAAATAGATACTTAACTAGTGAAACAAAGCTTTCGTCCCACATAAATTTAAATACATTAATATAAAAATTACCAGCATTTTCTCGTAAAAACAAAGGAAACTAATTACGGGACCTACTGTTAGAAAACAGTGAAATAAATGAATACGAATGAGTTTTCTGAAATAACAAAACATAAGTCATTTCATATTAACAGTAGAATTATGGAGATCATTAAGAAGCTCGTAACCGACTCCAGAGATATGTTATAATAGTTATTTTAAGCTCGGATGCAGTTGTAACTGATGTTTCCGATTTACGAGCGTTTGAAGTGTTGTTGTAATTTGTAAAGTTAGCCATTATGTACGAATTTATTGTGTTTGCTAGCTTGAAATCAATTTGTATGCCCATTCGAATATTCTTAAATGGGAAAACTTGGAAGTTAACTATTGCAGGCTCATTTGATACTTAATTTAAATAGTTAATAGTTATAGCAATTAATCTATTTTATGATCAATGGTCTCTCTGCTTATTATAGGGAAAGATTACTAACAATATTACTCGCGCAATTCCACAAGACGTGCTAGTTTTATAACGATGTGTTTTTGCTTTCAGTATGAAATAGGTAAAAAAAGAATTTGAAAATTTTAAGGGTGTTTGATCAAATATGAAACTACGATCTTTCGATTAAAATCCATGTAAAATGTGTAGCTAAAGTGTTAAGTTATGATGATATATGAGAGAAATAAATATTGTATGAACTATTATGCGATATATGTGCAGCGCGGCTGAACTAACAACAAACGCGATTTTTATTCACATTCGTAAAACACAAATATTTTATTTGTCTTTTTTGTTTTGAATTTTAATTGAGTTAGTAGGTATTATAGATTATAAATAACATTCAAGTACAATTTTTTTCAATTATACATTTATATTGTATTCTGCATACAAATTAAAATGTATGGAATATTTTGCTCAAAATTTGGAATTGCTGGATTGGGAAAGTTCTTCAACCAAACAAAATACAAATGATACTGCTTTCAAGCAGTGTAGTGTAGTGTTGTTGTCTACTTAGTGTTAGTTATTATGAATAAGGTAGTCAAAACTTGTGAGGGAACTTAGTCTTGATGACGGGAGAAGTCAGCATCGCGCTGGTTTTGCTCCTAGTGTTGTATGCGACTATAGGTTACTGTAACTGCTAATCATCAGCCTAACTGTGTTCTTGTTAGCCGCCCTAGTAGTATATACTAACAATAGGCCCACACTGTACTAATAAATAAATAATATTAATATGTTATAAGATACACACACGGTCATCTGTTCCTATGGTAAGCAACTTAATACTTGTGTTATAGGTAACAGCCGACTGTTATAACTAATTTTTTTTGACAAGCTTTTATATCATATAGATTATGTGTAATGACTTTATAAGTAGATAGTAAAAGTTTTAAAGTAAAAAAATATTTTCTTCGTTTTAGCGCATTCAAATAAAAGGTTGTTTTTTAAAAAGCTTTTTTTTTTTAATTTATATCCATTATTAAGTTATAAAAACTAAACAGAATTTGGCATAGAACAGAAGCAAAATAATATAACGTGCAACGAGACATAGTCGTGTAGAACAAACACGCGATTTCACGTGAAGTAGTGTAAGCAAAAACTAGGTGAACCCAGATGTTAATACTACTGGAAGTCCCACTTGATATATTGAAAAGTATTAGGTAAACATACATATCACAATACATGTACACACATACAAAATTTATTTGAAGAATGTTAGTTCGTAGGATAATTAATATAAAACATTATTATAAATGTTGTACGAGTATGTTGGTAAGCGTGTCACTTAAGAACGATAAGGTTGGTTTGGAAATTTATTTTTAATGTCACAAAAGTCTTATTAAATCATGATTTCAGGAACACAACATTATAAAAGATACCTAAATGATTCCGCATTTTTTACAGAAATAATGTACATACTTATAATATAAAGTCAGCGCAAACTTGAATTGGGTTTATAATTATACAGTTATTCAATTAAAATTTTAAAATAGCTAATATTATTTTCAATCACTCCAAATCATTTTCTTTTCTTTTTTTGTAGTTTTAATAAAATGATCTTTATTTTGACAGGAACTATCAATACCACTTCCATAATTTCTACACATGAAAGGTCATAAAATTTTAAGCATGGCGGCGCCAGTTATAAGCGAGATGATCTCCAGGGTATACTTGAACTACACCGAGTTAGCGATGACGTAATGGGCTAAAGCTAAGTTACATTGTCCAGAGCAAGGTCGGGCTACGTAACTTTTAAGGAGAAAAAGTTAATCTGTTAAGCTGCGACTACAATCGTTTAAATAATCAATTACGAAATAATTGCTGTTTCAACACACTCGGGTCTTTATTTAATTTATCGGTATGCATTAAATATTTACAGGTAAGAATAATGGCATTGTAAAGAACCATAAACATTAGCCCGTAACACAGAAAAAAACTGTCTGAATAACCCATACATATGTATATTCTATATCTTGATTTTGTGTGATATGTAACACTATATTATACGATTATGTGTGGTATGGTATAACGTTTTAAGCTTGGTTTTAGGGTGTTAGTATTATATATTTTGACTAGCACTTAATTTAAAAGTTTTAAAGACGTGGCAGTAGATTACAGTTTGATGTGTACCTTAGTTAAATTCTAACCACATATTATGGAGGGTAGGCTTTACTAATATCAATTTATTTTCATTTAGATGCTATACGCATACATTACACAGGTTATAGTAATTATCAATATGTGTAAGATATACCTACATATTCAGAGTACGTATCTCATTTCTTCCGCGTACGGGTAATCTGTGGAATGACCTTTCTCCTGAGGTTTTACCTGAGCGCTATGATTTGGGGGTTTTCAAGTGTTGAGTGTCATCATCTCCCTGCCCTTATCCTATTTATATAGGGTCGGCACAACATGTTCTCCTCTTCCTCAGACTCATGTTGTAAGTGATTTGGCATGTTATTTTTTACGACCGGCCGCCTGCCTGACATCAACCCTCCTTGGGAATGCACAGTATAATACAGAAAATCAATAATGAGATATGTTAATAACATTATTATTGTTGAGTGTACAGACATCATTTCCCTAAAGGCCGGCAGAGTACCCGCAACTCTTCTGATGCTGCAGATCCTATGGGCGATAGTAGCAATTTAACATCTGATGATGCCGTTAGTTCGTTTGCCTCTCTTATTATAAAAATTAAAAATCTTCGTAGACTTCTGTATTTGTAAGTCAAGTTTAATACCAAACATCTTTCAATATCACTACATAGTATAAAACAAAGTCGCTTCCCGCTCTCTGTATGCTTAGATCTTTAAAACTACGCAACGGATTTCGATGCGGTGTCCTTTAGTAAATATTCCAGAGGAAGGTTTATAATGCATAATATAGTAGAGAAACACTAATAGTTTTTGCAACCGTGCGAAACCGGATCGGATCGCTAGTATGATGATAAAATTGACGTGTATTTAATATTTTTGAATTAAAAACAAACTAACAGACATCTATCAAAACTACCAAAGTTGAAGAACGTGTTCTTACTATGAAAACGAAAATATATTAATCTAAATAAATAAGTTGCTCATAAAACTTCGTGTTCTTGATGGAAACACGGTAACTTCGGATAATGTTCGTAATTGCCTCATCTTGATAATTTAGTTTAGAGTTAGATCTCTGCGGGAGACGCTGACAAGTTGTAGTAATGAGATACTTATCAAAATGGAGATATGATGTTGTGTAGGGTTCGTGGACGTACTTGTGACACGTTAATGTACAAACTAGTTTCACCCGGTCTTAATTTTGATCACTGACATATTGATGGTGTGAATTGATCATAAGTGTGAGGCAACTGACAACTCTGGCAGCGCTCTGAAAGTGTGAACCAATAATGAGACCAAGGATTCAAAACCACTTTTGAATCGTTATTTTACAAATTATAATTACTTTTAATTCAATCAATTTATAGTTAATACGGAGCCGAGACGTGGACACTGACGAAGGGACTGGTCCACAAGTTTTAAGTCGCTCAACGTGCAAATGGAACGGGCTATGCTTGGGGTTTCTCTCAAAGATAGAATTAGAAATGAGGCTATACGCGAGAGAACGAAAGTAACCGACATAGCCCACAGAATTAGCAAGTTTCAACTTGCTAATTCTGTGGGCTAGTAGTAGCAGTGGGCGGGTCATCTGTGTCGCAGGACCGATGGCCGTTGGAGCAGACGTGTCCTGGAGTGGAGATCGCGTCTTGGCAAACGCAGTATGGGACGTCCTCCGGCCCGTTGGACCGACGATCTTCGTAAGATTGCCGGTGTAGGCTGGGTGAGGATTGCAGAAAACTGGGATGTCTGGCGCGAACTTGGGGAGGCCTATGTCCAGCAGTGGACTGCGATAGGCTGATGTGTGTGTGTGTGTGTTAAATGAAGCTACCACCAATAGCTAGAAGCTTACAACAACGCTATTCTATTTGCAAAATGATAATAGTCGCATTGCCGACCGTTAAACTAAATGAATGTATGAATGAACATTTATGACAAACACGGTGTTCACGTCTAACATGGTCATGCGAACAAATCATGAAACGTGAGAAATTTGGTCGTGCGTACCTAAGACCTAAGGACCACCTTCGGCCTATTGCAGATTAATGCAATATTACTTCTACCTTAAACAATATCATATTTATAAGTATTTAAATAATAAATTACTACTTTGATACTGTTAAATCTCATTTTTTTATCCGACGAAAAAACGCAAGGGTTCTTCTAGTCAACGCGTAGGTACATTAAAAAAAAGTGATGCGTAATTTGTAGTAAGTACATAACTTTGTAATTTTAAGTATTTAACTTTTAGAAATTCACATTGATAAATAAATAAATATCCCGGGGCGTGGTTGAAAGATTGAATCTAGAAATTTATGATAGGGCGTTTCAAACATAATGCTCTAAGGAGAAAATAAATATTTACAGCCTCACTTAGCCGAGATAAAAGCGGTTTGCACGGCTTAGTTTGCTTAAGAATATCTGCATTACGACAATCCGGGTTCAGGAAACGAATAAAATTTTCCGACGGGATTATTAATTCGCCAGATGACATCGGCTCTTTCTTTTCTATTTAAAATTTATGTTTCGTAATGTTTTATTTTTATTTGAAAATACAATTTTGTTTTTTATTGTTTATCTACTCTATATTTTTACGTAATATTAAAAAAAAAAGCATAAACATGAAATCATAGTAACTAGAACTTATGACTTATGACTAGACATCCGATGTCCGTAAATGATGTTTGACTTACATATTCTTCGCAATTCCCTTATTTTCGACTACTACAATACAATTTCTTCTACAATTTAATTGTATATTTTACAATTATGGCTACACTTTTATGGTCAAAATAATGAAAAAGTAAGTTGATATTTTTTTTAGTTCGACCTGACCTGATAATGACACTAGCGCGTTCAACACTCAGTTTTTCAGCTAAATCGGAACAAAATAGATAGGTAATTCAAAACATTCTAAACATATTTATCCATCAGAATATTGAAATCCTTAATAGCTAAAATTGTAGTTGGTAGGTAATTTTTAAATAATATAAATGGCGTTAAAAACTTTTTTCGTATGTTTTGCTAAAATACTATAATATTATCTTAATTAATTCTTATACATATTCTTATAAATGACAGCAAAATTGTAATAATTATAAACCAATCAATATAAAAACGCATTAAGTCTAAAGTCAAATAGTTACGGAACAATATGATTTCCCATTGAAATTATAAAACGAATTTACACGTGTGCTTTACTACGTAAACTCGAACGATAAAAATCGTATAAAATTAAACGATTTTGCACACATCGATCCACCGTGCGATAACATTACGCAACTGAAACGCTTCGTAACCGATTGTATAATGCGAAGAAAATAGACTGACATTGGCATTACTCAGTGCCAGTGAAAGTAGCCTACTTTACACAATAAAATATTTTCAACTTTAACAAAACACAATACAGTCGAAAGTCGTTTGGTCGGCAATGAATTTTGGAGTTTACGAATTGTAAAGAGTCCTAGAATTTTAATATCCTGAATAAAGATCCGATAAATGCTTAGGTCAATTAGGAAATAGTTAATTGTAAAAGTAATTGTTTCAAATTACTTTTAAAATGCCCGTATCTCCTCTTTATTAACTGTATTTTGTAATTTATTACGTTAATTTAACGTATATTTCTTAATATTTTTTATTTTTTATCTTATTTCATTTATATATCTATATACTCGTATTATTATGAAACTTTACTTCTAACCATAATTTAATAATTTAATTTGTGAAATAACGATTCGAAGGTGTAACGAATAGTGACTATAATAAATTAAAATTTATATAAAATAAAATAAAATTTATATTATAAAAATAATACTATCGTAGTCATTTCAACGACCGATATGATTAATTTGTTATATATAATTTTCGATATCAAAAGCACATCTAAACCATTAGTAATCGTCGTAAAGCGATGTAGCGCACGTGTAACGATGGCTTAATTGTCACTTTTATGGTTTCCAAATTAGAGGTTTGGATTTTATGAAAGTGAAAGAAAGATGAGTAATGGTGCTACGGGAAAGAAAAACATTGACTTAATGCGTTTTAAAAATAGAAATTATACATGACAAATATAACAATAAATAAAATTGGAGTGTCTGTTTGTAAGAATAAAATACCCGCTATTTACTAAATGCATATCTCTATCTATCTATACACGGTACATATACCAAAAGAACATTTTTAAAACTTTTGTCTGTCTGTCAGTCTGTTTGTTCCGGCTAATCTCTGAAATGGCTGGGCTGGTTTTGATGGGACTTTCACTGGCAGATAGCTGATATAAAAAGGAGTAACTTAGACTACTTTTGTTTTAGAAATTTGTTTATTTTATAACAGCTGCGAACTGAACAATATCTTTTTTGTTAAATTCTACGTGGACGAAGTCGCGGGCACAGCTAGTATTAATAAAACAAAAAGGAAATAGAATAAGCAGAAATAGAGACTGGGTAATGATTTTATATATATTTTTTGACATCAGTTTTATTTTTAAAAATAATTTCATATAACTCAATGAAAACAAAATAAACAAATAATAATCAATAATACTATTAAACATACCATAGTATCTAGATGATATTTAAAATTTTAAATACAAGTTATGTAACTGAAGGATCACCGCAGCAGGAAGTATCCCGCTGAAATTTCTGGAGCAGCTCGACTGGAGAAATACCTCGAACTTACAGAAGATCACAGCTAAATAAAGCTGCTTTCAAGCATTGTTGTGTTCTTGTGGGTAGTAATGTGAGTGGAGCTCCTGGGAGTGATTGGGGTTGGGGTTGGCAATACGCTTGCTTCTGGTGTTGCATGCATCTATAAGCTAGGGTAATTGCTACTAACAGATGAAGCCTAAGCTTTTTTGGCGACCCAGTCCTATAAAAAATAAGGCTGATTGAATCTGGGCATTTCCACAGTCTCATAGAATATGTTTTAAGAAGCCAACATTTCTTATTTCCTTCCTTCCTATTATTAACACATACATTTGTGTTTTAAATAAACCATAATTATCATCATCATCATCATCATCATTTCAGCCTATCGCAGTCCACTGCTGGACATAGGCCTCCACAAGTTCGCGCCAATAAATAATGGCGTGAACTCATGTGTTTTACCCATAGTCACCACGCTGGGCAGGTGGGTTGGTGACCGCAGGGCTGGCTTTGTCGCACCAAAGACGCTGCTGCCCGTCTTCGTCCTGTGTACTTCAAAGCCAGCAGTTGGATGGTTATCCCGCCATCGGTCGGCTTTTTAAGTTCCAAGGTGGTAGTGAAACTATGTTATCCCTTAGTCGCCTCTTACGACACCCACGGGAAGAGAGGGGGAGGCTAAATTCTTTGCCGTATCCACACAGCACCATAATTATGAACAAAGGAAATTAACTTCCAGCAGCAGCAGAACATATCTCCTTATAATTCGACGATGCGTTACTGCAGGTCACAGAAAGGGTATTGCTGTAACTGTTGCGTGTTCGATTCTCGCTAATGGCAAACATTTGTATAGGCCAGTTGTTGGTCGTGGTCTGGGCGTTTGTTCTTTTGTACGTGGTGTGTGTTTGCAGATCCTTGACACAGAAGTAAATATAAATACAGTTACATTTTTTTTTTTGATAAACATACATATACAAATACAACATTTATAAATAAATATATATTACACCCAGACTCGGGGTGGGAATCGAACCAACAACCCCCGGAGCAGAAAGCAGGGTCACTACATACTGCGCCAACGGGCTAATCAAATCCAACTAAAGTCGTAGAATTAGAAAAAATAAAAGATATCGTTCCCTCTTGCTTTAGATTTATAAAAGTAAAATGTCAGATTCGTCGCATTCCGAACCATGAAATTGTCAAAAGAGCCTATTTAGATAGTAAAGGTATCGTACATTTTGCGTAACTTTCATAGGAATTTTTTCCTCAACTTTGGGGACAAAGTACGGCGATTTATGTCAATTTTGAGACAGTATCAGTTACAAGGCGTAGGGGTCAACTTTTGTTGGCGAAGTAATATTGGATTTTTCTCGTATCTTTCAAATTCTTTGGAATGTTTGAGCAAACTAAGTTTCATTGATAATGGCGAGGATAAAGTTTTAGACCTTTTTTTCCATAAACTACCACTGAACTGTAGGTTTGGTGCTAGATTAGAACATTAGAATAAATATTATTGCATGTAAATGTATGTTACAAAATTTTAAATGTTGAATTGACATCTGTAGCTTAGAATCTGAAACATACTGATGTTGTAAGCACTTAGGTGCTATTAGGCGAACCGTACGCTTGTTTGCCACCCTAGTGATATAAAATCAAAGTTGATCCACTGAGACTTCAAGTACAGTAGTAGTTGTGAATGAAGTTTTAAATTAAGCACCAAATTTTTTGAATGTGAAATTGTTAAAAACCGATACAGGTTCAATTTAAATATTTACAGTTTTTTGTGACAGAAATTCAATGTTGAACTCATAACATTCAAACCTTTATCTCGTAAAAAAGAACTTAAAAAATTATTACGTTAAAAAAAAAAATTGAAGCACCGCACAAAATTTTCCTCGATGTAATAGTCTGAGACTATTTTAGAGATACAATTAAGATAAGAAAACTAATTCAAAAAAATTGAACTTACAATCGAATCTACCTCGAGCGAGGAATAATCACAGATAATTATGCAAAGTCATCAAAACGAAGAATCTTAGCAACACAGATACAAAAGATATTAAGAACCACCCAGACAATCCGAGTAAGTAAATACAATAGAACCGAGTAAGATTCGCGAAAAACAATCATTTATAGAGTAAGATAACAACTTCGACAATTCGAGTGAATGGGCTCTGATCAAAGATAAACGTTAGATAAATCTTCATCGCGGGAACAATTACGACTGACGAGTCGTAAATTTAAATTCTAATTCAATTATGTTCCAATTTTGAATCGAGATAGCGTAATCATCTGCCAATCAGAATTCGTATCGTAATTCTGAACGTGTATTAGGTACATTGGTTTTCATGTTCAAGTGTTTTAACAATTTCGAAATAATATTGTCTGTAATTAAGAAATAAAACAAGATTTATCTGTGGTTTAAATTGATTTACAGACAGATATATATTTAGTCATTGTAACACTTTTCTTGTTAAGGTTAGTTTTCTTTGTTTGTCCAGTATTTAATTTAAAATGCTAAAAGTTTTTGTCTTTCATTACGATCTATATTATCTTGTTTCTTTAAATGAATGATGTGTTCGATATATAAGAAGCATAAATGTTATATTCGAAGGTATTATATTCTTCTGATTTCTATCTGACCGCAGCTTACATTCATAAGGCACAAAACAATTATAGTCGTGAACCGGATCGTAAAAACAATTGGTCGAAAAAAAAATCATAAAAAAACAAGTCGAAATGTTATTGACATGGGTTTTTGTGGCGCGCTATTGTCCTCTAATGGTTTTACGTCCACAATTTCGTTTGTTTTTACGATAAAAATCATTATTATGGAAAATATTTTGTACCGTTTGTTAAAATATAGCTATTTTGTCTTACTGAATCGGTTATAACGTGTAATAATCAAGATACTGATGTTGAAAGTAAAACATGTGATTTTACCTAATTTCGAGACTGTTTGAAAGAAATTTCAATTTCTCAACCTAACAGAAATATCGTGACGAATAACGAATCATTTTTCGATACTTCTAAACAGCAATTTTGAAGTTGATAAAAGTATACAAGTTAAATTAATATTTACTTAATCAAAAAATTTAACAAACACTTTAATTACTGTCGCTGATACTTAGATAAAATTTTAAGTAGACAAATCCAGACGAGGTAATTTAATAAATTGACAATTTCAAGAAACTCCTCGTTGAACTAGATTAAATCCGATATTAATCTAGAAATATCTACTAACCAGATAGTTTTAATGGAATTTATATAAAGTTGTAGATGACTTAATGAATTTTCAAGATTCCTTTACACATTTTGGATTCTACTTCAGATATTTTAAGAAATGTAAACAGTCGCCGTTTCTTTGATATTAACAAGATAATTACATTTTCCTATATATAAACATTTCGTGATCAATAAACTGAAATAAAGTTCGCAACAAAATGAGATTTACGTAGAGCTTAAAATATTGCAGAAATAACCTTGGAAGAGAAAAACGCCCGTGAACTCGGCACAAGAGCGTTGAACATCGCATAATTTTTAGGCTATCGGGGTTTGTTCATTGAATTATTTTTCTCGAAATGTAATCTTCGGAGGATTCTGAAGCTGCCTAGATGGTGAAAATATTTTTTTATATATTTCTAAGTTGAATAAATTGTAAAAGTTTTTTTTACCTTTATATAATTTTCTTTCATTTCTTATAAAACTTATAGAAGAAGTAGTATTGGAATCATTTAAATATACTTAATTATGTATATTACTACGTATTGCAAACTATAAACATGTAAGATTGCCGGTCTAGGTTGGATGAGGATTGCGGAAAACCAGAATATCTAGCGTGAACTTGGGGAGGCAGTGGAGTGCAATAGGCTGAACTGACGTATATTCCAATTTTTTTAAATTTTTTGAAATTGGAACATTTTATGGTGGTATTGATTGTTTTTTAAATTGTTCATAATATTTTTTGGTAACCAAAATAACTACTCTATTGCTTCTGTAGGTTGTAGGGCTATTGCTTCAGGTTGTATAGCATGTGTTACTTATGAATGTAACTTGACAGAGGGCGTTTAATTATCAAAATCAGTTTAGCACTTTTACAACTTCTCTCACGTTATATGCAAATAAAAATTTCAACTAATTCGTACAAAATTATAATAGTATAAGGAAAAAGAAATATTTGTTTGTATTTGCTATTACCTATATCATTCTAGGAAAAGATAAAATTACCTAAAAAATTATATAGATAGCTAGATTTAGACACGTGTTTATCCGAAAAAGGCATTGACTTGTATATCTTTGATCATCGCTCGGTTCAAGGATCAAGACTGTTTACTTCCTCACACAAATATTAAATTTATTGTTTAACTAATATGAGTTTTATTTGTATGATGTAGAGCGGGTTTTTGCTCAATTGTAACAATGTGGCGTAATGGTTCGAAATATGTATGAGAATTTCCGGTACCTAGGTTCATTCAACTCCTCTTGTATCAAAAAATATTCGAAAACACCAATTACAGAATTGTACAAGTTTATAGCAAAAAATGTGTAACTACATCGAAATTTTGTTTAAATTTCCTTAACACTAAAATTACTGATACACATTTTAAATATTTTCCTTAGATTTTTATATTTTGTCACTGACACAGCGAAGCTCATGCCGCCATTGTTTTTTGTCACTTTCTTAATATTTATCTTTACTACAAACCTAAAGCCTGACAGCAATTTAAAAAAAAATGATTAAAAATTGAAATAAATGTTAATACAATTCAATATACCAAATTATTACAAAATTATCTGAATAATTTAACACAATGGCGTATTGAAAATTACGTGAGATTAAATGAAGCAAAATGTCCAGGTATAGCATTTAGCAGAAAAATTAGAAATGTAAATTTTGATTATAACGTAAATGATTATATTCTAAAAAAAGTAAAACGAACAAAGGATTTAGGCACAATAAATGATTCTAAAATAAATTTTAATGAGCATAATATTTTCATTTATAAAGACAATATAGAAATTATTCAAGCTATTTACACAGTAATGTTATGTATAATATTACTATTGATGGACCGGAAATGAGTTCGAATTGCTCCACATACCAATAATGTCAAGGGACTGGTCGGTTAAGCAGCGTTGACCCATGTCAGTGTGGGGTTTAATTTGTCACTTAATAGATTGGCTTTTAGGTAAATGATTAATTTTGTACTGTTTCTGCTATATACCTCTATAACATTACTATAACTAGTATACTTATGACTTTATTCTTTCGAAATTTAAGGATTTTTTGGAGACATTCACTCTTTCATCGACTTATTTTTTCGGATATCAACGTATCACAAGTTAAAGTCACATGAAGATAGTTTCAGAGGCATGCACATATTACAATTAGCATTTTATTTTATAAAATGACTATGTAAAGTTGGGTTAACTACATAGTTTTGCCTATATCTATAGATTTCAAGTATAGTAAGAGCTTTCAAACCAGAAAGAGAAATAGAGTTGAATCTACCGTAAGAAGAAATGGAATAAAATATAACGTTTTGTACTTCAACAGTATATGTATCTATGTATATAAAAGAGATTTCCACGTATATATTGACTCATCACAATATCTCTGGAACCATAAGGCGTAGAGACTTGAAATTTGGTAGGAATATTCCTTTCGCCGAGAAGAGGTAAGCTAAGAATGGATTTTACAAAATTCCACCCACAAGAGGGGCTTTGAGGGGTTAATATCATATATGGCAAAACAACGTTTTACGGGGTTTAGCTAGTATATTATAATTATATACTAAAAAGAGGAAGAAAAATTTTGCAAGTTTGTATACTACCACAACAGTTTATTTTGCCGTTGGAGCAGATGTGTCCTGGAGTTGCGACAGCGTATTGTCAAAGTGCGTCCTTCGGCCCGCTGGACCGACGATCTACTTAAGATTACCAGTGTACGCTGGATGAGGATTCCGGACAACCGGGATATCTGGCGTGAGGCCTATGTTCAGCAGTAGACCGCATTAGACTGAACTGACTGACTGACTGACTGATTGACTTTAAAAGGTGAGGTATTTTAAATTAATATTGTATGTAAAGAATCACATTATAACTAGGCAACAGATCAAACAGGTTCAAATTATTGTATACTAGCCGACCCGTGCCCACTTCGTTGGGCGTTATAATCCATTTCACATAAGAAGGGTACGGTGAAATTTGATATGTTCCAATACACTCTCACTATTTTCAGCAAATCAAATAAATATAAATGTTTTAAAATCACTAATTAATTTCTAAGGCAAATAATAATGCTTGATTAGATTGAATTGTTGACACGGCACGTCAGAGGGCGCAGGTTCAAATCCTGCTGATTTAAAATCTTTATATATTTTTATCTTTTTCCTTTTATCTTGTCACTCCTGAATAGTGTAGCTTTCTGTTAGCGAAAGAATTTTCATGATCGGATCAGTATTTGCGAAGATTACCCCGTATATACAAACAAAGTTATAAACTTTACCTCTTTATAATATTAGTATAGATTAAAATTCGTTAAAAGTTCCCACGACCAACGCTTACTTTGACAGAGTCGCACAAATTCACAACACTTTGAAACCATGTCGCTTTCAATCAAGTCTCTCATCTAAATTGCATATTATACGGGCGTATAGAGGTCATACCTCAATTAAAGGCGACAAGGGACAATCCCTAATTATTATGTATGAGTCGAATTTGGTGAAACGTTTATCAGTTACACGATGATAAAATAATATTTGCTTAAAACCTTAGATATTATTCATAAAAATGTGTGTGCTCCGACACAAGATTGGGATTTATTCCTTAAGAACAAATACCTTGATTTAAAAAAAAATCAGAAAAAAATTTAATTTTTGATGACCTTACGAGGTCATCAACTTGATGACCTCGTAAGGTCATCAAAAATTATTACTAACCGCTGATTTTTTTTCTTTTAGTTAGTGATTATCTATATAATTTAAAAGTAATAATGTCCTACAAATTGCGTGGTACGTTACCCCGGTCCTACGCTCACTGCTGCTCTACCTCCTGCTATCTCTGTTAGCTACCACAATCGAGAGTTTTCGAAGAGGAATTTTTTGTGCGCCTCATCAAAATGTAGCCACTCCCAAAAAATTAGCTTGATACTGATCAGGTGAAAAAAATGTACTAGGGATCCCTACCTAGAACCTTAATAATGTTCAAACTTATAATTTAAATTAAGGTCGAATTTCGACCACCGGGAGACCACTAGTATTAAATTAACCGTACAAGTCTTTTTCAGTCCTTGAGTAAGCTTGAATGTGTCCAACATTACTCTGTAAAGAGTATTAATTACCTCGGTTCAAGGTCGGGTCGCGTAGGGCGGTGATACCATCCCTCAATTAAGACCGACAAGGGACGAACTCTCAATAACTATGTATGAGATGAAATTAGATCTATATGCTGATGTGTCTTTCATTACCGAGAATTATGTATGAAGAGGATTTGATGATGGGAGTTTTAAGGTGTTTTTAGATAAATTATAACATATTTTTAATTACTTGTTTTTACCTTTCTTTGTTGTGTTTTTGATGTGGATAGTTATTTTATAATAATAAGCCTGTTGAACGGAAGTTGGCGATAATCTATTTAGTTTAAGGTTTAAAAAATAAATAAAAAAAAAACAAAGAGATACCTTAACATAATTGTGTTTGCTTGCAAACGAGAGAAAACCGTCTTCAATTGATACCCACAAGTCCACGTTGGTAGACCATAAAAATAGTTAAGCAAACACGCATTATTAGATATAACTCGAAAAGTACTTGTTGGCTTTCAATTAAATTTAAATGGGACCACATGTCATGCACCATCTTTCGATTTAAAAAATCATCGATATCGGGTCCAGCGAGTCAAAACTTCGGACAATTAAACTGAGAACCTCCTCCTTTTTTGGAAGTCTTTTGAAAATTCTGACAGTAAGGACTACATACTAGCGTGTGGGTTTGATATAAGAGTTCTATTATTACGTTCTTTCTTTTCTTGAAACGACTGTATTTTGTTTATCATATTTAAAAAAAGATTCTTAATAACGATAACGCCTTGTCTAATTCCTCTACAAAAAGATACTACTACTGCTTGAGAGCAGTAAGTAGATTATTTGGCTGTGTTCTTCTGTAAGATTGAGGTATTTCCCCAGTTAGGCTGCTCCAGGTTTTGAGCAAGATATTTCCTGGAGTTTTTTTATCTTAAGACTCCAATACGATAATGTTTTCTCTGTCACCGCACATTAATAAAAAAATCAAACAATTTAAATTACAATTCTAAATTATGCTTACATTGTACTCACATTGTCATTCGTTCCCTTAACACCGATGCACGAATTAACACAATTAGCACAACAAACACAATGGAGCGACGTACCTGAAACAACGAAACATTTAATAAATATTCATTACATCCTCAAAAAGATGTTAAGCGTATGTTATTGTTATACAAATTATCTGACGCAAGCCCTTTCAAACTAATATGGACCGAATTTCATTGTGACAAGGTTCTATTTTATAAGATATTGTTATATAATATCCAACAACCGTTTCGCATTAAGTCGTCAAATAAAGAAAAAAAAAAGTTTTGCGGTATTGTCAAAAAGTATGACTGCACAGTGCTGTATTTTAATGATTCGTGACGTCACAGACCGCCAACAGCAAAATGACGCCGTAAAGATTTTATTTACATTTTGAAACTAATGTAAATGTAAATCGAAATGACTGTATGTACATTGCTAATAAAACTGATTTTGTGTGTTATGTCGATGACCGTATAAATATAAGCATTATTGTCTAGATATTAAGATCCGTTAAATTGTAAACTTAAAGTAATTTAATTATTTAAATCCTCAATCCAAAAATGCGTCTCACAACTGTGCCTCAGAGAGCACGATTAGCAGGCGGTCCTGGTTGTAATCATATACATCTAGCGTTCGTTACTTATAGTAAGGTATACATATAATATATCCAAAAAATTGCAGTGGAGGAGCGTTGTGGATTAATCTCCAATCCTTCTCCTACACGAAGAAAGAGGCCTTCGCCCAGCAGTTGGATGTTTCGAAACGAAAAGTCAATTTATATACGCTTATATACGTGGAAGAAAGAGATCTCTGGGCACTACTTATTTTCTTTTTAAATTTAAGGTACAAGTAGGTTGGCCTTACTTCCATACTCCAAAGAGAAATTAATGGATATTTTTTACGAAAAAAACTTTATTAGAAGTAGCCTGTACGGTTTACCGTATATTCATCAACTAAATTCACATTGCGATCTAATAACCTCCTTCAATTTAAGTTACTTCTTGTGAAAAAACCTCCTTTAATTCAGGTTAGTTCTTGTGAAATTGCTGTTTTGCGCTGTTTTGCATTTCCGTACTGCCTATAACGTCTGTACTTCTGCTTATATATACTTACAATTATTATCGTAAGAAACTTAGTGTTAGATCGACTCATTAGGTTTGATTTACCTCATGACCTTCCCTCATATTATGTCGTCTCACACTCAAACAAAAATTGTAATCAATACAATACATAGTCTTTTCTAATTAAAACCAATAAATTCTTCATTCAAGTAAGTATAAGCATTTTTAAATCATCGTAATTAAAACTACGTTAGCTTTTGTAAATTATACCTACTTTAGTTTGAAGCTACCGATTTGGAGTATACAATAGATTATGTAGAGCAGGATCGGCAAGAAAATCCGCAGTTCCTCTTTTTCTTTACTGCTATTTTCTTTATACAATTTCGTTTCGCTTAGAATTTCGTTTTCCAGTACATCCCCGATTTGAACAAACATAGGCTATAAGCGATCTACTGCTGGGTAAGGAGAAGCTTAATCCACCACGCTGTCCTTTTGCAAGTTACTTACGAGCTATAAAAATAAAATAATAATATTTGACAAGCCCGTTGGCGCAGTTTGTAGTGACCCTGCTTTCTGCTCCGGGGGTTGTGGGTTCGATTCCCACCCCGAGTCTGGGTGTAATATACATATTCATTTATATATGTATTATTTATAAGTATGTTTATCGAAAAAAAAATGTAGCTAGACCAGTCGTCTGTTACCTATAACACAAGCATTAAGTTGCTTACTTTAGGAACAGACGACCGTGTGTGTATTGTGTAGATATTTATTTATTTATCAACCCTTACAAATTTAATCATGTCTTGCATGGGACATTGACCAAGACTGGTGCATTTAAATAAAAAGGCCAAACTTTCAATTCCATTTTATATGCATTGCATACGTCTAGATTCTATCCGCACAGACAAGAGGTATAACGATTCCATTTCAAACATTTCATATTCATATTCCGGATCAAAACATATTTGAGTTAAAACGTTACCCCGGATAATCCGGATAGCATTATAAATTTTACAATTATATAATATCAAATGAAAATGCAATTTGATTAACACATTTGTCAACCTATTTTGCATGTAGGATTTATTTTTGATTACCTCTTTATTATGGTTTTACGTGTATAGATTTAGGTGTAGTTGTGTATGGTGTACCTTATGTCAGTCACTGTAATATTACAGGCTGAATCGTGATCGTGATCGTTAACTGAGGTAGGGCACAGCAGGAAATTCCCTGCTCAAAATATGAACTGTTTTCAACCAGTATTGTGTTCCTGTTGGTTAGGAAGGTGACCAGAGCTTATGGGGGGATTGGGGATAGGGTTGGCAACGCGCTTGCGATGCTTCTAGTGTTGCAGGCGTCTATAAGCTACGGTAATCGCTTACCATGTGATGAGCCATACGCTTGTTTGCTGACCTAGTTTATATAAAAAAACATTTTTTGCATTTATAGGAAAACCTTTGTTAAGCGCTATGCATCGTATCATTAAAACGTTACGTATTACTAGCGCAAAGGTTCTGTTTGACAGCTTAATACCACTACATTAGAAGACAAAACGACCGCGACGATGATATTATGTAGTTTAGCTTAGCGATAGAACATTTTCATGTGTGTAAAAAACGGCGTGTTTGACTAACAATTATTATTAATCTATGAAAGATACATGTGTATGTGTTTCTCTCTACTTCTTTCTCTCTCTCTGTGTGTGTGTGTAAAAATCAACTATAGGTATCTGATTTGGTATTATTGACAGATTATAAGTGACTTTGGCAAGTTATTATTATTATTTCGCTAAGGATCTAAATTTAGATATATATTTTTGTATACAGAATTACATTTTTTGCCCAGAGAATCGGCATAGCGATTCAACGCGGAAATGCTGCCAGCATTCTTGGCACAATTCCACGCGGACATGATTTGTACCATAACTATCAAGGAATATTTAGTTATCAATAAATATTTAGCCTAAATGGCGAAAAATCGCCTACGTTGGCAACACTGGGTTCCGCCACAGGCATCGCTTCATCGAGAATCGCCGCTGCGTGTGCCGCCGCGCTTAACGCCGCGCTCTACGCCGCGTGAGATGCGACGACGCCATCCGCGGACTCGGCCGTAAAACACGCTCAAACGCGTGTAAAATCGCTTCTCCGTAAACGCACTCATACAACGCCCTACATTTGAATTTAGTGCGGGTCGCGAAGCTTACGGTGCTTGCGCACTACGCTCCGCGTCTCCGTAAACGAGGCCTAAAACTCTTGATTCTTGAACATTTGTTTCAATAAATTTTTGATCATCATCAACTCTTACAATTATTATTATTTTGTTTACACTATGACATTCTAAAAAATATAGCAATAAAAAAAAAATGTGCAAAAATTTGCTACTACGCAGTCATATTCGTAGCATTTTGTTTGTCAGTTTTTAAGATTAACATATTAAAGCTTCATATTCAAAGGGTTTTAGTAGGATTTCAAAGGTTTGATATACAACATAAACACAAACAACCAGACAACGACAAACGTCTGTTTGGCCTACACAAACATGTTATGACTGGCGACCTAACCAGTGACTGCTAAGTATTTATATTTATACTAGCGACCCGCTCCGGCTTCGCACGGGTGCAATGCTGATACTAAATATAAAATATAAAATAAATATTTGCAATCTAAGCGCAAAAAATGTGTTTATTTACGACATCACATTAGAAATCTTTAAAACTATCAGTGTTCCTCTACTATATTGTGCATGTATTATACATATAAACCTTTCTCTGGAATCACTCTATTTACTAAAGAAAACCGCATCAAAATCCATTGCGTAGTTTTAAAGATGTAAGCATATATACAGACAGACAGACAGCTGGAAGAGACTTTGTTTTATAATATGTAGTGATTAAAATCGTATAAATCAAAGAGGTTTCATCCACGAGGACGAAGCTGAGAAAGTTAGGAGGAATTCCTTCCTAGCTAGTTCTTAGCTACTTTTGTCATAAAATGCTACATTAATTTTCTTCTGCATGTATTGTTAATACTTTTATTTAATGATCATAAGACTTTTTTATTTAGAATCTTACAATTTAATGCACAATACTTAATTATCAAAACGACGCGTTGGCGCAACGGTCACAGCACTGATTTGTAGCTATTGCGCTGACGGTTGCGGGTTCGATCCCCGCACATGACAGACATTTGTATTGGTCATACAGATGTTTGCCATGGTCTGGGTGTTTGTGCAGTCCTTGTGGGTCTCCCCACCGTGCCTCGGAGAGCACGTTAAACCGTCGGTCCTGGTTGTTATCATGTACACCTGATAGCGATCGTTACTCATAGTATGGAATAAATCTGCCAATCCGCATTGGAGGATGATCTCTGATCTTTCTTCTACATGAGGAAAGAGGCCTATGCTCCGCTGTGGGATATAATAGGCTGAAGTGAACTTTATTAATTTGTTGAAAGACCGGGCTTAATAGTACTTATATTAATATCATGTGTTGGTATGTTTTGCGTCTTAAATTGAACAACCTTGTAGTTCCTACCTATAAGGCTACCACAACAGTATTTTTAGAAAATGTATGAACGAAGACGTGCTGTTAAAATTAGATAATATTTTCTTTTCACTTTCAATTTCATGTTAATAAATTGAATGAAGCGGAAGACGGGAAGGTCTTGTTATCATGCGTCCGTGTATTTTATACGATTTTGACACTTATATCGTTGTAATAAAGACCACGTAGGTACACACGGTGAGCACCGGCCTTTCAAAATGGGAAACGTTAAAGAATTTTCCATATAATAATGAGGGAGGAAATTCAATTTCGTTACACAGCTTATTGAATATTGTTAATTTAAATTTTGGTGAAGAGTATTAATATTTCGATGTAAAAGAGCGCTTTTTTTATGAGTTGCTTTATCCTCTTCGTAAATTTTAAATAGGTGTAAGTGTATTTTTTATTATACTGTGGGTTTTTGCTGGAGTTTTTAAAATAAGGATTATTAAAATTCCTTTATTTATTTTTGTGTTAGGATTTTACAAATGCACGGAAGAATTGATACTGTAAAATAATTCATGTTTTCTCTTTTTTCATCTCTGTATATTGTAAACACATATTGTTGCAATGTTTTTATAGAATAAAAGTGATCTAACTAGCCCGTTGACGCAGTTTGCTTTCTGATCCGCGGGTTGCGGGTTCAATTTCCGTCTGAGTCTAGGTTTAATATTTGTAATTTTTTATTATATTTGTTATTTCTATGTATATTTATATAAAAAAATAGCTATATCAGCCGTCTGTTACCTAAAAAATAAGCATTAAGTTGCTTACCATAGGAACAGACAACTGTGTGTGTGTTTGTGTGTGTGTGTGTGTGTGTGTGTGTGTGTTTGTGTGTGTATGTGCGTGTGTGTGTTATAAAATATTTATTTATGTTTAATCTGGAGATGTTCTGGTACGTACGTTTATTTATGATGTGTACTAATATCTAAATCTACAATGTGTACTACTTTACTACTAATATATATGTACTTATCTACTTGAGTAAAAATTGAAATGCCCTAAATGACTCGTGGGAATCTTACTATGGGAACTTACAGAAAACCAAGCAGTGAACATGACTAACAATCAATATGGATAGCGAATATTCTATTACTTTCGTGTCCCCATGGCTGATCGGTGGTCGGTCAGTAACATCATAGTAGATATCTATACTAATATATAAAGCTGAAGAGTTTGTTTGTTTGTTTGTTTGTTTGAACGCGGTAATCTCTGGAAATACTGGGCCGATTTGAAAAATTCTTTCAGTGTTAGATAGCCTATTTATCGAGGAAGGCTATAGGCTATGTATCATCACGCTAAGACCAATAGGAGCAGTGTCCACGCCGACGAAGTCGCGCGCAGAAGCTAGTATTTATATATTTGACAGGTAGGTTTGGTATTCTACTCATTTAACCTTATTGGAATGGCAGCGTCCTTGTGTCAAAATTCCTTTTGCCTAATTAATTTGTTTTCATAATAGTATACCAAAATCTACAGACATAGTTTTTTTAATAACACTCCGGGATAAAACGTAAACGAATTTGTTTGTATGGTTAACACGGGCTTGGTATCCGCAATTCGACGACTCAGCGCCTATTTTGCGTGTGGACGAATTTGTTTATTATTTATTTATAGGTAATAAGTGAATTAAGTGTAAATATGAAATTTTATGAGTTCGAAAGCTACCTTTGCCACAAAAATATTAATATGATAATTTACAGAAGAGCCCACAAAGGTAATCCGAAATAAAGATTACGAACATATTATTTGAGTGCTAAGTCTCGAAACTCCAAAACATCAGCTGAAAATACGAAAGGAAAACCATAAGAAAATCGACTATTTGTGGCTATTGCGGAACAAACCGTGTCTTGAAATAGACCGATCGAGAGTATTCGTCAAGAGTGTTCGTCGAAAATAGCTTTTGGTTGCACAAACACGTGCGTTTAACCCTATTATTGTTGCTCGGTGGTCTGTGAGACCGACAAAGTAGTTTTTCGTGTTTACTTCTTTTATTGCGAGTGTTAACAGTTTAGGGTTTTTGGTATTTCGTGATTTATCGTCACAATCAATTTAATGGACAAATTGAATACGTGTTACATGTCGTGTGGTAAGGGTTAGACTGGCGGAGTGTGTGTCTGACTACAAAAATATTGGTGTTAATACTTCATTGTCCTTATAAATTTTACTATTTTCTTTTTCTTTCATTTAACTACAAGTAAATTGAAATTAAATTTATTAAATTGGAACAGGAACATTATTTTGATAGTAACGAAAACAACGCCAGCCCGCAGTGGAGCAGCGTGGTGCTCTCATACGCGGAGAAAAAGGCCTAATCCCAGCAGTGGGATGATACAGGCTAAATGCAACGAAGACACAAAGGAAACACGCTGCTTTCGTTTAAACTAAACGCCGGCAAATTCACAAATAAAGTCTACAGATACAACTATACAACTAATACATAATTAAAGTTAAAATTCCTTTATAGTAAAACTACGACATAATTACTTATACTATGCACATAATCAAAGTTCAAAATTCTATATAATTATAGTTGAAACAATAGAAAACACAAATCGAATACAAATACTGAATCGTGACGTTAACGTGTCGCTCCATGAACGTCCGTATAATTAGTTCACGTTTATTTACACATACACACAACATACAAACAATTACAATCAAATCATTATTCTATATCAGTATTCTAGTCCTCTATATGATTGTGTTACTATGTAGGTATATACAAAGTAGTAAGTAAATAAGTAAGTATTATATGTAGAAAAAACGTGTTTATGATTAAAACTTACTTAATATCTGGAGTAGCCCGACTGAGAAGTACCTTTACCTTACAGAAGATCACAGCTAAATAATACTGTTTTCAAGCAGTGTTCTGTTGCTGTGGTGGGTAAGGTGAATATGATTTCTCGGAGGATTGGGGGTAAGGTTAGCAACGCGCTTGTGATGCTTCTGGTGTTGCAAGCATCTATAAGCTACAAGAACCGCCTACCATCAGGCTCATGCTTGTTTGCCGACCTAGTTGAATAAAAAAACTTGATATAAAGTATCCGTCGTCCTTTATCCCGTTTGTTTCGTCCTAAACATTGCTTATAAAACTATGAAGCTTTTTTATAAAGTTAACTAATAAATATTATACCTAAATGATCTTCAAAGAAAATCTAAATAAGACCAGCAGATTTTCATGAGAGTATGAAACAAACTTTACCGATAATGTTTTAATTTAAAAAAAAAAAACAATAAAAAAAATAAACATTCTGTACTCAAAACCTTACGTTACAATGATAATTATTATAATGTAATAAAACATTTATACGACCGAGTTCAAACCCATAAGATAGCTAATGCCATTAGTATAGCGACCACTGCACCAATCCAGTATATTAATAGCTCCTGGGGGGGATTGGGGATAGGGTCGGCAACGCGCTTGCGATGCTTCTGGTGTTGCAGGCGTCCATAGGCTACGGTCTTACCATCAGGTGAGCCGTACGCTTGTTTGCCGACCTAGTTACATAAAAAAAAAAAGCTTTACGAACTTACTTTTAAAGTTTCAAATTAAGAAATTACATACTAACTCAAAGAAGTAGAACCTACAAATATACAATCGTTAATATTTCTTTAATGTATTACAATTTCCTATTTACATTTTAAAATACACATATTTCGTAGTAAAGTCACAAAGAGTTTAACCTAACATTATTCAAGTCACAACATAAACTCCTTACATCAGGCCCAAAGACCGTAACATATACAATACCCTACAGAAAAGTATAAATATTTCAAGACTCTTACAGTTACCAACGAACACTTTGATACATTCAATCCCAATTTGACAAGACAGGTCTAGTAAATATAACATATACAGGGAAAAGGTTCCGCGATTCACATATAAATGTAGCATTGTTTGTGGGGTATTTGTGCTTCATGGACAAAAATTCTGGGATAAAATATTTTTAATAATTTTAATATTTCAGGTGATAGCGTGTTCAAATTTAGAACACATGAATTTTTAGGTGCTCCTGTGAGTAAAAATTCTTTTCGTGTGTTAAAGGAAAACATTCTCCTAAAACCCGTTTGTTTTCGAAAAATTTATTTCGTGTTATGCAATGAAAAAACCTGACGAAAAAAGCTACAATACTTCTTCTTTGTACTCGTAAAAGCATTTGCCCAATCGTAATATATAAAAAAATACTATTAAAGTTTTCTGATATAATATGTTTAATGCTTATTTCATGTCTTTTAAATAAAAATAAAATGTCAAGATTTATCCTACACAAATTCAAACTTCATGGTTACCCGAAATCCTCAATCTTTGATGTCGGAGAAAAAAGGCCGAATGTAGGCGAGATAGAGTAATGTTGTTGGATTGTAGGTTTTACTTTGTCGTTTAGATAGTATTTGTTCCCTGCGTCAGGTAAAAGGCTAAAAAGGTTAAGGCTTAAAGGTATAAAGCTAAAGGACAGGGAGCATTATTAAACAAGTCGAGGGGTACTGCTTAAGCTGGTATCAGCTACAGTCTTTGATTCTAAATGTCTGGATAACATTTTTAGTTTAGCGATAGAAATGTTAATAAGTAAACGACGAATTTTGTACATTTTTCTATTTGTTATGATATCTTTTTCAGTCTTATGTTATAGAGCAAGATCCCAGGGCCACCAGACGTCACGTATTTTCTGACGAAGGAAATGTGGACGATTGAGTAGTGTTAGTATGTACTAAGAACGCATGCCTACCTGCTAGCTTGCTCGGACGGCCAATTTTCAGGTATCAGGTAATCAAGGTACATAAAAACCTCACGTAAATTCTCCAAGCTGATTTTTACGTATATTTTAGGCAATATCCTTAAAAATAAGTCACCAACACTCCCAGACACTTACCGTCGGCCGTATTGCTTTGCAGATGCTTTAAAGCTCCCAAAATATTTACTTAACTTCACGTAAATTCTGATGCTCTATTTTTATATATGTCTACCAGACAACTATTTTAAAATCTTATACAAGAAGACCAACCGATCCAAGGGGGCCAATCACCCTCTAAGCTCAATTTTAATGCCTCTGTGGGTAGGAGCGCGAGGGCGAGGAAAATTGGCCGTCTGAACAAGCTAGCAGGTAGGCATGCGTTCTTAGTACATACTAACACTACTCAATCGTCCACATTTCCTTCGTCAGAAAATACGTGACGTCTGGTGGCCCTGGGATCTTGGACTATTAAGATTTTTGGGTTTTTCTATCCTGCCATGTGCGAAAGCTAATTGGTCTCAGTTGTCATTATAAATCTATACTAATCTATACTAATATAATAAAGCTGAAGAGTTTGTTTGTTTGATTGTTTGTTTGTTTGATTGTTTGTTTGTTTGAACGCGCTAATCTCAGGATCTACTGGTCCGATTTGAAAAATTCTTTCAGTGTTAGATAGCCCTTTTATCGAAGAAGGCTATAGGCTATATATCATCACGCTAAGACGAATAGGAGCGGAGTCCACGCCGACGAAGTCACGCGCAGAAGCTAGTACTAATATATAAAGCTGAAGAGTTTGTTTGTTTGTTTGTTTGAACGCGGTAATCTCTGGAACTACTGGGCCGATTTGAAAAATTCTTTCGGTGTTAGATAGCCCATTTATCGAGGAAGGCTATAGGCTATGTGTCATCACGCTAAGACCAATAGAAGCGGAGTCCGCGCCGACGAAGTCGCGCGCAGAAGCTAGTAATATTATAAAGCTGAAGAGTTTGTTTGTTTGTTTGAACGCGAAACTACTGGTCCAATTTGAAAAATTATTTCAGTGTTACATAGCCCATTTATCGAGAAAGGATACAGGCTATTTTTTTTTTCAAATTAACGCGTGTGAAACCGCGGGGCACAGCTAGTATCTGATAAACATCATTTCCTAGCGATTAAATTACTCTCTAATCTACAGTTATGTAGTGTGGTGGATTAAGGCCTAAAGCTATTCCTATATATTTCAGTTAAGTGCATTTATTATATAGACAAAGCGTTGCTTGCTCACATGGTTATGTATCATAGTCTCTTACGATAAGCCTCAAGATAACTCTAGTTTCCCTACGCGTAATATAGCACTGAGTAGATAATATATCTCTATGAAAGTGATTAAAAGTTCAAGAAACCTGTATAAGAACTAGAATACCTGACATAGCTCAATGCCTCGTGAAGTTGATGTTATAATATCAGGTTACATATTTTATAGAACTGATGACTAGTGAGGTCTCACAAGGTGCTAGAAAAACAAACCTACCTACACCGCTAAGTACTGTATGGGAAGAACTTTATATATAGCGATGAACAAATGACCTGGCTGACTGACTGAAAATAGACGCGAATATCCGCTAAGATCTGATAGTCTGAACCACGAACTAATATAGCTAACATATATTTCCTACAGAATCATTATTTCTATTATTATTGCCAATGAAATGAAAATATTTTGCACGAGAGAAAAGGCAAATACGAAAAACAAATTTATTATTTATATAGGCTGAAGGCAATTGGCTTAAGTGATGATGATAAAGATGTATTAATGAGAGATTGTTAAGGGCTTAAGCCTACGTTCGACAACTGGCCTACCATTGATCCATTATCAGTAAAAATAAAACGTAGCTTTTACGATTGTAACATTGTAACATATCTAACAACAAAGTAAGGAATTAAATCATTTCAATACATCTAAAATAGAGCTGCTCATCTGAAATCATCATCTCCCTGCCCTTATCCCACTTATGTAGGGTCATCACAACATGAGTCATGGAACTCGTGTTGTATAATTCACAAATATTTATAAATACAATAATCTGAAGAATAAACATAATAATGCATGATATTTTAACAAAAGTCACGCAAAAATCATTATTTCAATTAAAATAAAAAGTGATTATATTTAAACAGTATTATACTAATGTCACGTACAGGTCAAAATTTATTTCTATAGTTTTACTAAAAAAATAGCGTCCCTACTGAAAGCCATTAATACTAATGAATGAATGAATGAATAAGAGAATAATAAATTAATTAATAATGCTATCATTAACTAAAACGAATAAAATAAATCTTTGTGTCAATTCTAATTATATCTTAAACAAAATGAAAATAGAATAGCAAATTTATAAAACATTATTCATGTTGAATCGCTCAGATAACCTTGGTCGAGTGCAAACCGCCCGTGAACTCCACACAAGGGCGCCGAAAATTATCCGCGAAAATTTTTGAGAGTATTTACTGAATAATCGTTTATTCTATATTCAAATTTAGCAAAACGTTGACTGAAAGTCGAAAATGAAATGTGAAAGTTTTTAAAGCACACACGCTAAATATAAACGTTACAAATGCCATGGTCACGGCTGTCTCTTCAGTCGACGAAGTCACCTGGGCAATTGCGGTAATAGTCCATGTTCATGCTGCAACGGCAACTATTAAATTTAACTATTTAAACTAACTATTGTACTGTAGCTATTTAAATTTAACTTTAATCTTTTTAACTATAACCTTTTATTAATACTAACTAAACTATAATATTTGTTAATTTTAACTATAATCTTTTTAAATTTAACTTTAATATTTAAACTACGAAATTATTGTTAATGTTCAGACCGTAACGTGTAGTAACACTTTATGAATTTCTTTTATTTAATCTGCAGAATTTGACATAGATTTTTTATTTTTTTATCTGTAAACTGTAACTCTATACTTCCGCCACTGACACTATTGTCTTTGTCTATTCATTATCCATTATCCATCATGTATTCATTATAACACTTCATTGAGCTAAGGAACTTCGTTTTATTTCAAAACCAAGTCAATCTAAATTCATCATGGAACTCATAAGCGCAAACAGTCCAGTCAAATTAGACATAAAATAGTGATCAAATGACAAAAACTCCGATAGAGTTAAATTAGGTTTATATTTTGGGTACATCGTTAGTATTAAAATGCTAAAAGTGCCCATCGATCGATGTGTACTAAAAAGTTATTTAATGTTAAAGGTAAAATTTTCGGTTTCTTGGAAATCAGTAAGTCATAAAAAAAAATTTGGGTATAAATGTAGGTACGAATAAAAATTGCAAATGTAGGTAATAAATAGTTATTATTAGTTGAATGTATTTACTTCAGTAGTCGATATGGGTGTAGTACAATTTTGTTGTATACTAGATACGCCTCGCGATGTCATCTGCATTATATCCGATTGCTTCAGAATGTTGGAATAAAAAGTAACTTATATGTTAATCTAGATGTCCAACAGTCTATGTAAAAAGTTTCATTAAAATCAGATCAAAAGTTTTTACGTGAAAGAGTAACAAACAGTTTTTTTTTTTTAATTAGTTTAATTCCCAAAACCTTGTCAAACACAACCAATAGTACAAATAAAACCAGTACTAGAGATGCTTCAACTTAGCATATTGGATTGGATTGGATTTTTCAAGGAATAACAAACATCCGAAACAACCATAACTCCATCCATCCTCGCAAACTTTCCCACCAAATACTTGTGAGCCGTTGAGTCTGAGGCGTTAATTATTTATTTTAAAAATAAATATTGCCAGTCTGTTACATTTTTATAAATAAACAGTTAATTTGTTGTAGATAATTCTGTTTCATTTTTAATACAAAGGCAATCAGTGTGAATTTTTTATCTTAATAAATTTGTATTATAATGTTCTTTATAATCTCGGTTCAAACAGTACATTGACCGCTGTGTCTCAATTTTGCGTAGATACATTATATGTGTATTGTATATATATAATTTTATGTAGATAAAAGTAGAAGTGAGCTAAAGTACTGTAACTGTCACTTTACTGAACAAAGGTCAACACCACGTATATGCGAAGGATTAAAACATGACCTATCGCATTGCATATATAGAAATAAATTAAGGAAAAAAAGTGGGTTTGAAATTCAGGCAGAAGTGAAACTTTGAGTGAAACCTGAGAAGTGAAGTTGTTCTATCAACGATGATCACGGTTTCGAGAAAAAGATCGTAAGCGCCATGCAAAACGCGTCGCTTACGCGTTTTGAGCACTAATGTATTCAATCTCATTCTCTCTTATACATTTATGTCATTCTTTCTTTATAGTGAAGCATTTTCATTTCATCGACTTTCAAATCACAACGAATCTAAACACGTTTCAATACAATAATAATATTCTTATTGAAAAGTGCAGTCTTATCACAAATAGTGTAGTTGTCGATTGCGTGGTGTCTGGTGCTTTGATAAAGACTGGTTCTGAATGTGACGAAGAAGTTCGAAATCAAAGGTTGATAAAAATAATGTAGCTTTTATTTTATTTTATATAACTAGTTCGGTAAAAAGGCGTGTGGCTCACCTGATGGTAAGCGATTACCGTAGCTTATAGACGCCTGCAACACCAGAAGCATCGCAAGCGCGTTGTCGACCCTATCCCCAATCCCCCCCAGGAGCTCTGGTCACCTTACTCACCAACAGGAACAAAATATTGCTTGAAAACAGTAATATTTAGCTGTGGTCTTCTGTAAGGTCGAGGTACCACCCCAGTCTGGCTGCTATATATTTTGAGCAGGAAATTTCCTGCTGTGCCCTACCTCAGTTGACTACTCCTACTCCTAGAAATGAAGCATTAATTCAAAATGTGACTAACATAATACAATGTATTTCAAGGTAAACATAGTAAATTAAATAAAAAAATATTTTAAAACGAAATTTTCAATTACTTTCTGTTGTTATTTCCTAGTACTGCTTGTTTACTTTTCAGTAAAATTCACCGCGCGTGACCTCAAGGTCGCGCCAGCTTCATAAATTATTATAAAGCCACAATGCGCTTGATATTTCAGTCTCGAAGTTAATTTTTAACCTAATTTCATATTAAACAACATTGTACCTACTTTAATAGATACAAAGAAAATAATGTTTATTTAAGCTAAACGAATTATGATATTATGATATAATTATGACGACACGTTGGCGCAGCGGTCACAGCACTGGCTGATGCGGTGGCGGTCTCGGGTTCGATTCCCGCTCACGATATATTTGATATATTTTAAGACGATAGCTGATTTAAAATACACAAACGATGTGAATGAACATTTAATAAAATAAATTTATTTTTAAGTGATATTAATTTGATTAAGACTGTCTTTTACTCGACTTTGATTTACAATTGACAATGAGACTTTCAGTTGGTCTGGTAAAATTAGGTTTATAAAAACATTACTTTGTTCTGACCGTATTTTATTTAAAACACAAAAACCATAAATCTTCGTTAGTCGTTAATTTTTCTCACTCATAAATTATTTTTGGTTGCAATCATACTTTTAAAAATAGAATACGTTAAATAAAATCAGCGTGGTAAGTGCACGTGAACTGAACTGAATCAGCCTGTAGCGGCTGGTCAAAGGCCTCTTTCTCCATATATATAGGAGAAGGGTTTTGTGGATAATTTTCCTACTATGAATAACGATCGCTATATGATACCTGCAATAGTTTTACGTGCCCTCCGAAGCGCGACCGGAAAAATATTAGTTCAAATACAAATACCTACATTGAGCGGGTATCGAGCCTGCAATCATCGATTAGGCAACTTCACGCACTGCTACACCAGAATCAAAAGAAATAAAAATTGTACATTTAACTAAACATAATGATCATTATGTTTTATCAAATTTATCTTGAATGTTTTAAGATTCTTGATTGCGCAGTAAAACAGTTTTGTGGTACCTTGTTATATTTGTAATAATCTATACTAATATATAAAGCTGAAGAGTTTGTTTGTTTGTTTGTTTGTTTGTTTGTTTGTTTGTTTGTTTGTTTGTTTGTTTGTTTGTTTGTTTGAACGCGATAATCTCTGGAAGTACTGGGCCGATTTGAAAAATTCTTTCAGTGTTAGATAGCCCATTTATCGAGGAAGGCTATAGGCTATGTATCATCACGCTAAGACCAATAGGAGCGGAGTCCACGCCGACGAAGTCGCGCGCAGAAGCTAGTCTGTAATAATTTCTTTGTTTACTAATGAAATGAAAAAAAAAATCATTTTCGTCACATCATCTCATCATAAACATTACGACAAGTGAATCGAATAAGAAAACAGATAATTTCATTGATGCGACAGAGGATGTCAACAGAGACTCCTCAATGAACGGTCTTGAATCGGCGCCAAATATTCGTTTTACACGAATTGTCAACCGCAGAGCTTTTTATATTTATTTTTACATACGCACTGAATCTTCGTAACATTAATCTATACTAATATAATAAAGCTGAAGAGTTTGTTTGATTGTTTGTTTGTTTGAACGCGCTAATCTCAGGATCTACGATACTGGTCCGATTTGAAAAATTATTTCATTGTTAGATAGCCCATTTTTCGAGGAAGGCTATAGGCTATATATCATCACGCTAAGACCAATAGGAGCGTTGCACCAAGAAAGAATGTTTCAAAATCGGTTTTTTTTCCTTTTGAGAGCTTCCGCTGCGTAAACGGTTAAAGTTTCGCAGAAATCGTGTATGACAGAATTGGTCCTATTCCACGGGGACGAAGTCGCGCGCAGAAGCTAGTTTTATAATAGTAACTAGCCGTGCCCCGCGGTTTTCACACGCTTTAGTTTTAGTTACTTGTGGTTGTTATTTAGTTATTGGATAATTATAATACAGATACAGATATTCGTTCGTTATTATTTGTTCGTTTTTATTTTGTGTGTTTCCAAAACTTCTTTCAGAATATTCCAGTAGAAGCCTTACTCATTATTTAATTTAAAGAATTACTAAAACACTTCTAATAAACTTAAAATTGAAACGATCTTTTAATGGCAGCCTTTTAAGTTATTAAAAATTATTAGGTTTGATAAACTTATATTTTCCTCTAAAAATTATTGTGAATGTAACCTGGTTAAGTACCTACGAATAAAATTTAACTACCCTTCCCCTTAACTATTAATAAAAAAATGAACATGTACATAATACATGCTTACGAAAACAACATTATGTAATAACATAAGATATTAGATTTACTTTTAACATTAAGTTGTCAAAATTCTTTTTTGAAGTTGGTTTAAAAGTGTTGTTTCAAAAGCCGTGTATCACGAAGAAGCATACTATACTTTATAAAATAACGCTTTCACATTGCTTTCCAAAGCCTACTTGAATACAGAAAGTTTTGATTTTGATTACCTATGTGACTCCAAAGAAAGACCAGAATAATAATGATTTATTTGTAATGTACATAATGAATAAAAATTATAAATTACGTTAATATTAAAACAATGGAATATAAAAATAAACGTAGGTGGTTTAAGTCGACCTGGTTATTGCTTCATTGTAAGTACAGTTAGCAAAAAAATGAGCTTTGAGTACGAACAAAAAACGTGTAGGTGGACGTTTCCTCTTTGTTATGTACAGTTAATCATTTTGTGGTATTTATGATAATTATGCTAACTGTATTTAAGTATAAAATCTTTGTTTCTTTAGTTTTTTTTAAGTGTTTTTTTTTAAATTATTATGTTTATTGAATTTGTGTTCCTTTATAAATACAATTAATTAATTAAATCAAATATAATTTTTAACTGTAAAATGGCGTTTTAAAAGTGTTTTTGAAGTTTATTCGAATAAGGTAATTATTGAATTTATATTTTATTACTAGCCGATTCGAATAAGGTAATTATTGAATTTATATTTTATCTCTACCGGCATCTGTGTTTCCAGAAAGCTACAATCTGGGGATCTTCAAGACGCGAGTGAATAGGCTATCAAGGCAAGCGTGCTCCATCCTAGACCGCATTCTCACTTAAGATCAGGTGTAATAGTGGTCAAACGCAAGCCTATCTCATTATAAAAAAGCCGACCTCTGCCCACTTCGTTTGGCGTTAATTATTTATTTTTGTGATGCAAACATATAGTAAAGATTTTTAATCTCGCTCGCATTTCTACGACTTGATTTACATATACTATTATTTTCACTGAATTTTTTGTTCAATAACAATAAAATGTAGCCCATATCACTCCTGAATAGTGTAGCTTTCTGTTAGTGAAAGAACTTTCATGATCGGATTAGTAATTGCGAACATTACCCCCTACAAACAAACAAAGTTAAAAACTTTAATTCCTTATAATATTAGTATAGAAAATGCGTTTTGAGTAAGAGTTCAACTAAAGATTCAGATAAAAATGTTGGTGATTAATTGATTATAAAAAAAAGATAAGTCATATCTTATACTAATAATTATAAAAGTTTAGCAACAATTAAAGTGGACAAGATAGCAAAATGGTCTAAAGATTTACTAATATAGACAAAATAATGATGGTTCTACTTTTTACGCCATTTTAAATTGACATTGACGATGAAAGTCGATAAATAAGAACAACACTAAAACGGTCTAACAAAGTGTAAGCATAGATGTCAATTAGTATTGCTAGGTTTGGTCATTTTATCGATGAAATTCATTCGATTGTATGGAAATGTGACCTTAGAGCTGATGGTAACGAAAATGTCGTCAGAATGACAGAAAAAAATATATGGATATTGTCAGTTTTGCGAATCGCATGTTCTTACATATTAAACTTCGTATAATAACATGATAAATAAAAATTTCTTACTTTTAATTCTTGATTGACTTATACGAGATAATAGTATTTTGGTATGATATATTAATTTTTACTATGCAAAATAAGTTTGTATTTTCTCGTACCATATTGCTTAATGAAAAGAATAGATGTCTAGATTCAAATGTGTTAGTCGAAAATTTTTACATAATCGTGTTTGTCTAAAAAAAAATCCTAATTATCCATAAGTCCACCCATTGTACAACACAATATGTAACTACCTATATCTTTAATAATTTATTTGTTGTGTAGAATAAAGTATAAATAAATATAATTATTTTAGAACATTCGTGTGAAGTGCTGGATTTAAACCATCACTGTATATACCATTTCCATTTCATATTGTTCTCAATAAAAATATCGACAGTGGGAAAGGAGAGTACGCATTATAGATAAAATCTATACTCGAAGCGATCTAGACATTTAGCTGAACCGTTAGATGTTTTTCTCGATAAGGAAAATCTGATAAAGTATCATTGGTATTGTAAGTCCTCCTGGTTTCGTCTCTTTTACTATTTATTAGTATAAATATAAGGTAAAAGAAAAATGCTTCAGCACTGTTCGATAATTTGATTTATGCACTTTTGATTTTACGGGAGCTTCCGCGATTTTTATTTTGACACTTCCGATTTTTCGCCAGTAGTCGCGAGTCCGAGGTAAGTCATGTAGAATCAACAGTGTAAAAGCTTAAAACCTCAATTTGATTTGTATAGATTGATCAATCATTTAAATATACTACAGGTATAGTGAACGAATCGATCAATCGATCAATTCAGCCTGTAACATCCCACTGCTGGGCATAGGCCTCTTTCTCCACGTGGGAGAAGGATTGGAGCTTAATCCACCACGCTGCTCCACTGCGGGTTGGCGGAACGAATGATAGAAAGGATTGCTATGGAAGGCTGTTGAATTGGATGAGTGATTACTACAGTCTTAAATTTTTAACAAGCATCAACATTAGTATCTAGTATTGTTCCTATATGCACACTGCATTTCATTTATTATTGTTTTTCGTAAATTACAGTAAGGTATAGTTAATAACAGTACGTCATTAAATTCATTTCAGCTACTATGAAAGTAGACATGGGTTAGAACCCCACTCATATTATATGTTTAAAAAGGCCACTCAAACTTTTTACGTTTTGTTATAGACGTTTGTGTTTATCATACTTTTAGTATTAGACATGCTGCCTACCGGTTATAAAACTTAAATAGATATATACAAGAACTAATTGTCCAAGGAAAGAAGCAATTGATTACTTAGAAACAACAAAGGAGCATCATTTTATTATTTCTTCTAGCAGAATAAAATAGCGTTGCGTTTGTTTATCTCTATCAAGAAGAGGAGAATCACTATAAAATATGTACAAGTTGTTCTAACTAATGACTTGGTAACACTATCTCGTGGACAAAGTGTGTGGTCCCAGTGTCAGCTGGTAATTAAGAATAAAGTATTTTCTAACTCTTGAAATAAATTGCTATGTACGCTGTGATTAAGTATGTTTTCTGCAATTGTACAGGCTTTTATTTCTTGTATTTAGACGATTTATACGATATATGTTTTTTTGGTATATATTTATTATGTAAATGACCAGCAAAGAGACTGGTCATCACTCATCATCATCTTTTATTTATCATTGATATTCCTTTTTATATATTAACAGTCATCTTGTAATTTTTTTTTAGTTTAATTTTGAATTAATTTTGATTTGTTTTTATTTTATTTTATTTAATTTAATCTTGATTTAATTTTATTTTGATTTTATTTTGATTTAATTTTAATTTTGTATTTGTATTGTGTCTCTTGTTTTAGATATTTTATTTCTAATTATACACTTTGTCATTTTATTCTTGCACTCTGCTTCTTATATGTGTTAGTTGTTAGTGGAACCTTGACTGGTATATGCACTAGCTTGTAATTTTTCTTTACTTTGTGTTATATTGTACTGTTTGTTTCCCAAATACAAATAAATTAAATTAAATTAAATCACAAGATGTCAAACAAGCGTACAGTCCGCCGGATGTTAAGCGAACACCGTAACGTGACCGTAACTTATAGACGTCAGCAACCCTATCCCCAATCCCCAGGAGCTCTGGTCACCGTACTCATCAACAAGACACAACACTGCTTGAAAACAGTATTATTTAGCTGTGATATTCTGTAAGGTCGAGGTACTACCCCAGTCGGGCTGCTCCATTTTTTGAGCAGGAAATTTCCTGCTGTGCCCTACCTCAATCAAACGTACCGTCTAGTCTAGTCTACCGTCTTAAAAATCAACTATCAATCTAGTTGCCGAGGTTTTGTCTAACAACTGTCATTACGGAAAAAATAGTCCTAAGCACACACAACATGTATTTGATGAATGAAATAATTTAAAAGCTATTAACTTCTCTACAAAGTATGTATCAAAGAGATACCATTATTTAATAAGTAATAAAAATATTTTACTAAAGTAGTCAGAATATTTCAACTAAAGTTGTACCGTACGTTAACGACATTAAATACGACTAGAAGAGGAGTCGCTTTCGGAAACCTCAATTTCTCAGCCATCAATTTTCTTCTATCCGTTAGTTTATAGTATAACTTAGATCATTATATAGTAGTAAAAATCATAAAGCTAATAAAATACAGTTAAAAATTATGTATCAATATTATGTACTAACTACACATAATTAATTAATTTCTTACAATATTCAAATTTAATTTTAAATTTGTCTGTGTAATAACACCTTTGGAACTACCCAATGTTTTAAAATTGCTTTACTATTTGAAAGAAAATTAGTATTATTTATTTTCCAGTTTAATACTGGTTGTATTAAAAGTATATTTAAATAAATATCACAAATAGGTAAATACACATATAACAACAAAATCAAAAATCAAAATCAAAATATTTTATTCAGCATAAAATTATTACAATTTCTTACTGAACGTCATGAGTCTACTACCAGTTCGGAAAGAAGAAGCCTCTGACCTGAGAAGAACTGGCGAAAGAAACTCAGCGGGACTAATGTAATTTTTTTATCGTAATGTTTTTTTTCCAAAGCAGAAAAAGAAAACAGAAGTTGGTATATTTAATATATAGACGTAAATTTAAAAAGAAGCAATTTGGTTACGCAATCACTATATTTCGGAGTACTTTAAGAACCCAAATATAATGTACCCGCTTGCAAATCGACTGAACTCTTTGAAGGGTACCTACCAGTCGCCAGTCACGGCACTCGATCACATTTCACGTAACACGCTGTCAGCGGTAACTACGTAATTTTTTCCTCGAGCTTCTCTATGTGTGGTCTAAGTTAAGAACTTTTACGAAAAAATAAGGGTTTGAAAATTGACTACCTGTTAGCCTGATTGTGAGTTTAGTTTTAATATTATCATAGTTTGACGATTTTGATTATTTGAGTCAGCGTGTAACATCCCATTGCTGAACATGTGCCTCTTTCTCTATGTAGGTGATGAATTGAACTTAATCCACCACACTGTTCTACTGCGAGCTGGTGGATGTTCCCTACTACTCGTATTAGTAACGACCGCTATCAGGTATTTATGATAACAACCGGGACCTACGGTTTAACGTACTCCTTCAGAGAAGCACAGTGGGGAGACCCATAAGGACAGACATTCAAATCGGAAAGAAATATTTGTACAAATATAAATATCCATCCCGAGCGGGAATCGAACCCGCAAACTATCGACGTTTAAGGCGACTACACGCACGACTACACCAGAACGGTTTTTATTTTTTATTATTGCTTTTCATTATTGCTTTCATGTTATTACTCATAGCGTACCTATCTAATATTGAACATTTCAGAATATTGTTCAATTGATAGTGAAGTTAATGTACAAAAAATTGTTTTCAACAAACGAAAGTGCTCTTAGACTTTATTATATTATACTTAAACTCAAGCCCAGTTCTTACATTCAAAAAACGATTCAATTTTCTAGCAGTTAAATTTCGAACACACCATGTTCTAAGTTTAAAACAGCAAGCTGACATTGTCATTATATTCCAGTGAGCTAAATGATGATAGAAATAAGCCCGCTTCGCTTATAAAAACGCCATCACTCACAACTTGCACACGCCGAAAAGATTTACCTCGTGAATTATTTCTTTATGCGTAGGACGTAAATATCTGTTGTAATTTTGCGATAAGCCTTCGCGTGCCGCGTCGAGATACAGCGGGATGAAAAAACGTTGCTTTATTTATTATGTGACACATTATTTATCATTATTATATAATATTCAGAGTCACACGTTGACGGTGTTAGAAATCTTATAACAGATTGGTAGAATGTAATTTATCACGTAACTGTGTCTATAGTAGGTATGTCACATCTCATAATAGGTAGTCGTTAAATAAATGTTTAAATATAATTTTTCTGGTCAATAAATTCTACAATAAGCTAAGTACCCACTACATATTTTAATCTTTACATAAATTTAAAGTTCATTTTGTTTATTTAAGTTATATATTGTGTTATTAATCAAATAAAACAATTAATAAGCAAAAACACGTTTTCTATCATAAGTACTACGTTTTCTATCATAAGTACTGGTATAAAAATTGTCTTGTTAATTCAGATGCTGCTTTCGAAGTTACCTGTAACAAAAAGAAAATTACATTTAAAAATAATTGCCGAATAGTCTACGTAATTACCTGTAGGTACTAATGATATGTATGATAAGTATGCTGCAGGAGCTCAAGCATATACCAGAAAGTGCATTATGAGAAGTGATTTGAAGATTGAAAAAAGTGCATTGTATCTAAGGCGGATTACATTGAAAGGGACAATACAATTATTGATGAATAAATAGATTCTTAATTCGTATTATTTTTTTATTTTTATTTTTATGTTTCCCATGCATGAGATTTGATATGATAATAAAAAATAAAAAAAAACATTTAAGATTTTTTCTTAAAATTTATAAAGTAATCTTACTTTTTGAATACACCTCATACATATAAACAAACAGTATAGCACAAAAAACAGCATATAAGTGACAGATCCAATTCTGTACACTAAAGATATAAAAAAAGTAATAAAATATAAAGTAATTCTACTTTATCATCGAAACTGAAGCCAAAAATCAGTTTTTTTTTACGTTTTCGTCTGTATTTATTTTAGCTATGCATTATGTTGAAACCACTGATTTGGTTTACGTTAAATTTAACATGAATTAAGCCACCAAAGACACTAAGTAATTTTTATACTCAGAAACAACACAATTTTGAGACAGGGTATTTAATTTCAATTCATCAAAACATAATCTGGTCTTAATTAACTTTTCTTTACAAGCAATAGATAAATAAATGTTTGTACATTTTAGTGTTATATTTTAAGGAATGTTTCGTAAATATACAGACATCAAAATCTTCAATAGTAATCCCAATTTACTGAAATTCTTAAATGAGATAACTCCTCGCCTTATTGCCTCCACTGGTGACAAGAGGGCTGGTGCATTTTTTGCCCAGAGAATCGGCATAGCGATTCAACGGGGAAATGCTGCCAGCATTCTTGGCACAATTCCACGCGGACATGATTTGTACCATAACTATCTGTAAATATTTAGTTCTTAAGTTGTGATTTGTAAATATGTATAATGTTTATTTACTGAAATCCGAAATGTATTGAAATATTTAGTCATACGAGTCTTCTTAAACAGGCGTTATACTCCATCTTATGAACATGTAGTATACAACAATCATGTACGAAGTCAAAGTTACAGTTTGTAGTAAAGTAAAATATTCCGTAAAATTGTTTCTGTCACTACACAAATGTAATTATAACACTCAAAAACCCGGAAGCGAATATATATTCAACATGGGAGTTACCGATTACCATTCCAAAACGCCATGTTAGGACAAAACGAAACACCAACAAGACAATTAAAAGCACCATTATGTTCACTGTTTAAAGCACAAATTGCATCAAAGTATTATCATGAAATAGGTGCGACACTCATAACTTTTTTTCACGTCAAGGTAAGCTGTGACATCATTAACATGGGTTAATAATTAACTAGGTCAATTGTTACATTATAAACGAAAAAATATTCATTTGAAGGCTTATAAAGCTCCAGGGACTCTTCGCAATTTTTCTATAGATATTGAAATTGCAATCGGTAGAAAAATATTACTTATTTTCAATTGATCTCGAATGGAAAGTAATGAAACTGAAAAATATATAAATATATGTTACATCTGTATCTATCTGTATATATGTAATCTTCAGGTAAGGCACAATAGAAATGCGGCCTGACTGGGGAAGTGTGAGATACTCAGTACCTTACAGAAGATCATATTCAAATAAAACTACTATTGAATAAGTTTCTCAGTTGATAATATAATAAGTTATTTTCTTGATTAAAGAGTTGCCAGATCTACTGGGAAGGCGATAGAGTCGGGTAGGGGAACTCGGCAACACCCTTGCATTGCTTCTGGTGTTGCAAGCGTCCATATTACTGGACCGATTTAATGCTAGTTTTGCAATATATTTGTGGTAACTTGTTATGTATAAAGTGTTGGATATCTTTGTAAGAAGTCAAATATTCAAATACCCATCACTTGCTGACGCTTTTGTGTCGAGTATATATATATATGCGCCAAACCGCAGTGGACCAGTGTGTTGAATTAAGCTTCGACCCATCTCCTACAGGCTGAATCATAATATATGCACACTCTACAGGCTGAATCATAATATATGCACAAATACATATATGTAACAGAAAACGGAAACGACTCTTCGATGCAGTCTTCTCGTGAAATACACCGTGTAACATAATATTGTCAGATATAAGGGATAATATAAAATATGGCGCTGCCTTGAAATTGACTACTCGCTTTAGTAAAGCAACTATCTATACTATTAGTTGGGAAAAAACTTATTTTAACCATTTAACGTTGTGTCCAATGTTGCTTATAAGTATAGTATATAAGAAACCAAAACTACCTAAAATTTTTGGTTTCTTTGCTTTTTGTTAAAAAATTAATATGTTTGTACAACTTTCTTGACTCATGTAAAAAACATTTTTAGATGCCTGATGATGATCCAATAAAGGGATTGAAACGTTGCATAAATTTACGATTGGTGGTTTGATTGGCACCTCACGTCCACGTTCCTGAGAACCATTAAAATATACTTATTTTAACCATTTTGAATTATAAATTAAAAGCAACAAGAATCGAATCAGATATTACAAATTCAATTATATAAATCAGAAACTTAATTTGCATGTAACGTAAATCAACGAATTGCGCTTACAATTTCCCATTTATTGTAAGATTTAGTGTTTGCACACCTACTGGCGATTAATCAAAGGTCGACTAAAATAATTATACCGCTAATTATATTTAGTATGGGTATATATTTATACATTTTAAACGGGAATATTTATGACACTTTTGATTAATATAATTTAGTCTATGTTTCATTAAAATAAAAATAAAATAACATTAATAGAATTGCAATTACTTCCCCTTCGACATACTCGTATAAGCTTTCTTAATTAACAATCTTTTTTAGTACAAAGATTTTTTTATTCTATACATTACGATAGTAGGTACCGTTTAGAACCGAATAGAATATAATAAAACAAATAAACTAAAATACGTTACAAATCACATTTCTTATATATATAAATAATTTTGGTTGTTGAAATGTTCCTACTATGAGTAACGATCGCTATCAGGTGTACATGATAACAACCGGGACCGACGGCTTAACGTGCTCTCCGAGGCACGGTGGGGAGACCCACAAGGACTGCACAAACACCCAGACCACGGCAAACATCTGTATGGCCAATACAATCATATCATAGTAGGGAATATGTATATCCGCCAACCTGCATTGGAGCTGCGTGGTGGATTAAGCTCCGATCCTTCTCCTACATGGGGAGGAGGCCTATGCCCAACAGTGGGATATTACAGGTTGAATCGTGATCGCGATCGTTGAAATGTTGATTTTTGTTCACACCATACGATTAAACAAAAAGTAACTATATACATATACTATATGTCAACTGCCTCTGTACCTATCTATATATGTATATGTACAAGATATGTACTCGCCTGTACCGATATAAACGACCTCTAGCGAAGACTAAGTCCGTCACTTAGAAGACATGATAGCTAATAAGAGTTGAATCTCAATGGTTTACTTGCCCGTAATCTATTATGTCAATCTGTGTGTCAAGGTTACTTCAGCCTTGAACATTACAATACAAAAATAAAGTGATTTTTTTTCTCTTTGTCCAACTATTTCGTCTCTCTTTCACTCTCGACTCGAATTTAATTTAGCGTAATGGCAAACTGTGGCGTAAATTTAAAAATCCTTCCGCATCCCATATACATAATTATATAATTAAGTGTTAAAATATGTAGTATGTAATTATCATATGTGGGTTCCTTATTATCATTGACTTTGAACCGACATTGCAAGGACGTTGTGATTAGACTTATCAGACCACTAACGTTTTTACATTTTAATTTTATTTAAATTTTATATTCCTCAGTTTAGTCTGTCTACTTTTTTATAAACACTTAACTAAGACCGTACATTTTAGTGTTTTTTTTTGTTCATTTATAGTTATGGTTGTGTATCGCTCTTACAGCAATAAGATCGCCTTTACACATCGTTTATCACACAATTACTTTAGCCATTAATATTTTGGTGTAGAGTAAAAAATATATTATGTATTATATCGTAGTTAAAGCTATTTTTCATGTATTATTTGTAACATCTTCCTATCATATACATCATAAGTTTTGAAGTTATAAATCAAATATTTTCATATCGTCTAATCCGGTGCACAACTAAAGTTCCTAGAACTCTGCGTACGTGCGTAACATCGCGTGCGAAAGGATGGACACATTTAATAAGACGATTATTTCATCGCAGTTTATGTACGTTTGACATTTGACGACGCGTTAGCGCAGCGGTCACAGCACTGGCTGTTGCACTGGCGGTCGCGGGTTCGATCCCCGCTCACGACAGACATATTTTGTATTGGACATATAGAATGATGTTTGTCGTAGTTTGGGCGTTTGTGCCTGTGTAGTGTGTGTTTTCGGACTCCCGAGACTGGAGAGATCCTACTAGGGACCATTGAGTGTGAAGCATTTATTAATTTATTTAATAGATTAGTATTAATATAATTTATTAATTCTTAGATTGTGTAATTTATGAATATATGACATATTATATAATTATCAGCAGCGTGGTGGATTAGGCTCCGATTCTTCTCCTACATGGAGTAAGAGGCCTATGCCCAGCTGTGGGATCGTAAGATATATGTATATACCGATTATTTACTTAACCCTATGTCGATAGGTGTTGATATGATAGGTTATATATACTTGCAATCAACATGCCTCCAAGTAGAATCAATAAACGTGAGAGCTAAAAAGTTCTACGTTGTCAAATTCGATTAAAACTCTGCATCTTCTAAGCTCTACATAATTATTATATCCACTAATGACTAAACAACGATCTATTTGCAACATTTATTACCTCGATGTTTTCGTCTATGACAAAAAAAGATTATAATTTTTTTTAGCGAACTAATATTTTTTATACAGGTAAATAAGGTATTAGTCTAACATGGAGCTACTTGAATACAAAATACTTGCAGTAATTAAGCCTAGGGGATGGTAAAATAGCGATTTTAAGGCTTTAAAAACAATATAAATTGAATACAATCTATATTCAGTCTTAATCATAATAATAAAGTTATTGGTTTCAATTAAATTAATGAGTCTTAGGAAATGAAAGTTAAAGTCATTTATTACAAAGGTAAGTCATTGTCTCCACAATTGATTTTTTCAGTTCGATATGATCGTAAAATGCTCAGTATCACTGCCTTATCGTCCGTAACGTGCGTAATATATCCTCTGAGAACATTTAAATTGAAATATAGGTGATTTTACGTGGAAATGCTCTTAAAGGGAGAAATATTTATGTGAGGGTTATTTATTTTAATATAATAGCTTAAGATTTTGTTCGTAAATTACGGTCTGGTGAACTACGAAATTGTAGTACAAACATTTTAACCCTTTTTTACTTTGGATAATATTTTAGTATGCAACACCTACTGCTGATGTTCTTATAATTGTCGTTACATAAAATGTGTTAAATCAATTTATCCTTATTAATTAAAAAAATTTAACTGTTATTTTAATTAATGTTATTGTATAATAAGACAACTTTTTTCGGATTTTATAACGGTTTATTAAGTTTTTTTAAATATCCAACGGATAGATTTCAGATACTTTACAGCAATAATGTTCACGGGAGGACTCCCGTAGTCCTCACCGCCACCATAAACCGCAATAAAATGCGAAAAAGTTCTTTCATTATAGGTAATGAGTGAAAATCACGTAAACATTGGAAAGCAGTAATGTTATTATAGCACTATTTTAACATTAACGATTTTTCGTAACTCATAAAAAACCTATTGTCAAAATGATGGTAGAAACTAATCCACCATACTACTCTGCTAGGAATTTTTAGTAAATCCTTTACTACGAATACCTATTTCAATATAGTTTTATGTCAAATTTGAAAATTTATATTATACTAGCTTCTGCGCGCGACTTCGTCGGCGTGGACTCCGCTCCTATTGGTCTTAGCGTAATGACACATAGCCTATAGCCTTCCTCGATAAATGGGCTATCTAACACTGAAAGAATTTTTCAAATCGGCCCAGTAGTTCCAGAGATTACCGCGTTCAAACAAACAAACAAACAAACAACCAAACAAACAAACTCTTCAGCTTTATATGAGTATTTCTCACGAAAGATGTACATTTGTGAAAAAATCATGTCTCAAAAGTTTGAGTCAAAATATTAAAATAAAACGATGAAACTTCTTGTAAAATATTTCCGAAGGGATGAAGAAAATATACTCCTGATTAGGATTAGATATTGCAGGGACCTAAAATACTTCATAAAATTGTGTAACGCTTCAAGTTGTCACTATCATGATTTACTCTTCCATACAAAATCTTTTTGTCTCAATGGGTACCAACGACTTTTCCGCTTCAAAAAATACTACATGACGTATGTCTAACGTTCAAATTTTCTGTAATTAGCACCTTCGTATAATCTGGTTTAAGGTTCAGAGATGCTTGTATCCTGCTTTCTTTAAAATAATTGCGTTTCACGCGATAAACAAAATGTCTCACCTTTTTTACTTTTTAGTCACGTACTCTTTAGTCACGCCATTTCTCAGTCATTTCTTTAATTTCTGAACGAATCTGTAGTATTTTGTACTGACAACTCTAAAAGCGTCCCTATTGGACGATGGTAAATGTCAACGCCATATTTTTTCTCTGTCAAAAACTAGATTCTCTTAGTGCGCCGGCTGTTTTACTATTTCGATACGAGAGAAAAAAAATACTTTTTTCGGGGTAAATACTTCTTAATTGTATATCAAGTTAATAAAAATGTATGTTAGGATAATTGTTAAAGTGAATTACATTCTTCAAATTCATTATGGATAAAAATCTACTTCTTTTAGAGGTTATTGAGTTTTATTTCCTTTTACTGTTTCGTTGTTTTTCGTCACGTAACGAAATAGTATGTTATAAAGCTGGGTGTAGACCATTGACATATATATTACTGCGTAGTTTTTTATTTATTTACCGGAGTTCTAAACTGACATCTGTTTGCCTTCTTATTTAGTAAGGTAAAAAGCAATAACTTTTATTTAACGACAAGATAATCAGCTGATCAGTCCAAAAAGCACGGGTAGTTGATGTTTTTTCTGACAAGTTGCAAAACTCGTAGAATAAAAGTCTATTATTGCTTTTAATCTCACCAAAAATAGGCAAAAATGTGTCTATGGAGAAACAAGTGTGTTGCTTCGTTTGTTCGTCTTTTATTTACTCCTAAGCCGCTCAACTTTGGAGAGATGTATGTGCTCCGCCGCCAGTAAGGGTGTATTTATTTAAAGGATATTGGTTTGATTTTACGTAATTTTTAAAAATTGAATTGGTCGAAAAAGAGGGCAGTCTTTCCCTGATGAATATAGAAGACGCAGTTTATTTTTAATTCAGTTTTTTTCGGTTAAAACTTTTTCTTTTTCCTGTCTTTTAATTTGAATATTTCATTTTGATTTCAGCTAATAATAAGTGCACCTATAATGAAAAACATGTTTTTAATTAATTCCCTTATTCCCTGCACTTTTATTAAAGCACTCATGCACACTTAGCTTTAGTTTACTATTTCGTTACTTTGTAAACTATTTCGTTATGATATTTCATAACAACTTTTTCGTTACATGTACATCTTTCGTGAGAAATACTCATATATTAGTATAGATATAGATACGGTATAAGAAATCCTGTGTACCTATATGGTTTATAAAACAATACTACAAAACTAAGAAGCTTGGTAAACATACACGAGGTCGCGACGCGTGTCGTCTGGTTTAAAACATAATATATACTTACTTCTCAGTACATACGTCTGTCGGGTGTGCTTAGGACAAGCTGTGAAACTGTCATTCCCTTTTTATCACGTACTCACTTTAACTTTCATTTCATGAAATGTGTATTGTGTAGATAAAAAAAAAAGATATCACACAGTTCTAAGGTACAATGTCAAAATCCTTTGATGAGTAGAATATTAAATAGAGTTTATTAAGTCATTTTAATCCTAGCTTCAGTTACGATGTAATGAATAATTAAATCTTAACAACCTTTGTTACCTTGAGAAGTGTAAATTATTGAATTTCTTCCGAATAATTATTCTTAGCAAAATATTTCTTCAAAGTCGATGGGTGCTTTACAATAATAATAAAAAAAATTTTAACCGATTACCGTAGCCTATAGACGCCTGCAATACCGGAAGCATTACAAGCGCGTTGCCGATCTTTACCCCCATTTCCGTCGAAGAGCTCTGGTTACCTTACTCACCACAGGAACACAACACTGCTTGATAGCAGCTATTTTGCTGTCATGTTCTGTAATGTCGAGGTACTTCCCCAGTCGGCCTGCTCTAGATTTTAAGCAGGATATTTCCTGCTGTGCTTTACCTCAGTTAATCTATATCTATACTAATATATAAAGCTGAAGAGTTTGTTTGTTTGTTTGTTTGTTTGTTTGTTTGTTTGTTTGTTTGTTTGTTTGTTTGTTTGTTTGTTTGTTTGAACGCGGTAATCCCTGGAACTACTGGGCCGATTTGAAAAATTCTTTTAGTGTTAGATAGCCCATTTATCGAGGAAGGCTATGTATCATCACGCTAAGACCAATAGGAGCGGAGTCCACACCGACGAAGTCGCGCGCAGAAGCTAGTATAATATATAATACAAGAATACAAAATAATTACAAACAGAATATCATCACCGTTTAATAATAATCATCTCTCATCAGTGCATTTTATTTAATTTCAATGTTAACCTATTAAATAATTGTGTTTGCGGTTTGCCCGCAAACGAAATAAAAACCGACTTCAGTTACATCGACAAGTAACACAACGTAGGTAGGTAGATGAAATAAATAGTCAATTAAATACGCGTTATTAGATATAACTCTAAAAATACTTGTTAGATCTCAATGAAATTTAAATGGGACTACATGACACGCAACAAAAAAACAAAAAAAAAATCGAAATCGGTCAACTCAGCCAAAAGTTATGATCTAACATACATTTTAAAAAAATACAATCGAATTGAGAACCTCCTGCTTTTTTGGTAGTCGGTTAAAAACGGAGCGAGAGCCGGCCAGTTATAAAGAAATGAAAAATAAAACAGAGTAACAACAAAGTCGATATTTATATCTACGCTCGCTTCCAAGAAACACATCTGTAATTTCACGGTCACGAGGTTGTTGACCTCCATTCGTATTTCAGATTTTTTTTTAATTTTTCTTATTATACTCACACATGATAACCCCTAGAACCGTTTATATGGCAACAGTGTGTTTACTGTATATGTGTTTCCAAGATAAGATGGACGTCATTGTACGTAGACAATTATGTTTAGTGAGACTGTGAGACAATACTATAGTAGAGATATGTAAGAGCGTGTCTCACCGATTGTTGATATAGTTTATCTCTCAGATAAGTTAATGATAGGATTTATTATGACGTAGAACAGGTTTTTAGAAACTGTCAATTCATCTAATAAACTGAAGATGTTAGTTGGGAATAGAAATTTCAGACATAAAACGTACCCACACGTATACGACTTTTTTGAAGTTATACTTCTTTTGGCGCGTTAGAGAAAAACGATGAGAGTAAATTTTTACGATGCGCGTCACAACAAACGCTGCTGTGCTGTGTGGTTACGGCACTAAAGAATGTAGCCACCCCCTCTCTTCCGTGGGTGTCGCAAAAGGCGACTAAGGGATAACACAGTTCTACTACCACCTTGGAACTTAAAAAGCCGACGGATGGCGGGATAACCCTCCATCCTGGCTTTGAAATACACAGGCCGAAGACGGGCAGCAGCGTCTTCGGTGCGACAAAGCTAGCCCAGCGGTCACCAACCCGCCTGCCCAGCGTGGTGACAATGGGCAAAACACATGAGTTCGCGTCATAATGTCGGGCGCGAACTTGTGGAGGCCTAAGTCCAACAGTGGACTGTGATAGGCTGAAGTGGTAGTGGTGGTCACAAAAAACGACACGAAGTAGTTCAAGGATGCATGAATAGATGCCACTACGATCGTAAACATTATAGTGATAACAAGAAAGTAGTCATTATCATTTCTAAGAGATGGCGTTGTGGACTTTTGTCTAACTATTAAGTGGTAGGTTTTTTTGGAAGTATTTTAATACTCTAGCTTGATAACTTCTTACGTGCGTACATAAGTACACACACAGTTTTTTATATCAAACCTCATATTATATTTTTATAAAAAATATTTTTTGATGGATGTCAAGAATTTATATTTTTACATTTTATTCATGCCATTTAAATTTTTGCTACGTGCGAACTGAACAATAACTTTTTGTTAAATTCCACGCGGATGAAGTCGCGGGCACAGCAGCTAGCCTTTAATAAAATCATCCTTTAGTACTGTTAAATTGATATAATATTATTTTTTGCAATATGTAGTAAAAGAAAGCACATTATACCCAATTTCAGTGTGACGAATGAGGTCGTACTGATCCATTCGATGTCATACATAAAGCTTATTATCCACCTAAATATGTTTTCTGAAGATAATTATTAATAAGTAAAAATATTTAAATATTTAGCACATACTAACAACGGTCTTTTACTGAGGAAGCTTACTGGTACTTTACAAGTATTTTAATAAAATTATTTCATAGTGATAAATAATAATGAATATAGCTGAAATTATACGTGAAAAAATTGATGCAGTAGTAAATATAGCTAATTACTACGAAGCTTTAAAATCAACATTTTTGAAAAGAAAAATAAGGTTGAAAATAGAGGAAAATTGGCTATAAATTATCGACTTAACTGTGAAACTCAGGTGACTCGGACAACGAACGGTCGATGACAAGTGACAACGGCGGTAATTTTATAAACATTAATTGTTATTTAATAATTAATTTTATTAGTGTTATTAAGTGTTAGGGAAAGTTAGTTGCATATTTAGATTGTAATATCGATTTTCAGTTAAACGAAAGAACATCAACTTAATAACACGTTGTATGAAACTATGCAAAAAATCTGCTATAGCGTAGCAACATCCATGAATGATTAGCCTTAAAATATGTATTTTTATATCACTTTCATATATCATGTCACGATAACGATAAATTAATACGGTATGAGTTATCTTTGACGTCATAATGACATCACTACTTTAATTATAATTAAATTTATTTATTCAAAACAAACAATAATGTTTATTATTGCAATTTATTAAGACTTGATAATTATACAATGTTATATGTTTCACATATATAAAGTTTTCATTATAAAATATGTTGTATTTAAATAATCGTGATGTTTAGTAGTCAAAATTCAGTCATGAATGATTATTTTGCAAGAAGAATTTATCTTTTCTCTTGAGTATAAAACGCAAGACGAAAGAATATGTCTTTTTAAAAATAAACAAATACCTAAGCAATGTACTTTAAACAATTTGTTATAATATTTACTCCAACTGCAAGTTTCATTTGTCAATTAATATGTATTTGTTTGTCATTTCGCTTCCTTAACAATCAGTTCACGATTAAATCAGCAAAGAAAATGAACACATATTAATAATACTAAACGAAACTATGATGCCATACCAATCTGCTTAATTGAGAGCTAACCACTACGCAGAAACTTTCAAAACAAAAAGAAAGCCTCGTGACCCTACCACAATAAAAACTATTTGAAACCATCCGGGCTAAAATTATAACGTCGACGCACTTGCAAGCAGACCGATCGAAAAACATTGAAACGAAAATATATCCTATAGCTTTTAAAATAGAGCTTCAAATGGAAAAGCAGTAAATGTCTTCAAAGTCCTTACAAATGCCGATCTGGACTGCCATTCAAGATCAACATACGGCGGAAATAGCGTATGTAATATCTATTGCCGAGCGAAATGGAACTCTAATTGGTTACATTAAAATTTAAATTCATATATAGATAATAGAATGCATGTAAAAGTGTCAGTGGAGCCTGTATAATGCCCTTTGTGGACCGGTTGAATTTTCCGAATTTGGACATTTTGCCTATCGTCATATCGTTCAAAATCGCTTACATCCTTTGCCTTTTCTATTTCCGAAAAATATTAAGAGCATTTGTGAGAGGTATTTGATATTGGACCTAGTATTGATTGTGATAGAGTTCAAAGTTATTTACGAGGATGCTTGGAAATGGCATACTGGTGTCATGACATTGCATTCCAGGCGATGCGAATGACTCCTCGATGACAACGGCCAGACAAGGGCACCACTTGCTCATGCGAGGGGCATCTCATACATTTATAATGCATGTGTGAGTATGTAAGTCTGTGTGGGTATTGCAACACACATTTAAACACCATTTAAAACATTCATTGTATTTATAAGTGGTACTATTAGCGGAATTTAGTAGCTTGAAGCTGAATACAAAATATTGGCGATCTGATATTATCTCGAAACCATTACATTAAAGTACGATGACTTAAAATTATTTACATATTTACGTCGTTGGTTAATTTTTTCACGCCCACGTTGTTTGCTGATTTATTGGCTATACTTTGCCAAATTAATGACATACAAATAACTTTAAAGTATATAGTTTTTGTTGGTAGATACTTACATATATCCAATTCATGTTTTTTTTATTGTACACAAGTTTTATTCGTGACTTCGTTTATAGTAACATGTTTAAATATTCTCATTCTTTCAGAAAGGAATCTGTAAAAGCCTTAAATTTTAGAATAAAAACATGTAGTGTGCGCGTAGTCTAGACGCAAATTATGCCAAGATTTATTGAAATCGTTCAGTAGTTTTGACGTGATGCTTGTTCGATATGGGTATACAAATAGACAATAAGATAAAGAGGAAAAAAAAATATTTTTTTTGATCCAGAACAGTATATGAGTTCAGTTTTTAAAAAATATCTTAAACTAGCCGACCCGTGCCTACTTCGTTGGGCGTTAATTATTTAATTTATTACGAATAAGTTTTCATCTCGCTCGCACATCTCCGACTAGATTTACATATACAATTTTCACTGAAGTTTTTGTTCAATAACAATAATATATAGCCTATATCACTTCTGAATAGTGTAGCTGTCTGTTAGTAAAAGAATGTTTATGATCGGATCAGTATTTTCGAAGAATACCCACTACAAACAAAGAAACAAAGTTAGAAACTTTACCTCTTTATAATATTGTATAGATGTACTCCAGTTCTATTATAAGTATAGGCGTTTAATGATATAACTAAAATATAACATCTTGGGTAACACTATTGACAGTAGTAAAGTTACAAGCAACTGAAGTATTAGGTACCATAATATAAAAATACGTAGGCGGGATGATAAGTAACTAGCCTCTGCTATTTAAAAAGTTACAATTAAAAAAATATATATGTCATTTTTAAATTTGTATCTCTGGACAACTGTGTTCCAAATTTGAATTTGGTGGCGTGAAAATTTTATTAATTTTTTGTCATTTGAAAATACACTTCGTCAAATGTTTTCAAAATGGATAAAATTGAACAAAGAGTGGTGATAAAGTTTCTTCATATGAAGGGCATGAAGGGGAAATATATCTATGACGAATTAAAGAATGTTTTGGGTGAATGTGCCCTTTCTTATGACACAGTAAAAAACTGGGTGGCTGAATTTAAACGCGGTCGTACATGTGTCTAAGATAAAGCCCACCCCGGACGTCCAAAAAGCGTCACGACTCCAGAAATGGTCGTGAAAGTACATGATATGGTTTTAGCAGATCGAAGATTGAAGTTATCTGAAATAGCTGACACTACAGGTATCTCAAATGAACGGATACATCATATCCTAAGGGAGGAATTAAATATGAAAAAGTCATCGGCCCGTTGGGTGCCGCGATTGCTTACGCACGGTCAAAAAAGGATTCGGGTGCAAAACTCAAAAGAATGTCTGGACCGTTTTCAGAGTTATAAAGCCGATTTTTACGTCAATTTGTAACAACATATGAAACATGGGTTCATCGTTACACGCCAGAATGAAAAATTCAATCAAAATAGTGGACTCAATCGGAATGCTTGGCTCCAAAAAAATCTGGCTGGAAATTCGGCTGGAAAAGTGATGGCTTCCGTCTTTTGGGATGCAGATAGGATCTTGATGATAGATTACCTTCCTAAAGGTCAAATAATTAAATGGAGAATACTACGCTGATCTTCTAGATAAGCTTCACCAATGTATTCAGCAAAAGCGACCAGGTTTGGCGAAAAAAGAATCATCTTCCACCAAGACAACGCTAGGGTTCACACATGTGTTAAAGTTATGGAAAAAATCAACGAATTGAAGTATGATTTGCCCCACCCACCTTATTCGCCTGATCTAGCGCCATCAGACTTCCACTTATTCCCTAAGCTCAAAACTTTTTTGGGCGGACAAAAATTTGACACAAATGATGAAGTCATAGCCGCAGTAGAGGAGCATTTTGCAGGCCTCGAAAGAAATCATTTTATGGAAGGCATTACTGCTTTAGAACGAAGACGGAGTAAGTGCGTAGAGGTTCACGGAGACTATGTCGAAAAATAAAATTAATTTTATCACGGAAAGTTAAGTATTTTCTTAATAGGCTAGTTACTTATCATCCCGCCCTCGTAGCTTCTTAAGTAAAGCTAGAATTCTAACATTCTTAAAGTGCTTTTGAATCCACAAACTCTATGACATATCTTCTTGAACTTTTAAGACGTTATCGCTAGTCCGCAATCGAGTAACATGCGTGACTTGAATTTTAGATTTTGTAACCAGACTAAACTGGATTAATCCAGCATCTTAACTGAAGTAAAGAGGAAGAGAAATTTATTATCAATCCTCCTTATGAAAGATACTTGCTGAGCATACTGCTACTACTGAGTTACTGACCCGGCAGACTTATAATTAGTACTAGCGACCCGCCCCGGCTTCGCACGTTTGCAAAAACTATCAGAGTTCCTCTACAGCTATATTATGCATGTATTATACATAAAAACCTTGCTCTTGAATCACTATATCTACTAAAGAAAGCCGCATCAAAATCCGTTGTGTAGTTTTAAAGATCTAAGCATATATACAGACAGACAGACAGCGGGAAGAGACTTTGTTTTATAATAATTATGTAGTGATTACCATAGTTTTTTTATGAATAAGTTGACGTTTTCAAACTCAAAAATTAGTCCAATTTGATGCAGCCATTTAGGTCACATTTTAACTATTCATTTTTGTTTTATAGATAGCTATGGTTGTTTGTTGTTACTTAAAACGCAAGCTTAATGTTGCCTGCCTAAGAACAGAGCACCGTATGTGTTAAACATTTTTATTTTACACTTTTCAAATAAAAAAAAACGACTTTTAAAATATAGATGAAATATTGAGATAGAGCAAAGCAGGAAATATTATCTATGCTCAAAATTTGGAGAATTGCCTTACACAAGGTTATAGATAAATAAGCTCTCAATAAGTTTTTTGATCCTTGTGGTAAGTGAGGTGGCCAGAGCTCCCGGCGAGAGCCTCTAGTATACTTGTTGACCATCAGGTAGGCAGTATACTTGTTTACCATCACAATAGTATAAAAAAGTGTTTGTAGTATCATATCAACATAGGCATATATATTGCATTACTATGTTCTTAATGTATTGTTGTAAATTTCTTTGTCGAGTGTGAAGTCTTTATTTATTTATGGCTGTACAGTCAGTTATTGAATCAACGTATAAATCTTAGCGCCGTTCCATTCACAAGTGAATCTTCAACGAGGAGAAGATATGAAGAATAGGTATATAGCTTATAAATAATGATATATAAGATAATTATTTGGTTTGATGTTATGCCTGTTACTAAGTTCTATTCCTTACTACGTACATATGTATTTATGTAATTGTAGACGCCAGACAGTCACGAAGAGATCTTTGATTAGACATATTAATATGCAAACTGTACGTTTTAACGTCTGAAACATACATTAAAACAACCATTATAGTCCTTAGTGCTATGAACATTGTGGTACATATTAGAATAACTGATAATATTTAATGTAAATGGTTGTTTTTATGATAGTACATAATACCTGCTTACAATGACAATAGTTTTGATGTAGTGGTTCGTCATAACGTTAACGGTCTTAGCTTCAATTTTGATTAATATATATCTTTCTAGTATTGTTTATATATCTGTAGGTCTAGATACAACGTGCCCCGGAGTTTTAATAAATCATGACCAATAATAATATAATTATAATAATATTACAATAATTATTTATATTCAGACGATTACTATATTTGTTATACAGACCTAATTTATTTTTAGTATTTTAAAAAATAAAACGTGTATACAGTTAAATTAATAATGCCAGCGCAATTATGTATCAACACAAACCACTAGTAACGCCATCTATTGACAAATCGTGTAATCGTTAACGTAATTTTTAAATGAATCGAAACAAAAAGTTTATAATGTTTTCTCTTTTAATTATAAAAAATTAAAGTAAATTAGGACAGTTATAGGTATATTTTTTTTAATTTAAAATTTTAAAATATAAGCAGCTTTATTAAATGTACGTTTCATTCACCTTGTATTCGTAGTTTTGATATAATGTTACGAGATAATTAAAATCCGCTCAGCTGGCACCAGGCGCCATCTTGGTCCGCCATATTGGTTCGGAACCGGAAGTGCGCTAGGCTTCCTCACAGCGCCGTGTGGGGGTTTATTAAATTTTTCCCTTTATGAAGCTGTGTCGTTCAAATCGGAAACGATTTTTTTATATGTACGTTAAATACATTAAAGTTTTCTGTTTTTTGTTTAATGCATTAGAAATGGGAGAAAAAAGTACAGGAAAAAATTTAAACAAGGTAGTATATCACTTAAAAAATTTGTATATGTGTAAATTAAAAATGTATGGAAATTTTGTGTTTTCTAAATATACGAAAAAAAAAATATTTAGTAGGTATTATTAATAATTTACAAGATTTATTTTCGGACTGGGTGTCTGTACTTGTCCCCACCGTGCCTTGGAGAGCACGTTAAGCTGTCGGTCCTAGTTAAGATAAGGGTTACTTTGTCTTTATGTATGCACTTATCTCATGATTATGAAAGCATTCAGGCCATAAATCACCACAATATGGCTCATATAAAAAGTGGCGATAAAAGGCAGGTGATTCCCCTAGTTCAACCTCTCTCACACTCACAGTTCAATTCAAGCGCACTGATTCACGAACAATTTACGCATCAATACGTCAATACTGGTAATTATCGCTTGGCGATATTTTTTATTCGTACAAATTATGCTTAAACTGATAGATTGGTAACCTTTAAAGTAATAAACTTTGCAAATAATCTCAAAGTGTACTGTAAGAGACACATATTTTATAGCATGAACCGAATGTATAAATCCAGTATTGGTCAAGGTTTAAATGTATAAAGGAGTTGTTGAATTCTGTGTAATTTTTGGTAACAGAATTCCTTTTCAAGCATGCAGATTTTTTGTCTTGCATCAAAAATGTTTTCAAAAAAGAAAAAATTTACCTTTAACGTAAAAATTCATAGATGTCAACTTTACTACAAATTCTTTTTTCTAAATCTTTCGGCAAAGGTCCAGCAATAAATAATTAAAAGAAAAAGTTAAACAGACACAAAATTCAAAACGATGTATCGTAGTCCGTAGAACAATTGAATGAAATAAACAGATGAATGGAATAACTGTACCGAGTAGCGTGCGAGGCGCTAATTGGTAGTACACATGTTCTCAAAGAGGAGTGCTAATCAAAGGTCAGTCAGTTCGTTCACATGTTTAAAGAGCTTTGCACACAGTATTATTCAATGCGATTCTATAGAGATTCGCTTTCTGTTGCAATTATTTTCTATTACAAGAATAGTGAGCATATAATACCCATTAATGCTTAATTCTTTTTATCTCTATTGCAAGTTGTATACCTCCTAAGAATTAAGGGGTTAGGCTCGGTTACGCGATTGCAGTGCACCTAGAGTTGCAGGCGTCCACAGGCTTCGGTATAAAGGGATGTAAGAGTTTAAAATCGCAAAAAGAGTGTCCTGTACCTCATATACTCTTACTGTCACCACAGATAACGCAGGTATCAATCCATAAATTTCCGTAAGGCCTACTGCCTCTATGCCAGAAGTGGAGATGGTCCACTAGGTATAAATAAATTAATATAATATTAATAATAGATTCCCGGGCAAGATAGGTACTAACTCCCACTAGCGAGAGGGATAGCCTACATGTCCTAGCATAGCTATAAAAAATTCAAAAAGAAGAGAAAAGATGGACGAAGAACAAGGGATAACGGGTAGGTTTAAGATTATCTGTTTGCTTAAGACTTTGTCACTTAACGCCTAATAAAATTTCTAGTTTTCAGTGATAGTGAAACTACATTTCTAAGTGTATAAACTGTAGTTCAAATATCATACAAAAAAAATATATAGAAAAATACATACAAAATCCCTATGGCAAATGGAAATTATATGAAAAAAAAGTTTAAAATCAAGCAGCTACTCGCATCCACTATCCAGTGTACATTACACTTAACACACTAATCAAGTGTGAAATGTTTTGTTCCTTCTTGATGCTTAGTTTCATTTACAAAAGAATGAATGTCATTTGTATTCACGTAACTAGCATGACTACTGTAACAAATAGCAATAATGCCATTTTGTGTAGACTAGACAAGATCTAATCATATGAATATTCGATAGTGTTAATGAATTGAGTAGACTGTATTCATTCTTTTGTTGAATCTGACATATCTAATGGTATTAAGGGCACTTAAGGTTATTTTTCGGATGTTGTTACCTACATATTATGTAATGTTTTAAAGCCTATTATTACTAATTTTTAACAGTTAATAAGTTTATTGGGTGACAAGCATAATTATAAATTGATGTTTTTTTTAAATATAAAAATGCTCATCTCGTCTCGTCTCGACTACTTTTGTTTAGGTTTTTTTTATTTTTTAACAGGGCGTTGTTTACCTGGAAAAACTTTGAACAGAACTTGGTATAAGTTCATAACTTACATAAGTTTCAGTCAAAGCTTTTTCCGACCAATCAACAAGAAATAAATGTTATATACACATACAATAACAGATCATTAAAGTATCAAACACCATTAAATCAAAGTTTAATATATCACTTAACTCAATAATTTGTCAATTACCTATCTCAAAAAAGCAGTCCGTAAAAATCGGATGCAGAACAATGTGTATCGTTTTAATATTCGCTGCATATGAAAAGGATCAATTGCGAGCAATTTTTATACAAAAATAAAGCAAAAATTGAGCGACTTGACAAAGGAATCGCTACAATGCCAGTTTCGAACAAAACAAGCACTTTTTTATTTTATATAAATTTATCAGACATTAAATTCGATAGAATTGGCAAGTGCACAACAAACATTAATTCGGTATAAAAGGAAAAAGGAATTAAGGGAAAAATTCGTAACGTATGACATCCGTACTCTGAAACCGAAAGCGATTGGAATGAGTACGCAAACCCAAAAGTGATTGCAATAATTTACTAACTTTGGCGTTGTTTGTGTATCTTTGAAAATAATGCACAAAAAGAAAAAATTGTTTTTAAACGGCCTAGTTTTTAAACAAACTAAGATGGCACAGGCTCGTAATAAATTGGTAGACAATGAACGGTCAATATTATTTGCCAGTTAATAGTTTGAAACAAAATACATATTATAATAACGTTTGGCAATTATAATTAGTAGTCTCATCTTTATGTTTGCCGTCGTTTTTGTGAATTATTAACTGAATTCGAGAAATCTTTATGTTTATATTATTATATTGTGTCAGTCCAGGAGAATGGACTATTTTTACCTGGGTAAAAATTATTTACCGTAAGAATCGCAAGCATTTATACCAATATACTCTTACACCTTATTATACCAATATACTCCAATATCTTCGAAGTTTCTGCAGCACTTGGCGTTAATTAAACTTATTATTTATTTATTAAGGTATGCGCTATTTTTTTTTAAAATAATACTTTTAAAAACTTTATGTTAATGTAATATTTATTTTAACGTATTTATATTTTATACAGGACGGTAGAGAGCCGAACAAACTCCATTCGTCTTCAAAATAGTACGTGTATCATTTACAAACGTTATTTTGATTTTTTTATCCCAGTTTAAAGTCGCTCAACGTGCAATGGAACGGGCTATGCTTGGGGTTTCTCTCAAGGATAGAATAAGAAATGAGACTATCCGTGAGAGAACGAAAGTAACCGACATAGCCCACAGAATCAGCAAGTTGAAGTGGCAATGGGCTGGTCATCTTTGTCGCAGGACCGATGGCCATTGGAGCATCGTGTCCTGGAGTGGAGACCGCGTATTGGCAAACGCAGTGTAGGACGCCCTCCGGCCCGCTGGACCGACGATCTACGTAAGATTGTCGGTGTAGGCTGGATGAGGATTGTGGAAAACCGGGATGTCTGGCGCGAGCTTGGGGAGGCCTATGTCCAGCAGTGGACTGCAATAGGCTGATTTGATTGATTGATTTGATTGATCCCAATTTTACTATAGTTTTAATGAAAATCTTTTTTCACTTAGTAGTCTGGGGTATATTGATTTTGCTTTCGACAAAGTGAATACCTACAGGTACTTACGCGTAGCTTTTTCAGTTTTATGTTGTAAAACTGAAACTTTGAGGGTCCCACAAAGTCATTGCGGATATCGTCTAAGCTTATGTTTTGCACCTCATCCATAGGTAAAAGTGGTCGGACCTACAAGATTGCTTCTCGAGTGCCATTACCTCCTGTTCACCGAAATGTGAGGGTTTTATTAACCCGCGTTTTATTTTTACCTTTGCAGCGACACAGCGCTTCGTGTTATTCAACGTGTAATTTTATATGTAGTGTTTTAATAGCTGTACGCTGTCTTATAGAGGGAAATATTTTTTATGATGACTTCTTTGTCGGTTTATTGCTATCCTTTCAAGAATTTTGTATTATTTTTTTGTTGTTTTACAAGTTCGATATTTTGGCTTATTCATAAAGTAATAAAAAGAAGACATATATAGAGAAGTAATAGCATAGCATATAATGCTGCTTGCGCACATGATATAATTTTTTTATTATGAAAAAAATTCTAGGTGCCACTAGAAATTAATCCCATTTAATGTCTATCTAGCTTATAATATTACTGGATAATGTAAATGGATTACTAATTTTTGAGTTATGGATTTAAAAATATATTTTTAATTTTTTTTTAATAGCTAATAGGCACAACACAATGACATTATTTTCAAAATATATTAGTGTTCAGATTATCAAATAGTCTTTATTTGTATAAATCTAATCGTAAATCAAATTTGAATCTTGAGATTGTCTAACTTTCACACAATTTTATTGTATTATCAAAATAAAGAAATAAATACTATTTACTTATATAAAATGAATCCATATACATAATTTAAATAAATTACGCTTAGAATTGAGACTAGTGCTAATTTATTGTTAGGGACAATTCGATTACAGGCAACAATAGCATTATTTACTTAGACTCGTAATGAATACTTTAGAACATAATAAAATACCTTAAGACTTTTTTTTATAAAATAAAATACAATTTCAGACTGAACGTAAAAGGTCATTATAAAAAGTACAAAAGAAAATATTACACCTTGTAAGAACTCTTTGTAGAAATCTCTTTACGATACATAAAGGCATCCACAAACGAGACAAACCGAGCGGTTTAAATTATTTCTCGCTCATTTCTCTTTTACTTTGAGAATTCGTTAATTTCGTAAACGTTCCCGTAAATTCTAAATTTCCTTATGAGAACGTTCCAATTACGAACGCTAACGATCCCTCAGAACTTTAGAATACCGATAATGATGGTTTCTCCATAAACATCTTGAAATAACACTTATTTCAAAATGATTTTATTATTAAGGCTGTGATTGTCTTCGCTGTGGGTTATTGTGTGAATGACAAAACGATTGAAAACAAATTTTCTCGTAAATTGTAGTGTTTATAAATAATAAGTAATAACTTATTATAACTTATTTTTTACGTATTGTTTTAGTTTTACATAACAAACTAGGTTACTGTATACTTAATTACAAGAACTAGTAACCTAGTGGTTGTAATTCGACCTTAATTATTTTAAATTATAAGTTTGAACATTATTAAGGTTCTGTTGTCAAAGACTATACTTATATATATATACCTATATATAACAGTTTTTATAATAATATAAACAAAATAGTACATAATTATGCGTGTGTGTGTCAAATACATGGTAGTGCGTGTAATGCTTTTTAAGGTTCCGTACCCAAAGGTTAAAAACGGGACCATTACTAAGACTTCGCTGTCCGTCCGTCTGTCCGTCTGTCTGTCACCAGGCTGTATCTCACGAACGGCGATAGCTAGACAGTTGAAATTTTCACAAATTATGTATTTCTATTACCACTAAAATAATAAATACTAAAAACAAAATAAAATAAATATTTAAGGGGGGCTCCCATACGAAAAACGCCATTTTTTGCCTAGTTTGGTTCGATATCAATAAATCATCATAATTTTAAAAAATCGGCCAAGTGCGAGTCGGACTCGCGCACGAAGGGTTCCGTACCATTGGCTAGAACCCCCTAAATATTTTTTATTTTAATTTTATTATTTATTATTAAAGTTCATATATAATTAAGTATTTTGTCAATATTTCAAGTGCCTACCTGTTACCATTTATTGACATCGAGCAAAAATAGTCAAAAAATCGCGTTTGTTGTATGGGAGCCCCCTTTTAAATATTATTTTTTTTTATTTTTAGTATTTGTTGTAACAGCGTCTAGCTATCGCCTATCTTGAGATACAGCTTGGTGAAAACAGACAGACAGCGACGTCTTAGTAATAGGGTTCCGTTTTTACCTTTTAGCTACGGAACCCTAGAAAATATTAGCATTCTGCACTTCTTCTCTGTATAAACTACTATAAGAGTGCGAAATTTCATACTTCTCTGTCGGCGCAATTTTGGTAAAAAGGGCTATAAAGTTTTTGCTTCACGTATTAATATATAGATAACATTAAAATAGTTTGATAAAATATTATTGTTTACCTAATACATTTTACATCGCGTAAAATCATTTAATAAATTTAAAATAGCAATTTCACTTTGCAATTATAGAAAAAAAGTATGAATGTGTGTCCTTCGATATGAGATTGCAACAGCTGTTACGAAGTGACGAAATAAAAGCGCACAGTATGCAGTCAGCTTTACCAGCTCAATTCCCTTTGATGTCAACTTAAATGATTTAATTGATGGCGCGTCGTTTTCGCCCGATTGCTTCAAACGATACCAATAAATACTAACTTTGAATTATTTCATTTCAACGAGATTTTAAATTGCCCCTTTGTCAATGACTCTCGGTACACAGTAGTCTTTTATATTTCAAGTTTTTTTGTTTTATTTGATGAAAAAACGTTTGACGTTTTTTGATTGTTGTATTGTGCTATTGTTGTTCATTGTTGATGGTATTTAGGGGTGTTTAGGGAAACGAATAAAAGGTACTTAATATTACGAAGTTAATTCTATTGTTAATTCGAAAATTTTAAAATTTCAGGAGTTATTAATTTACTTTTAAACATTATTTTTGGGATAAAAATTCTGTGTATTATATACTACAGTTTTGGATACAAAAAATAAAAATAAGCAATTACTTGTGTTAAGTAGGACTTTTTGAAATACACAGGCCGAAGACGGGCGCCAGCTTCTTCGGTGCAACAAAGCCAGCCCTGCGGTCACCAACCCGCCTGCCCAGCGTGGTGACTATGGGCAACACACATGAGTTGGCGCGAACTTGTGGAAGCCTATGTTCAACAATGGATGCGATAGGCTGAAGTGTTGAAGTAGGACTTTAGTTAAATGAATCAACTATAGTTAAAGAGAAGCCATCGCCAATTCGTGATGTAAATTATACAAATCTAAATTCTTTTTAAAAGTGGTTAAGTATAATTTGATTAGAAATTATCTATTTCTGTTGTAGTTGTAGATTTTTAACTTCTTAGAATAACACGTTCGAGCAAATTAATTCTTCAACTGTAGTATTAATATATATTCAAACTATCTTTTAAAAGTTTTTAAAAATAATTTAATAGAAATATACGAAATTCGCGATTGCGAAACACTATCACTATTTAAGAAAAGAGTGAGAGAATTCTACATGAATCAATCATAATCAAAAATCAATTTATTAATAAGTGTCTTTATGCGTATTGGAATATATTATTGTACATGGTACATATTATGTATCGTATATGTGTATTTGTGTATGTATAAGTTTTATATTATTTGTATCTATGTGTGTATACATTATTATGTATGTATGCTTTTCATATTGTATAATTATGTATTTACCGTATAATTAATTTTAGTATATGGATTGTACACGCTAATTTTGCGATTATTTTATAATTTTCCTGTGGCAGGACTACTGGAAGAGATTCCACCATGGGATAAGTAGTGCCTTCGTACCAGCATTGTTTATAAGTGCTATTTGTTGTATATTCTTTCTAGTGTACATAAATTGTTAACACACACACACACACGCACACACACATCAGCCAGATTTTTTTCCCATGCGCGATACACACTCAATATCTCTTTTTCCGCAATCTACTACTGCTGTACACAGGCCTCCCTAAGTTCGCGCCAGACAATTGTTAAATAAATAAATAGATAAAGCGAATTATTCGGTGCAGAATTACATAGTTGATAAAGATGTATGGACTTAGTGACACTGTATTTGATGCAAGATATTACTTTTTTTTTTTTTACTAAAACACAGTATATATATTATTTTCCAGAGTAACTGCGGAGTTTCTTGCCAATTCTTCTCTGCCGAATCTACATTACGAAGCCTTATTTAAAAAAAATAATAATCACTTAAAAATTTTAATTTGCAAAATGACGATTCGAAAGTGCTTTTAAAGCCTATTTGAATAAAGTTGTTTGTGATTGATTTTGATTATGTTACATAAAAAAATATATAAAGAAATTCATTCTTATTTATATAGATTACATTTTTATATACTTTTTACAGATTTAAAACTGAGAATAAAAGAAAAGACGTCTCTTTTAAGAAATTTCACAAAATTCAATTTATTTCGTATGAATTTGATACCGCGCCTAACAATTTTCTTTTAATTAAAAATAATATCAAACTTAATAAGTTTTCTGTACCTAACGAGTCATGAAACGATCTGATACTGCAAATTGAAGATTAATTAAAAAAATATTTTAGGAACTACGTAGATTCTTTTCAAATTGAAATAATTGAGAGCTATATCTCTATATATATAAAAATGAATCGCTAAATGTGTTGCTAAGCGCAAATCTCGAGAGTACCTGAACCGATTTCGCTAATTCTTTTTTTAAAACATTCCTTGAAGTACGAGGATGGTTGTTACGGAGAGAAAAATTTAAAAAATTGCCTCAAAAAGTCTTAAAACAACACTTTTCTATATTCCCATACAAAAGTTAAGACAGGACAACGTCTGTCGGGTCAGCTCTAGTCTGTAATCATACTAATATATAAAGCTGAAGAGTTTGTTTGTTTGTTTGTTTGTTTGTTTGAACGCGGTAATCTCTGGAACTACTGGGCCGATTTGAAAAATTCTTTCACTGTTAGATAGCCCATTTATCGAGGAAGGCTATAGGCTATGTATCGTATGTATTTATAAATGAGTCAATTTTGACAAAGATTTGTTTGACAATGTCATCTGGGATGCAGAACACAGAGACACAGCGAGCACTGTTCGATGTGATCGAGAACCCAATCTCAATTCAATTTTAAAAACAATGGTAAATCTCGACTACAACCTTCTTGTCCAATTTTGGCAAAATTAAATTACGAATAAATGACATTGGGTGTACAACATTTTATTGTGGTGGCAGAGTAGAATATATCCTGCTCAAAATCCGGAGCAGCCCGCATGGGAAGGATCTTAATCTTATAGATGATCACAGCTGAATAATATTTGCTCGCAAGCTGTGCTGTGTTACTGTGGTGAGTAAGGTGTCCAGACCTCATAGTGGGGTCGGGGTTAGGGTCGGCAACTCGCTTGCGCTGCCTCTGGTATTACAGGCGAATATGGGCTTATTAATCGCTTACCATTAAGTGAGCCGTAAGCTTGTTTACCGATCTAGTCGTTTAAAAAAGAAAAAAAAAACAACATCGCGAAAGTCGATAGGTAATATACAAAAAATATAATTGCCTAAAATCCCTACTAACGTACAAATACCTATATACTTTCTGCGTGTAGTACCTTCCTAATACCTCATTATCTGCGATTCTTTTGTACGTTCTTTCACATCTCACTGCACCGTAGAAACCTTATGAGTAGCACCAATTACAACTCTTTTGATGTGGAGTGCCTTATAGTAGTTGGTGGATATCCTTGATTAAACGCTCGACAGAGTTTATCCTTTTAACATTTAAGGATCTTTATATATTAGTTCTATCCCTAATTGTGTACTTAGGTAATCGGTTGGACGATAAATTTTTTAGACTTATATAATGGTCAATTAATTTTGGACAATGTATCGTCATCAAACGTTTTTCAAAATCAACTAAATATAAATAACGATCTATGAGAATTATCATCACAATTTATGATAATTTGTAGTATTCACTTCAATAGTCACTTTTAAAACATGAATATAATCTATAACATATGTATATAAAAGAGATTTCCACCCATATATTGATTCATTACGATATCTCTGGAACCGTAAGGCGTAGAGACTTGAAATTTGGTAGGAATATTCCTTTCGCTGAGTAGAGGTCAGCTGAGAACGGATTTTACGAAATTCCACCCACAAGAGGGGGTTGCGGGGGTTAATAACATATATGGCAAAACAACGTTTGCGGGGTCAGCTAGTATTAATTATATGAATAAGAATACCTGTATATATATTTTTATTTATACGTGACTTTAGAGCAGGGACGTCAAAGATACGGCCCGCGATCGTAATATGTCATAGAAAGAAGAATCATGACTTCACTCGATTCCTCTACGGAAGTTTTAAAATGCGCACACTAAATTTTTTTATTTGATTCTAGCCCGCCTACATTTTATAATATATGGCCCTCTGCAAAATTGAGTTAGACACCCCTGCTTTAGAGCCTTTTCACATTTTTAATCATATAAAATGTTTCATATAAAATAATTTATCAGTAATTCAATTTTATACATAAATATATAGACTGTTACTAAATAGTTCCGTTAATAAATCTTGAGATAACGAAATAAAAGGTAATAAAATTAGAAGAATAAAATTTCGTTTAAGATAATAATAATAAAAAAACATGTAGGTAATAATAATTATTAAAAGCCGACCATAGATTTGTAAACATTATTTGAAACTATATAGCCGAGATCCTTTGAGCTATATCAATAAATCTTCCTGTGAAATCTCTTAAGACCAAATTGATGCACTGCTTTACAGATTTTGTCCAGCAAGCTTAAATCCATGGCTTAATTGAAGAATCTTGAGCGGTGTGTAGCTAAATGATTTTATGATTTTCGAAATCTATACAAATAAATAAAATATAAGTGTCTGTTTGTAATAATAAAATAACCGCTTTTTACTAAATGCATATGGATGTATACACGGTACATACAACAATAACATTTTTTTTTTTTATCTCTCTTTCTGTCTGTCTGTTTGTTCCGGCTAATCTCTGAAACGGCTGGACTGATTTTGACGGGACTTTCACGGGCAAATAGCGGACGTAATAAAAAGTAACTTAGGCTAATTTTATTTTAGAAATTTAATTATTATATAATTCTCCAAACTGAAAAATAGTTTGTTTTTATTAAATTCCATGCGGACGAAGTAGCGGGCACAGCTAGTCTTACTATAAGAACAATCAAATAAATCTACATTAAATTTGGTTAATGGGTATCGTAGATAGCTGGTGATTCAGAGTAATTTAACATATTGACATCGAAATTTCTAGAGAATGATAATTTTGTAGGTGAAATCGGAAGGCTTAACTAGTTTATCTTGTGAAATTGTGTAACGACAACCTTAGACACGTCAGTGGCCACTGAAAGTGGTTGAAACTTGCGTTAATTTCTACGAACTCTGTAACATATTTCAGCTGAAATACTATTCAACGCAGTGTGATATTATACTTTTTGAATACTATTTTTTTATTATGATTAGATTACGGTTAGGGATTGCTTTCAGGAGGAGACTCTTGACATCTGTATTTGTTATTACCTGGCAGTTTATATTGTGGTCGTATGTGTGTGTGGTTAGTATTGTGCGCATTTCTGAGTACTAGACTCTTACCAAGAGTTGATGAGTGTGAAGTTCTTAATATTGATATGTGAATTTTGATTGATGGTTTATTATATTTTATTATAATAATGTATTAATAAATATATTTTGTTTGATAAAAAATTTAATTAGTTAATTCTTGGCTTGGTTTTCAGTTGTGTCACTGTTTTTTTTTTTGTTACTCATTTAAATGCGTTTATATCAAATAAATGTTTCTCGATTGAGACAGTACCCACAAATGTTTTAAAAGATTAACCTTGATTTCAAGACAGGAAAATATATTTAAAAAAAAAAACCTTTCATCGCAGAAAAAAAGAGCCGAATTAAAATTATTTCAAAATCCACCAAGGAACGTTTCAACGTCATTACACAAAAATAGCCCAAAATTATTTAAGCATTGTATTTTTACGAATTACCGTCATTTCGAAATATCTCCAAAAACCCCGGAGACATTTCGGGATGATTTCAAAAAAAGGGTCCGACTTTTATAAATGAAAAGATATTTTCGACGATTTTAAATAAACATTAATTCGCAAGGGGGAGATTTGATTAAGATTGAATTTTATCGTGCAATTAAAATTCATCATTTTCCCTTCATCTTACCTTTTTCAGTTCGTTAAGAGCCAACTACGTTTCATTTGTAGATAATGTTTCCTTCTTTTTTCAGTTACTATGTTCAGTTAGTGAAAACTGTAATTTATCAGTTATATCCTCTTATCTAACAGTTCATTGACCATTGATCATCCAGCTCGAAGGACCAATAATAATTTTTTAGTTACACATGTCATTGAAATGATACTACACTACGTACGTAGTTTCTGTTGCCTTTATTGTTATTATGTCAATTTCCTAATACAAAAGCCGTGGAAAAAATTTAGGAAAAAGAGTTTATAACTTAGAGCGTTAAAATTATTAATAAATAAATACAAATCTCATTGTAATAAATAACAATTTCAATTACAAATGAGATAAAATAAATTGAAACATAAAATATAGTCAATTTCCAATGGTCCATCGTTTTCAAAACAAGGGGTCAAGGGGGTTGTGAATTGCTATTATAATTAATTCACGGCATCCCCCGTCGTAATGGAATGAGCTATTAAACTCCCGAACGCTTGTTGGCTTTTAATTTATTTCATCTGATCCTTGGCCACTGTTGCGTTTCAGTTTTGATATTATTTTTATGAGTTTTCGAGAAAGAGATAGATTTATTGTTTAATGGTACGTGTGAGCGAGATGAATATAGTTTCAGTAATTGACATAACATCATAATTTTGATATGGCTTTTGTGTCGTACATATTAACTACATGTTTTCGAATTCAAATTTAGAATATGATAAGGGTAAGAATTATTGAATCAAAATAAATCGTTTTTTAATTTGAATATCGAATCCTTTTAAATCGATTAACATTTAAAGAGCGATTACGAATGTACCTTTTTGATATGTTATTTTTTTAAATGTAAGAGAAGGATTGGACCTTAATCCACTACGCTGCTCCACTCGCAGTGGAGACTACCTTACTATGAGTGTCAAATAATAATAACAACCGGGACCGACAATTCAACGTGCTCTCTGAGGCACGGTGGGGAGACCCACAAGGACAGATATACAAACCGGAAAGAAATATTTGTAAAAACAAATATCTATTCTGAGCAGGAATTGAACTCGCAAACCGCCTATGAGTGGGCGCCGACACGGCTATCGCACCACTATACCACTGCACCATAGCAGTTGATAAGGTGTCTACAATTATGTTTAATTATTAACTAGTTAGTAGTCATTGTTTTGTCCGTGTAATTTGCAATCAAATAGTAATTTTTGCTTTAAATTCAGCCTTTTATTATTCTTAATATTTATCTACTTACGTACCAAGTTTAATTATATTTAGTTTAGCAGATTTTGTGCGAACGAGTAACAAACATCCATCCAAACTTTCGTATTTATATGATTAGTATCTACTATAATATTAGTGAGTTGAAAATCTTACTTTATTTTTAAATTTTTTTATCTTTATATTTAAAATTTGTTTCAAATTTGTTTCATACGAAAAAGGGATATTTACATTCAGAAATCAAAAGAGGTTTTTATACGTTTAGTACACATTCATTGTCAAACACTTATTTCGCAGTTGTTGTATTTCAGTTCAGCCAGAACACGCTAATATTAGCTCATAAAACAAAATGTTTGCGAATTCAGTTGCGTATTATTGTTTGCAGTTAAAAAAGGTTAAAAATTTAAAATTCACATTTTTTCTCAGTATTCACTGAATTGTAAATATTGGTTAACCCGCAGACCTTTGGATATTTGCATATGCTGCAGAAAAATTCGCAAAGATTGCAATAAAGTTCGATTTGCATGCAGAATTGCCACCTATGCAGCATTGCATATATAGAGTATTGCAAAACGCCGTGATCGACGTGATCGACCCCAATTATTTGGCCTCTTTCGAACTGTTCGAATAAAAACTGCGGATTTTGTCGGTTGCGTATTTTTTCAACACTAATATTTATACACGTTCACTTAAGCAGACTATGTTACATAAATAATTTTTATAGCTAAATAAATTTAATTACAATACCTGTATAATGTCAGACAGTTATTCCTAAACACAGCGTTATTTACGTAACAAAACACCAAAGAGTTTCCAATACGAAATAGAACTTCACCTCACAGATTGTCACAAAAATACAGGCTGATCACAAATTGCCGCGAAAATGGGTGCAAAGTAATTTAAAAAAAACTTGATTTCAAATTTCGAAAATGATGGTAATCCTGTCATCCAACGCAGTGTAGCGTGTGCGCGTCAGGCGAACGTACGCTCGCACTGAATAGACTTGCGATAACCTCCCGATTACGTGTGACGCGCGAGTGACGTTCTCGATGTCGATGATGTTATGTAATTTGATTGGTGTTGAATATCGGAATATTCATTGTTTTTCGTAACATACTCGTTTATTGAATATATGCACGTCGATACATAATATGTTAATTGGGAATAAATTACTTTTGTATGAAAATATTTAACGTTTATAATTTGTACATCACTTCAGCCTATCGCAGTCCACTGCTGGACATAGGCCTCCACAAGATCGCGCCAAAAATGGCGCAAACTCATGTGTTTTGCTCATAGTCACCACTCTAGGCAGGCAGGTTGGTGACCGCAGGGCTGGCTTTGTCGCACCGAAGATTTCAAAGCCAGCAGTTGGATGGTTATCGAGCTATCTGTCAGATTTTTAAGTTCCGATGTGGTAGTGGAACTGTGTTATCCCTTAGTCGCCTCTTACGACACCCAAGGGAAGAAAGGGGGTGGCTTTATTATTTAGTACCGTAACCACACAACAGTATAATTTGTACACTTATTTTTATTTTCCACGTTCTTTCGGATTTTCTAATTCCCTAACCAATTTAATTTTTAATGCACGAATTGACCGCTTAAACATTCCCATTCTTTTACGAAGTCTTGAAGATTTTAAGTTAATAAGGACTTAGAAAATTTCTGCCACGAAAAGTTTTTACTTTTAAAATTTTTTCCATATTAAACTAACTTATTTAAAAGAACTGAATATTTAATATCAAAAAAAAAAATTATAATGTTTTTTATCGATACAATTAAGGCTCAGCTCTATTTCAAATTCGAATATCTCATCAGCTGTTTAAAAACAAAATCCCACTATCACGTAATGTCAACGACACGTAATATATACAACCGTTGACAATGTTATGTTTACTTGAAGATAACGATAAGTTGAATGACCTAGATTATATTGTTTATATTATTTTAATAAGATTTAAAAAAAACGATTTTACAATAGAAGAATAATGTGTAGATATTATAAATGACTTAAAATTAAAATTCTTATAATAAATAACACATTCTCGATTAACATTTTAATTAGAATTGTAAATAATATGATTATTCTGGATTATGGCTATGATACTAATTTTGAGTATATTTTTTTTTATAAATATTAATTAATTATTTGATACAAATTTTGAATGTATGTAACTTTTTATTATTTACATGTAATTTATAGTAACAAAATTATATTTAATTTAAACCGATTTCATAGGAAAAACATACAACGTCCGCTATTTCATCGAACATGAATATTGTCTTATGTCATGCATTTGGGTTGTCTGGAAGGAATAACTATATACATTATACACATTGTACCAGTACAACTTAATTTGCCACTATCTCTTAGTTTTATAATCTATTTGTTGTGTAAAAATAACTATAAATAAATAGAGACCTTTTAATGCGATTGCCATTAGATGATTATTATAATAGTAATCAATAATGTAATTAAATTATAAATATTCAAGGTTTAATTGAAACTAAAGAATTAATCATCATTTAACTTTATTACAATTTAAATGATAACCATTACAATGCTAAATTATATATTTGTCTTAGAATAAGATTTATTTTTTTATTTTATTACAGTTGTCAGTTAATATTAAAATAATTTAAGTACGTTTAATCTAAACATAAAAATTAAAAACTACTAATATTTTTGTCAAATAATGCAAGCGAGAGGAAATTACTAAGATCAAATGAATGTACACCTGATGTTTGGTGATTTATTAAAATTATGCCAAGGAGAGTTTCTGAGTTGGGAAATACACACAACACATCATAAAGGCCCAGTACACGCATTTGTATCACCTATACAAATATTTGTTACGTACGGGGTCAACAACCGAGTCAACTCTACAAGTGAGCTCCAGTAGGGAAGAGCATAAAGTATATTTGGTGGTCCAAATTTGAAGCAGACCAACTGGGTAAGTACCTGAATCTTACTAAAGAGTACAGCTAAATAATACTGAGGTACCTAGGACACAGCATGAAATATTCTGCTTAAAATCTGGAGCAGCTCGACTGGGAAAGTACCTCGACCTTACAGAAGATCACAGCTAAATAATGCTGTTTTCAATCAGTGTTGTGTTCCTGTGGTGAGTAAGGTGACCGGAGCTCCGTGGGGGATTGAAGGTAGGGTCGGCAAAGCGTTTGCGATCTCTTGGTATTTGAGACATATAGGCTACGGAATCCGCTTACCATGAAGTACCGTACAATTGTTAGGCAACTTTGAGACATAAAAATATAATAAACTTTGCAAGGACCCTCTTCAATAAATATGTGATGTAATCCGATATTAAATGTTAACAGTTATAGAGTAGAGGTCGAATTACAATCAATGCAAAAACGTTTAACCCGTCACTCGCAGATGCTCTTACGAAACGCACTGGAAAATAAATAAGGTTACTCTTATAGTCCAACACGTTTGATATCGTAAATATATTTTATGTAGCATTAATGACTTATTCGTGCAGCGGTCTTAGTAGCTTGTTAATTTAGCAATCAGAAGTTTAATTTTATTATAGATACTTGTCAAGATGGGTACAAGATTTTAAGCGACTAGAAAAGCAAAACAAGATTGAAATAGTTACAACAGATAAACAAGTCCTCTTCTTATATAATTTGACTTAGAGATACATTTACTGCTAGCGTAAAGGTTTGTCGCTGTAATTACTGCAGTAGCACGTCGTCAAATTGGCAATAGGTATAGACGCTGCATACAATGGTATACTTCAGGTGTTTATAAAAAACATTGACTACAAAGCATATAATTATAGTCAGTAAGTATGTATATATCAAAAGAAAGAAACACTAACATGCCTAACTTTGTTTAAAGTCGCTATCACCAACCAAGCTTTGACACAAAAAAGCAATAAAAAACATGTCCTCGACCTACCCTATTCCGTGAATAACTCGACACTTTCATATCTAAGTAATTTATTTGACAGTTGATAACGCAATATGTCTGTCAACATTGTTTAAAGTCGCTATCACCAACCAAGCTTTGACACAAAAAAGCAATAAAAAACATGTCCTCGACCTACCCTATTCCGTGAATAACTCGACACTTTCATATCTAAGTAATTTATTTGACAGTTGATAACGCAATATGTCTGTCAACATCGTGGTGACATCCTGTTACATTGTAGCGATAAAAACTTATATTAACTGAGAGCGAAACTATATAGAGAATATAACACATTGGAGAACTTGTACTCATTTTAAAATAATCTCATTAAAGAAATTATGACCCAGATAATCCGAAGTTGTTGGAATTTTTTGACAAGTTAGAGCAATTTATTTATCTCTTTAACACACAGATGTAATTTTGTTACTATGTGGATGAAATTGAAGAAATCAAATCAAACCAAAAAATATATTCAAATAGGCCCCAAGAGCACTTTCGAATCGTCATTTTACAAATTAAAATTTTAAAGTGATTAATTATTATTATTATTTTTAAAAGTGAAGCTGCCACCGATTCGGAATGTAGGCTCTGCAGAGAAGAATTGAAAATAATATATAAACTGTGTTTTATTACAAAATTAGTAATATCTTGCATGAAATACCTGCATGAATTTAAGAGTACCTATAAGTTAATATATAAATGTAAATATAAATGTAATATATAATTAACAGCCTAAAATGTGAATCCTGTATCGTGGGTCCGATGAGGCACACATAATACACAAGTATAAACGTCCAGACCACGACAAGCGTATGTATGACCTAAACAAATGCGCCTCGTTTGGGGAACATATCTGCAATCGCTAGTACATCGACTGGTTGTTGAGTTTACTGTTGGCAACATATCACAACTATGGAGCCAACGCGTCGTTACAATGGCGCTATCTCATCAACAGGCTATGTCAATATTCTGTATAACTACATAATCGTCGTTATGCTGATTAGAGTTACTATGCTGTGCCTCGGAGGATTAAACCCAAATGGCATAACGTATTCTGACAAAAATGAATGTCTCGATTAAAAATAAATATGTGTACAAATACAAATATTCACGATCGATCACGATTCAGCCTGTAATATCCCACTGTTGGGCATAGGCCTCTTCCCCATGTAGGAGAAGGATCGGAGCTTAATCCACCACGCTGCTCCAATGCGGGTTGGCGGATATATTCCCTACTATGAGTAACGATCGCTATCAGGTGAACATGATAACAACCAGGACCGACGGCTTAACGTGGTCTCCGAGGCACGGTGGGGAGACCCACAAGACAAGAGGACTGCACAAACACCCAGACCACGGCAAACATCTGTATGGCCAGTACAAATGTTGTCGTGTGCGGGGATCGAACCCGCAACCGCCCGCGCAACAGCCAATCGCAATCCAGTGCTGTGACCGCTGCGCCAACGCGATGTCAATGAATACAAATATTGAATACATATGAACCTACAAATATCAGCGTTGCGTTGGTGGAATTTTGGAAAACAGAGCTATTGAGGCACATTATATTACTTAGTACTTAATGCAGATTTAAGATTAGCATTAACATAAACGCAGTCTGTCCTTTTGCCGCATAACAACCCACTTAAAGTTTTTTTTCTTTATCTTCTTAGAAGGCTTAGACGGTGTGTAAGATGATAGTTTACTGAGAGCTGAGTAAAGCTTATTTCACTCCAGTGAAGCCTTAAAAAACAGTTGTTTGTGGCTTAGAAGGCTGACCATTACTCGGGCCACCTGACAATTCATCCTTGACTACATCAGCGCCTTAAGGATTTTTTTATTATTGCTATACATGTCATGCTACTTTCTATGAGTTGAGATTGTTATTGTTGGAAATTACTACAATTCAAACCATATGTTTAATACTACAATTAGGTAGATTAGACATTAACAAAGTCTTATTAAGTATTAAAGACACCTAGGCTCTTTCGTTTGTACGATAGAAAAACCTTTTAATAACTTATTTCACTCTACCATTGAATAGTTGGTCTGTCGGATATATATGTAGTGACGATTTTCAGCAGCTATTTATTATAACTACTGGGAACGAGGGAAACCTTACGTGCTTTCCAAAGCACAGTGGTGAACCGCGTCGTGACGTACAAGAAAAAGTTTAATTAGTCACAGTCAAATATATATTTTAAAGTAAATAGCATTCAAACAAACTCTACATAGAGTGCGATATTTTTTATTCAATTTTTAATAACAAATTTTACTTTATACATCACAAAAGATTATAAAACAAAATATGTCATTAAAAAACACAACAGCCTTCCCACTCTATTTAATAAATGAAAACATCTTGCAATAAATGATGACCTTAATACACCTCTCAATACTTTCCAATATCATTCCCATTCATCATAAAAACGCGATTTCCATGTTAAATAAATACAGACATCAAGAATAAACAAAGAAACCCTACATTCAATAAATAACACTATTTTGAGTTATAATAGAGACTACTATGGCATGAATTTTATATTAAATGCATTAAAAATCATTGTGACATACGATTTTTAACCTAAATGCCTGATAAATATGGTTCATATTGGATTGTATGTGCGAATCAGGTGACATAATTCAATCGAATGTGTCCAGTAATCAATCACAATTGGAAGGCACGAAACCATTCAGATTTAAAGTTTTGGGAAACTATTATATTATTTATTGGTCAAATGCCACATCGCAGGATATAGTGGGATTTAATTTAACCCCTGTTTGTTTAAATTATAGCTGTTTTCCGCTAAACAACATATAAACTTTTTGCGTTTTAAATAAACCAATTTAAAACTCGTGCTTAGTATTTTATCTTCATTATTTTATACATTATCATATTTTTGAAAATCATTCAGTTAGATTTTTTGTAAGAGTTAATGCATCACTAAAGTCCAGTCTTTCACAACGTTTATTGTCTGTGGAATCTACTTCGTGACTGTAATGCAATAGCTGCATGGTTGCATATACATATAACCTCTGCGCAAAATGCTGTGAATGCAATGAAGATTACATTTACGTTTCCATTCGTGGATTCTTTTAGATAATTAGTATTTGGAAATCTGATCGGACAAATTTAGACTCAACTAGCTGTGCCCGCGACTTCGTCCGCGTGGAATTTAAAAAATATTATTGTTCAGTTCGCAGAGTTGCAAAATAAATAAATTTCTAAAATAAAAGTTGCCTAAGTTACTCTTATTACATCAGCTATCTGCTCGTAAAAGTCTCGTCAAAATAAGTCCAGCCTTTTCAGAGATTAGTCGGAATAAACAGACAGACAGACGAAAATTGTAAGAAATTTTATTTTGGTATATGTACCGTGTATACATTCATATGCATTTCGTAAAAATCGGTTATTTTAATATTACAAACAGACACTCTAATTTTATTTATGTGTAAAAACAACTTCTTAAACAGATTATAGCTAGCAATGATATAATATTAAAAGCGCGTTGATTGCGCAATTTTGGCAAATTCATAGATCATATTACGATCTACATGCTTTTTTTATCTATGTATCATCAATATCTACTACTAGAGAGCATATCGACGGGTCTATTAATTTGCCAAAATTGAGCAATCAACGCGCTTTTGATTGCTCCATAACAATGAATTATGCTTGCTTATTTCCGAAACAAATACAGTAGCGATATGTAGTAATATATAGGTAGTACTAATTATATCCATATTGCCAAAGCAATTTAACTGTTTTATAATTGTGTTTGCTCGCAAAAGAAAAAAAACCGACTTCAATTACATCCACAAGTAATACAACGTATAGGTAGACGAAAAAATAGTCAAGTAAATACGCGTTATCAAAGAATACTCAAAAATTTGTAATCAGATCTCGATGAAATTTAAATGTAACCAAATGATAAACATCAGCTTTCGATTAAATTAAAAATTATCAAAATCGGTAACCCAGTAAAAAGTTATGCGGTATAATACTACGTAGTCGACGAAAATATTGTCAAGTAAAAACGCATTATTAGATATAACTCAAAAAGTACTTGTTAGATCTCAAATAAATTTAAATGGATCCAAATGACTCGCAATACCTTTCGATTAAAATAAAAATCATCGAAATCGGTCCACCCATTCAAAATTTCTGAGTTAACATACATAAAAAAATACAGTTGAATTGAGAACCTCCTCCTTTTTTAGAATTCGGATGTAAAGGTGATTTTTGCAACAGCAATAATTACACAACAATCATTGTTATTGCTACGCTGTCGCAAGTTACGTATTCGTAATACCCTACCCATAAATCACTGGTCAGAATAGAACTTGCAGTCACAGGGATAATAAGTTTTACGAACTGATCATCTGGATGCAATATTCCTTTTAATCTACGTCCCAATTTCAACATGTAATGCAACTAAAACGTAATTGGTTTCACAAACTACTGTTTGCCAACCGCTTGATAACTGAATATGTGAGCTTCAGGTCAATCAAAGCAATTAACTTTCAAATGGCCGGGACAGCGGGTTAAACGTTCGTTAATTATCGTTAACTACTCGATGATACATTTGAAATTATATGATAAAATATATTTGACTACATTAAGACTCATAATTGATTTATATGTCAATAAACGCCTTATACTTAATGCCTCCCTAACTCCAGCCTATCGCAGTCCACTGCTGGACATAGGCCGCCAGACATTATGAAGCGAACTCATGTGTTTTGCCCAAAGTCACCACGCTGGGCAGGCGGGTTGGTGTCGCACCGAAGACGCTGCTGCCCGTCTTCGGTTCCATGCCCTCCAGTAGGATTTAATTCGGTGTCTGAGGTCTAGATGTACAATACACAAGCACAAATACCCAAACTTCGACAAATATCTATATAGCATACACAAATATTTGACATGAGTAGAGTTAAAACACATGTTAGCTAACACGATATTCCAGTGCTGTGACTACTGCCCCTCAGCCAGCCAGCGCGTGCTCATTATTACAGATTAACAATATGTAAATATTCTTTTTTAAAGCAAAATAGTTTGTTTAAGTGCTGATCTCGGCAAATTTCCGACGTTTTAAATTTGAGATTTTTACTAAACATTACTATAATTATATACATACAGCATACTAAAATGACACACTACATTACTATAAAATATTTTTGTAAAATACATATATTTAATATTTCAGCAAAATCAATCACCTCAGGTTTAAATCAAATTAAAATCAGATCACAAAAAACAATAACTTACTGTTATTTAAAAGAGATTGTTCCACTTCGTTTATTAGGTCTTTTAAAAAATACTTTAAAAAATCATAATTTATTGTAACTATAACACTGGCAAGCAATAAAAGCCATTCACTAAAGTAAAATAAACTATCTGTCATTGTGCCTAAAAGCTAAAAGCCTAGGTCTAACAATGAACAGACTCGACTCAGCCATTGTAGAGTTAATGCCTCAAAGAAAATTACTATTGAATTTTTCCAATAAATAAAACTTTTCTCTTCGAATCGTATATTTTTTATGATTTATAAAAGATTTCTTTTTAAATGATTAATATATTTTCACTAGTATTGTAAGTAGATTTCATTTATATTTTACAATTACTGTAGGTTATAGGAATTATAATGACTTAATTTCAGAGAGTAATTGACATGAAATAATTGTTATTTTTTATCTATAATAGTTGTTGTATGAATTTTGTTGTCATTCGACAAATAATATACTAATGATAAGTTATCAATATCCTCCTCTGCCTTTCTCTTTTATAATTCACTCTTTCTTATCTACTCTACTCTTTACTCCTACTCATTGACAATAATAAATAAAATACCATTTTAATGTATGAACTATACTATATATAATATAATTATCAGATACTAAAAGTAAATACTATAATAATTTTATGTAATAAATATAGAGAATACAAGAATCGGAGATAATTATGTAACAATTGTAACATCCTCTTTAAAAATTAATCAATTTCTTTACTTTAAAATGTTACAATTATTAAAAACCTGCACAGAATGAGCGGACACAGAACAATACTACGAACACGTAACCGTTATGTGGGTATCAACTATATAAGTACATATATGTATATACTTTGCCATATACGTTCTACTATACGCAATACGTGTTTGTGCAATACTGTATGAAGCTGTTCCCACGCGTTGCACTCAGACGCATCACGGCATGTCACAATACATACACAGACATACAAATTTAAACCTTAAAATATCACAATAAGACTCAAATTTAAATAACCTAATGAATTGCATTCAATGTTCAAGTTCTTTTTATTTTCATACGATTATAATTTTTATTACTATACATATAAAGTTTTATTTGCACTAACGATATTTAAATGATGTATATATAGTAAGTTACTAGTTTTGTATGTCGCGTAACTTTTACTTGTAACGTAAGGACGTAATTTTAAAATGATCGTTTTGTGCATTTTGTTTTGAAATATATTGTGCGTGTGATATTTAACGTTTTGTATCTTGACACAAATATAATGATACACAACAAACAATAAAATGATAGGAAAGTCAATGTATGTCCGGGATAAACTCAAAAAGTACTGCATGGGTTTACTTCTAATTTGGCACGAATATTATTAAGAAGTCGGGTCAGGAGTTCAGAACATAGGCTAAATATTATCACGCTATCACCTACGGGGAACGAGCAGTGAACGCACGCAGACAACGTCGCGGGCAGCAGCTAGTCTAAAATAAATTAGTAGTATTATTGTACGTTGGTCATATTTCGCAGTTTCGCCATATATTTTTATTACTTAGCAAACAGGTCAAATTTTATATAAAAAATATAACGTGCACAAATAATATAAGTTGCAGAAAGTACTTCATATGTCCTGTTTTCTCTTACTAGACATTTTTAAATTATTAAAACAAAAATTATTTCCAACGAGACCATGACGACAAGCCGCACTGAATCAGATGAGAAGATTGGCCGCGATAATGATATCCGACCGTCAATTCATGTTTGTCCAGGCTAAAATACACATGAAAAATAATAAATAAAATAAATAAACAAATGTAAATAAATATATACAACACACACACACACGGTCGTCTGTTCCTAAAGTAAGCAACTTAATGCTTGTGTTATAGGTAACAGCCGACTGGTATAGTTACATAATATATTTTTTTTTCGATAAACATACATATAAATACTACATATATAAATAAATATATATTACACCCAGACTCGGGGTGGGAATCGAACCCACAACCCCCGGAACAGAAAGCAGGGTCACCACAAACTGCGCCAACGGGCTAGTCAAAATAAATGTCGCGTTTGAATTTATACTATTACTAGCTGACCCCGCAAGCGTTGTTTTGCCAATTATGTTATTAACCCCCTAAATTCCCCCCTTATAACTTAGGGGTATGAAAAATAGATGTTGGTCGATTCTCAGACCTACCTAATATGCACACAAAATTTTATAAAAATCGGTCCAGCCGTTTCGGAGGAATATTGTAACTAACATTGTGACACGAGAATTTCATAATTATATCTATACTAATATAATAAAGCTGAAGAGTTTGTTTGATTGTTTGTTTGTTTGTTTGTTTGTTTGAACGCGCTAATCTCAGGATCTACTGGTCCGATTTGAAAAATTCTTTCAGCGTTAGATAGCCCATTTATCGAGGAAGGCTATAGGCTATATTTCATCACGCTAAGACCAATAGGAGCGGAGTCCACGCCGACGAAGTCGCGCGCAGAAGCTAGTAAGATTATAAAACTGAAAAGTTTGTATGTTTGTTTAAACGCCCTAATCTTAGGAACTACTGCTGCAAATTGCAAAATTCCTTGTGGGTTGGATAGCCGAGGAAGGAAGGTTATAGGAATTTTTTTTCTCAAATTAACTGCGTGGCACAGCTGATAGTGATTTATATGTAGGTACCCGCAGGGTTAATCGTCAAATCTGTTGCTATCTTTAAAATAATCTTACGCCTAGGCGTTGCGCCTGACTTCGTTCGCGTGAAAATTATTTGTCATCGAAGAAAAACCGTGCATTTTCTAACGTGACCCTTTGTTAAATTAATTTGGCTGGACTTAGAATACAATAATTTTATTAACAATTTTCTAAAATCTTCACAATATTTTAGCAGAGACGACGTCTAGAAGTGTTAAAATTACATTTTTTTAAAATGATAACACCAAACCGAATTAACCTTGAAACCGCCTTAAATTCTTTTGTCATAATACCCATAAAGAAAATCACACACATTATATTACAAATGAGTCTTTTAAAACAATTTTAATTGTCTCGTTCATTTTAATAAGAGGTAATCTAGTTTCTTGAGCGAATGAGAAAGACTTGCGTGCGACACACAAATAATGGAATATTGTATACCTACTACATTATTGTTGAGTATTAAAGTGAAGTCATTTTAATGTGAAACTAATTTTACTTCTAAGATGAATACTAAGTTCATATAAAATATACGAGTCTGTTAAAATCGTGTATCTAAAAATTTAGACTTGAAAAGCTGTCTGTATAACACGTCCAAATTTAAGAAATATGAAAAAATATTTTTTGTTGACGCACGAAGTCTTATTTACAGATAATGTATAACATAGGTATACAAAATTAATATAATTAATATATAGATTGAAATTTAATGCGATATTGGATTGTAATGGAAAATAATTTCTTCGAAATCGGTTTTAAGAATGCTTATACATTACACAAACTTTACTTATTTAAACGAATTTTAAGGAGTAAAAGGGTTTGACGCAGTTGATATTAAAAAAATTTGAGTCAGCGCGTAACACATATTTTTAATAATACATTTGAAAAACAGATCTAAATGTAACGCTCACATTTCGAAATGTTTTAACTCATTCATTTTGGCAATCTAATTAATATTGGCTTTTATCTAAAAGTTCCGGACTGAAATCCAGACTGGCACCGATTTTAAAATTCTATAGTTAATAACATTATGAGAAAAAACTAGAACATTTCAGAATAAAATTTGATTGAGATAATTTTCGCCTTAAAAAACCTTCATTATAGAAAAGAACTTGGTCCAACGTTGGGACTATTCCAACCAGTAGTAACTGGTACTATACAACAGATTAAATTCTATTAAACCTTCAAACCACTACCACTTTTTAATTATCGGAATAGTAATATATCTTATTAAGATAAAGAAAAAATTCATTGTTTAAATAATGATAGAATAGGATAGAAAAAGTTATGAATGACAAGTTGCTAATAAAACTTAGTTCATATACCCAAATATATTATGAAGAGTAAAAGAAATGTTACAAATAGAATTGGCTAGGGTCCGAATAGTTTTATGTTTTATGGGTTTTCTTACAATATTGCTATCAAGAAAGTTAAGATTTCTCGTTCTAGCTTATTTTCTTGTTTATTGAAATATATTTTTTAACTAATACATCTGATTATTTAATAAGAAAATTAATAAAAAATCACATGATATGAAATTCCAACGAGAGAAGGAAGTCACAGAAGAATGTGTTAATTTTTAAAAAAAATTAGAAACAGTTAAACAAACAAAAACTTTTAACATTTCAAGTTTCAATCATCATCATCATTTCAGCCTATATCAGTCCACTGGTGGACATAGGCCTCCACAAGTTCGCGCCAAAAATGGCGTGAACTCATTTGTATTTTCCATAGTCACCACGCTTGGCAGGCGGGTTGGTGACCGCAGGGCTGGCTTTCTTGCACCGAAGACGCTGCTGCCCGTCTTCGACCTGTGTATTTCAAAGCCAGCAGTTGAATAGTTATCGCGCCATCGGTCGGCTTTTAAGTTCCAAGGAACTGTGTTATCCCTTAGTCGCCTCTTACGACACCTACGGGAAGAGAGGGGGTGGCTATACTTCTGTGGAGACGTAATTATTCCAACATTATTAGTGAACAACGATTTTTATTTATTAAAAGAAAAATTAAAATAGACGCTTTTTCGCTGCAATTGCATTGAAAACCATTAAGTCGCTTTTATTGCAATTTTCGCGAAATTATGCAATTTCCTTTTATTTCCTTAACGCTTGATTGAACTCGAAATCTTCATTTCTATAGGTAATTAAAACAATTGTTTTTAAAAAGCTTTCTCATTTACCAAAATATATTATAGGTAAAGATTTTTATACTTTCTTGTTTTCTAGCAATATTCATGGTACACACATTTTTTAAACAACATACAGTCGTTGTTTAAAAAATTAAATAATGGTAAGTAATTTAAATTGTAATTTTCTATGAAATCGTAAGAGCTAACACTGTTGCACCTTTACCAAAGTGAAACTTCTTTAAAATCGTTGTGATTTGAAATTCGATAAAACGAAAATGCGTCATGATAAAGAAAGAAACACATCAACGTATAGGAGGGAATGAGATAGAATACATTAATATCAAAACGAGTAAGCGACGCGTTTTGCATGGCGCTTACGACCTTTTTCACGAGACCGTGATCATCGGCGATAGAAAAAATTGCAATGGTTTACCTTCCTCCTAATTTTCAGATACCTATTTCACTTCTGTAGTGTGTGAATTGAACACACACTTTTTATTAGTCTCACAAATTCAACTAGTTCTACTATTTACATTAGTCTTATGAGTCCTGCTACAAACTCTTCTACTGCTAATTGTTAGCTTTTTAACTTTTGTGAAAACTGATCTTGATAATAGCTATATAGGTTGCTGATTTGGCTCAACTTTTATACCTTCTTGTAACAGAGGGTATTCATTCCTTAATTGAATTTTACCAAGAACAGCTTAACAGTAAAACTACGAAGTATAACTTAGGTAGGGCACAGCAGGACCTGCTCAAAATATGGAGCAGCACGACTAGACTAGAAGATCATAGCTAAATAATATGTACTGCTTTCAAGCAGTGTTGTCTTCATGTTGGTGAGTAAGGTGACCAGAGCTCCTGGGGGGAATAGGGGATAGGGTCGGCCACGCGCTTGCGATGTTTCTAGTGTTGCAGACGTCTATAAGCTACGGTAATCGCTCACCATCAGGTGAACCGTTCACTTGTTTTCCGACCTAGTTATATATAAAAAGGTGAAGATGTTGTTTGTTCTAAAAATAAATGTCTTTACAAGTACTGTTTAAGATTTATTTACCTTACCTTGAGTATACGAATACTCTGATATAATAATTCCATTAACTCCAGTAATCACATTTATAATCCTACTATTGTTATAGAGTTTCAAAGCATTGAATTGTGAAGATTTATGTTTAGAATTGTTAAGCGATAATATATAGAAATCATTTAGAACTACTATGACACTTAGAATTTAATCCTGGGGGAAAAGTCACACGGTCGAATCTGCGATGTTTTCTTTGAAAACTAAAAATACCCATAATGAGCTATATGTTATACTATTAAACGAGCAATTCTTGTATAATATATAATTATATAGAATCTGAATCTCGGAATCGGCTCCAACGATTTTCGTGAGTATGCAGGGGATTTCGGGGGCGAAAAATTGATCTAGCTAGGATTCATTTTTAAAAAATGTAGTTTTATCCCTGTTTTTAGGCAATAAAAAAATATCATTAGAATACGAAGCTTAATTTCACCGTTTACAATATAACTGTAATAGCTTAATTAGGAAATCAGCGGGTGTCGAATCGTGTTGACCCGGGTTCAAATCTCAGTCTCCACATTAATTTTTTTTTCTTTTTTTTTAAATTTCACTCGTGATTTATTATTTAAATAAAATTAAAATATAAAAATACCGAGAAAAAAAAACAAAACAAAATAAAAATACCGAGCTAGGCTCGGTCACCCAGGTACTGATAAATAATACGAATATACGAGTATAATTAAAATTGATTACAAACAGGGACAAATAAGTGCATCAAACTTCGCTTAGTTATCGAGAGATTCAAAATCACAATTACTTATTATAAATTAGGATTAATGGATTTCACTAGTACCACTCTAGAGACCCAAGATAGCACAGATAATATTGGCAACTAGCTGCTACTAGCTGTACTCACGATTTCGTCCGCTTGGAATTTAACAACAGTTATTTTTCATTTGGCAGAGTTATTATTATAAAATAAATAAATTTCTAAAATAAAAGTAGCCCAAGTCACTCCTTACTACAACAGCTATCTGCCAGTGAAAGTCCCGCTGAAATCGGTCCAGCCGTTTCAGAGATTAGCCGGAACAAACAGACAGACAAAAATTGTAAAAAATGTTATTCTGGTATACATATGTACAGTGTTTACATCCATTTAGTAAAAAGTGGTTATTTTAATATTACAAACAGACACTCCAATTTTTTTTATTTGTACAGGTGATACGTAGAATTGTATACCCAGCAAACTTTGTACTTTGTAGGTACTTTTTTATTTAATCGTGAATGTACCAACATTTTTTACTATTTTTATTTAAACTTTTTCCTGGCAATGACGAATATAAAAATGAAATTATCCAATTTGATGAAATCGTTCGAAATTTATTCGCGGACATAATTATATTAAAGCTATTCATTCTTTTGTTATAAAAATTATGGACTCAAATAATTGATATTGTACATCCCTGTCAAGAGTCCATGTTAAATTTTATTTATACCCGAGTTGGCGGACGTTGTTTTCATTAAACTTTCTTAATTTCCCCTTTGTTTCCTCCATTACGATAAGCCGTTAACGTGAAACGATTATGGTTTACAATTTGAATTTTCGTTAATCTATACTAATATAATAAAGCTGAAGAGTTTGTTTGTTTGATTGTTTGTTTGTTTGTTTGATTGTTTGTTTGTTTGTTTGTTTGAACGCGCTAATCTCAGGATCTACTGGTCCGATTTGAAAAATTCTTTCAGTGTTAGATAGCCCATTTATCGAGGAAGGCTATAGGCTATATATCATCACGCTAAGACCAATAGGAGCGGAGTCCACGCCGACGAAGTCGCGCGCAGAAGCTAGTTATACGATAAAATTTTAGCGTTTGTTTTTTTTAAATATTTATATAATAGTCATGTCTGAAAATAAAAATAACATTGTTTAATAAATCAGGAAATATGGTCCTATATTTTATATTTACTAAAAGTTATAGACTAACTTAAGAATATAATATTTAGAACGATACTTTTATATTACATATTTTTTTAAATAATATTTATTTTACGGTAAACGCACGAACGTAGAATGCCGCTAAAAATAATTTATCAGCTGATCTCTAGCTAGATGTTCGATATAGTGCATTTTAAGGAAAAGGCATTCACGTAACTTCATTCGATGGAGTTTGATTATGGAAAGTATTTTGTATTATTTGAATATAATTTCATCTTGACTAAAATTTATAAAAATTAAATGCCGTCGTTTGAAACGTATAATTTATTTTTGATTTGTCGAAAATGAATTCTCATCTTAAGCGCAATAAGAAATGATCGAATCATTTTGGGGTTCTGTACCCAAAGGGTAAAAATGGGACCCTATTACAAAGACTATGTCTGTCCGTCCGTCCGTCCGTCTGTCTGTCACCAGGCTGTATCTCAAAAACGGCGATAGCTAGACAGTTCAAATTGTCACAAATTATGCTATAACAACAAATACTAAAAACAAAATAAAATAAATATTTAAGGTGGGCGCTCCCATACAAAAAACGCCATTTTTGCCTATTTTTGCTCGATATTAATAAATGGTAACAGGTAGGCTCTTGAAATATTCACAACACACTTAATTGTATATTTACTTTAATGATAAATAATAAAAATTAAAATGAAATAATTTGTGTCAAATATATTACCCAGTCAATGGCCGGTTTTTTAATTATCATTTTACAGATCGTAAATATATTTTTTATTCGGGTTGTATATTCTGATAAGAAAATTGACACAAAAACTTAACTCTTAGGTATTTACTCGAAAAATATAGTCACTTTTCTATAGCAATATATTATAATATAAGTACTGTAAAGAAAAACAACAACAAAATTTACAAAAGAAAACACAGCTTGTAGCTAACGACTGCAACAAAAAAAAATGTAACGTCAAAAATTTAAATTAAGAACTTCATTAAGCGCTTTTTGTGTCCCGCGCAATTTACATTAAATAAACAAATTATCGGGACGTTTCGAGAATTCGGGACTCAACAGGTGCTCTTAATTTGTAACCCAAACAAACGGTAACACCGTGTTCGCTTAAATGTCAGCCATTAGACAAAGTATAGGATAATACGGCCATTTTGTGATTCGACACATCTGTCATAATCGAGCGGACGATTACCGCGCCAATTTTATTTGAATTAGTAAAGTGATTTACACGTTTCGATGTTTTATAATAAAAGTATTCGCAAGGATTACTATAACGATTTATTTTATATTTAAACTAGCTTCTGCGCGCGACTTCGTCGGCGTGGACTCCGCTCCTATTGGTCTTAGCGTGATGATATATAGCCTATAGCCTTCCTCGATAAATGGGCTATCTAACACTGAAAGAATTTTTCAAATCGGACCAGTAGATCCTGAGATTAGCGCGTTCAAACAAACAAACAAACAAACTAACTAACTCTTCAGCTTTATTATATTAGTATAGATTACAAACGTTTGTTCTGATTACACGACAGTTGTTATTATTGATATATTTATTACTTACTGCAATTATAATTATTACTAGCTTCTGCGCGCGACTTCGTCGGCGTGGACTCTGCTCCTATTGGTCTTAGCGTGATGATACATAGCCTATAGCCTTCCTCGATAAATAGGCTATCTAACACTGAAAGAATTTTTCAAATCGGCCCAGTAGAACCAGAGATTACCGCGTTAAAACAAACAAACAAACAATCAAACAAACAAACTCTTCAGCTTTATATATTAGTATAGATAAAATTTTATGTGTTATATAAAATGTTTAATGTGTTTTTAGAATTGTGAAACAATATTTAAAAAAAAAGTGTATGTGTACTCATATACATATATAAGAAAGTTAAATACTTCGTTGGCTAGCTAACTTCACGTTGCTATCTTCTTCTTCGTTGACTAGATAACTTCAGGGTGTCGGTTTTTTTTGTGACGGTGTGCGCGCGTATCGTAAAAATTTACTGTCATCATTTTTCCCTAACTCGGAAAAAGAAGTATAACTTCAAAACAATTACTAGTAGTAGTAGCATAAGTCCGTTATATTTTATAAATCGTTACGTACTTCTACTGTAATATTTCAATCAATTTATTAAGTGCAATTGTGCTAAAGTGTTAATAAATAGTTTAATGTAAATAATATAAGACGATTTTACTATAAAACTCTTCAGGAAACTAATTTGTGTTTAAATGTCTGAAATTAAAAACAAAGTTAATACTCTCTACTCTTAACATTTGTACCTACCAGAATCAATTTAGCGTTCAAAGCATTCTACGTATGAAAGTTCGCAGTTTCTAGCAAATAAGTATGTATTTATTTAGCTTAGTCGGTAACTAGCGAAGTATCTTTGATAGCAGACACAGATACAAGCTCCGTGCACTGAAAGTACCCTCGGGGCAATCGTAACCCACGTAGTAAATAGTGATGTGATCTGTTTGTATCTGTATACATCGATACTTTGATATTATTTAACAAAGTTGATTATTTATTTTCATGAAAACTATGATTTTTTTTGTGATTAAAACCGGTATTAAAGAATTGTCTAAGAAAAAGTATTGTGATGTGACATTGTTAGATATAGAAAAAAATCGCGTGGGGCTTGAGTAAAAGAAAATTATTACCATTAATTGAATTGTAATATTTTCCTGAAAAAATTTCTCATTATTGTTATTAAAGAAAGTATGAATGATGTGATTGTTAATTCTATAAACTTTTTTAATTTAGATTATGATATAAAACTTATGGATAATATAAAACTTAAAATAAGAATTGTTTTTGTTTTTCTCAGTTCCTTCACAGTTTCCTCAGTTGACATTAACGATGGCAATCTGTCAACAAATTTCTGACGTAATATAACTTTTTATTGTATGTTTATATCAAACCTCATTTTGTTTTTTTATATTTTTAAGAGAACTTTTTTATAGATATCAACAATTTATATTTTACATTATTCATTGCGATTTATATTTTTCTACGTGCATATTACTTTTTGTCATTTAATCCTAAATTAAAAAGTTAGTGGCCATTTTGAAGGAAATTTTATTACACCAAATTAAAAACACAATTTGTATATTTCCACTACAAATTTAATAAAAGACGTGTGGCACTCGGGGACTGCCGCGGTAAAGCTATTGCATAGCATTTTGTATCAACTTATGCAATAATTATAATATTTATTTATTTTATTTATGCAGTATTTCTTTTTCTTTGATATTAATTCAAGTTACACTTTTTGAGCGTGGTGACCACAGACCACAGATATACTCCGTGGTGGTGACCACAGACCACAGAAATACTATAGACATGGTAAGGGGCGTGACGCGTGTTACCGAGCTTATGATCAGGCGATCATGCTGTTAACAAACGCATCTCAGTCGTAGTACAGACGCGGGTGACGTATTTAGTGACTTAAAAAATATTAAAATGCCGTGTTGTGTAGTATTGTCGTGTCGACAAGGGAGCTAAGGTCTAAAAGTTACCCCAGGAATGATTTCCTTTTACATATAAGTAGTAATTTACTGTAATTATTAATATTTGGAAAAAAGCCAGTCCTCTACAATGATTTTGACTTACAATTCATAATTGTAACAGTAACGATATACACTGCTGGCTAACCATTACCGATAGTCTGGGAACAACGCGCGTAATGCGCAATCTATTGCGCGGCTATAGTTACGCTCGCTACGCACTAATTCTTGGAGTACCAGGCGTCAGTGGCCCGCCATATTATCGACTTTACTAGTTGAGCAACGAATGCCTAATCCGTAGTTTATCGATAAATTGAATCTTTTTTTATTATAAAAGGTTTTTCGTTCGATGTTTATTATCACGTTTAAGACATAAGTATACTATAATATGTACAATTCGAATTTCATTTTTTATATCCATTTTTATTAGATTTCAAATTTTAATGAGTGAATGATTTTTAAAATTCACTTCACCGTGTCTTTCAGTTTATTTCATGCTTGGCTCCTACTGTTTCATCCCGATAGTTTTTCGTATATATTTTTTTGAACCCTCAGTTTCATATTGGTTTTAATAAATTTCTGACATTTGATTAGTATCCCAACAGTTTTATAGAACTACAGTCTACAGTAATAGGAAACTACCAGTTGACTATTAATGTGAGGTATTTAATGTGTAATCAGTGAACATAGATAATAATAATTATTGAATTTTATTGAAATAATACTCGTCCGTGTTATCATTTATCGATAAATCTGCAATGTTTATCGAAATGCCCACGGCCCTAGAGACTCATCTATGATTGTAGTAACGTGTAGCAATGCGTACACGCACACTACTTCGTAGCCAATTAGGATTAAGATTTTAATGTTGTAAATTGTGTGCGAACTTTAATATAATTGTGTGGGTGTAAAAGTTGGCTACGCTGGTTCTGAAGCAAATAACGTTCGATGCCGTCTCCATATACTCCGTGGTGGTGACCGATAACAAAACAATTTTTTTTCTTTTATTAAAAAAATTAAATGCCAAATTTTATCCGGAAATAGTAACATTATAGGCAATATCATATTTGCATCAATGAGTAATACGCTCAACTAGATAATAGTACTAACGCCGGTGATATCCCATTCATGTAGGTCATATTTTTTATTTCATCACGCATTCATTGATAAATGCCGGCAAACTCGCGTCGAAGCTCAGACGTCAAGCGCACCGCCTCGCCTAGCCGCGCCGACCTAGACGTCTAATCGCACGCACAAAACGCCGTGTCGAAGCGAAAACCGAAGACTGCCGAACTGAAACGACGTTAGACGATGCACGGCCTTCAAGCCACACCGCCGTGCCCGTCGGAGTGGGGAGCGTGAGGTTTTTTCGTTACTGAAATTCTTGAAATTGTCCCCGCGCTCAAGGCCAGCGAAAGAAGCTGTGCAATAGCTTAAAAATTTGAAAAGAAAAGTTATTATTCAAACATTGCAATTTATGTAAAACTTTTTACAAATATACATGTTTTGTACTAATGTGCAATGTACCGTAAAACTGAAGCACATCACTATTGATAGATCTTAGCAAGCAACTTGTGCGCGTGTTTCTAAAGGCATCACTAAACTCTAACCGACTGCTCACAACGTCTAGGTACTGACTTACAACTATAGTTCCGACTTATTTTCATATTAAATTACTTTTGCAGCTCAATTTTATTTTACCGGCACATAGCAGATTTTCTATTTTCCATTTTTCTAACAAATATAATAAATATTGCATAGCTTTTAGTTTTTCAATTTTTCAGCCACTTTGTTATATTATATTTAAATCCGCCGGAAGTTTTACAGCCAATGGAAATTAGTTTGTACTTTTTAGTAGTCCAAATACATAATATATGCATTTCGGGTTTGCATATTTAATTTTTAGACGCCGCATTGGCGCAGCGGTCACAGCACCGGATTGCATTTGGCTGTTGCGTGGGCGGTTGCGGGTTCGATTCCCGCACACGACAATATTTGTATTGGCCATACAGATGTTTGGCGTGGTCTGGGTGTTTGTGTAGTCCTTGTGGGTCTCCCCACCGTGCCTCGGAGAGCACGTTAAGCTGTCGGTCCCGGTTGTTATCATGTACACCTGATAGCGATCGTTACTCATAGTATATATCCGCCAACCCTCATTGGAGGGGAAGAGGCCTATGCCCGAAAGTGGGATATTACAGGCAGAATCGTATCGATTGTATATTTATTTTTCATTGGTCTACTGTGGTAATCCTTACCATGTCTCGGAAAACACGTAAATTAGTCATACCCACTTGTTATCATAAGCATTTGATAATGATAGTTAGATTTGGTGGAAAATTTTTGTGTGTAGGTACGCACAGTATATGAATTGAAAGAATTTATCTCCGAGACTCCAACGCTGTGCCAATAATAATAATAATACACCAAAGTACACACCAAACAACTGTAAACTGTACACCAAAAACAGAAATAATACATAACAAAGAAAGAAAGATTTTAATAAATATATCATAAGGTACAAAGGGCGGCCTTATCACTAAAAATGATCTCTACCAGGCAACCTTAGGGCAAAGAAAATGATCTAGAGACAGCATAGGTGTAAAAGTTACAATAAATTTAAAATACATCCAATATAGGGAAAATGGCCTTGACCTCATAGAAAAACATTAGCAGATTGATTTCATCCAGTTTTGTAAATATCAACGGAATTCAAACGGTGACAGAATATCAATTTCAAATGACAATTTGAAAAAAAAGAAACTAAATATTATTTTACGACTAATAAGCAATTTTGTCAAACAGCATTTTCATTACTTCGAAATTTAAACGGAAGCATTAGGACAAAGCTGATGACAAATATAATCACAAAGATTACGTTCAGGATAAAGAGAAAGTCGTATACACATTTTCTAAGTAAAACCTTTTTGGGATTAGGGAAGCGCCTAGAGCCCTAGACACAGAGCAACCTTTGAAGTGTAAGGGTGGTCGAGCATATTCTCGGTAACGGGGATGCATATGATGCTTAACTTATTAGGGAGAAATTGTTGTAAAAAGATGAAAAGCCACATCCTTTCAACCTTGAGAAACCTTTTTGCATTTCTTCGAAATGATCCTAATAATTAGGTAAGGGTGATAAAATTGGAATATTAAATAATATTTTATAGCAATTTCAAAAAAAATCCTATAACTCGATAATACATAATTATGTTTACTTTTATGTGTTTACTTATTTATATATATAAAAATTTCGTGTCACGATGTATGTTAACGATAAACTTCGAAACTACTGAACTAATTATATCAAAGATAGCTGTTTTCCGTGCAGGGCAACGTCTGCGGGGTCCGCTAGTTTATGTATATACTTATGTTTTTTTTTCTTAATTTAAACTATCGATTCTCCTAATAAATAGGCTCCTATTTATATTCACTTTAACTTTGTGTATAAAAGCGCCGATCCCAGAAACAATATGTCAAATTTAAAAATGAAAACGAGAGAAAAATAAAGTATCACAAATTGGATTCATACAAAAATATTCATTTAAATACGATTAAGATCAAGCACGATTTACAAACATCTAGTATTCAATGTACAATATATTTTAGTAAATCGAAATGGCACTTCCAAAGGATAGCAGACATCAAACTATTATCCATAAAAGGCATAGTCCGAAATCTAGAACGGATGAAATTATTAAATATATTTCGTTGCAATAATACAGATTTTAATGACGAATTCCTGTTAAAGAATTCGTAAAATAATTGGTAATCAGGCTTAAAATTTTCGAGAACCATTAGAATGAGCTCAAAGTAAATATCGACTGTCATCTATATTTGAAATTCAAATTAATCTGACAGACATTGCGATTTATGATAAAACCATCTTAACCTTCCAAAGTCTTCCATCATTTATAACTGAAAGTGCCTTTCGTTTTAAAATAACCATCAGAGATGCTAAATATTTAAAGTGGATGAATTTCGTCTTCTAAAATCTTAGGGCAATCAAAAAGTGTTTGACTATTCAGCATTTTTACATTACCTACTTACTTTTTTTTAAAGTAAACTTAAACTTTCAAATAAAATATAATATTGCATATAAATATAGCTACGACTAATATTTTTAATGTTTTGTATTATTTATATTATTATACTAAAAATACAGTTACAACTTCGATTATAATTTCAATAACATAATAAACTTTTCAATCTTTAAGAGTATATTAATACCTCAAAATTCTAATGAAACGAACAGTAATCAAATATTATCATTACCAAATTTTATCAGGTAGAGGAGTGGGTTCTGAAGTTACACGAATCGGTATAACTCTACTTAACTATAATGACATTTATTTTTTTAGAAACTAATATAATTTCACCTTGTAAAATGACAATTTATTAGTGGTTTTGAAGTTTAATACAATAATAGGTCGTCGTGTTTGATCCAAATACAACGACCGCAAGTCGAATACGACTTGTCAGTCAGATTATGTCACACTGATTGAAGGGATACAAAGGCGGATAATTGATTTTTATTCAGAAACAAATAGTATTAGGTATACATAATATAAATATTTCATGTAGGCACTTCAGAAGACTTACACACCAAGGTATCACAACATCTTACAATAGCTCTACAAGAATGTTAGAGTACGATTCGTACGCTATTGATTTGCTTTTGGGAAGCAATCGGCTAAAATAAAGTACTACTATATTTAGATGTGATTGAAGGAATATAAAAAAAATTCTTAAGTATTTTGAATACAACTAAAGAACACAAAAAACATTAATATTGTTATGTACATTGTTATTTTACAATAATTCGTTTTTTTTTTTATTGTTAGGTTTCGACCCTAGTTTCAATGCGAACAAGTATTGGTATTTGCCAATTAGGCAATTAGCTACCGATCAACGACTAATATCTGATACAAATCTGTTAATTAATTATTCCGCAACTATCACAAATTCTTAATTTTTAATGACATTACATCATAAATTATATTAGAAACTTACACATTTATTTTTTCACCCTAAGTTGATTTCTATTTTATACGTATAAGGATATTTTTTATCTAAATATGTTTAACATCACACATAATACGACAATAAGTCAATATTTTCAATGTTCATTCAATAAGAAATTCTCTTATTCCCCGAACGTGGTCAGTTGGAAATATTTGGACAGATCAAGATATGAACTGAATATGCGATAATATTAGATCGTATTAGGGTAAAGAAAAGGTTCGTAGTATTCTTAGAAAAATTCTAGTAACCCGTGTCTGTCTTATCTACAAATAATGAATGTTGAAGTATGTCCCTACGACTTAATAATTACATTATTATCAAGAGATTTCATATTTAAGTACTAAGTTACTTTCTTCTCACATGCTTTGCAATCACTTTTAAATGTTTATCACAAAAAAATAAAATATTTAGTGATATTACAACTAATAACGTATAAAATATCAGTAAAATGTATAACATGCTTTAGTATATCTGTTTTTTATAGAAAAAGAGAGTGATAAGAGTTTTGAGCCTCAATTATACGCTTTAATAGTAATTTTTGCAGAACAAATATAGTTTTCCTTTTTGAAGTTAAACGTAAGAAAAAAGGATGAGAGTAAATTTTTAAGATGCGCGCGCAAACCGTCACAAAAAAAAAACCGACACCCTGAAGTTAGCTATTCAACAAAGAAGAAGTTAGCAACGTGAAGTTAACAAGCCAATGAAGTATAACTTCTTACGTGTGTATATAAGTACACACGCTTTTTTATGGCATTTTCCTTTCACAAAAATAATATAATACATGATAATATAAAACTACGTATTTCTAAGCTTTTAATATAAAGATCAGCTAATTAACCAACTTTTCTGACTATGTAAGCTGCAGAAATGAGTTTTAAGGCGGTAAATAAAGATTCCCGTGAAGTTTTAAATCAAGAGTTGTATAACTAAGAATTCTATACAGTAAACAACTTTGAACTCTTCGTTACTCTTTTTGTTAGGTTAAAAGTTAGTTTCTTTACATTGATCAATGAGAGTTCTACACATTTTTCCTTTTTTTTTGCTTTAAATTTACACTTTAACAGTGGACCAGTTAAGTGCTATGGACGCTTACCTACTTTATTTTTATTCTTTTCTTTATATAATTATGTATTATTTATAAGTATGTTTATCAAAAAAACAAATTTAGCTAGACTAGTTGGCTGTTACCTATTAACAAGCATTAAGTTGCTTACTTTAGGAACAGACGACCGTGTATGTATTGTGTAGATATTTATAATATACACAATCAAATATATCTCATAAAGCTCTAGTCTTATCATCCAAAATTTGTATTTTATCTCTAACATTTTTGAATTTAAACTAAAGCGTATCATTGTATAAATTACAAAATAAATACCTGTTCAAGATGTGCTCCGATTCACCGTAAATCCTGCAACAAAAATACGACAATAAGTGAAAAAAAAAAGTGAGAAATGTTACTCGCCGTAAACTTAATAACAGCAAGCACACATAATACTATTTCGCGAAGAAGCGAGTTAGTGAAAGGTCGCATTAGAGCTCGCCATTTATCAAGGTGACAGATCATCCCTCGCCTCTTAGGAATGACAAATGTCGCGGTCAGGTAAAAAGCGAAGCGCTAACAAAATTTTCTTAAACGATTTCTGATGAAACGGCTAAATGATTCTGAGTTCATGTGCACGTTAGGGTTCAAATCTAATTTTAAAAATGTTCATATGCACGTTAGGATTCAAATCTAATTTAAAAATGTTCATATGCACGTTAGGGTTCAAATCTAATTTTAAAAATGTTCATATGCACGTTAGTGAGGCCGCACACCACAGCTACATTTGTATTACGATAATTGTAGCGCCACATTTGAAACGAGATACATTTATCGACCCCCTATATTTGTATGTAAACCCGCACATCAAGGACACATTTGTAGTAGGTGCGGTTTGTGGCAAGATGTCTGCCACGCCACACGAATTCAAGATCGAACACGTTCGTTTTATGTGGCGCGAACATAGAATAAAAACGCGCGAAAATGAAAAAATGTTGAATTTTATGTTGAATTTATTGCAGAGATTGAAAAAAATCCTATTTGAATAAATTTATTGAACTGATTAATTGAACAATTTATAATTTATTGAACAATTTGATTTGATTGAACTAAATTTAATAATAATTGATATGTGTTTTCAGACATTCTATAATATAAACGGAACTTTTCTTCGTCGGATCGTAATTCTTGCGCAATTTTGAAATTTCCGTAAACTGTACAATTTTGATTAAACGGGTGAACCCAATAACGTCTTTTTTTTCTCATTAATCGCCACATCAAAAAATCGTCATCGTCAGACGATGATGTCGACATTCTGACTTCTGTTGTTAAGTGCCACGCTACAATTGTGCTTCCAATGTGCGCACACACGACACATTTGTGGCCGCTTAAATTGTATCGCAGTAATTGTGGCGCCGTAAATGTATGTTGAGTGTAGCGTGTGGCGGCGGTGTGCGGCCTCACTTAGGATTCAAATCTAATTTAAAAATGTTCATATGCACGTTAGGGTTCAAATCTAATTTTAAAAATGTTCATATGCACGTTAGGATTCAAATCTAATTTAAAAATGTTCATATGCACGTTAGGGTTCAAATCTAATTTTAAAAATGTTCATATGCACGTTAGGGTTCAAATCTAATTTTAAAAATGTTCATATGCACGTTAGGATTCAAATCTAATTTAAAAATGTTCATATGCACGTTAGGGTTCAAATCTAATTTTAAAAATGTTCATATGCACGTTAGGGTTCAAATCTAATTTTAAAAATGTTCATATGCACGTTAGGGTTCAAATCTAATTTTAAAAATGTTCATATGCACGTTAGAGTTCAATTCTAATTAAAAAAATCGTAGATATTTTAAATTTTATTGGTCTGGTTATCATTTAGTACTGTTAAATAAATTACTGTAGAGTTGACGCTCGTAACGAGGTATTTATTATTGTATTATCAATTTATAATGAAACGATGTTAATAATAGGTTTAAATATGATAAATTTACTAATATAAACATAACGTGATGTTGGAATATTTGGAATAAATACAATATTTTCGACATTAGCTTACCGATACTCTATACAAAATTATACATTATTTTTACACAATACTTATCAAAATTAGTAAACTTAACCCTTGTCTATGCTATCGACGATATGATATCTACTAGCTGACTCGTTTAGAAAGTTTTATTATAAGACTAGCTGTTGTGCCCGCGACTTCGTCCGCGTGGAATTTAACAAAAAAGTTATTGTTCAGTTCGCAGTTATTAAAAAAAAACTTAAATAAAAGTAGCCTAAGTCACAGCTTATTACATCAGCTATCTGCCAGTGAAAGTCCCGTCAAAATCAGTGCAGCCGTTTCAGAGATTAGCCGGAACAAACAGACAGACAGACAAAATTGTAAAACATGTTAGTCTGGTATATTTACCGTGTATAGATCCATGTGCATATAGTAATAAGCGGTTATTTTAATATTACAATCATACACTCCAATTTTATTTATTTGTATAGATAATAATCATATCATAACGAAAAATCCCTCCAGAGACGAAACAGAAAGTATCCATATTCAAAATCCATGCATTCGAAATTGAGATATTCAAATTCGGAAACAAGGATAACGAAAGTTCCTAATTCAAACTTCTTAAGTTCTAAAATTTAAATCATATCCGAAAATGGGATAGTGCCTTTGAAATTCTAATGCAGTACGTTACTTGGTATTCGCTCATTTTGATACAGAAACGTTGACATGAAAATCTCGGAGGAAATGATTTATGAATGGGATTGGTCCATGTTATCTTTGGCCTTTTTATCGGCGCTGCGTCAGTCAAAATATCCGACGTAACATATTGAAAGTTCGACTGATGGGATATTGGATTTATTTTATTTTTTTACATATTTTAATCCGAACCGAGGCACAAGTTTTAACGTTTACGTTTTTTAATTAAATCACAAAATAAAATATTTTTCGATGGAATTGTGATTTTTTACTTTTTCGGGGAAACTGATTTATTTTTTCGCCGACGGATTAAGTATGGATATTATTTGTAAATACAATATCAGCCAGTGACTAAAAACATATTTAATAAAATAAAGCATGATTAATATCACAGTAGAGTGGCGAGGAGTACCACTTCTATTATCTTATTAATCTATTAAACATTTATGAAGATCTTATTTCGACTATATTTTTATGTGTTTACCTTATAACTTTTTATCGATTCCTTTTAATCAAAAGCTGGTGCTTTTCATATGGTCCAGACGAGACTTTGAGATATCTGTACTAATATTATAAAGCTGAAGAGTTTGTTTGTTTGTTTGAACGCGCTAATCTCAGAAACTACTGGTCCCATTTAAAAAATTCTTTTAGTGTTATATAGTCCATTTATCGAAGAAGGCTCTAGGCTATGTATTCTTATTATTCTTACATCGAGTAATTATGCAAATAACAATACTCTGTGTATATAGAAGGAAAGGAAGTGTACTTGGCCCCGTTGTCGCAACTCGTTGGTGAATGTTGCTCAAGGATGCCGACAACAATCGGTTTGTAACTATCGATACTGGTACGTATATACTGGTACCTATATAATATTATAAAATAATACTATACCTTATTATTTTATAGTAACTGTAGTTTCACTGGTGTTAATTATTATTGTTACAATACAGTTTTTCGTAGAGAGATATTATATAGCCTATATTTAATAGAGCCTATGTTACTTCAGGTTAGTAGCATGAAATTTATTTTTAATAGATTAATTTTTTGAACGCGTTATAGAGTTGAAGGTAAAAACAGCATTTCAAAAAGTCCTATATTCCTATTTTTTATAACATTAATTTTTATTTATGTTCACTTTGATTTTCTCAGATATAAAAATGTTTATAAATTTGTCTGTACAAGACAATAATAGTTTAATATTACATTAAACTAAATCATCTCTGTATATGTAGTATTGAACTGATTAAAGTGACGTTCGAAACATTCCGAAGACAAACGAAAGCCTTTTATGAGTTCAAGAAAATAAGAAAAAGGCGAACAAAGACGAAACAATTTCGTTAAATGGCAAATTCGTCTGTGTAGCGATGACATTTCTCGCGACAACATTCCTGACAAACACAAGAATAAGGATGTTTATGTGTGGTGTATGTATGTGTGCGTCTTGCATTTAGATACATCTCACATTGTAGATTTTTTCTTAGCTCTTTAACGTCAACAGTTGCACATAAATTGTTAAGTGAAGTTTTATTTTGGTATTTTTATAATAGAAGATATTCATTTAATGTACTGCATACTAAATTATCCATGCTTCTTACTTGTAATACGGTTCTAGTTGTCTTATACAGAATGAATATAAGGAAGACAACATACCGTTTATAAGTTGTATACCAAAAATCAGTCAAGTATAACTCTTTTCTACTCATAACATTTTTACTAATAGCCACCGTTGAGTATTAAAATCGCAATACAAAAAGTTGAAACGCATATACTATATTAAACATTACTGCAACTTGTACCAAAAATGTACTTTTTATTGTAATACCTTATTACGTCCATTTTTGGTTAAAGAATTATGGACACCATTATTTTGATTTAGAATAGCCTAAATAACAGTTAAATTAACATTACAAAATTTTCATGTCAGAGTTTATTTCAAAAGTTTGTACTCGTATATGATTTTATTTAAAAAATCAGATTAGGTATATTCAACAGTCTGCCATGAGACGAGACCACCTGATGATTTTATTAATTAATTGTCCTCATTGTTCACGAATAAATGCAGCGATAAAATAAATTTTGATCATACTTCATAAATAAAATCAAAAAACTTTAATACCATTTTGAATTTATATATTTTATTTGTTAATTATATTATTATTTACAAAAACTATGTGCATGACATGCATGACGCAGCTAATGTATACTGTATTATTCGAAAACGATCTACGAACTTAAAATCCACGCATCGCCGTTATTATCGTTTATTAGTTCATTGATGATTGATTATTTCTAAATTTAGAAGGCGCAAACTAATATATTATACGCTACATGCCTGTTCTTACTATTTTCCTTGCAATGTTCTTATAATTTGTTATCCTTATCCTTGGAGTTTTATAAATTAGCCAAATTGTTCCAACCATTCTCGAATTTTAGTGAGACTGCGGAGTTTCTTGCCGATTCTTCTCTGCAGAATCTACATTCCGAATCGGCGGTAGCTTCACTTTTACAAAAATAATAATCAATTTAAAATATTAATTTTTTTTCTTTTTTTTTAAATAATAATTTGTGAAATGACGATTCGAACGTGCTTTTTGGGCCTATTTGAATAAAGTTTTTTTTTTCGCCGAGTAGAGGTCAGCTAAGAAAGGATTTTACGAAATTCCACTCACAAGAGGGGGTTGCGGGGGTTAATAACATATATGGCAAAACAACGTTTGCGGGGACAGCTAGTATTTATTTATTATACTTGTACATAATTATGTTGAATATCGTACTACGTCTATATAAAAAAAAATTAATGTTGCTAAGCGCATAACTCGAGAATGGCTCGACCAAGTCGTTTAATTTTTTTTTTGTATGTTCCTTAAAGCCCATGGAAGGTTTTAATACTAAAAAAAAAATATTAAAAACAAAAATTAAATTTTTACTATTAACTTTTGACAGAACGAATTCTGCACGGGCAGCCAGTTTTAAAATAAAAACAATTTAGTATTTTTAGTACTAATGGTCTAAGATCCGAGAAGGTAAATCTTCCCTCATCTGTTAATTAGATGAAACAATTTTTTATAGGCTTATTTAAATATTGTGAGTTTATAAAAACAACCTCTGTCACCATAAGCCTGCTGCAATTTTTTTTTTTTCTTTTCCCTCTCATATACATGTATCACAATCTCTGCCAGGTCTGCCAGGTCAGTAACCTCAGTCAGAGTAACCTGGCTGCAGGTAAGTATAGCAATCATAGAGATGGGTGCCTACTACAGTCAGGTATATAATGTAAAATATTGACGGTTTTAGCTTACTACGTGTAATTAACATGAGAGGGAAAAGATTTTTTAGAAGAAAAAAAAATTTTTTAAGTGTTATTATTTGCAGCAGGCTTATGGTGGCAGAGGTTGTTTTTATAAATTCACAATATTGAAATCAGCCTATAAAAAATTGTTTCATCTTATTAACAGATGAGGGAAGATTTTGTTATATTCCGGATCTTAGACCATAAGGAGAGATAAAATAGAAACTAGGTCCATTAGCTAAGACCCGTTCCAGACGATAAATCCTTTCTTAAACTGAGTCGTTCTCAAGAGTAATGATGAAGAGATTTTTCGCAGTTATCTCGTTTAATTTCAAGTGATTTTTTTTCTTGGAAAGTCGTCGGATGTTGTTTTTATATCGTTTCCTTTAAGTAGTCCATTAATTTTTGAAATGAACTTTGGTATTTTATTTTTAAGAGAAAAGTTTAATTTTCATCTGGGTCTGTGGTTAGATGGGGAAAGTTACATTTATGGCTCTACACTACACATTAAATGAACTACGTGACTTTTACTTGCATTTATGTTTATTCTTCTACTATTAATAGTATTCTTATAAACAATATTATACAATATTTTATAGCTTTTATCTTTAAAGTTATACTTTTCTCAATAAAATCATGTCAAATTAAAAATCAAACAAACATGATATAATTAGATGAAATAAAATCTCTCTCGAACTCAAACGAAACAAACTCATCCGCATAGATTTTTTTTTTACCTTAAGTATTTGTTACAGTTATAATGTTCTTATAATGTCGTTACAAAAATGTATATAAATTATTTGCTAAATTACTTGTAATTTTATATGAATTACGTTTTCAGCAACATGAATTCTCTGTAATAGCGTGCTTTGAGATCGTAAAAATCTACCTTAAATCGATCTCACGTAACGACCACCTATTTATTATTGAAAATGACGACATGTATTTTTAACATTTCAGAGAAATTTAAAGTTAGAAATAAATATGTCAATTTGTAACAAAATTGTACTTAAAAATATAAAATGTTGTTAGTGTGTAAATTAATGGTCTAAGATCCGAGAAGGTAAATCTTCCCTCATCTGTTAATTAGACGAAATAATTTTTTATAGGCTTATTTCAATATTGTGAATTTATAAAAACTCAACACACACACAACCTCTGCCACCATAAGCCTGCTGCAATTTTTTTTTGTTATCTTTTCCCTCTCATGTTAATATACATGTATCACAATATTGAAATCAGCCTATAAAAAATTGTTTCATCTATTTAACAGATGAGGGAAGATTTTGTTATATTCCGGATCTTAGACCATAAAGTTTATTAAACAACGCTGTCATTGGATTGCGACTTTTATGCTCATCCAAATTTCATTTTCTATTTATGATCCGTTTATCTCTTGGTTCGTCTCATTACAGATAAGCGATTTTGTTATTCCCTTTTGTAACTAAAAATTTTCATAACTTTGAGTAGTTTATTTCAGTTAGTAGTTTTCTTTTTTTTTGCGATTTGTGTTCGTTTAACTATTTTTTCGTCGCGAAATTATCGATAAAGTACTATAGTCAGATAATACTAGTCTAAAATAGTGTTGTATTCCTGTGGTGGAAAGCCAGGTCTCAAGAGAAGGAGCTGTGTTGTGTTAAGAAGAGGGATCGGGACGGAATGACAACGCGCTTTTGATGTCTTTTGATCCTTTTGATAATAATTAATGATCCTGTTGGTGAAGGTATCCGCGGAATACGGTAAACTCTTACCATCAGACCTTTCTGATGGTAAGAGTTTAAGGCTTCCACCGACAGGCGCCGATTCGCAACGCAGATGCGATCTAAAGGGCGCCACACACGTTTTACACACACGTTTATTGTATGTTAAGATAACATAATTATTGCCTATAGTATCTTCGCCGTCTGTTAGTGAGAGATGGCCTAAACTTAAGGACGTTTTCCATCCTAGTCGTGTTCAAAAAAATTTCTTCTGTAATAGAAACTAATTAAAGAAGCTCAGGCATAATTTAGACATTAATCATAAAATTGCTATTTCGCGATAAATTACCGTAAATTTCCCTAGGTATGTAGTATTTGCATGCATTCCTTTCCATATTGTTTTTCGTTTATACGCTTCATCCTGTATCATCCCACTGTTGGGAATAGGCCTATTTTCTCATGCAGTAGAAGGATCAGAGGTTAATCGACCACACTGCTCCATTACGGGTTGGCGGATGGTTGATTTTCGTTTATATTAATTCAATTCTAGTGAAATCCTAGCTTTCAAACTTCATAATAGTTTAAATGAAATTAAATTTAGTGAAACTGGAAAAGTTCACAACTAAACCAAAAGCAAAGCGGACGATTAGATTAGTCGCGAATATTTCCGACTGTGCATGGCCGAGCTAGATGTATAATTTATTTGATCATATAGTCCGGAAATGTGGTTATAATTGCGTTTTAGTGGAATAATGTACTGTTCTAACTATTTGTATTAAATGTTCATTCGTATTATTAGGTAATGCAAAATTTCTAAATAGTAACATATTATAGTACCTATATTTATTTTATGTATTTTTTTTTATATTTTGCAATTACATTAAAAAATAACTATACTTAAAAACCTGTATAAAAATCGTTGTAGTTTTCAAATAAATTATATACTTTTATAACACAATACCCATGTCTAAAATTTTTAATTAGATAAATAAAAAAATCCATCTTTTGTTACATCAAAATGAATAATGTCTTCTGCATTTTACAACATTCCAAAGAAATATAACTTTTAACTGAATATTAAATATTATATTTATTTCAGCGAACTTTAACAAGAGTTAATTTAGGTGCGTGTAAAATTGTCAATGCATTCATCATAGTTCATAATATATTTATTGAGTTAAGGCACAGCAGATTATAATTATTCTGCTCAGAATCTGAAGCAGCCCGACTGGGGAAGTACCTGGACCTCACAGAAGTTCACAGCTAAATATTAATCTCAAGTAGTGTTTTGCTCCTGTAGTGAGTGGCAAGAACCCCTGAGGAGGATTGGAGGTAGGTTCGGCAACGCGCTTGCGATTCTTCTGGTCTTCAGCCGCAAGTGGCCACCTGTACGCTTGTTTGCCGACCTAGACGTGTAAAAAAACTGCACAAAACATCACATTAATTACACTATAAATAGTTTGTACATCGGCTATTGAAAATTGATCGAAATAAAACGATTCGTAATTTGATTACATGTAAATAAATTATCCGTTATTAATTGAATGATTGAATGAAAGGGGAGTTTATGAGTGAATGTAATTGAACTAACGAGGAATGTCAATGAACTGGATAAATGGAATGGTATGCTTTGTTCGGTGAGGCGGTTGAGAATACAAAAGATTGTAAGGTTGTTAGCCTATTTTTGTAATTTTTCTTAATATCTATTCATAGGTCGAATAGTGAGCGAAGTTCATTATTAAAGTTTTTTTTTTTAAACAGAAACGTATTAATTTAAAATAAAAACCGGTCAAGTGCGAGTCGGACTCGCGCACCGAGGGTTCCGTACGAACCTGTAGGTATATAAGTAAAAGTTATGGTATTTTGCTGCTAAATGAAATCCATAACATTACAATGTGGAAAGCTGGAGGAGCATAAATTTAAGACAAAGGTATCTTTATCTTTTCAGTAATCCTTTAATTTATATAAAATAAAATAAAGAAATAAAATAAAAATAGCCTTTATTTCTATTACTATTAAAATTTCAATTAATAATAGCGTAAGTTTTTTTTTTTTTTTTTATGTTACTAAGTCGGCAAACAAGCGTACGGCGCACCTGATGGTAAGTGACGACCGTAGCCTATAGACGCCTGCAACACCAGAAGCGTCGCAAGCGCGTTGCCGACCCTATCCCCAATCCCCCCAGGAGCTCTGGTCACCTTACTCACCAACAGGAACACAATACTGCTTGAAAACAGTATTATTTAGCTGTGGTCTTCTGTAAGGTCGAGGTACTACCCCAGACGGGCTGCTCCATATTTTGAGCAGGAAATTTCCTGCTGTGCCCTACCTCAATTAAAAGTATAAAAGTAGTAAAGTATTCTTAGTTTAAACATAATTATGTATTGTATATTAACCTATGTATATATTTATTTTATACTCGTATAATTAACTCGTCTATATGTTTATAACATCACTTAATTAATATTAGTAATAGTAAAAGTCGCCTCTGCGGCGTAGGCCTCTCCTAAACCTTTCCATGTATCCCTATCCCGTGCTCTCCGTATACATAGCGTTCCACATATCTGGTTGAAGATATCTCTCTACCTTTTACTTGGTCTCCCTTTTTTCTTTGACCTATCTCTTGGTACCCATTTTGTTAGGCAATCCTTTAATTTATATTAACAAAAATTATTTATTTTATATTTTAAACAACTTTGTTCATTACAATTTTTGTCGTAAAATTGACTATTAACGTGATAATACAATGATAAGATTTCATCCCCTCGCACATATTCTCGGGTATAAATCGAAACTGTACAAACCAGTGAACTCCCCCAACGAATTTCGAAATTTTTGTAAATCTTAGCCGTTTTTGAGCTAATTCGACTGGGCTATATAGTGTATATATGTATGTACATATTTATGTATGTTAATATCTATGTATTTATGTACCTATTCATTTATATATATATATATGTGTGTGTGTCATTAAACATAATATCTATTGATACATGGTTATTTATTTATATCTCATTTTTCTTTTTTTTTTCTTTTTTTTATTTTGCGCCCTTCCCCTACTTTACATGCAAGTCCTCTGCCCAAATATAGCTGTATTAGCGATAAGGCAGCCTGTTGCAACTGATGCAAATTGATTGTTATACATTCTATGTATTGTTCTTTTGTGTATTGGTGTGCAAAAAGAGTTAATAAATAAATATATCTTTGCAAAGCTTTCTAATTGAAAAACAAAGCAGAAATAAACAACACTAACGACAAATTATTACAAATTTTATTTATTTCGGTACACGTGTGAACAGCATCCGGGCGCTCGTGCGAATAATATTTCTATGGTTGCGATGTAACTATAAATTTAAGGTTTTCGTAATTTTTCCTTTATGTGTGCTATAAAACTTTGCTTCATACCTGAAGATTTTAGGTCGACTGAAAGTATCCATTATTTTTTGATTCCCTTGCGACTAGTTGCGATACAAAATATGCGGCTTAAATTGCTGTTTCTTTTGATTGCGTTGACATAGAAGTTTGATTTTGTTACAGCTTAAAGTTGATATAGATTTAAGTATTTGATATAAATTTCAATTTAATACCTTTACGCGTTCATAAGAAAAGGGGTATTGAGTTTAAAATTATTAAAAATTATTAAAAGTATTTTAATTATATAATTTAACTAAAAATGTATACTTTTCGCAATTTTTCCTTTATTTGTGCTATAAAACGTTGCTTGCTACCAAATTTCAAGTTTCTGAATTCACGGGAAGTACCCTGTAGGTTTTGATTCCTTTGCGACTAGTTGCGATGAAAATATGCGGCTTAAATTGCTGTTTCTTTTGATATCGTTGACATAGAAGTTTAATTTTATTACAGCTTACAGGTATTATTGACCTGAGAATTTGATATGAATTTCAATTTAATACCTTTACGCGTTCATGAAAAAAGGGATAAAAATTTAAAATTATTAAAAATATTTTTATTATGTGATTTAACTAAAAATTTATAATTTTCGCAATTTTCCCTATATTTGTGCTTTAAGACGTTGCTTCGTACCAAATTTCAAGATTCTCAGTTCACGGGAAGTACCCTGTAGGTTTTGATTCCCTTGCGAGTGTCGAAAATTTGCAGCATAAACAGCTGTATCATTTGATTGCCTTGGCTTGGAAGTTTCATTTTTTCAAAGCTCTAAGGGACAGCAGATCTGAGTATTTGTTATAAATTTCAGCTTGATACCTCCACGCGTTTGTGAGAAAAAGGGTCTTAACAGACAGACGGACAACAAAGTGATCCTATCAGGGTTCCGTTTTTTCCTTTTGAGGTACGGAACCCTAAAAGGAACAGAACATTGTTCAAAATGAGTTCTATTTAATCTGTTTTTCTTCGGTTACCTGAAAGTGATCGGCATTTAACACATTTTATCATTGTTTGTTACTTTATTTTCACGTAAATCAATGTTTTTTACAATAAAATAACTTAGTAAAACTTTTGAAAATTGTGTTTAGCGAATACGTACTTTTTACTATTTAGTACATCTCTTTTGTAAATATGTTGTACCTAAATATCCATACAGCAATATTTGATCAAACTTTTGAAACATTGGTTGGTTAAATCGTCTTTCAGGCCAAAATAAAAAATGCAAAATGTCAAATGACAATGCTGTTGAATGAACCACTTTGTTAATTAAATTACGCGCTCTTGTAATTTCTGATCCCAATCGTGTACTCACATGAAGCATGCGTTAACTGAGGTCAACCTTGAACGTGAACTTTGGTCATCCATGGACGTAATTGGACAAACTTTGAACCAATTCTGTTCACATATTGGATATTTCTGTGTTCTGTGAAGTACGTAAACTAATTAAATCAAAAGGTGTGTACGGGTAGATTAATCTATTTTTTTTTTTAATTCTTTTCTACAAATCCAGAGACAATTTATATAATATACATATAATTAGAACTCGTCTTAGGTAGATAAACCTTTGAATATAAGTACTGTACTTGAATACTAATAAAAGTTTTAGTTTTAAGGAAGCTTTGAGCAAACTAGAAGGCAGTCAAATCATGGAGTAAGTTAACAGTAACGTTTCAGTAAACATAAAATGTTGAGTTGTCTGTCATTTACCGAAACTCAATACGCGTTAAACTTGGAAAAACTAAGAGTTATCTATTTAATTAATAGGTAATTATTATTAACTTTTATGTCCATTTGTTTAAATTTTATCAAATCAAATTAAATCTTTTTTTTTCTTTAAAGTAGGATGAATAGAAGTGCTTACTTCTGAATTTACATTTTACTAATTATAATACACTGAACTTCAATAAATATACAAATAAATGAGAAATGTTAAACTACGACCTTATTAGGTTCTGCCCAGAAGAATAATAATAATATAAAGAAAAATAGCATGTAGGACTGTAGGTACTCTTTTAGGAGTTGTTGATAAAAGTAATGCTCTTGTTATGCTACACACATCTCATCTATAAAAATAAATAAAATGGAGTGTCTGTTTGTAATATTAAAATAACCCTTTTTTATTAAATTCATAGGGTTCTTATACCAAAAAACATTTTCACAACGTCTGTCTGTTTGTTGTGGTCAATCTCTGAAACGGCTGGACTGATTTTGACGGGACTTTCACTGGCAGATATCTGATGTAATAAGCTACTTTTATTGTAGAAAATTTATTTTGTTACTCTGTAAACTGAACAATATTTTTTTTAATTCCACGCGGATGAAGTTGCGGGCACAGCTAGTCATTAATATAATCTTGAATCGAAATATAATGCTTTAGCTATCATAGCTTTTTTACCATAAGTACTAAGTCATATCACATCCTATCGATAATATCCCACACACACACATCAGCCTATCGCAGTCCACTGCTGGACATAGGCCTCCCCAAGTTCGCGCCAGACATCCCGGTTTTCCGCAATCCTCATCCAGCCTACGCCGGCAATCTTAAGTAGATCGTCGGTCCAACGGGCCGGAGGACGTCCCACATTGCGTTTGCCAAGACGCGGTCTCCACTCCAGGACACGTCTGCTCCAGCGGCCATCGGTCCTGCGACAAAAGTGACCAGCCCACTGCCACTTCAAATTGATAATATCCCAAACGTGTCAAATTGACTTACCACAAAAACACACACAAGCATATTTTGATAACAGAAGATAGCCCATATCTTTATTACTAACGTGGTATTGATTTTTTGTACGGTTTACTTAACCTAGATGTGAAATAGTCGAAGTTATGTTTTACAACAGGATTTACGAGACAGTAAATTTCAACTCAACGTTTACGTGTTTTAATTTCGAGAAATGACACACTTTTGATGTGAAAACGATTTTATGAGCATTGGTTTCCATTAGTTTTAAGTTAATCGACTGTAAAAGAAAGTCCTATTTCTATAGATGATTTGTCTATCTGTTTATCTGATTTATTAAAAAAAAAACACTTATAATAATACAAACATTACTCCAATAATGTAACAATATTCATTGCAGTACTATCTTAATATATATAAATCTCGTGTCACAATGTTTGTCCTCAATGGACTCCTAAACCACTTAACCGATTTTAATGAAATTTGCACACCGTGTGCAGTTTGAGCCAACTTGAAAGATAGACTATATTTTATTTTGATATAGGTAATTATTATATTTAAGAAAAAAAAAAATAAAGCGGTACGAAGTTCGCCAGGTCAGTAGTATTTTATAAAAAAAGTGTGTGTGTCAGCTCCGACGTACGAATGGAGTTTACTCGTTCAGATCGACTGTATAAACAGGCACAAAAAAGGCTTACTATTCTGAGAAAATATTTATACCATATCAAATGGTAAATAAATGAATCAAATATCGCCATCTATCGATGATTGGTTACGACGAGATGGCGTAATTAGAAAACGTCGTTACGTCTTTAGACTTTACGCGATAGATGGCGTTACTAGAAACATAACCAGGTCATTCGTTCATGCGATTTTACTCCTCATATTTTTTTCCATACCGGGGGCCTTATATGAAAACCGATTCTTAAGGAGTAAAGTTAAATAAACTCCCAAAAAAAAAACAAAGATAGTGACATTTCGAGTCTGATGTAGATAAAATACAACCAACTGAACAACAAAACCACTATTAAAAATAAGTTCTATCATAACATAATAACGATTCAAACAAACATTTGAGTTTTAGTTTTATTTAAAGCGGTAACCGCGTAGTCGCATCACGTAATACTCGTATTTCAGTTTAAAATACACGTTTCTAAGGTACAATATTATTAAAATAAAGTTATAATTTAAATCGATGTGAACATAAATGTAGTTCAAAACACTGAATCAAAAAGTTTTCAGGCATATTAATCCTTTAATAATTCCATGTTTAAAGTTAGCGTTTAATATTTTGTTAAATTTATATATTGTTAAATTATTTGTAATGTAATTAATTTTGTGTTGTAACTTGGATATAGAAAACATAATTAATTTTGAACTTTTGTTTTTGTTACCGAATTCTAGAATAGACGTTCTTCATGTGACTGTTTTTGTGTACCTATATTAGTTTTGTTCAAGGTTGTCTGGAAGAAATCGCTTGCCTAGCGATAAGACCGCCTTTGTGCATACTATTTTGTAAGCTTAGGTACTTTTTAAGATAACTATGTATGTCAACTTGTATGCACAATAAAGTATATTTCTTCTTCTTCTTCTTCTTTCATCTTCTTTGTCTTGTAATGTTTACACGAATTTCACTCATTATAATGAAAAGACTTTTTTGGATTTTTTGGAGGACTAAGGTGTCAGACGTCCTAACAAAAGGAGGTCTTTAGGTCCTCCCGTGACCATGGTTGCTTTAAAGTATCCAAAACAACGGGCATCTAAAAACATATTAAACCGCGATAAAATCTGAAAAAAGTTGTTTCATTAAAATGTATTTATTACTTTATTTTCCATTACTTATTATATTAATTAATGAATACATATCTATTTACTCGTATTTTGTAAATAGAGAACTTTATATAAATTTTGTACCATAAAATAATGGAAGTATGTACCTATTATTATTAATTAAAGTCAGTTTCGAATGACCTATGTTACAAGTGTTAAAAACACCATAACAGCTGTACCGTAGTATAAGTATTTAATAATATAATACATGTATTAATTTTAAAATTTTAAGAATTAACTAAATAACTAATGATGATCGTTAATTAGTAATTTTCAAAATATATTAAAAGATTATTTATAATTCTTATAAAAATTAATAATAAAGTAAGTATAATTCGTTTGTAAATTTTACAAAATTCCATCTTGAAGTCATCTCAAATATTATATGTATAAATGTTAGATTGAAGCTAGAACAACCTACCTTTCTTTTAGGGAAGAGATCGTGACCAGACTCTAACCATTGCCTTATTTATAACTAGCTTCTGCGCGCGACTTCGTCGGCGTGGACTCCGCTCCTATTGGTATTAGCGTGATGATACATAGCCTATAGCCTTCCTCGATAAAGGGACTATCTAACACTGAAAGAATTTTTCAAATCGGCCCAGTAGTTCCAGAGATTACCGCGTTCAAACAAACAAACAAACAAACAACCAAACAAACAAACTCTTCAGCTTTATATATTAAAAAGTATAGATACATTTGGTATCGTCAGTAATAAATATAAATAAATAAAGGTTTTAGGTCTGTATGTATTAAAAATTATCATTATTTGTTTAAGTTCAATGTCTCCAGGAGGATTAAGACTTATGTTCCAGTTACAGAAATACAAAAAAACTACAAGTATGTACGCTCACTACATCAGAATGTCTGCACCAAATAGTATAATTCTTTTCTAATGTGTTCGTTTTAGTCAAAACCAGATTTTTATAAAAGAAAATTCAAAAAATCAATATAGTTTCAAAACAAAAAATATGGCGGTACGAAGGTCGCTAGATTTATATTACTTAGATCCCCAAAAAAATAACTGCCATAAATAGTAATTATTAACGAAGAATAAGGAAGAAGGATAGAATATTTATTTAAGGTTTAATTAAATTGGTAATGTAGACAGTAACTCACAACAAACTGCTCGAATGATTCTACCAATTAAGATGTAATTGGTTTAATTACTAGAAAATTGCGAATTGGTCTTCTTGTTAACTGGAGTTGAGTTTCTGTTAAACAGCTATACATTTTGCTATTATATGGTTGAGAGTTTTAAAATATCATCGAAGATTGATGAACATGTTAGACCTTAAAAATTATTGTTAAATAATTAATTGATAATAACTAAGGTAGGGCACAGCAGGAAATTTCCTGCTCAAAATATGGAGCAGCCCGACTAGGGTAGTACCTCGACCTTACAGAAGACCACAGCTCAATAATACTGTTTCAAGCAGTATTGTGTTCCTGTTGGTGAGTAAGGTGACCAGAGCTCCTGGGGGGGATTGGGGATAGGGTCGGCAACGCGCTTGCGATGCTTCTGGTGTTGCAGGCGTCTATAGGCTACGGTCTTACCATCAGGTGAGCCGTACGCTTGTTTTCCAACCTAGTTACATAAAAAAAAAACTACTTTATTTAATAATCCACGAATTTAATAAGAAAAATGGGTGTAACAGATTGTTTTTCGTCAAATTAATCTAATATTGTATGTGGATGTGTAAATTATACATAACTTAAAAAGTGCTCGTCAGACCTCGATCAAATTTAAACATGACCACGGTCGAATTAAGAACCTCTTCATTTTTTGAAGTCGGTTAAAAAGCGAGATTAATAAGTAACTAAGCTATAATTTGTGATATAGGTACCTAATTGTGATTACGGCAGTAACCTCCCCCTCTCTTCCCGTGGGTGTCGTAAGAGGTGATTCAGGGATAACACAATTCCACTACCACCTTGGAACTTAAAAAGCCTACCGACGGCGGAATAACCGTCCAGCTGCTGGCTTTCAAATACACAGGCCTAAGACGGGCAGCAGCGTCTTCGGTTCGACAAAGACAGCCCTGCGGTCACCAACCCGCCTGCCCAACGTTGTGACTATGGGCAACACACATGAGTTCATGCCATTTTTGGCGCGAACTTGTGGAGGCCTATGTCCAGCAGTGGACTGCAATATGCTGAAGTGATGATACTAATATCCCGAAAATACTATTTCGGCTTTCATAGTATATTTAAAGCTCAATCAAATCAAATTACAAAAAGAAATTAAGCTACAACAATAATATTACCTTAAACTCAGCGGCCCCCCTTAGGATTTACTCCTGTTTGGGGGGTGCGGAAAGAAACTCAGTAGACAAGCACACCTACACAATCGTTTGTCGTGAGTAGGTATTGAAGCACTGTGATTTAATTGTTATAATTATGTTATTCTAAATTCCACGCCTATGAGGTCGCGAATATAATAAATAAAAGATTTTCAACATCAAAGTTTACATGGTAAAAGTATAAAAATCACATAACTATAACAAAAAAAGCGTTTACTTTGTAACACAAGAAAGTATTGTTTCTCAGAGCTCGTATCGACACCGGAGTAATGATATGCAAACTGACGAGTGGCGCTCCGCTGGCGGGGTTATTCTGGATAACTTACATTTTTAACATAATATTCAAGTTGTTTTTAACATATTTATGGTTAATCTTTCGCTTTTGTATATTGATATTTTATTATTATTTTATTTTATAGAATACTAGCTTTCGCGCGCGACTTCGTCGGCGTGGACTCCGCTCCAATTGGTCTTAGCGTGATTATACATAGCCTATAGCCTTCCTCGATAAATGGGCTATCTCTGGTGGTCACATCTGGTGGTTGAAAACAACACACTACGATCAAGATGGTTAGTATACCTTCCAATATAAAGACATCGATATTGAAATCAACATCAAGTTGTTTTATTTAATGACTAGCTGGTTTCACATTCGTTAATTTAAAAAAAAAAATAGCCTATGTCCTCTATCAGTATTCAATTTATTAGACTTTGTCACGTCAAAATATAAGTACCTACCTGCAACTAGCCCATTGAAAAAAGGAAATGACCTCACACTTCATATTAAAATATACATTATTCTATATTGTTTATTCTATATCCTATCAAAACTGTCGCGTCAACACACTGCAAACTTGATCACTTGAGTGTCGTTTCGCTGACTATAGTACTATCCTTGCTGGAGCGGATCACTTCGGTTGAATAATCACAAAATTTACATTCCGTTTTGTAGCGTGAAGCCCGATGACGCTAGTTTCTATGCAAATGCTAACGGAAGTCTTAAAAGGTAAACTAAAAATACTTAGGAATAGAAAAAGTAATATTACGTTCAAGATGGTTAGTATATACTAGCTTCTGCGCGCGACTTCGTCGGCGTGGACTCCGCTCCTATTGGTCTTAGCGTGGTGTCACATAGCCTATAGCCTTCCTCGATATATGGGCTATCTAACACTGAAAGAATTTTTCAAATCGGCCCAGTAGTTTCAGAGATTACCGCGTTCAAACAAACAAACAAACAAACAAACAAACAAACAAACAAACAATCAAACAAACAAACTCTTCAGCTTTATATATTAGTATAGATTAAGCAATTTCAAATTGTTACTAAATAAAAATGTGTTTCTATTAAATTTTAATGTTAAGTTATTGTTAAATTTAATCTGTAGGAAATAATGAAATAAATATAGAATCGTTCGAGTGATTTAGAGATTAATAAAATAAAAATATAAAGTAACTAGTCGAGTTGTAAGGTTCTCAAATTCATGCATTTATATTTTATCATTATTATGGTTATGAATTTTAACTATCATGTATTTTTTTTAATTTATTGCACTACAACGATTTTTAAATAACTTATTACTACTGAAATTTTAGTAACTCCTATATTTAATATTTAAAAATTTGTTGATTAGGATTAAAATACGAGTATGTAATTATATAAATTCAGAACTTTTAAGTGTAACTCAAATTAAGTAAAAGTTCCAAAAATATCGCACGACATCAGAATAAGAACGTTTATTAGCGACGTGATTTTTGAAGAGCACTCGCTGCCGACTGTTCTCGTAATGAGAGCCATACAGAACCGTCCGAATAATACGTAACTGACCTGCATTTTGGACACCTTGTATCTTCATTGTTTTTTAACACTAGTGTCCTATAAATAGACATTAACGATACAATTTAGCCTGTAACATCTCACTTGGCATAGGCCTCTTTCCTTATGTACGAGAAGGGTCGGAGCTTAATCCACCACGCTGCTCCTCTGCGGGTTGGCGGATTTCTTCCCAAATAATATGAGAATACGATCGCTATCAGGTGTATATGAAACAGATTAACGTGCTCTCCGATGGGGAGACCCCCAAGGACAGACATCCAAACCGGAAATAAATATTTATACAAATACAAATATTATCTATCTCGAGCTGAAATTAAACCCGCGTCATTGTTTAGGCGCAAACCGGAACAACTACACCAGAGCGGTCATATTATGGTCTAAGATCCGGAATATAACAAAATCTTCCCTCATCTGTTAATTAGATGAAACAATTTTTTATAGGCTGATTTCAATACTGTGAATTTATAAAAACAACCTCTGCCACCATAAGCCTGCTGCAAATAATAATACTTAAAAAAAAATATTTTTTTTCTTCTAAAAAATCTTTTCCCTCTCATGTTAATTACATGTAGTGAGCTAAAACCGTCAATATTTTACATTATATACCTGACTATAGTAGGCACCCATCTCTATGATTGCTATACTTACCTGCAGCCAGGTTACTGCTGACTAAGGTTACTGACCTGGCTGCAGGTAAGTGTAGCAATCATAGAGATGGCTGCCGACTACAGTCAGGTATATAATGTAAAATATTAACGGTTTTAGCTTACTACATGTAATTAACATGAGAGGGAAAAGATAAAAAAAAAAATTGCAGCAGGCTTGTGGTGGCAGAGGTTGTTTTTATAAATTCACAATATTGAAATAAGCCTATAAAAAATTGTTGCATCTAATTAACAGATGAGGGAAGATTTAGCTTCTCGGATCTTAGACTATTATTAGCATTCATATTTTGGTATTTTTTACTTATGCACTAGGTTTTCAAATGATTCTCGTGTGAAGACTAGTAAGCTACTTGTATTATTGTAACAAAAAAGAACATTAATTCTAATCGAAAGTCAAAATATAGCTATGATAAAAGTTAAATAAATTGTTGCAATTCTAAACTTACTTATTATTAACATATTAGATTTATTGTTAGATTTCATTTTGTAAATAAATATGATACATTTCATTACAATGGATAACAATATAAGAAACAAAATCTTCACAAAGTTCTACTTAAAATTTTTCGAATCAATACATAGAAAAGTATTATACTGGTTGATTTGAATCGAATTCCATTGTCGTACTTATACAAGAAAATGTATTTATTTTAAATTTCCTAACAATTACAAGTTAAATAAGAAAGAAACTCAACACAAAGAACCACCAAATAAAATAATCGTATCAATACCCAAAATTATCGTAGTCAAAAACCTTGAACTATACAAAATATTATGCAACGGAGTGGACCGGATTCGTTGGTTGAAATGCACAGCGACCTACCTCAACAGAACATAGATAGCACAAGGGCATTGTACGCTTGAGTCGCGGCACAGATGATAAAACTAGTTTAAAAATAAAAGTTAAACCTCTTTTATTGTTGGTTTGTACGTGTGTGTTTTTAGTTTATTCGTGTTTGCGTGTAGAAATTTTGATATTTTTAGTTATACTGATGGTCTGATATGATAATTATGTCTTTTAGTTTCTTTATACCTATTTGGTTTTGTTATAATACTTAGACGATTTGTCTTTAGTATGTTACACGTAACGATACAACGAGGTGCGTTCTATTTTCGATCTAGAAAAAATAGTACTATACTAATACGGGCATTAAGGGCCTATGCAAACCACGTTTTTTAAACGCGCCGTCGACGCGCGTTTTCAGCGATACAGACGCGATACACATGCGAGTCAGACGCAGCCTGTAGACCTTTGCACACCTGTATAATCAAAGCGCGCGGTCGACGCGCGTTTTTTAAAACGCGCCGTCGACGCGCGTTTTCAGCGATACAGACGCGATACACATGCGAGTCAGACGCAGCCTGTAGAGTGTAGACCTTTGCACACCTGTATAATCAAAGCGCGCGGTCGACGCGCGTTTTTTAAAACGCGCCGCTGACGCGCGTGTGTAGCGATACAGACGCGCCGGTGCCGCGCGTTTGTATCGATACAAACGACAACAAACTGCTCTGTAGGATAAAAGCGCGCGTTTAAAAAACGTGGTTTGCATAGTCCCTAAGTGTCATATTAAGACAAAAAACCACAATGATTTCTTTAAGCGACAAATATTAAAACGAATCACGATCACGATACAGCCTGTAATATCCCACTGTTGGGCACAGGCCTCTTCTCCATGTAGAAGAAGGATCGGAGCTTAATCCACGAATGTGTATAATTAATTATATATTGCCTTTACACAATATCTTAAAGAACTATGACCACCAATTTTAGTTACTAACATGACATGGCAATGAATAAATAAAAATAGACGTTTGTCTTGATCTGGGCGTTTGTGCTTATGTAGTGTGTGTTTCTGGTTCTGGACTCCCGACACAGGAGAAAATCCTACTGGCCATACTGGCTACTGGGGGGCCGTTGAGTGTGAAGCGTTTATTATTTATTTACTGCATTTATATGTAGACTACATACTACGAGTATATTATAAAATACAAAGCGAAGTTTGCTCTTCACCTAGTTAGGGCAAAGGAAGAATAGTACCTAAGTAAAAATACGTGGAACCGAAAGGTTGACTAACGCTGTGCAGATAGGGCAAGGGCATCGGACGCTGGATTTGTGTGCGAACGACATAGAATAAGCTGTGAGATAGAACTGCCTTAGAGATTACAAATCTGTTTATTATTTGAATTTCCATGTATTGTTTTTGTTGCTTTTAATTTTTTTTTATATATATAACAAGGTCGGCAAACAAGCGTATGGCTCGACTGATGGTAAGCGATTACCTTAGCTTATAGACGCCTGCAACACCAGAAGCATCGAAAACGCGTTGCCCCCAATCGCCCCAAGAACTCTGATCACCTTACTCACCACAGGAACACAACACTACTTGAAAGCAGTATTGTCTAGCTGTGACATTCTGTAAGGTCGAGGTACTTCCCAGTCGGGTTGCTGCAGATTTTCGAGTGTGCTGTACCTCAGTTAAATTGTAAAAAGTCGTTCTCAGTATAAATACAGTAATTCTTTTAATTAGTCATGAAACAAGTGTAGAATAATATTATTAGATGAATAAAGAAATAAATTTGTGAACAGTCATGTAAGTAATAAATAGTTTTTGTATTGTGTTATTTGTACCTTGAAACATTGCTATGTGTTACATTATTATAAACGTCTTCATGCAATAATTATATAGACTTAATATTTTATTTTAGCACAAATAACTTTTTTTTATTTATGTTTAACAATTAAATTGATTTAAAAGTTCTCAACATATTAAAACAATTTCCGCTCACAGAACGAGTAACAAAAGGCAATTATCATCATAGCAGTCATATGTGATAATGTGACGCATCTTGTAATATAATCACTGAGTCTATTGACCTCGAAGCGTGACCAGCTACGATCATTGCCACTGCGCGCAATTGGATAGATACATCTAATACCATATAATATTAGTACATTATGTAGTTAGGTTATTGTTTTGAAATCCGTGGGAGTCGTAGCGATACGTTCCTGATATGTTTATTGTTTACTGCTATTTATGTTTTGAATTCAATTGTTTTGTACGTGTAAAAATTGCGTTTACTAAGACGAGTAGGTTCTTAAACTATTATAATTTATTGTAAAATACTATTTAAAGCTTAATAAATAACTTTCCTCACCAAATCATTTTTTTTTGTCATCAGGCGGAACGTACGCTCGTTTGCAACCCATAGAGATTGAAAGAGAGAGATCATACTTAACTGAGTCTTAACACCATGACTTAATAAGTATCCTCTTGCTATTTAAATTGGGTTTCAAAACAAAATACCTTTACCAAACCTTTCTATAATTATCATATCAGCAATTAAAATAATCTTACATTGTTGATACTAACTTATCAGAAAATAGAGAAATAACAATTTTATTCCTTTTTACGTACGGAAAATTTTAGATCTCGGTGCATTAGCTACCGAAGCTTGAAACAATGTCAGTTTTATTTATGGCCAATAAATCCAGAATTACGAAGAGTCAATTTTTACGAAATCCATATGAAGCTGAATTTCTTGTATTTCGGTAACGACGCTGCAACTTTGTTGCTTCGGATTGAATCATTGCTTGGAATATCGAGGAAATGGAATTCACTTTCTATGTACTTTGATCTTAGAAATAATGAAAAAAATTATTTTATGTTACATTTTATTTTACTACTATCTTATATAATTACCAAAAGAATTTCTCAAGGCAATGTTTTAGATATTTTGTATCTAGTTAGTGTAAATTTTGTAACTATTTTGTTGCTATTTCTAGTCTAAATTAAGCCTAGTTTATCTTTGCTTTATTAGGCTATAAACCTTATTATTATGATTTGATATATATAAAAATACAGTGCATTTAAAACAATAAATGCACATTATTACTTACTTACTTCTTACTTCCAGTGGCGCTACAACCCTTTGTGGGTCTTGGCCTCCTCCGCGATTTTCCTCCACATGTCACGATCTCTGGCGACCCTCCTCCAGTTCGTAAACTTGCCCATCGCCCTCAGATCCTCCTCTACGCAATCCTTCCATCTTTTCCTCGGTCTTCCTCTTGGTCTCTTCTGCTGCGGCGTCCATTTAGATATTATTTTGGCTGGCCTGGTTTCCGGCATTCTTTCCAAGTGGCCTGCCCACCTCAGTCTTTGAGACTTGCAAAACCTGACAATATTTTCACCTTTTATGCGCGCGTCTATTTCGTGGTTCATTAGATGTCGGTATGTTCCATTCTTCCATTGTCGTCTTTCACGGTTCCGAATATTCGGCGCAGCACTTTTCTTTCAAATATTGCCAGTCTTCGCTCATCTCTCTGCGTTAGCGTCCACGTTTCGTAGGCATAAGTAACTACGGGCCTGATAATGGTACGGTATATAGCCAGTTTTGATGTAACGCTAAGCAATTTCGAGGAAAAGATTTTGCTACATGCATAAAAGCACTTGTTGCCGCTAACAATCCTTGCCTTTATCTCTTCGTCCATCCCATTTTGGCCAGTAAGCATTGATCCCAAGTACTTGAAGCTCTCCACCCCTTCAATTTCACTATCGCCAACCTTGATGTTACTTGCTGGTTCTGGTAGTCTACTAGTTGCTAGATATTTCGTTTTGGATGCATTTATCTTCAATCCATACTTTGCAGACTTGGCTTCTAATGCACATTATTATAAAAGGTTAATAAAAATGTTATAAGGCAAAAAAAAATTATAAGTTAAGTGGTATTCAATAAATTTCAATAAATACAAGAATAATGCTTAGAAACGCCTATCTTTGTTAATTTGCAATAAACGCGTAATCAATACTTCATATTACACCATTATGAAACAAATTATACCTACATCGCGACTGTAATGCCCAAATTGTTCCCGAATCGATACTGTCATTAATGACTAACATTGTCTTTGGCATATTTAGGACATACTATTTGGCAGAAATCTTAATTAAGCTTGAAAATATTTTAAGTTAAATAAAATATTTGATTAAAGTTAAACAAACGGATTACTAGCATCGCATTAAATTTTATTTTTAAAACAAGCTTCCTAATCAAAGGAAAAACGTGAACTGTGGTAAAACTTCATTAGTAAATTACTCGATACCTCATAAAAGCTCAAAAGTAGGAAAACATACCTATATATAGCACGTTTGATGTTATTAATAATCTTATTAATGTGTATGTAAAATTTTGTATTACTTTCCATTCTTTTTGCATTGGTTGGAAATGAATAAATTAAAGAAAACAAAAATGATACACTAAAACTTCAAGCTTTTTCATTTTCAAATTTTAAATATTATCTTATTTTAGTTTCGAAACATTTGTAACAAAAATATATACAAGGTGTGGATGACAATAGAACGATAATTGAAAACACCGTTAGTACTAGTATAAAGAAGTATTTCAAAACCATCAGATAAGTCCTAACATCAAAATCAAAAAAAAGATTTTTTCATACAAACTAATTCAATATAATTTAATAAAATTTTATAACATCATTTTTGTAACTACAGGATCACTGACCTGTTACACGCGCGATGACGCGTGTAACAGGTCGTGGCCTTGTTTCTACGCGGCAAAGTCCTTAGAAGTGGTATGTCATGCTTGTACCTACAAAACTTCATTATTTTGATTGAATAAAAAATAGTAAGTTAGAAAAGTAAATTAAAATAAATTGTTACGCATTTAAAATTAAATTGAATAAAAAACTATTTGATTTAAATTTTCTCAAACCATCAATTTTTTTTTTAAATATGCAGAACTGATCAGTAGCCGATACTGAATAAGTTATTTTTTTTTAAAACATTAGTTATTATAATATTATTTGGTCTGCGAACTGTCACTAAATGGAAATGATTAAAAATTTTGCCTTTTTTTTGTGGCAGTCGATCCCATATCCATTATTTTTATGCTCTATCTTTTTAAAAATAATAATAGCTGTCCTTGAGTCGTTAACCGCCGGTTTTAGGGTAGGTCAGGTCTTTAGTATGATACATACGTAGAAATTTTAAAAAATGAAAAATCATAATTTGTGACTAAACTACTGGATGTATTTTATTGATTTTTTGTATGTGGGCTTGGAATGTCATTACATATACGCTGTCCAAGTTATCGTTGTATTGTAATCCCCACCCTGTATATGCACGCCAAGCGGCTAATATTATCGTTATTATAATATAATATTAATTATGTAATTCTTGTTTTAATTACTGATAACCTATTATTTATATTAAAATGTATTTGAACTTGATTCATCTTGACATCAACATTGTCATTCTGCTACCGTCCATTTTACCATAACATGTAACTTCATTTAGTTTCCCGCTTTAACTTATCTCATTTCGTTAATATAGAATTTCCCGTTTACATCCGGACACCCCATAAATTAGATCTACCGTTTTATCTATCGTATTAGACGGCGCCCCACGCTACGACTGCCAATAGGTACGTGGTTTCCATTCCGTGTTTTTATATTCGAAGACAAATCTTTACTATACTACGGTCGCCCAATAGAAAGAAATTCGTACATCGACCCCTCATCTTTTGTCTTTGTCGCTCGCGTATAAACATATTGCGGTTGCGCTCACACAGGTGAAGTGACCCCGTATTGTGTGAGCTTTAGTTCGTAATTTGAAGCATTCAATGCTGCAACAAATTAATTCTCCTGAATGTTTAAATAAAAAAAGGCATGTGCACTTAAGAGCCCATGGATGTTTGATATGTACAAAAAAAAATTACTTCAAAGAGGTATAGATATTTTTGTACGCATGATTAATTGATTATATAGACCTTATTACTAATGTGACTGTTAAGGAAAAATTCTTAACATAACCCTATCATCTAATATGAGCTGTATCAATAACTTGCTGAAAATTTAGAATCACTTCGTAAATATGTACTTAGCACTATGTTTAGTTAAGTTACTTTGATTATTATAATTGATTTAAATCCATTTCTGTGCCTATAACCTTATTACATTTTTTATTTTTATTTTACCAGTAAACAGTACCTATATTTTTTATTATTATTTAATTACGATTTTTACCACAAAGGTAATGTTTCTGCTTAAAAAATTATTTGCATTAATGAACATTAAATTTGATCCAGGAGATACTACTTTACGTATTTCTTCTTGTTGAGGAAAATTCGGGTTCAATCGCCGATTAGTGAAAAAGCTGATGGAAGCAACCTTCCATCCCCTGAGAACAGAGGTCAATGCGACCCGCATTCAAAAGGTGTATGAGCTAGTCGGAAATTCTTTTATCTCATTTACTCTATTACAAATAAATAGATTAAGTATCATGTAGGGAGGTGTCAAACTGATACAGAAAGCGAATGAATCTTTAACAGTATTTGATAACGAAAATCAAATTATATATAATGGATTATAACCTTTATAATAGTTGAGGAAAATACTAATGCTGAAATAAACAAAACAACACACAAGACAAATAAATGAAGGGGTCTATTACTCTTCAAAATGTTCTCCAACAATACATCCGCTTTCTCAACCTCTAACTCCGTCTGCAACGCGTCAAACACTTTATATGTATAGTACTTCCATGACACTTTAACGGCATTCTAGCACAGAGCTATTTGGAAAATACCAAGTTGACGTGATGCAATAATTACACGAAGTTACTAAATTGTGTCAGCTTGCTTTTATAGGTACCTACAACATAATAAGCACTTTTAATTTTATGTCATATTCTATGAAGAAAGGAAATGAATTAGGGGTAAGAGCGGATTTAAGGGTATTATGCAAGATTCAAATTTTTTGGGTATAACAAATACATTTTAATATCCAATATAATTATTTAAAGACTACTTTTCGTTGAATGATCTTAGTCATTTTATAAACGACATAATATTATGAAGCGGCTGACGTACTTATGTCAGGTACTCCTGCATAATACTAAAATTCCTATAGAGAACTGGAGGTTTCAACTAGCAAAACGTCAACATGTAATGGTCGATTTACATCAGACGAGCGAATGCTCATTCTATCCCCACTACATCAAATTCTTATCAAATTCTTTTAGTGTAAACAGGCGTAGAGCATTCTTTCGTTGTTATTTATATGAATACGAGTGTTCGAAGATCAAGAAAGAATGCTCTTGTTCTAGCTCTAGCTCTTTGTTCGTTTGGTCTAAATCCACCCTAATAGAGATTGTATGGCGATAAGCGGTTTTCTTAAATACTCAGAAGAATAAAATTGAAGTGTGCATGTGTACTTCTATACTAATGTTATAAAGAGGTAAAGTTTCTAACTTTGTTTATTTGTAGAGGGTAATCTTCGCAAATACTGATACGATCATAAAAATTCTTTCACTAACAGAAAGCTACACTATTCAGGAGTAATATAAGCTATATTTTATTGTTATCGAACAACAAATTCAGTGAAAAATAACAGTATCTATATGTAAACCAAGTCGGTGAAACACGGGCGAGATAAAAAATTTACTATATATATATCACAAAAATATTAAGTAATTAACGCCCAACGAAGTCGGTACGGATCGGCTAGTAAGTAAAATAAATGAGGGCAATTGGCGTAAACCCATCTTACGAGCCAATGACACCATTATAGGACAAAAGTTGTAAAAGTAACAAATATTAATTTAAAAAGAAACATTGTTATTGATACTAAAACAGACACGCGAATTCCGTTCGGTTGTATAGATAAGATTACCAATTGGTATTTCGAAATGTTGCGTAAACAGACAGACACCCTTGTAGGTACTAAGCGGAGTTAACCCGGCAGTGCGGGCGACAGGGGGTTATAGATCTTGCAAAACATCGACTTATCCGACTGTTAATCGCGGCCCACGTGGGTACAGCAGTTTCCTGGACAAGATTTCGTTGTATGTTCGAAGTGGTGGCGAATTTACTATTTAACTTTTTCGACAATATTTGTTTATACTTTAAATACCAAAAAAAGACCGACTCCAAATACGTGTTATTAGGGATAACTCGAAAACTACTTCGTCAGATCTTGATCAAATTTAAATATGACCGCATAACAACAACAATATATTAAATTGAAAAAAGAATAAGTAAATTCAGTAAACCTATAAAAAAATTATGAAATAACACACATAAAAAATACCGTCGAACTGAGAACAATTTATTACAATATTTATTTTACTTTTTTATTACATTTTTATTGTCTGTTTTAGACATTATTTTGTCAGCTATCGAACAAGTGCTACGTATCCGACATAACTTTCGTCTTCATAGATTTTTTTTTATATTTCATAGATAAAATGCCTAAATTAAAAATCGAATATTAGCTTTATTTAATTTGTCGCGTATTTCTATAATATAATGCAATATCTAAAGTTGCTTTCTTCTATCTAAAACCAAACCTAGTAAACGAATTTATAACCGCTACTACTATGACCGTACCTTTACCGGAATATTGCAAAACGAGTTTGAAACTGGTTCATAATTATTATTATGGTTTCCAACTGATTACGTAACTTTGAATGCAAATTCGCGCTTTTGACTCGTTTCGGAAGTTTTGGAAAAGTAAGGAAACCTTGTTTTGAACCGTTTGAATTTTTCATACTCGAGTGAAACTTGAATTTTAATTTGGAGTTCATTCATTAAATTATTCTGTGTTAATTTCGCATTCATTTAGACATAATGGTGTTTTTAATGAATTTAAAACGAATTATGTACCATTAATGCTTGGTAAACTCTTTTTTTTAATAACTCATTTTTTTAAATGTAATAAGATGACAGAGAAATAAATATAATAAGCAATTTGTTCCGTATATAGTTTATAATAATGCAACATTCAGCATGCGTTTCTTATTGTTAGTATTCATTTAGCCTAAATTATGAAATTATGTTTCAGTAACTACAAAAAAAAATGGTAGGTATAATTGAAAAGTTAAAAACTATATCATAGTTAGAATTATTATGATATACGAGTATCACGCACTTTTTTATTTTATTGAATTATAACTAGTTATGTGTAGGTATATAACCCGCTTTAAAAAAATGTTATATATCCTATAGCTTCCTCGATAAGTGGACTATCAAACGCAAAATAATGTTTCAATTTGAGCAAAAAAATCAGAAAAAAATTAAGCAAAAAAAAAACAAAGTTATTGTATTTATTAATTCTATTTAATTTCACCCATAGCAAAATTCAAGGACTAAAATATGAAACGTAAATATCCCATATTTAAATTTTTAAATTTATTATTTTCAAATTATATATTAATGTTTACCCTACATATTTATTTAAAAAGATTAATTTATCTTAACGACAGTCTTATGAACAAGATATTTCCATTGAGGTAAATAAGATAGCTTACGTTGCAAAACCACATTCGGACAAAATTCTTAGACAAATTTCTGTATTAGCATGAATGAATGCTTAGTAAGCAATGTTGCTTGACGCTTCGTACTACAAATAGTACTGTAACTCCAGTTAAAGCAAGTTTAATAACAAGGCTTCAAGAAATTGTTTTGGTTTATAGTTTGTAGGTATCATCATTTCTGCATTATTAATCTTGCGCAAGAGTTTGCGTTCTTGTCTACTTACTGCTCGTTATCCCGACTTAGTCGACGTCTTGTCATTTTGTTAGCTGTAGCCTGTATCTTGTTTTAGCTAGTCAAGCAATTATGTAGGTACTACTGGATTTATTACTTACTATGTTTTTTTTTTTATGGTACTAAGTCGACAAACAAGCGTACAGCTCACCTGATGGTAAGTGACTACCGTAGCCTATAGACGCCTGCAACACCAGAAGCGTCGCAAGCGCGTTGCCGACCCTATCCCCAATCCCCCCCAGGAGTTATTTTATAAAGATATAACAAACCTTTTTTTTAAGTGAAACTTCTTTCGGCGCTTGATGGGTAAAATTTGAGCGACCAACACGTCACGCAGTCAGTACTTGGATGGGTGACCGCCTGGGAACACCGCGAGACGTTGGCTTTTTTAAATTAGTTTTTTTTTTTGGTATTTTAAATTCGTTTTTTTTAATTAGTTTCTTTGAATTGGATTTTTTGATTAGTTTGCCAAAGAAGTTTCACTTCCGATACGTGTACTTTTCTCACATAGGTACATATAATCAATGCAACTAATATAAAACGCTTAATTGTGTGACAAAAATATGTATGAAAGATTTGTCAAATAAAAATAAAATTCGGAGTAAAATTTTTTAATTATCTTTTTTGGAACAATATTGTACCAAAACTTCGACAATAATAAATTACACATATAACATGATCAATGAATATATACAGGTGTTAGTTCCTTAAAAGGCAAATCTCTATTGAACCAGCTATCGACAAACACCTACATCACTGGGGCCGTTAAAAACGCCATCTAATTTTATTTTAGTGCACAGGCGTTATCAAACTAGGTAATATTTACGACAGAGCAGCACTGCACTCAGTAAATTCGATCGTAAAATGTTTTATGTACTTCGAGTGATATTGGATTGGAAACATTTGGTGCGAAATTTTAAATGATTCGTAAGATTTTTTTGATGACTAATGTTAAAATATTAGTCATCAAACTTACACTAAAGTGTACGATAGTTCTGTTTATGCTGATCTTTGGTTCACACTCAATTTATATCTCTCGATTTAAATTATGTACTAGCTGACCCGGCGAACTTCGTACCGCCTAACAGTCGATTCTTTAAAATACTTATCCTTCTTGGAACCCCTCCTCTAACACTTAAACTTTATGGTATGGTATTAAAGTTCAAATTGACTTAAGTATTATTACGAATCTTTTGTATGGGAATAGAAAAGTGTTGTTTTTAGACTTTTTCAGGGATTTTTTTAAAATTTTCTCTCCGTAACAACCATCCTCGTACTTCAAGGAATATTATAAAAAAGAATTAGCGAAATCGGTTCAGCCACTCTCGAGATTTGCGCTTAGCAACACATTCAGCGATTCATTTTTATATGTATATAGTACCTGGGTGACCGAGCCTAGCTCGGTATTTTTATATTTTAATTTTATTTAAATATTAAATCCCGAGTGAAATTAAAAAAAAAAGAAAAAATTTATCTGGAGACTGAGATTCGAACCCGTGTCGACGCGATTTGTCACCCGCCGATTTCCTAATTACGCTATTACGGTTGTGATGTCAGTAGTGAAATTAAGCTTCGTATTCTAATGATATTTTTTCATTGCCTAAAAACAGGGATAAAACGACATTTTTTTTAAATGAATCCTAGCTAGATCAATTTTTCGCCCCCGAAATCCCCTGCATACTAAATTTCACGAAAATCGTTGGAGCCGATTCCGAGATTCAGATTCTATATATATATATATACAAGAATTGCTCGTTTAATAGTATAAGATAGAGAAGAGATAGAGATATACTCGATTAGTGTATTTACGATTTTATTCGAAAACGGAATATTTACCATGTTTATTATTTTTGCTTTACGGAGCTCGATATTTCGACATTGACTGCGAATGTCTTGATCATGAGATCAATCGAGTCTCGAATAATTTTCGTAATAGAAGTAACCATGTTTTCTTATAAATATAAGATGTTTCGATTTGTTTATATATTTATAGATACATGTACGAAAAAAATGTTGTCTGGGACTTTTCTTGTTACTTCCTGTTACCCAACTGTAAGTCGGAGAAAACGTAAAGCCGTTTGCAAACATGTGCACCTTTCTCCTGGTGCTAAGTAAAGGACGCAGGAAGCTACTTTAGTTAGTGTCGACGTATGCTCCTCCTATCATGAAAATGATCGCTAGTAGATAGCTGTGATAATAACCGGGATCGATAGTTCTACTTGCTTTCTAAGAAACCTATAAGGACATACATCCAAATTATCAATATACCGGAATGATCGTCATAAACACGTGATGGCTACAGCTTTTTAAGTAAATTGGACAGTTAATCCAACATACATCCAAGCCCCAAGGGCGGATCCAGCTTCGGTGCCAGGGTCACAGTCCTGGTCAAGGTGCCAGGGGGGGGGGGGGTCACATAGTCGTGGTCAAGCCACAAGAAGCTATAATTTAATTTTGATAATAATAGCTACAGGTAAAAAGTAGGTATTTTATTAATGTATGTAAGTACTGTACTTAAAAATGACTATATTGTGACAAAAATCTTGTTTAACAATTTTAATTAGTGGTCCACCTAGGTCCTGGACCCAGCCCAGGAGGGGTTTATGACCCCATGACACCCCCCCTGGATCCGCCACTGCATACATCTAGGAAGAGACCTTATCAATCCGTCGAGCTGGTCGTCATAAACACGTGATGGCTATAGCTTTTTAAATGGGTCAGTTTATCCAATCCATCGAACTAATTTAGTAATTTGCAAATTTACCATGATAGCAGTACAAGGAAATTTAATATCATGTGATATAATGGGAACGCAATCGGCGTAGCTAGATCGGATAGGGTAATGGTGTAGGTTAGCTGAGCCGATTACGAGTAAACGTGATTTACTTCATCCAGCTATGAACTATAATACTACACTACGTGTGTACTACTTAAGAGATTTGTGTCGCGGTGGACATCCACTCGTAATAGTTTTATCGATTTTCTATTCACTGAATTAAACTGAACTAAAATGACAATAATAATATAAAAAAAAATACTTATTATTTATATAGGAGTGGTCTTGGATCTTCTGCTATTCTGTTCCATTGCACGTTTGTAGTTAATTGCCATGAGTAGCTTTTATCAGTTTTGTATGATGAACCATCGGGAACATTGACTTTACGTGACCAATGACGCATGATGTGAGACTAACAAGAACGACATAGGATAAACACCCAGATCAGAGACAAATACCTGCACTCTAATACCATAATACTCTATACGAGGAATTATCGAATTCACAACATTCAGGATTATGTGTAGCTAACCCATTTTTTGAAAATTAACGTGTCCAAAAACAAGACAAGAAAATATTCAAATCTATAGTTTTATATGATTACAAAATTAGTGTTGTAATACAGAAACGATAGACAAAGAAACACGAAATTGAGAAAACAAAGTTGTATCATATTGTTCTTGAGAAAAATAGATTGCCACACATCCGGTCGCTCAGTCTCATTTTGATTGACGACAGCAACGCTAGGCAACGCAAGACAATTGATCTTGGACGTGCGTGGAATTATGCATAGAACTTTAATTGTGTTACATTAATACCACAGACCACAGAATTAATACGTATCACTAAGTTGTTAATCAAAAATACGGAGCTTAGTTTAACTTTACTTAAATAAAAAATTAATTTTACTTAATTAAACAAAGTTACTCATCTTATAACTAGTTTATTAAAATGTATATAAAGATCATAATTATATTTGAAGTTTTTTATTTCTGAATTCAGTTATTGATACAGCAACAGTGTTGCATTGTAATTATTTCTTTTCTATAATAAATTATAATTATAAAGATGCACAAAGACAGTATATGTGCCTATTACAGCTGCACATAATATCATTATCTATAAATGTTTCTTTTTAAAATAAATAAATAAACAGCTAAAATAATAAATAATATAAATTATTTATTATTTTGAAATTATTTTATAATATATTTACATACACGAATCCTGAATAGTAGGTGAAACACTGCGTTTGTAAATCATTACCTGTAAAAGAAAACAATAATATAACATGTGACATTTAGAAAGTACATCGTTAAAAATTATCATCAGAAACATCATCGTTGAAGATTAATCTTAAAATGTATCGTCGTGTGTGTATGCACATAACTTCAGAACGACAAGATTTGAAAAGAGAATTAAAAAAAGATATCATCAAGTCAGCCTATAGCTGTCCACTGCTCACATAGGCCTCCCCAAGTTCGCGCCAAACATCCCGGTTTTTAGCATTACTCATACAGCCTACACCAGCAATCTTACGTAGATCGTCGATCCAGTGGGACGGGGATGCCCCACACTGCATCCAGAGTTCACGAAAAAACATAGGTATAGCTGTACAACGTTCACCGGATTAGTTAGGAAATACATTCTAAATTCAAAAATTCATTTATCCTTTTATACCCATAAAAAAAAAACAATATAACAATCGTTACATCCGTTAAAAACCTCACGTTTTTATTGCTTTTTTTCCAACATATTACTTTATACGTACATATTTATTGTGCGCACGTACATCGGTCATCACTCCCAATAATATATATGTTATTTAAATGATTATCGCATACAATGATGCTACTTCCTATTATGGACATTGTGTAGCGATTACGTCATAGGGGAAAAGGAAATGGCTCTGTATAGATAATTTATAGAATATCTCTGTTGTAACTGTATTGTTCGGTTTGTGATTAATAATATATGATTAGAAGTATTGTGTGCAATATACGCTTTATTGAGGTAGGTTAGGTATAGCAGGAAATGTCTTACTAAAAGTTTGGAGCAGCTTGACTGGGGAAGTGCTTTAAAGTAACAAAAAAAAAAAAAGATCGAGAATTTAGTCTGTAATATCTCACAACTGGTCATAGGCCTCTTTCTTAATGTATGATAAGGTTCAGAGCTTAATCCACCACGTTACTCCACTGCGGGCTGTGATGTTCAAATCTGCTATAAACTAAAAACATGCTATAGACTAAATGCTAAATTTTTTTAGCATGCTATTTTATATGCTATCTTTATAGCACATTGTTAACCATATGTAAACACAATCGATCCTTTAATCAACCGAATTGCGCAATCGATTATGGTCTAAGATCCGGAATATAACAAAATCTTCCCTCATCTGTTAATAAGATGAAACAATTTTTTATAGGCTGATTTCAATATTGTGAATTTATAAAAACAACCTCTGCCACCATAAGCCTGCTGCAAATAATAGATAACACTTAAAAAAAATTTTTTTTTTCTTCTAAAAAATCTTTTCCCCCTCATGTTAATTACACGTAGTAAGCTAAAACCGTCAATATTTTACATTATATACCTGACTATAGTAGGCACCCATCTCTATGATTGCTATACTTACCTGCAGCCAGGTTACTCTGACTGAGGTTACTGACCTGGCTGCAGATAAGTGTAGCAATCATAGAGATGGCTGCCTACTACAGTCAGGTATATAATGTAAAATATTAACGGTTTTAGCTTACTACATGTAATTAACATGAGAGGGAAAAGCTAAAAAAAAAAATAATTTGCAGCAGGCTTATGGTGGCAGAGGTTGTCTTTATAAACTCACAATATTTAAATAAGCCTATAAAAAATTGTTTCATCTAATTAACAGATGAGGGAAGATTTACCTTCTCGGATCTTAGACCATTAGTTTTATTTAGGATTTCTTGATTTTTGTTTATATAAGATATTAAACGATATAAGATATTATTAGATTTACAAATATAGTTAATTTTGTCATTAATAAACGAGATTTCGACATTAATTAAAAAAAACTACAAAAATTAAATTTTCTCAGTTGAAAGACACGATTTACTTGAATATCAGTTATCTATTAACGACTACTTAAGTAACAACTATTTGAGAAAATTTAAAACATTTTAAAATTAAAAATAAATGTATTTTTATGACTTAATTTTAATCGATTTCAATAAAAATCGATTAAACAACACCCTCAGGCGCGCGTATTGCACATCCCTTCTTGCTCACTTCATACAGCTTCGTGCTTACTCGGAAATGCTCGGTATACGGTAATCTGTCTCAGTCACACGTTAGTATTCGTGCCACTATCTCTGTCTTTAACACTATCGGCTACAAAAGTTTTCGTTTTTATTGTTGTTAATTTTTATTATTAGTATTAGTAATTAGTTTATTAGTGTTATAGTATTCAGTTTGTTTTATTTAGTTTTAATTGTTTTATCTAGTGTTAGTATTAATTTTGTTTTATTTAGTGTTAGTATTAAGTGTGATTTGATTTTGCAGCGACAACGACAGTGATTAAATAATAATTAATAATAGGTAAGTGTAAATATGTGTTAAATAATAATAAGTGGTAATGTGTATAAAAAGTATTAAGTGTAAATATTATTGTGTTGTTTGTGATAAAAATCTGCCACTATCGAAAGGTGAGGTATTGAAATTGAATTTTGAATTTATAAGTTATTTTTGTAGCATCTTAAAGTGTTATGATGTTTATTTTATTGGTCACTGTATTAGGGAAATTTTATTCGTACATTGATTTATAATAAAAATAAAAATTGGTAATAACAGTTTTTTTTCGTGAGTGGACATACGTAAAAGTTCGAAAACGCTAAAAAGTAATGTTATCCCGCTCTAGCCTCGCTGCAGCGCGCTGTGTACGTTTAGCGTTTGAAACGTTATAAATTTAGCGCGAAGTCATAGTCGGTATAGCAAATGCTATATGCTATAAACATTTAGCATGCTATACTTTTATGCTATACGCTATATTAACCACCACTAACTGCGGGTTGGCGAATTTATTCCCTACCATGAGTCGTTACTCATATAACGATAGCTATCAGGTGTATTATATGATAACAACCGAGACCGACAGTTTAACGTGCTTTTCGAGTCACGGTGGGACCCACAAGGACAGACATACAAACCAATTAACATTAAACCAGGAATAAGTAAAGAGGAATTTCTATGACTTTACATTTACAAATTGCTCACAAATTGACTTGAGATACACATACATTGATCTTGTATTTAGGTCAAGCCTATACCAACACACTAAAGTCTAAGCTCGGTCAATTTCAAAAGCACGAACGCTCAAGAGGGATGCCGATTCAATACAGATCGAATGCAGAATCTAAACATAACGCACCTCGACTAATAGAACGGTATTCAGAACAGGCTAGAACCTAGATCCCGGATATACACTCCAGAACCGGTTCGAACCCCGCTGCGTCAGCTAAAACCGGATCGAACCGGATTCGACCGGATTAAGTTTATTAAAACATGAGTGGATTGCGAATAGGTTTTGGATTACAATTGAAGTGGTTGCAGAGAAAAGGTATTTTCGTTATTCAAAATATTATATTTTATTTAAAGTTATTCGAAATAAATAAAATAAATTTTATTATTTATTTTCAACAAGAGGTATAAAGTTTTAAAGCAATTATTTTAAAACACGAATGAAGTAATTCTATTTAAAACGATCTTTTACAATTCTATTTCTAAGTAAAAAGCAACGGAACGTTTTAATATAATTTATTCAACATACAGATGACCTGTTTACTAAGAAATTGAGTTACGTTCGTGTATAAAAATGCGGGTAACATGTAAAATAAAATTATTCAAGAGAAAAATAAAATTTTCGTGAAAGCACAGAGGGCATACTTTTATCGGTGTAACTTATTATGTAAGCTGGCTCTATTTGCTGAAGGCTGTATTGTAATCCATCCGTCAATGTAGGTGTGATTGTATGAGGACACAACCTACAATGATTATTCAGCAACATCATTTTGCTACAAAAATATACAAAACTATTAAGTATACTATTACAAATATTTATACGTACTTATTATTATGTAAGTATCTTGTGACTTGTGACCTTGTAGTTGTATTAATAGAGGTGGGTATTTACACTCAATTGTAGATGGGACCTTTGAAATACAAAATTACAAAACAATTATAAAATCGGTTCATAAGAGAAAAATATGTGTATGTATATTATAAGTAAGTAATAATTAAATTATATAAAAAAAAATAGTCATTTTGGATGAGTAATTTTTTTTCTAAGGTGTGAAAATTTTTAAAATGGGGCGTTGAAGGATGTGTCAAAACATATGTCACTCAAGACGTACCCAAACCTAAGCCTTTAAATAAATAAAATAATCAACATGTAGACATTTCATTATTACCATATCAATCAAAAACTATTGAAAATTCCAAAAGGAATATCACGAAAAATTTTTTCGAAATAAAAACGTATAAAATTTAAACGTAAAAAATTTATCAATACGAAAGTTTCACTCAAGATAACTTGCAACATAAACAGTAGTATTATTTTTCTGACAAATACACACTCAAAACCGCAAGATAAAGACAGTATCAAATGAAAAGGCTGACATCAAGCTGTACGTCATTCAGCTCGATATATGCCTCTGCCAATGTTCCCCAGAGGACTGAGATGAAATTGGATTGTGACGTATACTATGACAGGGTAGTTGTACCGTCTGTACGTATTTGATTTGTCACAACAGTAATGCGAAATAAAATATAAATATAGAGAAGTAGGTACACTTTTGTATGTTATATATAAAAAGAGAATATTTATTTGCTGGTTTTATCTATAGGCTTTAATAGTACTGAAAATATTTTAATAATAATTTGAAGATTTTGATACTTCTAAGTTCTAAGGATTAATACGCGAACTGAATTTGTTGTTAAAATGTCTGAATATGTTTCTGTTACTTCTATGAGCTTCGTAAAGCTGTAAACTTTATTTTTATTGCTTAAGTAAAGTAGCAATAATCGATAATTTTCAACATACAAAATTAATAGTCAAGAATCTATTACAAAATACGTAAACATAAATCTGATAATGGAGTTTACAAATTTAAATTTCGAACTAAAAACAAAATTGAAATAAGAACAAGTATAGTGTTTGCTAGCTATCTAAATTTATTAGCATAGTAATAAATCTTTATTAAATAGTTATTGCTTAATTTTAAAACTCGAAATTGAATATCAACAGAATCTCATTGAAACAACATCGAACGAAATTTAAATTTAAATCTCGATCTCAAATCGAAAATAAATTTAAAAATTACAATAGAATCAATTTTTTAAAATCCATGACATATTTAAATTAATTGGCACAGGAATAAATCCACACAGTATTGCCATAGATTACATTTATTTCACATGAAAACTTAAATATCCGATAGATTAAAAATATGAAATAGGTGTGAATTTTATTATTCAAAAATGAAGTTATTTTAACATTGAACGTGCGTAATTGATTTCGTGGTTAATACTATCGACTATACAGTTCATTAATGATGAAGTACGTGACAAAAATTGACTATAGATTAAATTAAACGAGGTTTTATTACGTGCTTGTTTTTCTGAAATATTTTAATAAAATATATTAAAATGAAATTGCTTTTATATAATATGCATGGCTATTTTAGTTACATATTAATGTGGTCAATAAAAAGAGTATATTTTATGATATATTTATATTATATTATATAATTTTAGTAATGTTCACGTCATCATCATCCACCGATGTTCGCCCATAGTTTGACACCTATTCTTGCTTGGATTTAAAACATTATATAGCTAGTATTTCGTAGCCAAAAGACCCGGAAACCCTAAAATACTAAGCGACCGACGTCTGAAAATAACAAGCCCATTGAATACGCTTTTGATAATCTTTTGGCATCAATAGGTTATATTTAAAAAATGAAGGAAAGAAAAAAAAACAACATTCATAAATCTTGACTTCTCATAAAAGTAAAAGAACATTACTGAAATAAATAGAAGCAAAAAAAAAATATCACGTTTTGACTCGGTATCATTTCTCCGACGAATATACGACGTTCATTTCCCCATATCCCGGATTAATGGTACCCAAAAGGTATGTCATTTATCATTTTTATAAAAAAATAAATAATAATAACTATAACAAGGGAACAGCAGTAAGTGTTTAAGCGTATCATTTATCACGATTGGTCGAATCTCTCTGGGATAAAAGTTTATTTATTTTTTTCAACTTACTTTTAAAATAGTTGTGTCAAACAAAAAAAAATATATATTGAAATTTTACATATTATCAAGAACTAGCTTGTGCGCGCGACTTCGTCCCCGTGGAATAGGACCACCCGATTTTGAAACATTCTTCATTAGTGCTACGCTCCTATTGGTCTTAGCGTGATGATATATAGCCTATAGCCTTCCTCGATAAATGGGCTATCTAACACTGAAAGAATTTTTCAAATCGGTCCAGTAGATCCTGAGCAGTGTTGCCAACCCCAAGAAACTAAAAAACAGCAGATAACCAATAAAAAAACAGGAGAAAACAGTAGGTAAAGTAAAAAGGCAGATTTCATACTTTCCTCGTATAATTAAAACAATCACCTACTTTTATTAGTTATCAGGACTCACATACATAGTTATATTTTAATATTTATCACAACTTAATAAAAAAATAAAATCAAAGTAAAATTATTTTTCACTTTCATTATCAATTGCCTCATCTTCAGTATTTTCAAACTCATTTTCTTTTTTAAAATCATACATATTATTGTTTTTCTTTATGTGCCTTTTTGTGGCTTCAAATGAATAGCAATCGGTTATTTCGGATTTAGTGTGTTAAGTGTGTAAAGCTCCTAAATAGTTTTAGTCGATATTTTGTTGCGTAATTTAGTTTTCAAAATATTTATAGCTGAAAATAATCTTTCCGCGGTGGCACTGCTGTGTGTGTGCACAAAAGTTTCTTCACCAATTCACAAAATTCACACAATGGTTATATTTGTGAATGTTTGAAATGTTTTGAAATATCCGAAAAATACGTTTTGGAGAATTTTGTACATGATTTTCCAGTGCATAAAAATATGAGTGTCAGTCACATAAGACTCAGGTCGGGGAATTCCTTATTCGAATCCCGACAAGAGTACATAGTTATATACTGCCATCTAGTATCATTGTGTATTATTATATAGTGGTTATCAAAACATATTACATGGTGTAATAGGTGATGCTGAACGCTAATTGAAAAACAGTAAAAATTACAAATGAAACAGAAAACAGGGACATCGATGTAAAAACAGCAAATCTACTGTTAAAACAGTAGGGTTGGCAACACTGATCCTGAGATTAGCGCGTTCAAACAAACAAACAAACAATCAAACAAACAAACTCTTCAGCTTTATTATATTAGTATAGATTACTCAAAAATTACTCGTCAAATCTATCTCAAAAAAAAAAAAACAATCACAAGACAAGCACTAAGTTTCGATTTAAAAAAAGATTCATTAAAATCTAAAACCAGTAAACTAAGTAAAAATTATGAGGTACATATAAAAATACAATTGAATTGAGAACCTCCTCCTTTCTTTAAGTATGTTAAAAAAATTACAACTATAAAAATAAAAAAGGAGCAGCAGTAAGTGTTTCTTAGAGAAAGGTCATTTATCACAATTGGTCAAATCTCTCTGGATTGTTATTTGGATAGATTAATGATTCTTTTTTCATATATTTTTGGAATTTCGCCTAAATCAAGACTTTTCCGAGAAGACTAACTGAGTGTCTTATTTGTGGACAGTTCATGGACAGCTAGACAATCGTCGTGGTTTTTCCTGCGTTGAACTTTGTACTTTTGATGCTGGTTTTTATTTTATTATAATTATATTATTCTGTGAAATATATAAGGGCGATTAGTTACCTTAATTAATAAAGGTGTACCTTTTTAATTAATTCTCATTTTTGAGACTCTCAAAACATAATAACGGTATAAGGTTGAAAAAAAGAATTTCAACCTTAATATCTATTAAATCTATATTAAATATCTATCTATTTATATTTAATTGAATTTAATAAATATCTTTAGTGTTTTAGTTCTGTTTTAGACTACGATAATAGACAATAGTTATAATTAGGTAGTTATTTTTGTTAATCAATTATTCCTCAACTAAAACTAACGTTAAAAGTTACTGATACAATTAAGTTATGTAATCATAATATAAATTTAAAATAAAGCGTTTGTATTAATTTCATATTCATAATAATTTAAATTTAAGTAGAAGCATCGTTTATTATAACGGAATAAATTCGTCGTATTACGTCGGTTTGGACTTTGGATGCACTGCACGTGACTGGACTCTGCGCTTTGTGGCGCTTTGTGACGCTTTAATCCTTAGTTAATTTATTGCAGAAATGTATAATAGATTTTGTTTTATTACAATTTGATAGTAATATGTTACAGTCGAGGTGAACTAGACAATGGTTAGAGCTATCGTTAATAGTATAATTAAACGTGCATACCAGCAAGCATTCAAAGCTTATTAACAAATTCTGATATACATATTTGTATATATTAATCCGTTGTAAAAAGATATGGCGGATTGTGCAATGATATGTGTTTGTCTAACCATTAAGTACATTTATAGTTACAAGTCTCACAATTGGACAAAGACCGTCTATCGTCTTCCGGGACACTAGTACCTAACTACCTAGCTTACTTAGAGCAATATAATAATTATGACTATCTATCATCAGAAAAGTTGTAAAAGAGAAATTTGATAACCACAAAGGGTAAATTGAAAACTCAATTATTTTTAATATAACGAGAATAAATTTCAAAAATTAATTATAATATTTACGCCTACGACGCCTTAAATAAAACCAAAAACATAGCCGCATTTACAATAAAAAACCCAATATTAACAATCGATTCCAACTAACGTCAGTAAGCAAACTTCCAATTTTAACAAAACATACAAACGTTCTACATACATATACATACATGCAGTCAATCAATCCAGTCAGACTCGATGTCTAAACACGAGGTAGGATGTCGAGGCGTTCCGTTTCTCGACCGGTTTGCAATTTTACGTCGTTGCGTAATCACACCGGACTGACTGGTCTGGGACATACGGACTTACAACTTGTACAATGTAAATAAATTAATAAATAAAAATTAAAATATATATCACTTCCATTTTATGAAACAAAGTCTCTTCCCGCTGTCTGTCTATATGCTTAGATCTTTAAAACTACGCATCGGATTTTGATGCGGTTTTCTTTAGTAAATAGAGTAATTCCAGAGGAAGGTTTATATGTATGGTACATGTATATAGTAGAGGAACACTGATAGTTTTAAAGTTTTCTAATGTGATGTCGTAAATAAACACATTTTTTGCGCTTAGATTGCAAATATTTATTTTATATTTTATATTTAGTATCAGCATTGCACCCGTGCGAAGCCGGAGTGGGTCGATAGTATATAAGAGAAGTGATATAAGATCGAATTGGCGTGACATTGGCAAAATATCTTAGCGCATTTGGCACTATTGAAAGCCATTAACCCCAAAGAAGAAAAATATCGAATTGACATTTTAATACTACAAGAGTTGTAACCTCACGGCTAGCCTGACGGTAAGTATACAAAATAAAAATAAATTAAAGTAGCCACGAAGACACGACAAAAAGTAGAAGGGAGCCCACCCTTCGTGCGAAAGACAATGAAAGCTAGAACTAACAAGTATACGGAATAAAAGTGCGAGAGGGAAATAAGCTAGAACTGGAATGAAAGAGTATTAGCTAAAACCAATCTCCTTTCCAAACACATAAAAAAGTATACATTAGCCTGTGGACGCTTGCAACACCAGAAGCATTGCAAGTGCGTTGCCGACCCTATCTCCGACACTCCCCAGAAGCGAAAGATATTTACACAAATACTAATTTCTATGCATTGAACAGCACACAGTTGATCCCGTTAGCTGACATAAACGTCTGATCAGTCCAGTGTGATTACGCATCTTAAGCTGACAATCAGACATACGCAATGGAGCATTGTGATAGATTAAGCTCAAACCACATTGACATATGCTTAGTTTAGATTTGTAATAATATATTGTTGGTACGACAAAAGAAAAAATATATTATGAATGGCACAATACCGTAATTGTACTTGAATGAAGCTCTCCTTGTTATTTTCAGCCAGGTAGGTATCTTGCTATTATTAGTAGCAACTTATCCTAGAGAAAACAAACATCAGTGTATCAAGCATCAATAAATAATAATAATGTTATTCTGGTTTAGTGGTTCTTGTCTCGTCTTCTAAGTTTGTGATAAAAAAGTCGTACAGTGTGTGTACACTATAATAAACTCTAAATAATTAAGGCAAGCTGAATCACTCAATAAAATTTGAATAAAAATTAAATTTCAATTTAATCCTTTTTTTTATTTAAATGTGTTATCACATTCTGTTATTGTTTTTGCGTAAGTATTCGTGATAATCATCGCTTCATTCATAACCACTATCGGATTGATAGTAAATTAATTATATTTTAACGACCGCACTTCATAAATAGAACAATTTATCTCTCAACTATAAATAGTTAATCAATTTGATTTTAACGAGAGGACTGCATGATTTCACTCGCATTTATAGTCATATTTATAGTGACTAATTATTATCTTTATACATACGATCATCTGTTCCAAGTAAAATGTAATGTCTCTGTCGCAGTGCCGTAAATAGCCTTTTCTGCGCCCTATACGAGCTTCTATAACTGCGCCCTTGTTTTTTTTTAGATATTATATTCCATTAATTCTTGCGCCCCCCAGAGTCTACGCCCTGTGCCTGGCCACCGGTGGCACCGCCCTATTTACGGCACTGCTCTGTCGTACGTCGTATAAACAAACTTATTTTATTTTTAATCTTCAGGCTTCAAAAAAGGAGGAGGTTTCTCAATTCGACCGTATGGCGTATACTTATACTTTTTATGTGTGTTTGCGGATGACTTCTTCGTTTATGAACCGATTTTGATGATTATTTTTTTGTTGAAAAGAAGATACCCCAAGTGTGGTACCATGATAAGGAAACCAGGATCTGAAGATGGCATCTCAGAGAAATCCAGGGGAACCTTTGAAAATCGTTTTGGCGACTAGTGCATTTGTTTTTTTTTTTTTACGTCCACTTACGTTGTATTACTTGTCAATGTAATTGAAGTCGGTTTTTTTTGTTAGCTAGCAAACAAAATTATTAACATAAAATGTATTACACCTAGACTCAAGACTTGAACAAATCACACGACCTTTGGAGCAGAAAGTAGGGTCACTGCACACTGTGTCATCGGGTTAGTGTAGCTTAAAGCTTTTGTCCTGTAGATTTTTATATTTTATTGTAGCAGGGCTCTCTAAGTAGTTATTGAAATCTGACAACCTCGTAGAATGAGACAGAGCTCATACAAACAAACGTTTTGTTTTGTAATAGTATATTAGTAATGACTTAGATAATAACTGGAATACGTAGATGACATTTCTATTTGACTGTTCTAAGTTATGTTATTCATTATTTTGCGTAAGTATGCACTGATATAATGAACGCACTTACTGATGACATCTTTAGCTAACATATTTTTTTTTAATAAAAAAGGGTTGTAACGTTTTATTTAATTATATAATATAACATGTATTTTACTCTTGACGAAAAATAAAAAAAAGTTTTTATAGAATACGATTTTATTTGACAGAAAAAAATGCTTAAAAATATTATGTTTCTTAAAAATTGAAGACTATATTATTGCTTTTGAACATGGTTTAAACTGTGATAATGATGATGTGATGAACTATGTCGAGTTACGGTGTAAAATATTTTAGGAAAAAGCATCTCTTGACACATTTTTCTTCAAAAACGAAAAAAAAAAAATGATTCACTAAAATATCGTCCAACATTTGCTCATTCTTTGGCTTGTCGAACTTTAGATCTGTGTGTCGCGTGTCTGCATCGCACGTGTGACGACCACTTTCTTTGTTCCGTCGCTAATGCGGCGTGAACAGTGACATAATGTACAAACGGAATACGATGCGGTAATAATACTTGAGAATTTACTCTGTTTAATTATATGTAGTCTTATTAAGGTAAGGTACTGCAGGAAATATTTTGCTCAAAATTAAGTTGTGTTGTGTTCTTGTGTAAGGTTGTGTAGGTAAGTAGTTAGGTAGTCAGAGCGCTTGGGGAGGAGCGGAAATAGGGTTGGCAATGCGCTTGCAATGCAGTTATTGTTACCGGTGTCCTTTGGCTAAAGTTTTGGTATCAACAGGCGAACCATAAGCTTATTGTCTTAATATGTTGAGTATAAACAAACGTATTGACGATGTCTTAGCGTAGTGGTCATGGTGATTGACTTTGACGCTAATATTCAATGAATCGATTCCTTCTTATAAATATTTATATTTGTATAGGCTAAAGGTATGTATGTTTGTCGCTTTATTAGCATTTGTTCTTGCATTTTGAGTTTCCGGAATTATTACATAAGATTTTCATTCAGCTCAGAACTATACACAAATATGTACAATATGGGTAGGTATATAAAATACAAAAAACTAGAAAAGTGCAAGAGACTTTGAATTTATTATTAAAATAGTTAAAAATTGTAATAGTAGTAGTTGTGTAGTAATATTTCCAACATAAGAATAGAAAAAAAATTGATAAACTATTCATAGTAATTAAATATATTAGAGTTATCAGTTTATTGGAAATAAGAAAAGATAAAAGCCCATTAAAGTATTTATGCCTGTAATCAAATTGAACAGATTACCATTTAACACAATAAAATGAATGAATTACCTTGATGGGCGTTTATACGTGCGTGCTGTTAATTAACTTAATTAAATGCAATTACTTTTGTGGCTTTAAATTTGATGAATCAAATAAATTCCGTTTTGTAGATGAAATACGTAGTTGTTGTACTAACATGAGGTTTGATTCCCGCTCATGACAATTATCACGACTAATAAGTCATACAGATGTTATTCGTGTTATTTGTGTTTTGGTTCTTGACAGTTTTGGACTTGGATTTTTCTTAATCTCTTATTCAAGAAATTCATTACATCTACTTTCATATCATATATCATATTATATCAAAGCACCGAATATTTTTAACAGATAATCTTCCATATAATAAAAATGAATGTTGCTAAGCGCATAACTCGAGGATGGCTCTTAAATGTCACGCAAGGTTTTTATACTTAAAAAAAAAAACATAACAGACAGAACGAAGTCAAGAAAGAAGAAAGAAGACCATATTTTTAAATATATTGAAATTATAAACAAAAGGCGGGTAGAACGTATAAACACATAACACATACACATATAAAGATGTTTTTATGATGAGGCATATGCCATGAAAAAATATAAAACAATTCCGTTATCCACACCCTAAAAATCTCTCAAAAGCGCACATTCTGTTTTCCATAAAAACCCTTCTCATAATTTATAATTTTCCCGAATTTTCGGTACATTTTCGTACAGAAATTATACGGGCTAGGTGAAATATTACGGCGTTCATTTCACATTCGCGTGAGGAGTCTGTATATCTTAGGAAGGCCCCTCACTACGTGATAAGAATCGGATGTGGCTGTATTGGGAACTGACTTCTTAATTATGACTTATGGTACTGTTTCCTTTAGGCTTTATTATGGTACTTTTGAGGGTTATAAGCATGATAACTCCGTGTTATATAAAGTTTTAATACGATGAAGAATTACTCTTCTTAATTTAAAATGAATGTGTAAACTCTAAACTACAAATATCAAAGTATCACACACACATGACGTACGCAATGAAATCACGTAAGTTGAAATCCTGTGTTGAGGGTTCGGAAACATATAACCATTGAGTTACTATTACAGTAATAATAACTCAATGCATATAACACAAGTATTCCTACAAGTACAAGTATACCTCCTATAGTAGTATACCTGCCAAAAATGACAAAAAACTGCGCAGTCTACCTATGTAAAAGCAATTGACGGGAACTGAGTTTGAGTTAGGGTGGATTGAGACCAAACGAACAAAGAGCTAGAGCTAGAACAAGAGCATTCTTTCTTGATCTTCGAACACTCGTATTCATATAATTATATAACAACGAAAAAATGCTCTACGCCTGTTTACACTAAAAGAATTTGATAAGAATTTGATGTAGTGGTGATAGAATGAGCATTCGCTCGTCTGATGTAAATCGACCATTAAGGTAACGCTGTTTGAAATAGCTGAAGAAATTGTTATAAATTATAATATTTCATTATTATTGTTCTTAAAAAAGTATTTGAAATCAAGATTATTATTAAAGCGTTTTATATTTACATCTCTCGTGACAGTTAGTGAACTGGAAGTGGATTTCCTTGTTAGTCTCATTATTACGTGATATTGTCAACACTGAATACAATAGCAATCTCGTTACAATGTTGATACTCGTAACACTTAGAATATTGTCTCATATGTCTATTGTATTACATAATATAAAGACAAAAGTACAACTTAATTATTATGGGTTTTTGAATTAATTACATAATATTTCTCTTTCGACAACCGCTTTCCCGGGCTAGCATGCGCGCCACGACAAAAGTTTGTCTACCCATTTTCTCGTATTATCTCTTTATGTCTACAGTAGCTAGCATGCGTGCACGTGATACTCTTCTCGTCACGACAATTGAAGAGATAACAAGAAATTTTAGTTATCGTAGTTTTGTCGCATTTTGACTTGATTTTGACGTTTTAAGAAGATAAACTACTCGTTGTCAATATTAAAAAGACTTCGATAAATGAAATATATTAAAATTATAAATATTATTATAATATCTTTTGTATACCATGGCGTTTCCGTTCCGTTTTGTCTTCGAAAGAGAATTATGTCTCTCGTATTGCGCATGTTAGGGTAAGCGAGAAAATACTCGATGTAGACATTATCTATCTCTCTCGTCAAGAGATTATCTCGTTGTACGCATGCTAGCCCGGCTTGTAGTGCTGTGTCTCAATTACCCGCTCGAAATTACAGTTCTTGTCCAAATATTTGATTCTGTTTCGGGAGTCAGTCTTTGTAGGTCTTCCCACCGTATCTCGGAATGCATATTATAAAGCTGTTGATCCCAGTTGTTATTATAAACAGGTGATAGCAATCGTTAGTTAACACAGTTCCACTACCACCTTGGAACTTAAAAAGCCGACGGATGGCGGGATAACCATCCATGCTGGCTTTGAAATACACAGGCCAAAGACGGGCAGCAGCGTCTTCGGTGCGACAAAGCCAGCCCTGCGGTCACCAACCCGCCTGCCCAGCGTGGTGACTATGGGCAAAACACATGAGTTCGCGTCATAATGTCGGGCGCGAACTTGTGGAGTCCTATGTCCAACAGTGGACTGTGATAGGCTGTAGTGGTAGTGGTAGTGGATAGCAATCGTTAGTCAAAATTAAAATTATTTTACATAGAAAGAAAGAAACAAGTATTTCGAATAGTCCAATCTCCAATACATTAGAACAGTCGTCAGCAATGTTTTGTTTATATTTTTGTGAGTTAACTTTATATCAATCTGATTTCTGAAATGCACTAAAACAGTCTTACGTGTAATCAACATATTTCATCTGTTTGTTTTTAATTACCTTATTTACTTTGAAGTTGAAATGAAATGTTTTGTGTAAAATAAATTAAAAAAATTGTTCAGAATTTTTCGTTTGCTAGCGTTGTTGAAGTTTCGAATATTTTTGTAAACTAAAATGACACAAAATCTAGACAAAGTTTTAATGTACAGAGTTCGTTAAAAAGTGTCTTATGTAAACTGAAGCTTTGTTTTTTTTTTTGTAGTAAATTTTTAATTAGATAATGAAAATGTTCGTGTTTTTAAACTCCAAATTATTATAATATTGGAAATACATTACTTATTAAAATAATGGAAAATGTGGTGATATTTTTGAGCTAATTGCATACATTGGAGGAAAGTTTAGAAAGTGTATGCCTCTCTTAATTTTTCATTTCCGTTTACTAAAAGTAATTACAATGTGTTACATTTGGAGCAGGTAAGTTACAAAATAAACACATGAATAAAAAAAAAACAATTATAATAACCTAACCAGAACCCCACGCAAATTTATTATTCTATTGAAAAGCCTATTAAAACTGGATTTTAGTTTTTGATTCAAGTTAATTCTATAGTATTTTGTCGTTTTCTGTCATGTTCAAAAGACCGCGTGCGAGAGAGGTAGATTGCTATTTCACTGTGTTCAAATTTATAATATGTAGTACGTGCCAGCTTTTTACTTCTACTCTCAAATTAATATTAATTTTTTTTGATGCAAGAAAACTAATAAATCAAACAATAGGTATATGAATAAAATATTTAAATAAGCGTAGTAGTTCTGATAATAGCTACAACTGGGTCGGCACTGATAACGTAAAGAGGTTAACATGTGGTAGCGTTATCATAACAGAGCGGTTCTTTATCCTGTTCTAAAATAAGGATTCCATTTCATATAATACTTTATATTCGTAATCTTTATAGTAGACATGCGCAAAACAGTGCACTGAAATGTAATGTAATATTACATTACATTTCGTACTGAGTAATATGGCATCACACCATCACACCGAACATTACCCGAAATGTGTACTGTTCGGAGTGAGTTATTTCTTATGAAATTTCCTATATTACGTAATTTTCATCACACCAAACATTACATGAGATGTTTAAATGTACTGTTCGGTGTACTACGTAGTCAAAGTACGTAGTAGACGAAACATACAGTCACTTTAGCATTAAAAAAAATTGTAAATGAGTTGGAAACTAGCTGAAAATTCAGTTATTTTTTATCATTTTTTTTGGTTTGATTTTCTAGTTTGTTTTAAAATTAGCTTTGATTTGTAAAAAAAGTTGATTTCCTTTCATAATTAAGTAATAAGTAACCCCAAGGAAAATTGGGATTTTTTTATTCCAGGCTTAGGACACTGGACAGGCAATACACATGGACAAGTTAATTAATACTAGATGCGAACCGCGATTTTATCCGTTTAGTTTCGTTTCCCGTGTGATAAAAGTAATTTGTGTAGCGCATCGCCGTCTCTCATTCAGTACAGTGAAGTTAGACAGAGCTGGATATAGCAAACAGATAAGAAATCCGACATTCCGACCGAACCTTAACCGAACAGATCGCGTAATGTCAAGTGTGATGTGTAATGTGTAATGCTTCATTTCGTCGAGTAATGTGTGATGCCATATTTCATGTTCGGGTAATATTACGCGTAATGTATCAATTGCATTACTTACACATGTCTACTTTATAGTTAAATTTTATGAATTTTTGTCATCCTTTTGTCGAAATAAAGCATTATTTTTTATTCATTATGTTCTGTAGACTATGGGTGTCAGAATAAAAAGTATCTAGTATATTATTTTGGATCTTTAAGTGTCTACATACCGATATGTAGTATCATTGCAATAGCAATTTTAATTGTATTTTTCAGTATTTTTTTTCCAAATAGAAATAATTATTATTTACCAAGAAATATTATAATACATACTGTCGCTTTCATAAGATAGCGACAATATGTATTATATATTTAAGGTAGATTAATATTAAAAGATATTAATCTACCAAAGAGTTAAAAAAGAGCTCTTAATAGAATATATCGCATTTAGGTAGGGATCCCTAGTACATTTTTTTGACCTGATCAGTATCAAGCTAATTTTTTGGGAGTGGCTACATTTTGATGAGGCGAACAAAAAATTCCTCTTCGAAAACTCTCGATTGTGGTAGCTAACAGAGATAGCAGGAGGTAGAGCAGCAGTGAGCGTAGGACCGGGATAACGTACCACGCAATTTGTAGGACATTATTACTATTAAATTATATAGATATTAACTAACTAAAAGCAAAAAAAAATCAGAAAAAAAAATTATTTTTGATGACCTTACGAGGTCATCAACTTGATGACCTCGTAAGGTCATCAAAAATTATTACTAACCGCTGATTTTTTTTTCTTTTAGTTAGTGATTATCTATATAATTTAAAAGTAATAATGTCCTCCAAATTGCGTGATACGTTATCCCGGTCCTACGCTCACTGCTGCTCTACCTCCTGCTATCTCTGTTAGCTACCACAATCGAGAGTTTTCGAAGAGGAATTTTTTGTTCGCCTCATCAAAATGTAGCCACTCCCAAAAAATTAGCTTGATACTGATCAGGTCAAAAAAATGTACTAGGGATCCCTACCTAATTACTTATGGTATGAATTTTTTTAGCGTATAATATCATGATAAAAGGAGAACAATAGCATAAATGTTATCCCATAATACAATATCTGAAGTTGGTAAAACCGCGAGGGACACATGAACCAGACAGGGTTATAAAAGTGACAACAACAACATTTCAACAGTAATATTGTATAATATTAATTATATTTCATACATAATTATGTTTAATATATAACACTTATATATCAACGACACGTAGACTTTAAAACCATCTCCTACGTGAAGAAAGACTCCTAGCCCAGCTATGGGATGTTGTAGTCTATATATAAATCAGATTAAGATGATTTTGAATAAAAATCCGCGCTAAGTGAAGATTTTTGATATTTTTTAGGGTAAATCTTACACGTATATGATATAATAAGACTAGCTGTGCCCCGCCGTTGCACCCGTGGCAATTTGAGTGAAAAAAGCCTGCAGCCTTCTTCGGTAAATAGGCTATCCAACAAAAAATAATTTTTAATTCGAAAAAGTAGTTCTTAAGATTAGTGCGTTTAAAAACATAAAAACACATCAGCTTTATAATATTATTATAGATAGGTACTATTCTGCAACGATATTTAATGAATTTCTCATCCTTTTCTCATCATAATGTTTACACGCTGTGTGGTTACGGCTGTAAAGAATATAGCCACCCCCTCTCTTCCCGTGGGTGTCGTAAGAGGCTTAGGGATAACAAAGTTCCACTACCACATTGAACTTAAAAAGCCGACCGATGACAGGATAACCATCCAACTGCTGGCTTTGAAAATAATAAACAGGCCGAAGACGGGAAGCAGCGTCTTCGGTGCGACAAAGCCAGCCCTGCGGTCACCAACCAGCGTGGTGACTATGGGCAAAATACGTGAGTTCGCGCCATAATGTCTGGCGCAAACTTGAGGAGGCCTATGTCCAGCTGTGGACTGCGATAGACTGAAGTGATGATGATGATTATGTTTACATAAGCTGGATTAATCTCCAACCTATCTCTTATATAAAAAGAGGCATTTGCCCAGGCGTGGGATGTTACAGGTTGAATCAATCAATTAATCGATTAATCAATTAATTGTCGTAAAGAATTTTAGTGGAATAAGTCTAATGGACTAGTCTATGGATGGATAGAGAAGCTATTTATCAAGCATTTCAATGAATGGATACAGCATTACAATAGTTACCAAAAAGATATGAAAATTCGGTCACATTAAAATACTCGTATAATTGTTTTTGTCGCATCTAATCTCCATCCCACGTGAAGAGCTCAAAGGTCACAATGTAAGTGTTGTTTAATACAATTTAACGAGTGAAATATTTGATAATATCATTATTTTATCACCCATTGTACACTCGTTGTACAATCAACAACAATATTCAAGTCTACAACAATATTTAATATTTATTAATAACAGTGATGCAATATAATTGTTTCATTGTAACATATAACAATTATGATACTATCGAATTTAAAACAACAAGTTTTCCAATATTAATATTTACTTATTTGGATGAGCTGAACTCTATTGTATTAAACGTAATATGTATTTGAAGTGTGCTAGTTAAGAACCTAAATATTTAAATAATTCAAAATTCATAAATCGAAGCGTTAGCATATCGTAGGTAATTTAGGCTACCTCTGTGACCTTTGCTTCAGGAGGATATATTATATCCTCCTGAAGCATCTTTTTTTGTTATATCCATATAACAAAAAAAGAACTTTCGCGTGGCATCTTAATGTTGGTAGCACTGTCAGTTATTTCGAATTTCGATTTTCGATCAAGATGGCGAGACGACGGACGGGTCGCACGATTGAGAATAAATGTATTTGTGGAAATTATTAAAACAAAGATTATATCAGTTACGATGTAATTTCTTTTCTTGACTAGATCACTGTTTCATCAACTATTGACAGAACGAAGTCTGTCCGGGCAGCTAATACATAATATTTTAACATTTACATGTAAACTTATGAAAAAAAGTTGCTATAAGTGTCGGTTGTTGCCTATAACACATAGGTACATTAAGTTGCCTACCTAACGAACAGAAGACTGTGTGTGTATGTTAAAGGTATTTGTTTATTTATTCGCTGACACGACATATTTATTATTTATGTTATCCAGTCTTTCGAACTGTTGAACGCTTGAAGTAGATATATAATAACGATTATTATGTTCTAAAATTTTCCATTTCTCTGCGCACCATTTAAAATTTTTCATTCCATAAGAAATTTCTACAAAGTATTAGAGATTAAAAAAAAAACATCAATATCGATACACCAGTAAGAAATTTATGAAATGATTAGATGCGCCCGCGACTTCGTCCGCGTGGAATTTAACAAAAAAGCTATTTTTCAGTTCGCAGAGTTATAAATTAAATAAATTTCTAAAATAAAAGTAGCCTAAGTTACTCCTTATTACATCAACTATCTGCCAGTGAAAGTCCCGTCAAAATTGGTCCAGCTGTTTCAGAGATTAGCCGAAACAAACAGACAGACAGACAGACAAAAATTGTAAAAAATGTTATTTTAATGTATTTGCCGTGTATACGTCCATATGCATAATTATGCATTTATTAAAAAGAGGTTATTTTAATATTACAAACAGACACTCTAATTTTATTTATTTATATATACATAAAGATATTAAAAGAAACAAACAGTCAATTTAGAACCTCCTCTTTTATTTGTCACGATCACGATTCAGCCTGTAATATCCCACTGCTGGGCATAGGCCTCTTCCCCATGTAGGAGAAGGATCAGAGCTTAATCCACCACGCTGCTCCAATGCGGGTTGGCGGATATATTCACTACTATTAGTAACGATCGCTATCAGGTGTAGGTACATGATAACAACCGGGACCGACGGCTTAACGTGCTCTCCGAGGCACGGTGGGGAGACCCACAAGGACTGCACAAACACCCAGACCACGGCAAACATCTGTATGGCCAATACAAATGTTGTCGAGTGCGGGAATCGAACCCGCAGCCGCCCGCGCAACAGCCAATCGCAATCCAGTGCTGTGACCGCTGCGCCAACGCGGCTTTTATTTGTAATTAGTTGAAAATCGGCTTTGTTCAAGCGTTCAATCTCGAGTTTAAAGCATAGCAACACATTTATCGATTAGTTTTTATGTTAATATAAGATCATTTATTAGAAGTGGACTGTACCATAAGTGACGAAGCAACAGATAAAACAGTCAATCATATCGTCTAGACACGTTCAACTCATGCGCAGCTGTCGTTTAAATTGTGTTGTAGGTTATCTTGGGTTAATGGGCTTTTCCTGTACAATATTTGTAATATTAAATGCGTCATGTTTTCGCTTATTAATCAAAATATATATATATATATATATATATATATATATATATTAATTTAAATGAATGTAACGTGGTCTTTAAATATGCGATTTGTTATTAATTTTATTATTTTAAATTGTTTTATGAAAAAAAAAACAATTTGTAATGAACTAAATGTAATCTAATATGTAGTTGATTTAATAAAATTTATTAAAAATGTCTAAGACTGACAGGCAGAAAAATAACCCACACCCTAAGTTCAACCAGAGGCAACCACAGCGATTGCTGGAGTACTTATTCAGTCATATACGGGGATTGAACTCGCACTCGTGACCGCTGTTGGTTGCTGTGACCACTACGTCAACATGTCGTTATACCCTGACAACAATTTCTAAGAGGTTAAACAATTTTTCTATACATATGAAGTTGTAAATACTTCCATAGATACTATAATTTTGCCGGTAAAACTTCCCGAACTAATGTTATAGTAATTTATAGGGCAGAGCTATACAATGTAGTACAAAACTAAATAAAGTTCTAAATGACTCATACGTCTAGACATTAAACAAAGTAATTCTTAAAACGAGTTTTTGAAATTGAATGGAATTTTAAAAATTCAAGGCCAATTCTGTAACCTTTAATGACCAATTAAATAATTCACAAAACAAGGCCTGGGCAACACATGACGAATTATAATAAATATATTTTTTTTCTATTTAAAATTTTACACTCTGATTAACAATCTTTATTTATAGCAATATTTTGCATCCAAGTTATTTGCTACCATATTATTAGTTTTAGGTTATTGAATATTATTTGTTTTCTTAAAAAAAAATTGTTTTTTTAAAGTTTCGACGTCTTCCATAGCACTTTCTTTCCAAAACATGTCTAATATATTCCCGAAATTATTACAATAATTAGAAATGAAGGATTGCTCTTCTGTTTAAAAAATAAGCATAGGTGTAACTATTTCTGTAACGAAATTATTTACCTGAATATTTGCCACAATTTACTTTTACTTTTACTTAAAATAACATTCATCATCATCATCATCATTTCAGCCTATCGCAGTCCACTGCTGGACATAGGCCTCCACAAATTCGCGCCAATAATGGCGTGAACTCATGTGTTTTACCCATAGTCACCACGCTGGGCAGGCGGGTTGGTGACCGCAGGGCTGGCTTTGTCGCACCGAAAACGCTGCTGCCCGTCTTCGGCCTGTGTACTTCAAAGCCAGCAGTTGGATGGTTATCCCGCCATCGGTCGGCTTTTTAGGTTCCAAGGCGATAGTGAAACTATGTTATCCCTTAGTCGCCTCTTACGACACCCACGGGAAGAGAGGGGGTGGCTAAATTCTATGCCGTATAACATCTATGACACAAGGCATTAAGTTGTCTGTCTTAGGAACAAAAATTCTGTATGTTAAAATGTTTCGATATTACATTATTGATATTTCGATGTAAGAAAGTCTGACTCGAGCATTAGGTATACCGGTCACAGGAAGGTCGCGCCGACCGCAGACTGTTTCCTTTCCGTCAGACGACAACAAAATATACAACAATAGGTCGTCACCGAAAATATTATGTAAATACTGGAACAAAAGAAATATGACGTCATTAGGTATATTTAATTCATTAGGTATATTTAATATCGTCATTATATTTAATATCGTTCAATGTAAATCATCCCGTGTGTATCCACAAGCTACTGCGACTGCGTTATTTCGTGACTGATTGATTTGTAAAACTTGGAGGGTAGTCCTGTAAAAATGTTGATCGTATTGTCATTACTGTTAACTTGTTATGATTATGCTATTTACTTATTTTTTATATTGTGAGCGTACGACGGCGACGTCGAATGTTGGTGTGCGAATAAGTCACAATGATTTTTGTCACACCGTTGAATGCTTATGTTTTTAGTTAAGATTCTTTGTATTTTAAATAAATAAATAAATATAAATTAATTCACTAACTACATGGACCATCTATTTATATTGCAAGCACCTACATATTATACGACAAAATAATATATGGCTAGATTTTTTTTGTGATTTAATTGATTCGCCTTTTAACATCCCACAGCTGGGCATAGGGATCTTTGTCGAAGTAGAAGGGTCAGTTAAATAGTCGATCAAAGGCAAAGAAGTCGTTTTCGTCGGAGATGAAAACCCGCTCTTCAAGGCACCCCACTACTGTCCTAGTGGGTGGGCAGACCCACTAGGACAGACATAGATCGGAAGCAAATACATACATATATGTACATTGTACACATATCTACCACAAACGAAAATGGAACGAGGGACCGCCGGTGTTTAAGCGCCTACACGCACCACTAGGTGTACCAGAGCGGTTTTCTAGTTGGCGAGATCTACTTCATTTTACATGGTTACTTTCATTAAAATTAATTTGGTCAAGAGCTAAGTTAAACAGCGAAAAAAACTAGACTTTGACTAGCCCGTTGGCGCAGTTTGTAGTGGCCCTGCTTTCTGTTCCGCGGGTTGCGGGTTCGATTCCCGCCTGAGTCTGGGTGTATCATTTGTATTCATATATTTATATAATTATGTACTATTTCTATCAAAAGAAATGTGTGAAAAGTGAAAGTGAAACTTCTTTGGCAAACTAATAAAAAAAACTAATTAAAAAAATAATTAAAAATACGAAATAACTAATTGAAAAAAAAACAAAAATCCAACGCCACGCGGTGTTCCCAGGCGGTCACCGCGTTACCGGTCGCTCAAATTTTACCCCTCATGCGCCTAAAGAAGTTTCACTTCAAAAAAACTAATAAAAACGAATTTAAAATACAAAAAAAAAACTAATTGAAAAAAAAACAAAAAACCAATATCACTCGGTGTTCCCAGGCGATCACCCATCCAAGTACTGACCGTCCTTGACGCTGCTGCGTTACCAGTCGCTCAAATTTTACCCCTCGTGTGCCTAAACTCAGCCTAAAGAAGCTTAACTACAAAAAAAATTGTCATATCAGTCGGCTGTTACTTATAACACAAGCATTAAGTTGCTTACCTAACCTTACCTATTTATTTACTTAATACTTATTTTATATACCTCCACAAGAGCTAGTTAACTTTGCACTCCAAGAACAAGAACAAATTAATCTAAGATGTTCTTAATTAATGACAAAAAAAAATACCAACATACAGACAACGTTTCATTATTATTATTTATTAGATGACCTTGTGACACATTGATGAACTACGAGTTGTGTTATTGGTTAATTTGTGTATAAAATTTGCACGATTTGATATTTAAATTAAATATTTAAAAATTAAAAAAAAAATTAAAATATTTAACAAATGGTTTTAAATATTTTTTAATGAACAATGAAATCTTAAAATCTAATATTTCTATTCTTATAAATATGTATTTTAAGGGTACTTAGTAAGACTTGAAAAACATAATATGACTGATTTAAAGTTAACCCTTATTCGGGTAAAGGGAACTATTTTCCCACCCTGTCAATCTAGCTAAATTCCCAAATATTTTTGAATTGGCAGCCTTTCAAATTCATTTTGTTACACAAATGTAATCTTAGATAATTACAGAATTATTTTATTGACAACCCCAGCTTTTCAAATGTCAAGTGTCCATGTCAGAATCAAATTAACTTCACATTTGAAAAATTCGCGCGATTTTCACACCGTGGAGATATAAATCTGCTAAGTTTCTTAAAAAAAGATTCTGATAAGTAGATATTTGATTCTTTGTGTACTAATTTATTATATTCTTTGTAACGTTGTTATGATATTCAATTCAAAAATGCAGTTTTTGTGTGGTTTTGATTCATTTGAAATTTATTCTTGTAAGTGGGAAAATAGTTCCCTTTGTCCGTTCCTGAACTCCATATTGCGTCAATATATATAAAAAGTAGGGATTTATTTTTGTAGACTTTTTTATTTTTGTCCATTACTTAATTTCTTTATTTTTAATTGTAGATTGCAATATTATTTTAGCTCATGTCTTTTAAAAGATGGAAAATTAATGATAAAGCTCTTGAAAATATATTAGAAAATCTTTCTAATTTATTAGACATCGATACTTCTGTTAAAAATTATTGGATCCTTTATTCGCACACTGACACTCCACCTCATTTCTAAGTAAATAATTCTGTGCACATTTATCACGAAAAATAAATTCAAAAGTATAGTCAGGGCAAATTACTAGTATATTTATATTTATAGACGTAATCGGGCAAAGGGAAATTATTTCCCACTTTGGTTGTCCATGAACAGGCAAAGGGAAATTATTTCCCACTCGTAAAAACGTCGTTTTTTTCAGTTTCAGTAATTTAAATACTATTTTATGTACACTGATATCCATTATTACACAAGAACTTATACTTAAGCCATGAAAAGTAATTTTTTTTGTTCGGCCCGATTAAGGGTTAACTTAAATGTAAAATATTTCACTTTTTAACATGAGACACTGTTAAATACTTACATGTTTTAAAAATTATTTTATTTTAAGTATTATAAATATACAAAAAAAAAGTTTCGAAACTGCTCTAAACAAATAAAAAACATGTATTTATATATGTACATGTATATATTATATACCTACTGATCCTCAATCACACTATCAAAGTTTTCAAGCTTCTCTCTGTTATATACACAACCAATAAACAGGCATAGTGAGTCCGTGTCTACACAGGTAAGCAGCTTAGCAGGTGGCTGCATTGAGACCTGCAACACATAGCTTTGTCAGGTCGGGATTGCAAAGCTATGTGTTAACTCTATATCACAGTAAACTGTGGTTAGAGTTTATAGACTCAAGTGCGTAGCACTTGGGTCCTAGGTGTCGACAGACTCTTGAGCATAGCACTTGAGCCTGTAGACTTTCATACCAGCACGGGTGCGTAGCAGCCGTGTCGGTATGTCTCGTGTAGACAAACGGGACTCACATTCTTTTTATTTATTTATCTATACTAATATAATAAAGCTGAAGAGTTTGTTTGATTGTTTGTTTGTTTGTTTGTTTGAACGCGCTAATCTCAGGATCTACTGGTCCGATTTGAAAAATTCTTTCAGTGTTAGATAGCCCATTTATCGAGGAAGGCTATAGGCTATATATCATCACGCTAAGGCCAACAGGAGCGGAGTCCACGCCGACGAAGTCGCGCGCAGAAGCTAGTATTATGATAAGTGTGACAAACAAGCGTACGGCCCACATGATGGTAGACGGACAACAATCATAGTCTATGGGCGCCTGCAACACCAGAAGCATCGTAAGCAAGTTGCCAATGCTAGCCACGACCCTTCCCCCCCCCCCATGTCCTCAGGAGATCTTCATCTTACTCGCCACAGAAACGCAACAGTACGTGAGAGCAGTATTTTTATATTTAAAGCGGTTTCGATCAAAAAAGTTTTTATAATAGATTACCACGTCTAATGAAAGATGTTAGCTCAGTTAATGAATTTAAATCTCAGCTTTCAGAATATATTCTCAAAGAAACCATATAAAATATTCATTAACTGAGCACTAGTATTTATAGGACGACGATATGTATGTTATAATATTATGTTGTTCTCATGTAAGTGACATTGTCTTTTTTGAAAATAAAGTTCTTTAACCATAAAGTAATTTGTATTTGATTCACTTTTCGTCCTAGGAGTCTCTGTAAGCTGATTAGGGTGGGTTTTAAGATTGAGATGAACCTTCATCCTAAGTTCCTAAGATTAGTTTTCTAGTTTAGTCGCTTTTATATACCCAAGCTACTTAAGAAAAAAAAATGCATTCACCTTTTAATTTAAAAGAATTGTCGACTTTTCCTTAAATTAATTAAAAACATGACAAAACTGTTTTTATTTCACTTAAAAAAAAATTTCGAGAGTGAGTTCGAGTTGTGAGACTAGGGCGATTCCGCGGGAGACGATTTTGGACATAAATTTTTAAAACACAGCATTTGTTACTTTTTTAATTTCAATACAAAGAGAAAGACGTAAATTTAATAATAAAAAACTTTTAAGAACTTAAGTCATTATTTGAATTTTTTGGCGCGCTTAGAAATGGTGGCGCCTGAAGACTTGATGCAAACCATTCATCGATACTTGATAATTTTTACACAAAATCGCTATTACCGGTGGTTTAAAAAAGTTGTCTGCCTCTCAAAAATGTAGGCGAAAACTAAAGCAAATTAGTTTTGACAACTGCTACTAAAAAAACGTAGTAAAGTTACAAAAAAGGTATGCAAAAGTTACGCATTTCTGATGTTTACAGCGATTCTGAAGATGAACCATAAGACTGACAAATCACCGACTATTCCAAATAAATAATTTATATAAGTTACATAGGAAAGTGCTAATTAGTGATACAGCATCTATGATCTCATATCTTTAATTTAAAGTTACATGGAAATGTTTATATTCACTACAGTGAGACGTGTTGCACCCGCGATAATTTTACGTTGCACCCGCGACTGACTAAAAAGTGAATAATTTATAATATTTATTTCTTTTAATAATTTAATTTAAGTAAAAAATTAGTTTGTTTTGTATTCTTTTAAATAATGTAAAAATAATTTAATAAATATTCCATAATTAACAGACTTTTTTCATTCTAGCTTCATGACCTTTAATGGTGGGCCGATTTCGTTGCACCCGCGATAGCACTTTGAACCTCTGCTGTGTCTATTTATACATTTTATTAAATGTTTTTTATATTAATTTATATAAAACAGATTACAATGTAATCCTGCGACCAGTCATTTCTTTAAAAAGAGTTTTCATTTTCTTAGTAAGAAGCCTTGAGTGAGTCTAAATGTTGCACCCGCGACTACGGAATCGCCCACTAATTATGTATTCTCAGATGTTATATGAAGAAAAATTATAAATGTGGGTATTTATGAAATTTGACTAGCTCGTTGGCGCAGTTTGTAGTGACCCTGCTTTCTGCTCCGAGGGTTGTGGGTTCGATTCCCACCCCGAGTCTGGGTGTGATATATATAATATTTATTTATATATACCTACGTTTTATTTATAAGTTTGTTTATCGAAAAAAAAAATGTAGCTATACCAGTCGGCTGTTACCTATAACACAAGCATTAAGTTGCTTACTTTAGGAACAGACGACCATGTGTGTATTGTGTATATATTGTGTATACATATTTATGAAATCAATTATTGTTTTTTTTTTTAATATAACTAGACCGGCAAACAAGCGTACGGCTCACCTGATGGTAAGACCGTAGCCTATAGACGCCTGCAACACCAGAAGCATCGCAAGCGCGTTGCCGACCCTATCCCCAATCCCCCCAGGAGCTCTGGTCACCTTACTCACCAACAGGAACACAATACTGCTTGAAAACAGTGCTATTTAGCTGTGATTTTCTGTAAGGTCGAGCGAGGTACTATCCAGGTCGGGGTGCTCCCTATTTTGAGCAGGAAATTGTAAATATTTTCGGCATAAGGTATCTTTTGTATAGACTGAAAGAGTTGTAAAACTGTGCACTACATTAACTAAAAATTATTAATCTATTATGTTCTTAATGACAAAAAATATACCAACAAACAGACAACATTTCATTATATTATTATTTATTAGAAGACCTTGTGACACGTTGATAAACTACAATTTGTGTATTGGCTAATTGGTGTATAAAATTTTGCATGATTTGATATTTAAATTAAATATAAAAAAAAAACTATATTAAAATATTTGAAAAAATGTTTTTAATATTTTTTTGATGAATCTTTAAATCTAATATTTCAATTTTTAAATATTTTAAGTTACTTATTAAGACATAAAAAACATGATTTAATTGATTTAAAGTTAAATTAAATGTAAAATATTTCAGTTTTTAACATGAGACGTAATGTTACACGTTTTAAAAATTACTAATAACTATACAAAAAAAAAAAAAAAAAAAAAAAAAAAAAATTCAAAACTGCTCTAAACAAAAAAACATTCCTGCGTATAAAGTACACGTCTACAGAAAAAAACTAATTGAAAAAAAACAAAACAAAAAGCCAACCTCACGCAGTGTTCCCAGGCGGTCACCCATCCAAGTACTGACCGTCCCTTACGCTGCCGCATCACCGGTCGCTCAAAGTTTACCCCTCATGCGCCTAAAGAAGATTCACATCAAAACATGTATATTATATGTATATTCCTATATACTGATCCTAAATCGCACTATCAAAGTTTTCAAGCTTCTCTCTGTTATATAGACGACCAAAACCAACAGGTATAGTGAGTCCGTGTCTACACAGGAAAGCAGTTTGGCAGGTAGCTGCACTAAGACCTGTAAGACGCATAGCTTTGCTTAGGTTTCGCAAGGCCTATGTGTTTCGAGATCAGCTAACACAATAGCATCTCATTCTAGATCACAGTAAACTGTGGTTATGGTTTATAGACTCAAGTGCATAGCTAGCATAGCACTTGAGTCTGTAGACTGGCATATCAGTTCAGGTGTGTAGCGCCCGTGTCGGTATGCCGGGAACGTTTAGAACGTAAACCCCACTGTTGTAGACAAACGGGACTCACATTCTTTTTATTTATTTACTAGCGTCCCGGACAGACTTCGTTCTGTCTGTTATGTTTTTTTTTTGTATAAAAACCTTCCGTGGTGTTTAAGGGACATATAAAAAAAAATTAGCCGAATTAGTCGAGCCATTCCCCAGTAATGCGCTTAGCAACATTCATTTTTATTATATAGACTAGATGGCCCGGTAAACTTCGTATCACCTACGTATATTTGTGAAAAATATACACAAAACACTTTCTGAACGCAACCATAAATATTTGACGACCAATTGACAACGTTTTTGACAAAAGACATTAAATTTCCCCGCTAGGAACATTTTGTATTGGAAAATTAAATCGTCGTTTTTAGTATTTTCCGTTACATATTATTTATGTTTCTCACCGTTTAAACCTTCCCTGAACTTCCACAAACATTCCAAGATGAAAATTAGCCAAATTGTCGCAGCTTTTCTCGAATTTTAGCGAGACTAACGAACAGCAATTGATTTTAATATGTATTTATAGATATGATAAGGGTGGCACACAAGCGTACGGCCCACATGATAGTAGACGGTAATCATAGATAGCCTATGAACGCCTGCAACACCAGGAGCATCGTAAGCAAGTTGCCAATGCTAGCCACGACCAAGTCTTGACGACCACGTCGTGAAGACCAATAATTATTACTAAAAGCGCTTCCTCTTTTCTACCCAATTATTTCGTGCCTCAGCGGGGTCCATAATAATGCTCTGTATCTTAATAAGTACACTGTAGATTATGGTTGTGAAATAAATAAAAATAAATAAATAAAAAATAAAGTCCAGTCCCAGGAGATCTTCATCTTACGCAACACAGAAACGCAACACTACCTATTTGAGAGCGGTATTTTAGTATTTAGTGGTTTAATGTTTTGAACAATCTAAGACCTAATAATTCCACATAAGATGGTTCAGTTACAAAATTTAATTAAATAAGTTTGTTATGTTATATATATACAGAATGAAAAAATTGTAAGTACCTATAATGTGAGTTGCCTTTTTTGGTTACTTTTTTTCGCGGGTAGGTGTCAAATAAGTAACACATTGAAAGAATTATGTTAAAAAATTTATTGTTTGAAAAGTTATTAGTGCTGTAGTACAATTTATTAATGATCATTCTTAGTATTTTAAAGCCGTCACCCACCAGTAAGTTGTATCTATATAAATTCAAGTCAGTTTTGTAATTGCTTATCTCTTTATTTACTACACCTTCACATTTCACGGTAAGGATTCACTAAAAAACACCTTGACATCAATGACAAAAATGTGTAACACCAGGATGAACAAATTTCAGAAAAATTAGCACAAGAATTCTTCTCGGGTGACCACTAGCTTGACTTCCAAATAATTGTGTTTGCTAGCAAACGAAAAAAAAACCGACTTCAATTACATCGACAAGTAATACAACGTAAGTATGTAGACGCAAAAAATCAACAAACACACTAGTTGTCACTACGATTTTCGAGGGTTTCCCTCGATTTCTCTGGGATTCCATCATCAGATTTTATCATGGTACCTAAGTTGAGATATCTCCCTTTCAACAAAAAAAGAATTATCGAAATCAGTTCATAAACAACGAAGTTATCCCCGAACATACATAAAAAAGGCAAAATAATATGTATACATATATACGGTCGAATTGAGTAACCTCCTCCTTTTTTGAAGTCGTTAAAAAATAAATAATATATAAATAAATAAATAATAAATAATAAGTTAAAATGATTATTATTATTATTATATAAATTGCAATAAAAAGGAGGTTTTCAATTCGATTGTATTTTTTTTCAGTGAAACTTCTTTAGGCGCTTAAGGGCTAAAATTTTTACGGATCAAACGCGTCACGGCGTCACGAATTTTAAACATCCATAGCTCGTTGAATACACTGGTTCTTGTCCGATCACCAAAGTTAAGTAACGTCGGGCGCGGTCAGTATTTGGATGGGTGACCGCCTGGGAACACTACGTGACGTTGGCTTTTTGATTTTTTTTTTCAATTTGTTTTTTTAAAATTAGTTTGCCAAAGAAGTTTCACTTCTGACATGTTTACTTTGTACGCACGCTATTTTTTTTTATGTATGTTACCTCAGAACTTTTGACTGAGTGGACCGATTTTGATGAATTTTGTTTTAATTGAAAGGTGTTGCGTGGCATGTGATCCCCATTATCCCCATCCCATTTAAATTTAATTGAGGTCTAACAAATAGTTTTAGAGTTATATCTAACAACGCGTATTTACTTGACTATTTTTTCGTCGACCTACGTTGTATTAAACCGCATAACTTTTCACTGGGTTTATCGATTTTGATTATTTATCTTTACTTTAATCGAAAGATAATCCTTTTTATGTAGTCTTATTTAAATTTAACTGAGATCTGATCACTACTTATTGAGTAATCTTTGATAACGCGTATTTACTTGACTTTTTTTGTATTATACGTCATAACTTTTTACTGGGTACACTGATTTTGATGTTTCTTTTATAAATCAAAAGCTAATACTTGTCATGTGGTCCCATTTAAGTATGATCTAGATATAATAAGTATTTTTTGAGTCATCTTTGATGACGCGTACCTAGTGAGCTGTATTATCAACTAGGGTAGCAGTTTATTATTTATACATAATTTTGATGATTCTTGTTTTAATCGAAAGCGGATGCTTGTCTTGTTGTCCCATTTAAATTTGATCGAGATCTGATGACTACTTTTTGAATAATCTTTGATAGCGCGTATTTACTTGACTACTTTTTGTCTACTTTTAACTTGTATTACTTGTCGATGTAATTGAAGTCGGTTTTTTTTCGCTTGCAAGCAAACACAATTATAACTTAATGAATTGTACTAGATAACCAACGGAAGAAACTGTTTTCTTGACAAACCTAAATACCTATTTATTATTCCCTATTACCTATATTATGGGTTACGGTATTCGCATGTATAATAAAATCCCACAAACAATTTTTCACTGTCTCAACATAAATTTAAAGTTTTTATTAAAAAGAGATTAATAGATAAAGCGTATTATTCGGTGCGGGATTACATGGTTGATAAAGATGTGTGGACTTAGTGACGCTGTATTTCATGCAAGATATTACTAATTTTATACTAAATTACAGTTTATACATTTTTTTCAAAAGAGTAACTGCGGAGTTTCTTGCCGATTTTTCTATGCAGAATCTACATTCCGAATCGGTGGTAGCTTCTTAAAAAAAACTTAATAATGACCTTAAATTAAAATTTTGTAAATTGACGATTCGAAAGTGCTCATGGGGCCTATTTGAATAAAGTTATTTTTGATTTGATTTGATTTATTGTTGCATTGTTTTGTGTTAATAATGTTGGCTACTCTGATATTAGTGTTAGAAAAGTTGAAAATGTATTTGTAATCATTACATAGTATAAAACAAATTCGCTTCCCGCTGTCTGTATGCTTAGATCTTTAAAACTAAGCAACGGATTTATTGCGGTTGTCTTTAGTAAATAGAATGGTTCCAGAGGAAGGTTTATTTGTATAATACATGCGTAATATAGTAGAGAAACACTGATGGTTTATGCAACTGTGCGAAGTAGGGGCGGGTCGCTAGTACAACATAAATGAAGTATTTTATGGTGCAAATAGTGTTTTTTTTTTGTTTCTTATGAAGAACAAACGTGCACAGTTTAGCAGATTTTAATTTCTGTCCCAGGCGTTGCGTTTCAAGCTTTTCGAGTGTTAGTTAGCGTTCTCTTCAGAAATGAGTAATTAATTGATTTTTTTCTTCAAAACTAATTCTTATTTTTATTGGTGCATACAATACATTAATTATGTTAAAAGCAAAAGAATGAATTCGGCTTTTGATGACAACTATTTAATACTCTAAAAGTAGTTTTACATTTTAAAGCGTAAGTAATGTTCTAATTAGTCAAAATAAAAAAGGAACTGTTAAATTATTATTAGGTTATTAATTTTATATGATTCAAACATAATTTACAATGATATTATTTTAAATTTATAATTTATATTGCTAATTTACTAAAAATTAAAATAGACTTAAATGAAAGTCTGTAAAGCTGTATGAGAAGGCTTTGCTTCATTTGAATTAGCCGTTTGCAATTCAGATAAAAAATATATAATTCTAAGCTTAAAAAATGAGACATGTAATTAGCACGAAACAGAAAATACAGTAGGTACGACGCGACGGTGTTATAAGTAAATAATAGCATACAACAATAGAATTACCAAATTCAAATTAAATTAAACATAAATTAGTAACCCTTTTTACGGAACGAAAGTAACCGACATATTAGCCCACAGAATTAGCAAGTTGAAGTGGCAGTGGGCTGATCATCTGTGTCTCAGGACCGATGTCCGTTGGAGCAGACGTGTCCTGGAGTGGAGACCGCGTCTTGGCAAACGCAGTGTGGGACGTCATCCAGCCCGTTGGACCGAAGATCGTAAGATTGCCGGTGTAGGCTGGATGAGGATTGCGGAAAACCGGGATGTCAGTGGACTGCAATAGGCTGAACTGACTGACTGACTGAACTCTTTTTACGAAAATCGCGTGGACGGAGTATAAAATTTCGCACACTTATAGTTTAAAAGAGAAATTGCAGAATGCTAATATTTTTTTTAAATTATACATAAAACATACATAAAATTAATTAAAAAAAACATTACACTCACTGACATGTATTTGACACACACACACACACGCATATTATTATACTATTTTGTTGATTGTCAAACTCTGTAGTCAAATTGTTTTTATTTAAGTCTTTATTTTCATAATTATTTGGTTTTCTTTAAATTAAATTGTTAATTATGGTCGAATTTCGACCTCTTGGCGACCACTAGTAACAATAATTATATCAAAAAGAGAGTCATGTTTTCTACATCAGTGGGGTCTAGGCATTTGAACCTATGTCAATGCTTCCTGGACGAGTATATACACAAGTAAGAATACTCGTTCGAGTCCACAGACCACAGAATACTATTTGAGTCTTCATTGGACTTTTATGTATTAGGCGGAGTTGCAACACAGCTGTATGCGCCATTACTAAGCTGTGCGTTACAGGTATCGACGCAGCTACCTGTAGAGCTACCATCCTGTGTAGAAACGGACTCTCTATACCTGCTTATAGATCGACTCTATTTAAGCGACACTGGCTTGAAAACTTTGCTAGCGTGATTTAGAGTCGAAGATTTCTTTTTTAACATTTTGTTTAACTTAAACCCTCTATTAGCATATTATTATTTTTTCTGTATACGCATGTAAAAGTTTAGCATGTAAAATAAAAAAGGTATATATAATTCTTTCCTTGTAGTAGTAACTTATTAAGAGTCAGTCACATGGTCTACATCTGTGGAATCGAAGTCACCTGATTATGTAGAAATTCTGATGTCAAAAACAAAACATTTAAAAGCAAGTGTTCCCCATCTAGTGTATACGTACGTATATTATGTAAATTATAATAAATATTTATAATAATAACATAAACAATCCTATTCTAATAGAAAGTTATTAAAAGGAGAGTCACACTGTCTACACCATTGGTGTCTCGCCGTAGCGGCGGTCGACACAATTCAAAGTGTATGCACGGACTCTGCTTCCTTATCGGCTCTACATAATGATATCCCACCGTTAATTAGTGCATGCATCGAGGTTTTGCTAAAAACCAACTTTTTATGTTTATTTATTATTAGGAAAACATAATTAAATCGACCAGGCTGCCTATCAAAATGTCGCCGCTAGTAGTTTTAATTAAATTTACGTCAATTGATTTTATTAATTTTGAATTGTCACTGCCCTCTAGTAGATTATACAGGTAGCTCACAACGTTATACCTACGATAGTTCGCACCAAAAAGCGCCATCTCTTGTTGAAAATGGTAAATATTTAAACGGGTAGGTACCTACCTATTTATTTAACGGTGCGTACGCATCGTTGTCGTAACGAGAGATGGCGTTATTTTTGTTTCGAACTATATAGTGTTACGTTGTGAGCTATCTGTATAATCGACTAGAGGGCAGTGGATATTCAAAATTAACAAAATCAATTAACAAAAGTTTAATTAAAAGTAATACTGCTGATGTAAAAAATATGAAAAATATGACTTTTTTAATATGACTTTTTCTGTTGCTAGCAATATATTTTTTTACTATCAATTTTTATATAGGCTATACACATATTATAGTTATTTATGCGAATAAATAAGTAACCAGATAAGCAACTTTTAACATTACAATTTTAATATTGAATGAATAAAGAATTAAAAAATAGTTATAAAAAGTTAAGAAAACGCGTTTTCAATAAAGCGTCCCTGCTGGAGGTTCGCATGTTAATCTATATTATTTTGAACTTCCGTTGAAATATATTTTAGAAAGTCTGTCATCGTACATGTCATGTTTATAATAAATACTTGACAAATTAACATTGACCGTTTAACTCTGCAATGAAAAAAAAACAAATTGTTTCGTAATTCATATGGTGAATGTAGTGATACATAATACATAAAGGAAACTCGAGCATTCTAATCGACGAATGCGCAAAATATTTATCCTGAATCACGATATCGAAGTTTTCAAGCTTGTTTTGCTTAAATAGGGTGAATCGGTAAGGGAAGACAGAGAGTCCGGTTCTACACAGTCAGGCGAATTTAACGTGCGTATTTTATTCGTCGATTTCCGTGGTGTGTGGAGACTGCAAGCCATCTTGATTGCTATGGTTAAAAGGGCTAATTAACCATAGCATTCCAAGCTAGGCTCAGATGAGTAAACTTCTCCCGTTACTCTCTAGCCTAGGTTGTACTAATGTCTGCCATCGCGAAGAGCAAAAATAACACTGATGTAGGGAATGCGACTCTCTTTTTGATATTTTTTTGTTTTCGCTTGTTTTCTAATTTAATATATAGTTATTATGCCGATCAGTAATACTTATCTGATACACGGTTTGAATTTTTTTAAAAAAGACAAAGTCAATTAAATGAGGTATAATTTCACTTAGAAATCTGTGACGCAATATAAAATGGTTATTTGATTCATTGTTAGAGCACGTTTAAATGAATGTTGTTGTGGATAAGAGTAGTAAATCTAATAAATCGTTGACGGTTTTTAAAAATCTCAAGACCACTTATTTTATATTTACAAAAAAAAAATTAGAATGAATGTGAGAAACAATGAAATTATTATAGTACTGATTTAATGTATTCATTCAGCATAATTTGAGCATAATAATAAGCTAATAGAGAGTTTTTATTTAAACAAAATGTTAAAAAAGAAATCTTCAACTCTAATATCACACTGTGTCGACCGCCGCTATGGCGAGACACCAATGGTGTAGATAGCGTGACTCTCCTTTTAATAACTTTCTATTAGAATAGGATTGTTTATGTTATTGTTATAGATATTTATAATTATTTACATAATATACGTACGTATGTACACTAGATGGGGAACACTTGCTTTTAAATGTTTTGTTTTTGATATCAGAATTTCTACACAATCAGGTGACTTCGATTCCGCAGATGTAGACCATGTGACTGACTCTTAATAAGTTACTACTACAAGGAAAGAATTGTATATACCTTTTTATTTTACATGCTAAACTTCTACATGCGTATACAGAAAAAATAATAATAGGCTAATAGAGGATTTAAGTTAAACAAAATGTTAAAAAAGAAATATTCGACTCTAAATCACGCTAACAAAGTTTTCAAGCCAGTGTCGCTTAAATAGAGTCGATCTATAAGCAGGTATAGAGAGTCCGTTTCTACACAGGATGGTAGCTCTACAGGTAGCTGCGTCGATACCTGTAACGCACAGCTTAGTATTGGCGCATACAGAGAGCTGTGTTGCAACTCCGCCTAATACATAAAAGTCCAATGAAGACTCAAATAGTATTCTGTGGTCTGTGGACTCGAACGAGTATTCTTACTTGTGTATATACTCGTCCACGAAGCACTGACATAGGTTCAAATGCCTAGACCCCACTGATGTAGAAAACATGACTCTCTTTTGATATAATTATTGTTACTAGTGGTCGCCCAGAGGTCGAAATTCGACCATAATTAACAATTTAAATTAAAGAAAACGAAATAATTATGAAAATAGACATTAAAAAAAATCAATTTGACTACATACTTTGACAATCAAGAAAATAGTATAATATGCGTGTGTGTGTGTCAAATACATGGCAGTGTGTGTAATATTTTTTTTATTAATTTAATATACATTTTATGTATAATTTAAAAAAAAATATTAGCATTCTGCAATTTCTCTTTTATACTATACTATACGTGTGCGAAATTTCATACTCCGTCCACGCAATTTCCGTAAAAAGGGTTAGAAAGTTTTTGCTTCAAATATTAATATATAGATTACCACGTTACTATTATTTAGGTAAACAACACAACCCTCAACAGTACTGGTAAGTAATTTAGCGATTTTTCATTATACAAGGATTAATATCAAAAAAATTTTTGTTTGATTTAATTTGAATTTGGTAATTCTAATATAGTATGTTATTGTTTAACTATAACACCATCGTACTGTTTTTGTTACGTGATAGCTCCTCATTGTTGTTTTGTTTTTCTACTTGATCAAAAAATATTTAAAAAAAACATTTCTTGCGCATTTGACATATAAATACAAAAAAAAACATTTAATAGAACTTTATACATTACTAGCTATACGAGCCACGCGTTGCTGTGGCTCAGTAATTATAATTTATTAAAATATAATTATGTGAATTCTATATTCAAACGCGCCATCTATAATAATCTATAAATAGAAATACGGTGCCATCTTCCGGATATCTGTGCAACTTAGACGCCAAACTGCCATCGTTTAGGATTTTATATGATGTGTTTTATAGGATGTGTTCCGGACGGACCCCCGATACAGAGTAAATCCTACTGGGTTTCGTGGAGTGTGAAGCGTAACGACTAGCTAGTCGTCTAGTCGCTATTCATTTTCAGTTGAAATGACAAGTAAGAAGAAATAGTTATGAATTACAAGAAATGTGCATGGAGAAATAAGGAGACAGATATACATTTTAAAGTAAATTCCTTGAACAGAGCCATCTAACGGCAGAATGTGGCTATAGTTATTGGTTTCATAGCTATTGATTAGGCAGGTATTGCCTAATTTGACCGTAGTGAAGCCATTGTGCCATTGCTTATCAAACTAATTTTTATAGTAATATAATTGCACTCACAATTTCGATGTGATTCAATGTCATGTGTGTTCTTATATCTGTCACTAATTAGCAAAGCTAATAAAATAGAATAGAAACAATACATCCTAAATAAGATTTTAAATTAATATTGTTATTTGTATCACTAAAACTATTCAAAAACGGAATATTTACCATGCTTTTTATTTTAATTTTGTGGAGTTCGATATTGCAACATTATATACAACTCGTCTCGTGAACAAGACATTCGTACTATTCGTAGTATAGTTTTAGTAATACATTCTAAATCGCGATATCAAAGTTTTCAATATCGTATTGGTTAAATAGAGTCGATCGGGAACAATAGCTCGAGAGTCCGGCTCTACACAGTAAGGCGGTTATACCGAACGAGACGTCACAGACATAAAGCATTTCACTGATGTAGAAAATTTGACTCTTGTAAACATTTTGTTTCAGAACATAAGAGCAAAAGAATTTTTTTATCATGTATGACTTTTTTTATTTGGTAGTTAGTGTTCAACAATATACACCGACTAATATTTTTATCTTTGATATTGTTACGTGTTAGGGTTCGAACGATTTGGAGAGAAAGACCTTCTGACTCTTTTAGAGACTTTATTCACTAGCACTAGGTCCGACACAAGCACTAGGTACAAACACTTCGCACTAAGTACAAACACTAATCACTAGGTACACACAGTAAGCACTAACAATGTCCGAGGTCGTAGCCAATGTCGTAGGTTTCCGCTGGTATCACTTCTTGATCACTAGTATTCACTTCGAAGTCGCTTCGTCGTTAGCTCAAACTGAACTGACTCCGCTCGGTCTCAATCGGCCTTTTTATACCGGGCCGAGCCTACACCCAGACAGTTCTAGAACCCTCGTGCGTGTACTCGATCCTGAGTTCATTCACCTATATGTCCTCTAGCGCCATCTAGTATTGAGTGGATGTTTCACGTTGTCTTTGTAACAAAGTGGTTTGTACAGCACACAACGTGGTTCCTTCGCTCCCCGCTAGATGGCGCAAGCTCCTTTTTTGTGTACTCGTAACACTACTCCCCTCTTAGAGATGGTCGTCCCGAGCATCGTTGTTACTGCCATGGTAACGCGCCAGACGGTCTATGTGTACCACTTTGAATGTCCCTCTTGGTTGCTTTTGAATTCTATAAGTCACATCATTCATTCGGGTAACCACTTTGTATGGACCGTCCCACTTGGTCTGCAACTTTGGAGATTTCCCTTTCCGGCGGGTTGGGTTATGCAGCCACACTAGTGACCCTTCCTCGAAGCCTCTTGTGTTCGATTTCCGGTCATATCTGGTTTTCATGTTCTCGCTTGACTGTAACCCATTTTCCCGGACCAAGGCGTGTATGTAGCGCAATTTTTCCCTTAAATTGCTGACATAGTCTTGTACGGTCTCTGGTCCCTCCGGCGACCCTCCTGTCAATAGGTCTACTGGTATTCGTAGTTCTCTACCGTAATTGACATACGCCGGGGTAGCTTTTATGCTCTCATGCTCGGCGGTTCGGTACGACAGAAGGAAGAGTGGTATATACTTGTCCCAATCCTTTTGTTTGTCGTCTACCAATTTCGCCAAATGTCTCTCAAGGGTCTGGTTAAATCTCTCAACCATTCCATCGGACTGTGGATGGTACGCGGTGGTCCTCGTCTTATGCATGCCCAAAATTCTGCACACTTCCTGGAACACTTGCGATTCGAAGTTCCTGCCCTGATCAGAATGGATTTCTAGAGGCACACCAAAGCGACATATCACTTCTTCGACTAGCTTAGAAGCGACTGTTGTAGCTTCTTGGTTCGGTATGGCGAACACTTCGGGCCATTTGGTGAAGTAGTCAATGACGACCATAAAATACTTGTTCCCCGATTCCGTTACAGGAAATGGCCCAGCTACGTCAACTGCAATTCGTTCCCACGGTGCACCGACGTTATACAGCCGCATCTTCCCGCGGCTCCTGGTCTGTGGTCCTTTTACAGCAGCGCAAGTAGTACATTTGCGGCACCAATCCTGTACATCATCTCGACAATGCAACCAGTAGAATCGTTCTCGCACTTTTGTTAAAGTCCTCTTGACACCTAGATGACCTCCTGATACGCCATCATGTACTTCACGGAGAACATCTGGTACTCTCGCTCTTGGGACAATTATCTGAAGATGGAACTCTCTACCGTTAGTCTTCTCCCATTTCCGGTAGAGTATTCCGTTTTGAAGTATCAGACTGTCCCATTGCGCCCAGTACGCCTTAGTGACAGCGCCAGTGGGCGCAACCTCACTCCAGATTGGTTTTACTTCACCCCGTTTCTTCCATGCGATGATGTGCCGAAGGTCGTCATCTCTTTCTTGAGCCTCCCTCATAGCATCATTCTCCCAGAGACCCAAAGGACTTGTTCTCGTTAGCTTTAATGCTACTTCATTAGATTCCTGCTTAACACAATGTTTGCAGTCTTCCGAACACGGCCTTCGTGAGAGTGCGTCAGCGTTCCCATGCATATTTCCGCTGCGGTGTTCCGTCTTGAAGTCATACTCCTGAAGCTGTTCAATCCATCGAGCTACTTGACCTTCAGGGTTCTTGAATTGCAGTAACCACTTCAAGGCTGCGTGATCAGTTCGCAGTAAAAACTGTCTGCCGATGAGATATTTGTTGAAATGTTGTAGCGTCTTTACAACAGCCAAGAGTTCTCTCCTTGTAACACAGTAGTTTCTCTCTGGCTTGGATAAAGATTTGCTGAAATATGCAATAACAACTTCTCTTTCACCCTGTTTTTGAGATAACACTCCTCCAATGGCCGTGTTGCTTGCATCCGTGTCGACTATAAACTGACCTTCAGTTTGTGGATAGCCTAGGATTGGTGTTTCACACAGATGTTTCTTCAGTTTCTGAAAAGAATCTTCACAAATCCCGTCCCAACTAAAATGTCGTTTATCTTCTGTCAGCCGATGTAATGGCTTGGCTATCTCTGAGAATCCCTTAACAAAACGCCTGTAGTATGAGCATAGGCCGAGGAATGCCCGCACTTCGGTTTTGTCCTTAGGGGTAGGCCATTTTTGAACTGCTTCCAGTTTTTCCGGGTCTGTCTGGATTCCATCACTGGAGATAACATGGCCGAGATAATTGACCTTATTCCTGAATAAACGACACTTTTTCGGGTTCAGCTTTAATTTGGCCCCCTCTATTTTGGCGAAAACTCGCTCCAAGTTTTGCAAATGGTCCTCGAAGTCACGGCCGATAATGATGACGTCATCTAAGTAGACCAAGCAAGCCTCTCCCACTAAGCCTGCTAGTACACACTCCATGAGTCGCTCGAATGTGGCAGGTGCGTTGCACAATCCGAAAGGCATGACGTTAAATTGCCATAAACCTTTACCGGTCGAGAAAGCTGTCTTCTCCTTGTCTTCTGGATGAATTTCCACCTGCCAGTATCCAGATTTCAGGTCTAGGGTCGAAAACCATTTCATGCCACTCAGGGTATCCAAAGTGTCGTCGATTCGAGGTAACGGATAACTATCCTTCTTGGAGACATCATTGAGACGCCTATAGTCCACACAAAACCTCGTGCTGCCATCTTTCTTCTTCACTAATACAACAGGCGAGCACCACGGACTTGCAGACGGTTCAATAATCTTATTCCTTCTCATGTCCTCCAAAAGGCCTTCAACTTCTTTTTCCTTAGCGATTGGTATCCGTCTTGCTCGTTGACGAATCGGTCTCTCGCTTCCGGTATCTATCCTGTGTTGAACCACCGACGTTCTTCCAAGGTCCCCATCGTGACTAGAGAAGATATTCGCGTAGCGCTGTAAAAACTTCTTAGCTTTCATGCCCTGCGAATAAGTTAGGTTACTCTTGCAGTCATCGAGCAGCTCAGTCACTATTCCGTAGTTGTTGCTGTTTGCTGAGTCCGCGCCTGTTATTGAACTACACTTTTTCATCCAGACGACTTCCTCGCACTTTCCAATGACGTCACCTTTGTTCAAGCAGATCTCGCGATCACCAAGATTAACAACCTTGACCACAGCGTTACTGCTCCCACTAACAAGGGTTCTCGCCGTCATCAGTTTTTGCGCCGACGTCTTGTTAGGTGTGTCTTCGATCAACACGCATCTGTTTGACTTCTGCTTTCCAGCTGGCGGCAGTTTCACCAGCACCTGAGCTTCTGCTCGTCCAGGTATAATGACTTTCCTTATACATGCGACTTTCCCGCAGGCACCTCCAAATCTCACTTCCGACACCAGTTGTTACGTGTTAGGGTTCGAACGATTTGGAGAGAAAGACCTTCTGACTCTTTTAGAGACTTTATTCACTAGCACTAGGTCCGACACAAGCACTAGGTACAAACACTTCGCACTAAGTACAAACACTAATCACTAGGTACACACAGTAAGCACTAACAATGTCCGAGGTCGTAGCCAATGTCGTAGGTTTCCGCTGGTATCACTTCTTGATCACTAGTATTCACTTCGAAGTCGCTTCGTCGTTAGCTCAAACTGAACTGACTCCGCTCGGTCTCAATCGGCCTTTTTATACCGGGCCGAGCCTACACCCAGACAGTTCTAGAACCCTCGTGCGTGTACTCGATCCTGAGTTCATTCACCTATATGTCCTCTAGCGCCATCTAGTATTGAGTGGATGTTTCACGTTGTCTTTGTAACAAAGTGGTTTGTACAGCACACAACGTGGTTCCTTCGCTCCCCGCTAGATGGCGCAAGCTCCTTTTTTGTGTACTCGTAACAATATATTATTACAAACAATTTTTTTAAACCATAGTTTATCAATTGTATTTCTTCTAATAGGATCTTGGTTTGAATTTAGTTAGATATTTAAGTTAAAAAAGGGGTGAATAGAATAGGTACATGTCTTTTGTTGTTGATAATTGTTGAGTATCTTTTGTTTTTAGGCGAACGAATAGTAAGTAAAATAATTTTTACTGCAGCACCCACTAATCATATGGCAATTTGTTCATAATCATACGTATAGTTTTAAGATGAGAGTTCAAACAAGAACTGAGTAAATTTTATAATCCATTAATAAAGTGTAGGGTCAAACATTCAACGTTGCAGGCTTAGATTTGAGCGTTGAGTGTTTTTCATTTTCACATTGCCAATATTATGTCACTCCTTCAAGAGTAATCTCTGACTTGCTTGCTGACAAAAAAGCTGTGAACATTCTTTGTATATACATTCTGTAGTATATTTAGTATCAGCACCCGTGCGAAGCCGGGGAGTGTCGCTAGTTATTTATAAATATTACTTAACATTCAATCTAGTAAACTTGAATATTGCCAAAAAGAGAGTCACATTTTCTACATCAGGGGGATATAGGAATTAATTCCTAATGGTCTGTGTTCGTTGCCTTCTTGCCCTTTAAACTCAGAAGTACAGTACTCGTCCGAACCTCACTTCGGGTGCTATGGGCCGGTGCTCAAGCCGGACATGCGATAGCTCTGTACCACCCCAAATACTAAGCTATGCGTTAAGGATGTCGACGTACTCGTAGCTACCTGCTAAGCTACCTTACTGTGTGGAGACGGAATCTGTATATCTCTACTTTTAGTCTGATATGCGATAGCTCTGTATGACCCAGGATACAAAGCTATGCGTTACGGATATCGACGCAGCTACGCGCAAAGCTGCCTTCCTGTGTAGAAACGGACTCTCTATACCTGCTACACGATCGACTCTATTTAAGCTCGATGAGCTTGAAAACTTTGATAGCGTGATTGATAATGAATTGTTTTTTTTAGCTTAATTTTTTGCTATTTGATTTTTTTACTTATTTTTATTAATATAATATTTTGCTCACGAAATTTTTTAAAAATATGCAGTATTTTAGTTATTGACCTTAATATGTTAAATATTTAGATCGACTATAGCTTAAAATCGAACTTGTACCTACTATGACCTTAACCTTACCTTGACGATGTCACAGCACTGGCTGTCGCGATGGCGGTTGCGAGTGCGATCCCCGCACTTTGCGAAACATTTGTATTGGCCATATATATGTACACAGATTTTTGCCGTCGTCTGAGCGTTTGTGCTTGTGTACCTATTGTGTGTGTTTACGGAGTCTCCGACATAGAAGTTAATCCTAATGGGAGTCGTTGAGTGTAAGGGGCTTATTAATATTTATATTTATATTATGATTATTATGACTTTTCATTTTTTTCACACACATTTCAATTAATGTCTTTGTTGGTAGGATAATATTTAATACTTTATGAAACAAGAGTAATATGACTATGCTTGAATCAATTTAGATTCGCGCTAGCAATTTTTAAGGGTTAGGGGTATTATTCAAAATATTCATACCGCAGATTGTAAGGAAAGAAAATAAAATACATTATAATTTTAACTCGAAGATAAATATTAAGTACAACACATAATTATCTAAGACGGAGTCACATTTTCTGCATCAGACGGATCTATACTTTGTTCCTGTTTCCGTTCCATTCATGCTTTTTCTTGTTTTATGAAGAATTTATTTAACGATTTAATGAACACAGATATATTCACTTAAGCACGTATATATACATGTGAGATTTTATTTTGAAACATTTGTCTATTGGCTTTAATAAAAACTTTTTGTTGGCTTTCCCAAAATACACAACGAGTTAATTTGCAAAACAAAGGACACAAAGGATGATCATAAATAGTTGAGTTGTCTTACTCGCATCAGTGTCAACCAAATTATTAAGTAACTAGCTGTGCCCCGCGGTTTCACCTGCGTTGATTTGAGGGAAAAAAAATGCTTTCCTTTTTTTTAATAGTATAAGATTTAATTAGCTTGATATATTTTCCTTAGTTTACACTAAATAAATTTCTGAACGCATGCATAAATATTTGACCAAAGAGTATATAACCACTACGTTTTATATTTGACAACCAATATATATTATGTCAATCCGTTTTAATTACTGACATTATTATACATTTTTAAAATGTAAAATACGCCACTATCCGTATATTGTGGATATATGTTGTCGATTCGAAACCTTTATTTAAATACGTTCTTTAATTTTATCGGAGAGTTTACCATATCGACGGGATGAACATTAAATGTTTGACAGTTACGAACACGAACATTATATCTCATACAAATTTTCATTCCAACATTTCAACACCTTATATCCCTTTTTTCGCATTAAAAAGTTGCCTATGTCCTTTCTCAGACTCTAGATTATCTGTATACCAAATTTCATTTAAATCTGTTCAGTAGTTTTGCCGTGATTGCGAGACAGACAGACAGACAGACAGAGTTACTTTCGCATTTATAATATTAGTATGGATTTTTTTGAACAGAGCCATCTAACGGTAGAATGCAGTAATATTTGTTTGTTCACTGTGCCATTCTATCAGAGAATGTAGTACATGATGACTGTAATTACTACAAACTAATTTTTATACTAATATTCACAATTCACAATTATTATGCATTCACAATTTAGATACCTATTTACAAGTGTGTTCATGTACCTATCTGTCACTAATTAGCAAAGCGAGTGAAATAAAATAGAATAGCAAAGCTTATAAAATAATATAGTTATCGACGACCAACTTAAAACTTAGAAACAAAACATCAAAGCAGACTGAAAAAAAATTGCGTGCTTACAAAGTACACGTGTCAGAAGTAAAACTTCTTTCGCAAACTAAGGTATCATAGTTAAATTGCGTAGGTACATGTCAGAAATGAAACTTCTTTGGCAACGCTTCAGCCTGTAAAGTCTTTGCAAACTAATTTAAAAAAGTAATAAAAAAAAACGAATTGAAAAAAAAAACAAAAAGCTAACGTCTCGCGGTGTTCCCAGGCGGTCACCCATCAAAGTACTGACCGAGCCCGACTTTGCTTAACTTCGATCATCGGACGAGAACCGGTGTATTCAATGTGCTATGGACGTTTAAAAATTCGTGACTCGTGACGCCGAGACGGGTTTGATTCGTAAAAATTTTACCTCTCATGCGCCTAAAGAAGTTTCACTTCAAAAACATATTTTGTGTGTAAATATCAGGGCGTATGAATGGTTTTAGAATTATCGACATGGTGAAGATGCCATCTGACGTCATTAGAGTTTAAGTCAAATTTTTAAATTGTTTTTCGTGGGATTTAAGGAACATACAAAAACAGTAAATTAGACGAATTAGTCGAGCCATTCTCGAGTTATACGCTTAGCAACTTTCATTTTTATTTATATAGATAGATATATAACTAGATTACGACTAGTTCATGTCTTTGTAAGTAGGATAATATTTAATACTTTATAATTATATCTTAAAAGAGGTAACATACTATACTCTTACAAATGTTAAGAAGTATTTTACAAAAGTAATAAAATAATAATTACCTATTAGAAAAAATGTACAGAAAGTCAAAGTACAAAAATATTGTTCAAAAGCTTTCCATTCTCAAACACGCTATCAAAATTTTTATTCTCGTCCCGTACACACACTTATCAAGCAATGCCATTTCAATTATAAGCTAAACTTGATCATAAGTATCTCATATTATTTAAAAAAAACCACTATTCGTATTACATATAAAACTTATAGAGTCGATTAGGAAGGGAACACTGAGAGTACATTTGTACGAAATAAAGCAACTATTAAGAGTGCTATAAACTGTAGTGGATAAAGTGTGGAACACAAGCGACATTGCATGTATTTGGTTTCTGGTTTACTCACATCACATGCAAAATAGTATATTGTACCCAATGCTTGATATATGAAGGTGTGCCCTCTACTCTACTGCGCTACTATACTGGGATTGTATGCATAGCTGAGATATGAGGGGAGCTCGATTTTACACCTCGACTGTGCTTGCTCCCTATTACGCTTGGTCTACAATACTTAGGACGAGGATCAAATCCTAGACCCCGCTGATGTAGAAAATATGAAAAAAATGACTCTTTTTTGGCTTTTGTTGTAAGCAATACTTATATATTTTTTTACTATCAATTTTTATATTGGCTGTACATATAGTTATTTATGCGAATAAATAAGCAACTAGATAAGCAACTTTTAACATTACAATTTTAATATTGAATAAATAAAGAATTAAAAAATATTTCTAAAAAGTTAAGAAAAAATATTTTTAATAAAGCGTCCCTGATAGACAGAGGTCCGCATTTTAATCTATATTATTTTGAACTTCCTTTGTAGTATATTTTAGAAAGTCTGTCATCGTATATGTCATGTTTATAATAAATACTTGACAAGTTAACATTGAACGTTTAACTCTTTAATGAAAAAAAAAACTAATTCATTCGTAATTCATATGGTAAATGTGGTTATACATACATAAAGGAAACTCAAGCGTTCTAATCGATGTATGAGCAAAATATTTATCCTGAATCACGATATCGAAGTTTTCAAGCTTGTTTTGCTTAAATAGGGTGAATCGGTAAGGGGAGACAGAGAGTCCGGTTCTACACAGTCAGGCGAATTTAACGTGCGTATTTTATTCGTCGATTTCCGCGGTGTGTGGAGACTGCAAGCCATCTTGATTGCTACGGTTGGTTAAAGGGCTCATTAACCATAGCATTCCAAGCTAGGCTCAGATGAGTAAACTTCCCCCGTACTCTCTAGCCTAGGTTGTACTAATGTCTGCCATCGCGAAGAACAAATAACACTGATGTAGAGAATGCGACTCTCGTTTTGATATTACTTTTTTTGTTTTCGCTTGTTTTCTAATTTAATATATAGTTATTATGCCGATCAGTAATACTTGTCTGATACACGGTTTCAAAAGAAGACAAAGTCAATTAAAATACAGTATAATTTCACTTAGCAATCTGTGACGCAATATAAAATGGTTATTTGTTTCATTGTTAGAGCACGTTTTAATGAATGTTGTTGTGGATAAGTGTAGTAAATCTAATGAATCGTTGACGGTTTTTAAAAATTTCAAGGCCACGCATATTTTATATTTACAAAAAAAAGAATGAATGTGATAAACAAAGAAATTATTATAGTACTGATGTAATGTAATCATTCAGCATAATAATAAGCTAATAGAGAGTTTAAGTTAAACAAAATGTTAAAAAAGAAATCTTCAACTCTAAATCAACTGTGTGTGAATTATATACTTATACCTTTTTTATTTTACATGCTAAACTTCTGCATGCGTATACAGAAAAAATAATAATAAGCTAATAGAGGGTTTAAGTTAAACAAAATGTTAAAAAAGAAATATTTGACTCTACATCACGCTTGCAAAGTTTTCAAGCCAGTGTCGCTTAAATAGAGTCGATCTATAAGCAGGTATAGAGAGTCCGTTTCTACACAGGATGGTAGCTCTACAGGTAGCTGCGTCGATACCTGTAACGCATAGCTTAGTATTGGCGCATACAGAGAGCTGTGTTGCAACTCCGCCTAATACATAAAAGTCCAATGAAGACTCAAATAGTATTCTGTGGTCTGTGGACTCGAACGAGTATTCTTACTTGTGTATATACTCGTCCACGAAGCATTGACATAGGTTCAAATGCCTAGACCCCACTGATGTAGAAAACATGACTCTCTTTTGATATATTGTTATTACCACGTTACTATTATTTAGGTAAACAACACAACTTACAACAGTGCTGTTAAGTAAATTAGCGAATTTTAACTAAGTATAATTATATTTAAGGATTAAGATCTAACAAAAAAATTATGTTTGATTTAATTTGAATTTGGTAATTCTATCGTTGTATGTTATTATTTACTTATAACGCTATCATACTGTATTTTCTGTTTCGTGCTAGCTGTAGGTAGTTAATTTTTTTGGATTATCTTGTGTATTTTGTGAATGTCAAAATTTTTCACAATGAAATCACACAGGTGTACATGGATTCAATTTACTGTATTCATGTTCATTAAATAGTTAAATAAATTCCTTTTTTAGCTTACGTTGCAAATTGTGTAAAACAGCTCTAAAAAGAACGGCTAATAAAGTTTTGGGACCAGGGTGATGGTTAAAACGTAGGCTAATGAAGTGTAGTTGACTTTAAACGAAGTAAATTTTACGATTGATTTTGAAACCGGGCGTCAGACAAATATTTCTACTCAATAACATAATGACCATCATATTATTTTACCAGATAACTTAAAAACACATAACATCAAGTTTTTCAACAAAAATAACGTCATCTCTCGTTGAAAATGGTAAATATTTAAACCACTAAACGCGTTTTATTTATTTAATGGTGCGAACGCTTCGTTGTCGTATCGAGAGATGGCGTTATTTTTGCTTCGAACTATATAGTACCTATAACGTTGTGAGCTACCTGTATAATCGACTAGAGTGCAGTGGCAATTCAAAATTAACAAAATCAATTAACAAAAATTTAATCTAAAGTACTAGCGGCCACATTTTGATAGGCAGCCTGGTCGATATTGTATATTCTCCTAATCATTAATAAAAATAAAAAGTTGGTTTTTAGCAAAACATTAAGGGCGCCTTCAAATTTGTCGCGCGGCGGCAGCGCGGCCGCAGCGCTGCTGCCGCGCGACTTTGTAAATCTATGTAAATAACAACGCGCGGTTGCAGCGCGACAGCAGCGTGGCGGCAGCGCTTATACATGCACTAATTTACGATGGGATCTCAGTCTATCATGATCGAATCTATTTAATAAAATTTTGATAAAATTCGCGAGATTAAGAACGAATTGTTTTATAAGTTATAACTGAATTTCCTACAATTAGATTTTTTCAGGTATTGTCAAGTAATTATTATTTTGCTTACATAAAAAATAGGTTTTAAAATGTGATGTAGTTTAGTACGCAACTTGTTTCTTAGTCATCTGGTAAAATTCTAATCTGTCGTTATGTTATTATGTAGGAATATTTTTCTGTTGTCCGATTGTCTGTAACAACCGCTCTGGTGTAGTGGTGCGTGAAGGTGCCTTAACACCTTGTTTGAACAGTTTGAGGGTTCGATTCCCGCTCGGGATGGACATTTTTATTTATACAAATATTTCTTTCCGGTTTTGATGTTTGTCCTTGTGGGTCATCCCTCCGTGCCTCGAAGAGCACGTTAAGCTGTCGGTTCCGGTTCTTATCATACACACTGATAGCGATTGTTACTCGAAGTAGCAAAAATATCCGCAAACCCGCAGTGGAGTAGCGCGCTGTGATAGGCTCCAATCCTTCTTCTACATGGAGTAAGACCTATGCCCAGCAGTGGGATGTTACAGACTGAATCAGACAGAGTCGTGATCGTCCAGTTGAATATAGTCATTTTAGTCCATATTTATATATCTGTGAGATTTTATTGTGGTAAATACATTTTTTCACTTTTATAAAAAAAAAAATGTTGGCCATTTCAAAATACACAACGAGTTAATTTACAAAACAAAAGACACAAAGGATAGTCCATATTTTTTGTTGAGTTCTGAGAATCGAAAAAACAAAAAATATATTTTCAATTCTTTTTTTTGTGTTTCCCACACATGAGGAAATTCTAAAATGTTTTTTATTATCATATCAAAATTTCGATCCAGCATTTTTTAAATATATTTTTAAATTAAAATTATTGTCTTCAATTTTGTTACTTTTTATAACACCTTGGGGGCAGCGGTCACAACGTTGTTTATTTGAACGTAAGCTCACGGATTCGATCCCCGCTCATATCACATACCAAACATTTATATGGGCCATAGTAATTTTTTCCCTGGTCTGAGCATTTTCTTGTATTCTGTAAGTTTCCGGTCTCCGGATACACGTGAAAATCCATCTGGACGTCGTTGAGTCTGAAGCGTAGAGACTAAAGATTTATTTGCAGTTGAAATATCATGAAATAAGAAATAGTTTTGAGTTACAAGAACTGTGCATGACAAAATAAGGGGAAAAAACTAAATTTTAAAGTAAACTCCTTGAACAGAGCCATCTAACGGTAGAATGCGGCTATAGTTATTGGTTTCATAATTATATTGAATATTGGCTAGTTTGACCGTAGCGAAGCTATTTTGCAGATCTATCAGACAATGTACATGATAACTGTACATGTTTGGGTATAGTCCGGCAGAATGAGGAACTATTTTATTGATAAACTAATTTTTATAGTAATATAATTGCATTCACAATTTCAATCCATACTAATATTATAAATGCGAAAGTATCTCTGTCTGTCTGTCTGTCTGTCGCGCAATCACGCCAAAACTACTGAACAGATTTAAGTAAAATTTGGTATGCAGATAGTCTAGAGTCTGAGAAAGGACATAGGCTACTTTTTAATGCGAATAAAAGGGTGTAAGAGGTTGAAAGGTGGGAATGAAAATTTGTATGGAACTATGTTCGTGTTTCGTAACTGTCAAACATTTAATGTTCATCCCGTCGATATGGTAAACTCTCCGATAAAATTAAAGAACGTATTTAAATAAAGGTTTCGAATCGACAACATATATCCACAATATACGGATAGTGGCGTATTTTACATTTTAAAAATGTATAATAATGTCAGTAATGAAAACGGATTGACATAATATATATTGGTTGTCAAATATAAAACGTAGTGGTTATAATTATACTCTTTGGTCAAATATTTATGCGTGCGTTCAGAAATTTATTTAGTGTAAACTAAGGATCAAGCTAATTAAATCAAGCTAATTAAATCTTATACTATTAAAAAAAGGAAAGCATTTTTTTCCCTCAAATCAACGCAGGTGAAACCGCGGGGGGGCACAGCTAGTATTTACATATTTGTTCATATATCTGTCACTAATTAGTAATTAGCAAAGCTAATAAAATAAAATACAATAGAAACAACACATCCTAAATCGCGATATCAAAGTTTTCAATATCGTATTGGTTAAATAGAGTCGATCGGGAACAATAGCTCGAGAGTCCGGCTCTACACAGTAAGGCGGTTACCGAACGAGACGTCACAGACACAAAGCATTTCACTGATGTAGAACATTTGACTCTTGTAAACATTTTGTTTCAGAACATAAGAGCAAAATTTTTTTTTTTTTGTAGTTATAAATATTGACTTCCTTTTTTATATTTTGCTCTGATCTTACTTTTCTTCACTTATTAAAATAACAACCGATATTTTGTTAAATTATTAAGTAACGATTAATGATATACACCGACTTATATTTTTATGTTTGATGCATTACAAAGAATCTTTAGAATTTATTGTTCTCTATGTCGTGGTATCTGTAGTAATGAATAGATGTCTCTGTTGTTCTGAGTTTGGACGAGACTTTGGCTTTAGGTTGTATTTTTTTAGTAAAACTTTATTCAAGATCTACTAATTTTAGTTCAACTTTAGGTAACGTTAAGTTCATTTAAATAGTTATTTATATAAGCACAAACATGAAAATAGATACCACTAGGAAAATTGCGTGCGTACAAAGTAAATAATATGTCAGAAGTGAAACTTCTTTGGCAAACTAATTAAAAAAAAAAAAGATTATTAGAAAACTAATTGAAAATATATTAAAAACAACTAATTGAAAAAAAACAAACAAAAAGCCAACGTCACGCGGTGTTCCCAGGCGGTCACCCATCCAAGCCTAAAAAAACACGAAATTTCTAAAGAACTCATGAAGTTTTTCAATTTAATTTTTACAATATTTAAAATAAATTTAGAAAAACACAAAAAGAGAGTCACATTTTCTACATCAGTGGGGCTTAGGAATTTTGTTCCTATTGCTTGGACCATGACCATTAAATGTTCTTTTCTAGTCAGACTCGCGCAGTATATAGGTACTCTTTCGAACCTTACTTCAGGTGCTATGGGCCGGAGCTTAAGCCGGACTTCCGATAGCTCTGTATCCCCCCAAATACTAAACTATGCATTATGGATGTCGACGGACTCGCAGCTAGCCAGCCGCTAAGCTAACTTCATTTGTAAGGACTTCTGGTCACATAGCTCTGTATTCCCCGAAATACTAACATGCAAGTTACGGATATCGACGCAGCTACCCGTAAAGCTGCCTTCCTGTGTAGAAACGGACTCTCTATACCTGCTACACGATCGACTCTATTTAAGCTCGATGAGCTTGAAAACTTTGATAGCGTGATTGAGAATGAATTGTTTTTTTAGCCGAATTTCTTGCAATCAAATATTTTATTTAATATTTTCACGTATTTTCAAGTAATCATTATTTTGCTTACATAAAATTGTTTTTAAAATGTGTTTTAATTTAGAATGTTGCTTGTTTTTTAGTTATCTACTAAATAATATTCTAATCGCTATGTTGTCGAGTACCTATAATTATTTATCTGATGCTCGGTTCTAGGTAACTTCCTTAAACTCTGTTCCACTTCATTAGCCATTGTGTGAACCGTTATTTGGTCCCATTAGTAAATCGAGTCTATAATATTACTAGCTGACCTGGCGAACTTCGTACCCCCTTTTTTTTCTTAAATATAATAATTACATATACCAAAATAAAATATAGCCTATCTTTCAAGTTGGATCAAACTGCACACGGTGTGCAAATTTGATTAAAATCGGTTAAGTGGTTTAGGAGTCCCACTTCTGTGGTCTGTGAGGACTTGAGGAGTCCATTGAGGACAAACATTGTGACACGAGATTTATATATATTAAGATCTGTGAGATTTCATTGCGATATAAGTAGGTACTTATATACGTATTTTCGCTTCAACAAAAAAAAATATTGACCTTCACACAATATAGGTACAACGAGTTAATTTACAAAACAAAGCATTTGTATACCTGTGTGCAAAAAAAGCATAAAAGAAGAGTCCTAAATGTTTGAATTCCAAGAAACGACAAAACATGCACTTACAATAGAGCGTCAAAACTTTTGAGTAGATATATCTAAGGGCCTATGCAAACCGCGTTTTTTTAACGCGATACAGACGCGATGCAAACGCACGTGTGACGCGATACAAACGCGATGCAAACGCGCGTATGTCGCGATACAAACGCACCGTCGACGCGCGTTTGAATCGATACAAACGCCAACAAACTGCTCTGTAGGATAAAAACGCGCCGTCGACGCGCGTGTCACGCGATACAGACGCGATGCAAACGCGCGTGTGTCGCGATACAAACGCGCCGTCGACGCGCGTTTTAGAAACGCGCGTCGACAGCGCGTTTAAAAAACGTGGTTTGCATAGGCCCTAATTATGCGTATTTACTTGACTTTTTTTCGTCGATTTACGTTTACCGCATAACTTTTCACTGGATGTACCAATTTTGATAATTCTTATTTTAGTTAAAAGCTGACGCTTGCCATGTAGTTTCAACTTTCATTCAAATTTGATTGAGATTTGATAAACACTTCTTGAGTTATACCAAATAATGTGTATTTACTAGACTGTTTTCTCGTTGTTTCATACTTTACAACTTTTTACTGGGTACACCGATTTTGATGTTTGTTGTACATATCAAAAGCTAATACTTGTCATGTGGTCCCATTTAAAAACGATTGAGATACAATGAGCATTTTATGAGTAATCTTTGATGACGCGTATTTACATGACGGTGCGGGGACGTGCCTATGGTCATGTTCAATACTTTGTAACAACGCCATCTATCAAATACAATAAGTACTTTTTTAATGTTCTTTGATGACGCGTAGGTATTTATGAGACGTTACCTACATACTTTGTCGCAACGCCATCTATCAGATATCCAGTAAATCTACTTCGGTGAATATCGACCAATTAATGATGTGACGTGGCCACATCTACTATAACTAGGCTAAAAATACTACTAATAAAAATAGCTATGACCACTTTTGATACAATACAAGATGTACAAAGGCGATCTTATCGCTATAAAGAGCGATTTCTTCCAGATAACCTTTGGGCACAGGACACGATACAGTAGCAGCGGTTAGAAGTGTGCACATATTAAGGAGGAAAAAAACAATAATAAATAACATAAACTTAAAATACATACATGTAAATAAATAAATATTTTATAATAATAACAGTATTTGAAAGAATTAACGTAAGCAATTTTACCGATTCGTTATGCAGATGTGATCTAAAGGGCGCCATACACGGCGAAGATACTACAGGTAATAATTATGTTATCTTAACATACAGTATCTTCGTCGTGTATGGCGCCCTTTAGGTCGCATCTGCATAACGAATCGGCGCCTGTCGGTAGAAGCCATAAATTAATAATTTCACGAAATGCTGTCCTTTTGATAATACAATCTTTTATAGACTCCGGCTCGAAACATGAGGCGAACTTTCTGTACCTATTCGTCATAATATAGAGAATTCCACTGATGCGAGAAATTCCACTCTCTATTTTTCACTGTTATCTCATTGTTTTATTAGGCATTTATTTGGACGTCACTGCAATCTAAGTCACTACTTATCTATTGTTAATGACATCATAGTAATTATTAGTAATGCTTCCTTTTTTGTTGTTCTTTTTTTACTTTAAAAAAAAATGTTATCTTTTTTAAACAGGTGATTCAATTGTGATAAAGCTGCTTCGGACAAAGAATGACGTGAATTAAGTAACTATAATAACGTTAACGTGGGCTGGTCATCTTTGTCGCAGGACCGATGGCCGTTGGAGCAGACGTGTCCTGGAGTGGAGACCGCGTATTGGCAAACGCACGCAGTGTGGGACGTCCTCCGGCCCGCTGGACCGACGATCTACGTAAGATTGCCGGTGTAGGCTGGATGAGGAGTGCGGAAAACCGGGATGTCTGGCGCGAGCTTGGGGAGGCCTATGTCCAGCAGTGGACTGCGATAGGCTGATTTGATTGATTGGTTGATTGAACGTTTTTGTGTGGCAAGCTGTTGCAATGAAGGAGCCAACGAACATTCGTGTGTATCAATATAATATAGTGCATAGTGCGTTCAACGAAAGGATAATAATACCAGACGTAAACAAACCAAATGTCAAGTCATTCGCCGAGCGATGTAGAATCTTGTAACCTTTTTTATTGCTATTTGAAAAGTATTAAATCTTATATAATGATATTATTTATTCTATGTATCGCTTCGGGACACGGAATGAAATATAAATAAAGAAACGTTTCACATTCAACGGGTCCTGTAGGATTTTCTCTTGTGTCGGAGGTCCAGAAACACACACAATACACAAGCACAAACGCCCAGACCACGAAAAACATCTACATGGCCAATACAATTGTCTATCGTGAGCGGGGATCGAACCCGCGACCGCCGGTGCAACAGCCTGTGCTGTGACCGCTGCGCCAACGCGTCGTCAAAAATAACTGCAAAATCAAAGGGACGTCCGAATATTTTCAAACACATAGTCTCATTTGACCTTGCCCGTCCCTAGCCGAGAGCCGTGCAGCAGATAGCAAATAGACAAGATAGAAAGAGATAGACTATACATATTTTGGTTGTTAGCAGGGGCGTAGCTACCGCCGTATCAGCCGTATCAATGATACGGGGCCCCCGGGCTACAGGGGCCCCTAACGTCTATAAGCAAAAAAAATCGTAAAATATTATCCACGATGTTACTTAAATTCGTGCTTCCCGGGAAAAAGCATATTAAAAAAACTGTCATACGTGCCTATAGAGTTTTCACTTCAGAAATGACAAAAGTCAAAAAGTAATCTCTTTTTTTTCATCAGTTATTGCAGGATTCAGTTAATCTTCATGAACAATCAATTGCTCTGAAAACATGCTTAAAATGTAAAATCCGAAATTCAAAAAATTCATTCCATTAAGGAACTCCTGGAATTGTTGCTGATAAAATTCAATAGTCTTGCATCCAGTTTTACGTTTGGTAATTACATCATGCTAAACAGTCGTTTTCTCCAGTGTATCATCCAGCTTCAAACGGGGCAGCAGAGAATGCCGTCAAACTATGCAAGCGAGCAATAAAGAAAGCCATCCGAGATGACGTAGATATCGACACAGCGTTACAAACATACCTACTAGCTTATAGAAATAGTATTCAAAGCACAACAGGGGAAAGCCCTGCAATGCTGTTGCGGCGCAGGCAGTTGCGGTCGCGTTTAGACATCTTGCGTGGAGATCACGCGCGTCAAAACCAGGTGGAGGAGGCACAGCGCCGGCAAATGACGAGCTCCGGCGCTGAGCCGCCCCGACAGCTCGCGGCGGGCGATGCGGTGTGGGCTAGGAACTACGGAAGTCAGGACAAATGGTTAAAGGGAACAGTTATAAGTCAGTAAGGTAGGTTTGTAGTAAATAGTGATGACGGTCGACTTCTAACGATACATAACGATCAGATTAGGCGCAGACTTCGACGTTCTAGTCTAATGTACCCAAGTACAACGCCCGAGGAGGACAAAGAGGATGTCGTCGAGCAACAGCAGCCACCGACAGTAGCGACGCCGAGGAATAGGGAGGGGACGGGTAGTGGTGAAGTAGGAGATCAGGAACCACCGCTGGTGACTGATGCATCGGTAACAAAGGATTCGCCAACCCGTAACGTAAGCGCGCCACACTCACCGTTGATTAATAAGGAATCACCGACCGCACCTACCGCGAATCCCGTGAAGCGTCCCACCCGTATTCGTAAGGAGCCGGTTAGATATGGGTTTGAATTTGATTAGGCTAGTTATTTGAGAATATTAATCATTAAGATACATACTTAATCATGTTTAATATAGCGTCATGGTATTTAAGTAGTTAGTGTGGATGTAATAGATATAAGTTAGATTTAAGTTTTCTTAATAAGTTTAAGTGAGGAGGTGTGATGTAGGTAGTACCTATGTATTTAATTAATTAGTTGAGGGTAAGATAAATATTGTTTTGTAAGCCAGTCTCTCATTGAAGCTGTTAAGTATCGGTCGTAGTTTCCTTTTACTAAGCTCCCGTATGATCCCAGGCATCCAGAGATTTTCCACTATTCTTGACCCTTCCAGTTATAACCGCAACAGCTGAAAGAAGTTTTTCAAAACTAAACTGAACAAAAATTACCTAAGGACTTCGACGAGACAGGAACGGCTATCAGACTTGTCACTATTGTCTATTCTAGGAGGAAGTGATAACTTATATTAAATAAATATTTATTTTTATTAAATGCAAGCATTTTTGTTTATTTTGTGAGAAATCGTTACCCTAATTACGTTTGCGGCGGTCAGGAGGTCGAAAAGAAAACCACATAATTATTAATTATGTATTAATTCGATATTCATACAATCTTACAACTACATCCTATAACTAACGTAATATTGTATCAATGCGATATTAATACAATAATGATACTAAAACTACATCTTATAACTAACGACTACTTCAGTCGATGTGAGACTAAAGAGTGATTAAAATAATATTACATTTAATAAAATTACAAATTAAAACAGTGGGGCATTGAAAGGCTAATACGGGGAAATCGGCGAGTGTGGAAAACTCGTACGGTGGTCGCCAGGTAGCCACCAGGTGTTCGCTTGGGAAGATTCCGTCAATTTGGTACGTCAGCATATTCGTGGGATCAAGGTTCCGTAACACCCTTCATTGGGGCCCCCCAACTAGTTTTGATACGGGGCCCCTCCAAGGCACGCTACGCCACTGGTTGTTAGGTCTTCGCTACGAGTAAATGATGGGCATTGTTTATGTCTGGTATCTCCTAGGATGAAGATACTTCATCCTAGGGTATCTCCTTTCGTTGAACGCACATCTTGACATGGGGATCTATTTATTTATTACTAGCTACTGTGCCCGCGACTTCGTCCGCGTGGAATTGAACAAAAAGTTATTGTTCGCGGTTATAAAAAGAAAATTCTAAAATAAAAGTTGCCTAAGTTACACCTTATTGCATCAGCTATCTGCCTGTGAAAGTCCCGTTAAAATCGGTCTAGCCGTTTCAAAGATTAGCCGGAACAAACACACAGACAGACAAAAATTGTAAAAAATGTTATTTTGGTTTATGTACCGTGTATAGATCCATATGCATTTAGTAAAAAGCGGTTATTTTAATATTACAAACAGACACTCCAATTTTATTTATTTGTATAGATATGTATAGGCTTCAAAAGCACTTCTGACTTGTTCTTACGTTTTTATTAATACTCGTAGTAAACATAAGCGAAATCAAAACTTTAAAATAAAAAAAACTAGACCTCTAAAGTAGTTATAAGTCGTCATTTTACGATTTTAAATATGATGGAAGTTTTAAATTAATTATTAGTAGGATTGCTGTTGCGTGACGCCGCGTTGGCGCAGCGGTAACAGCACTGGATTGCGATTGGCTGTGCGCGGGCGGTTGCGGGTTCGATCCCCACATACGACAACATTTGTATTGGCCATACAGATGTTTGCCGTGGTCTGGGTGTTTGTGCAGTCCTTGTGGGTCTCCCCACCGTGCCTCGGAGAGCACGTTAAGCCGTCGGTCCCGGTTGTTATCATGTACACCTGATAGCGATCGTTACTCATAGTAGGGAATATATCCGCCAACCCGCATTGGAGCAGCGTGGTGGATTAAGCTCCGATCCTTCTCCTACATGGGGAAGGGGCCTATGCCCAACGGTGGGATATTACAGGCTGAATCGTGATCGAGGATTGCTATTTAGTTTTATAATTAGATTTAAGGTAAATTAAAATTTGAAATTTCCTAAAGAGATTCTGCTTGTAATATTAAACATAACTCATTCTATTTAACTATTTATTGAAGACTACATGTTTTACAATACTTAATTTCACACTAAAATCGACAATATATAGGTGTATCCAAAGTATTCGAATAGTGCGTATTTAGAATAATGTCAGTAATGATTTAATGAACATTGAAGTGAGAATCATGTGAGAATAGATTTATTATATCCATGGTAATCAAAATATATTGACAATAATTATTGACACAATTATAATTATATTTGTTGTCAAATATTTATGGGTGGGTTCAAAATTTATTTTGTGTAAACAGCTTTCTTCATTTTCAACAAGATATCACATTATATGATATAGATATTTTGGTTATTCAATATCAATATATGAATTTATATTTATACTAGCTGACCTGGCGAACTTCGTACCGCCTTTTTTTCTTAAATATAATAATTACATATACCAAAATAAAATATAGCCTATCTTCCAAGTTGGATCAAACTGCACACGGTGTGCAAATTTGATTAAAATCGGTTAAGTGGTTTAGGAGTCCATTGAGGACAAACATTGTGACACGAGATTTATATATATTAAGACTAGCTTCTGCGCGCGACTTCGTCGGCGTGGACTCCGCTCCTATAGGTCTTAGCGTGATGATACATAGCCTATAGCCTTCCTCGATAAATGGGCTATCTAACACTGAAAGAATTTTTCAAATCGGCCCAGTAGTTCCAGAGATTACCGCGTTCAAACAAACAAACAAACAAACTCTTCAGCTTTATATATTAAGTACTAGCTTCTGCGCGCGACTTCGTCGGCGTGGACTCCGCTCCTATTGGTCTTAGCGTGATGATATATAGCCTATAGCCTTCCTCGATAAATGGGCTATCTAACACTGAAAGAATTTTTCAAATCGGACCAGTAGATCCTGAGATTAGCGCGTTCAAACAAACAAACAAACAATCAAACAAACTCTTCAGCTTTATTATATTAGTATAGATATAGATTATAAACTATTAAAACTAGGTACCTACTGGTGCGTAGTAGGTACTACTAATCTGTGGTACTGGTTCAAATTGAAAAATTATTGTTGTGTTAGATAGTCCATTTCCCGACTAAGAATATACCTACAACATTTTAATACCTTTTTAACTTAAATTAACGCTAGTACTTAATAAACAAGTATAATTAGAAGGATTCGCATAATATGTAATTGAATACTATTCTAATCTACAAAATTCCCTAACTTGCTATTTAATATTATCAGTTAGAGTATTAGGAAAAAGTTAAAAAAAAAAATTTTTATCTTTTAACAATCAAGATACAGCATATGTTATTTAAACAATTGTGTTAAAAAACTGACTTTCATTTTTATCAACAAGAAATACAACGTAGATAGACGAAAAAAATATTCAATTCAAAACTCATTATTAGAAATAACACAAAAAGTACCTACTCTTCAGATCCTTATCAAATTTAAATGTGACCGAACGACTCACTAGTTATTACTATTACAATGTTAGTCCATTGAAAAGTTACATTTGGGGTTGCGTTTGTCAGAGGACGCAATTTTATTTTTTAGATATGAAGGGGGGGCTAGTCTAATGTTAAATCCAAGTTTGTGGGTTTGTAGTCCTTGTGCAACGGCCGCCATCTTGGAAAAAGAGGTTCAAATGGTTTTTTCGTTTATCTGCAAAACTATAAGTCTCACAAAAAAAATTATTTAACATATTTGTTGCAAATAAAATTATCTATAACTTATGTTCAGTAACTTTTAGTCGCAGAGTCATAAATAAAAAAGTTATAAGTGAAAAACCATAAAAATCTAAGATAAAAAAATCTATTTGTCGATAAAACTTTTTTCTACTCATTTTACAAAAAAATAATATCAGACCATTTTTATAGATAGTATTTTAAGGAACAATTTTTATCAGAAACATTTTTAAATTTATTTATTATTTAAGGTTTTACAGCGCTGCGAAACGAATACTATTCTTCAAGTATTTGTAACTATACATGAATACTCGTATATTTTGCCATAATTTTTAATGACCTTGATATTTTTTATGATGATCTTTTTAATTATTGATAGTAAAATATTGTTAATATATAAATAATTCTTGATTTGACACTCTACCTACGGGGTAAAGTCTGGAGGCGCGTTTCTTTTATGCGCGTGATTTTCTAAATCACAACTACTCTGTCCTCGGTATTTTTGATGGACCAAGCTGCGGCTCAGCGGCTGGCCGGCTTACTATATTAAATACTTGAGGGGGAACCGGAGAAGGAAGTTAGCAAGAAGTGTGAAGTGGTTTTATGTACGGAGACCTTATTGCGTATATCTTGCTGTTTCTCCATGCTTTTTCATGATGTGACATAATTTCAGGTTCTTACAATATGGGTAAACTCAAATTTCTGAAAACCCTGGAGAAACATATAGAGTTAGCAAGTGGAACGGCGTTGTTCCTCAACAAGAGAGTTGACCTTGCACTGTTCACTATCATTAGTGAACGTTTTTTTATCATTATTTATGGGGAGACTTGCAGCAAAATAATGGAGCTCTCGAAATTAATTGAAGAAAATGATTTACACACATTTTGACATTTACGCCACTTTCTTCTTCGGTACTCCCTCAAGTATTTAATATAGAAAGCCAACGAGCCACTCGCCGCAAGATCAAGGACAGTAGTTGTGATTTAGAAAATCGCCGTGGATTATGCCTACTGCGGATACCACGTAAAAAAAATGTGCCTCCAGACTCCACCTCGTAGGTAGTGTCAAATCAAGAATTATTTATATATTAACAATATTTTACTATCAATAATTAAAAAGATCATCATAAAAAAATAACAAGGTGATTAAAAATTAGGACAAATCATGAATATTTATATTTATATTCACGTATTGTTATGAATACTGAAGAATTGTGTTCGTTTCGCAGCGCTGTAAAACCTTAAATAATAAATAAATTTAAAAACGTATAGAATAAAAATTGTTCCTTAAAACACCGTCTATAAAAATGGTCTGATATTATTTTTTTGTAAAATGATTTTAAAAAAAGTTTTATCAACAAATACATTTCTCTCAAATTTTTATGGATTTTCGCTTATAACTTTTTTATTTACAATTCTACGACTAAAAATTACTGAACATAAGTTGTAGATAATTTTATTTGCAACAAAAAATGTTACATAATTTTTTTGTGAGACTTAAAGTTTGGCAGATAAACCATAAAAACCATTTGAACCACTTTTTCCAAGATTGCGGCCGTTGCACAAGGACTACAAACCCACAAACTTGGATTTAACATTAGACTAACCCCACCTTCATATCTAAAAAATAAAATTGCGTCCTCTGACAAACGCAAGGTAAGCCCAAAAAAATGTAACATTTCAATGGACTATGTACTCTGTGCTAGATATCGATTACAAAAATAATTATCAAAATCGATACACCCAGTAACTAGTTATTAGGAAACACATTTAAAATAAACCGTCGAATTAAGAACCTGTTCCTTTTATTCAAGCCGGCAAAAAAAAACAATTGACTGTTTAAAACGAACTGACGTTTTAAACGGAATAATGTTTGTTAGCATTTTTTTTATTGTGTAGTGTTGTAACAAAATTTGTGGTAGCTCACAAACGAAAAAAAACCGACTTCAATTACATCGACAAGTAATACAACGTAGGAAGAAGAAGTCGAGTAAATACGCGTTATCAAACATTACTCAAAAAGTTGTAATCAAATCTCGATGAAATTTAAATTTGATCATATTATAAACATCATCTTTCGATTAAATTAAAAATCATCAAAATCGGTATACCCAGTAAAAAGTTATGCGGTATAATACAACTTCGACGAAAAAATAGTCAATTAAAAACGCATTATTAGATATAACTCGAAAGGTACTCGTTAGATCTCGAATAAATTTAAATGGGGCCAAATGACACGCATCACCTTTCAATTAATTTTTTTTTATCAAAATCGGTCCACTCAGTCGAAAGTTCTGAAGTAACATACAAAAAAAATGCAACCTCCTCCTTTTTTGCAAGTCGGTCAAAAATATCCTAGCTATTTTCACGTTAGTTCCTAACTTCCTACACCAATAATAAAAACGGCGAGACTATACAATTTACTTATTTTTCAATAGTGTAAGTAGTTAATGCTATTTTCCTAAAAAGATAAATATTATATATCTAAAAATAAACGTACAGCAATCACGTGAGTTTAATTAATCTCTTAAAAATTAAAATAAATATTTAATTATTAAAATTATTTATTTATTAGTAATAAAATAAATTGTTTGTTTAATTTTTTAATCAAAGAATTTATTAAAAAATCGCGTAGCATAAATTGTAAGTTTTAGTAGACTACAAAGTAGTATACAGTGGTGAAACATAATAAACTGTTATCAAAAAATACGCTCTAGGGGACACAGCTAAGTAGCTCTACAAACTATAACATTAATTAATTAATAAGGGATTATTTGTCCCTATGTAGGTAATATAATGTTTAAAAGTCATCCTATATGGATTTTCTTAACTCAGCGCAGACAAATCTATTAATATTTAATGTTATTTCAATATGTATAAGTACATGTATACTGTTCTCTACAAAAAAAAATATTGTATTCTATTTTCCCTCCTACTGTTAGTTATTCGTAACTTATGGTCAGAATAAAATTTATTAACGCTGAAACATCCTCATAGTTTACTTCGCATCTCTTTAATTGTGTTTCTTTTATTTTTTATTTAATTAATTTTAAAAGCATTATTAAAATTTGGGAAAAGTTTTAAATACTATAAAAGAGAGTCAAATTTTCTACAGCAGTGGTGTTGAGGAACTCGTGTCCTCGTTTCATAGACCACAAAGGGCGTATATATACCTCGAAAGTGTCAAGGACATCCATTTGAATTAAGTCTGCTATAAGAAGCTTCACCTGCTATACATATAGCGACCGACCATCGATTTAACCGCGGTAGCCCCAGCACACTACGCGCGATCCACGTGCGGAGCTTAGCGCAGCCCTCCGCGACGACTGCCCCACTGTGTAGAAACGGACTCTCCGCTAGTCTGAATTGACAGCTGTATATATACTAAGCGCGCTTGAAAACATCGATAGCGCGATTCAGGATCTTGTTCGCGTAGTTTCAACGTTCTATTTTTGACGTTTTTATTTTTTAATATTTATATTATAAGAACAGGTTATACTTTTTATTAAACGTGTCAAAACACCAAATCGGATTTAATATTTATAATAAAATTATTTAAAACTAGAAAAGTATTGCGTTTAACAAAATTTTACTATTATTTAATTGATATTAAAAATATTTACTTAGAAGTATATATGTATGTATGTTATGCATATTAATTATTATTGTAACGATTATATTTATACGAGTACTAGCTGACCTGGCGAACTTCGTACCGCCTTTTTTTTTCTTAAATATAATAATTACATATACCAAAATAAAATATAGCCTATCTTTCAAGTTGGATCAAACTGCACACGGTGTGCAAATTTGATTATAATCGGTTAAGTGGTTTAGGAGTCCATTGAGGACAAACATTGTGACACGAGATTTATATAATATTAAGATTATGCGTGTTCATTGATTTGAATTAATAGTCTAGTAATAATAATAATAATAAGATTTATTTCAATAAACATTTTTAACAAGTTTAAAGCAAACAACAAAGCAATAATTACCTACAATAGTTTGAATGTACTATTCATTTAAATACTTAGATATAATTATAGAGATTAGATAAGTATTTAATTATTTATACTTGAATTTACTATGGGCGTTGCTTTTCACTTTTCTTACGCAACTGAGCGATACATAAATTGTTTCTGTCGCAGTAATGTGTAACCTTATCTCTATAATCTATATCAGACTATTATCATTTATTTATAAGTATTAAATAAATGTACTAAACGTACACGCACAGTCGTCTGTTTATAGGGATAGCAAGTAGCAACTTAATGTCTGTAGGTATGTATATAGTCATTTTTTATGAAATCTACACAAAACACAATACACTTACAAGTATTACAGCCAGACTCGAGGCGGGACGCCAACCCAAAACCCTTGGAGCAGAAAGCAATGCCTTTGTCAACAGCGCTTAAAGGCTAGTTAATATGTTTTGACTAGCTCGACGGCGCAATGTGCCCTGCTTTAAGTTCTGGGGTTTGTGAATTCGATTCCAGCCCCGAGTGTGAGTGTAATATACGAATTTATTTAATACTAGCTGCTGCGCCCGCGACTTCGTCCGCGTGGAATTAAACAAAAAAGTTATTGTTCAGTTCGCAGACTTGTAACAAAAAAAAACTAAAATAAAAGTAGCCTAAGTTACGCCTTATTACATCAGCTATCTGACAGTGAAAGTCCTGTCAAAATCGGTCCAGCCGTTTCAGAAATTAGCCGGAACAAACAGACAGACAGACAGACAAAAATTGTAAAAAATGTTATTTTGGTATATGTACCGAGTATACATCCATATGCATTTAGTAAAAAGCGTTTATTTTAATATTAAAAACAGACACTCTAATTTTATTTATTAGTATAAGTAGATATAGATGTTCTAGCTGCCCGTACAGACTTCGTACTGTCAATAGTTTATAACTTTTAACTTTTTTGTAATAAAACCTTCCGTGGACCTTAAAGATCGTACAAAAAAATGAATTAGCCAAATTGGTCGAGCCATTCTCGAGTTATGCGCTTAGCAACATTCATTTTTATTTATATGATAGATTTATGTGTTTATTTATCGAAAAAATTTATTTAGTTGGCTGGTGTCTATAACACAACTTACCTAAAATATATTAATATTTTATATTTTATTATTTATATATTTTTTCCGCCGATAAACTGTCACTTCCGCCGATAAACTGTCACTTTCCGCCGATAAACTGTCACTCAGTTTGGCGGGTTTAGAAATTGTAAAATAATAATTTGATCAAAACATGAATAATAATTGATTATTATATAAAATACTAGCTGACCCGGCGAACTTCGTACCGCCTAACAGTCGATTCTTTAAAATACGAAAAAAATAAAATCAGAAAACTTAAAATTATTTCAATTTCACGCGTTAGCTGACCTGGCGAACTTTGTAGCGCCTTATTTTTTTCCTAAATATAAAAATTACATATCATATTTTAAAATAAAATAAATAAGCCCCTATTTTTCAAGTTGGATCAAACTGCACACATGACTGAAAAAAATTAATATACAAAGATTACGCGTCACGTTGTTTGTCCACGTTAAATTCAAGAAAAAAAATAAGGCGGTACGACGTTCGCCAGGTCGGCTAGTAAATTATATTACATATTTAATTATTACATTATGTATTTTTTGGATTTTTTTAACCAACCCGTTGGCGCAGTTTGTAGTGAACCTGCTTTCTGCCCCGGGGGTTGTGGGTTCGATTCCCACCCTGAGTCTGGGTGTAATATATATATTTATTTATTTATGTATTATTTATAAGTAGTTTGTCGAAAAAAAAATAAGTAGCTATACCAGTCGGCTGTTACCTATATCACAAGCATTGAGTTGCTTACTTTAGGAACAGACGACCGTCTGTGTATTGTGTAGATATTTATTTATTTATTATTGCATACGAATAATTGTGAGAAAAATTTAATTTTATATAATTAAAATTAATAAAATTAGCTTTTTACCAGGTCTACCGATTTTGATTAAAGATCGAGAATTGACGGTTACTTTTTGAGTTATTTCTAATAATGAGTATTTAATTGATTATTTTTTCCACTACTTGTCAATGTAAATGGAAGTCGGTTTTTTTTCGTTTGGGAGCAAACACAATTATTTTAAAGACAGTTATAAATTTAAAAAATACGTAAAAAATATTTATTTAAATATAATTATGCAAAGGAATTTTAATCAAGAAAGGGCTACCTTGTTTTTGTGTGACTCCCCTCATCCGCGTGCAGATGACGTGAACCATTAACGACCTTAACATTCATAGTTTAAGGTACTTTTTTGAATGTTTGAAACAAAAAAAAAGTAGACAAACGGGTACCAAAGATTTTGTATGGTATTTTTCACCTATACAAAAATAATCTAAATAAAAATAAGCCGGGCGTTTGCACCAAATTGTATAATTCTTTTGTGTTCGTTATTTTCAATACAAGGTGCGGTAGGTTATAAAAGAAAACAAAAAAAAATCGATTTATTTTATAAATGTACGAGTATATAACCCTCAGACCAAAGACGGGCAGCAGCGTCTTCGGTGCGACAAAGCCAGCCCTGCGGTCACCAACCCGCCTGCCCAGCGTGGTGACTATGAGCAAAACACATGAGTTCGCGTCATAATGTCGGGCGCGAACTTGTGGAGGCCTATGTCCAACAGTGGACTGTGATAAGCTGTAGTGGTGGTGGGGGAGTACATAAAAGAACACAGATTGACACGGGGCGGGGTTCCAAGTTTCCAACCCATAGCTCTGGACCAGACGAACTGCTAGCTACGCTTACGGGCTAGTCAGCTAGTCGATATAGGCATACTTATATGAAATTACTTTTGCATATATAAATAACATGTATAATTATATATAAGAGTAGCTATGTATTACATAACGATGCACTAGATATCTAGAGATTCCTCAAATGCCTTACATAACCTCAACTATAGCTGTATGCGGTCTCGTAACTGGCCAGTTTATTGGCAATAATGTGGAAGCCCACTTAAGGAAGATGCGAAGTATGGTTTAAAGTGTAAGGAAAAGCGTTTATTTTGAAAAAATAAATAAAAAATCTATATTCGAGTAGGCTTTAAAAGTATTTTGGAGTCGTTATTTTTAAGTATAACTAAATTATATAATCAATTCATCATCATCATCATCATCATCAGCATCATCATCATCATCATCCAAAAGTAAAGATGATAAAAATAAACTATCAGAAGAAGATGAAACAGGCCCTAGAATTCCCGCATTACTTGCATTGATGTTTAAAGTTTTTATTCCAATATGAATCCTTGGGCGTTAGGAATAGGTATAGCGTTTTTTATTTATTTATTATATAAACAACATTCACGGTCTCTTAGTTGCCCATGCCATTTTTAATAAATAAAATATTTGTTATGTACTATACGGCGTACGTTTTTTTCTACAATAGTTTAACTTCAGACCAGCAGTTCTAAAACTGTCAAGAATTGCTAGGATGTCCGACACTGACAGCTTTTCGTTGTTATTCCGATATTAAATGTACCTATATATGCATAGGAATACATATAGCGTTATACTTCTTTATACCAAAGATTTCTTCATATCTATACTAATATAATAAAGCTGAAGAGTTTGTTTGTTTGATTGTTTGTTTGTTTGTTTGAACGCGCTAATCTCAGGATCTACTGGTCCGATTTGAAAAATTCTTTCAGTGTTAGATAGCCCATTTATCGAGGAAGGCTATAGGCTATATATCATCACGCTAAGACCAATAGGAGCGGAGTCCACGCCGACGAAGTCGCGCGCAGAAGCTAGTAGGTAATATTTTATTATTCTGTTAGGACATTAATTCAATTTGTTTCATAATTTCAGTGTTAAATAATTCAACCTATATATAGATATAACAACATTGTTTAGTATATACTAATAAACAATAAAAAATATCATCATTGCTAATTATTTATTTGCCAAGCACATTCTATGAATGATTGATTCTATCGATAATAGTAGTCAGAAAAACATGGATACACAATTACACACTCACTGACAAAAATATACAAATTCCGGACTCACATTAATTTAAAATTAGTGATTTTTGAAGTGAAACTTCTTTAGGCGCATGAGGGTAAAATTTGAGAGAAAAGTGACGCAGCAATGCGGCAACGCATCAGTACTTGGATGGGTGACCGCCTGGGAACACTGCGTGACGTTGACTTTTTTTTTAATTAGTTTTTTAATTATGATACCGCCTACTTTTTCAATTAGTTTGCCACAGAAATGTCACTTCTGACATGACGTGTACTTTGTACGCACACATTTTTTTTAAATTATTTTCTGTTTTTTTTTTTACATTATTATGTATTATGCTTTGTGTGTGTGTTACCTTCTATCTTCACTCATTATTGGGTGGACCACTTTTGATGATTCTCTTTTTAGTAAAAAACCTGTAGTGGTATGGATGACGATTACTTTTTGGCTTATTCCTAATAATTAGTTTTTACTAAATATTTCAATTAAAATCGGTTTTTTTTTCGTTTGCGAGCAAATAATCTTTTGTATTATATAGCTTACCTTCGTCTATGATTTATTCATTTATCCATTCATAATAACATAACTTTTTTAATCAAAATGGCGTTTTATTACATACAATTATAATATAAATCAAGCATTAAGAACTACTTTAAACGAAGGGACTAATGTAGGACTTAAATTTAATAAATTTACAACTAAAGCTACAAAAAGACAAGTAAATTTATTGTTATTGTGCCCTATATTTTTTTGTAAGTTAGGCCAGATCCCGCAATAAATTGGAACAGCAACCCCTGAATAGCAGTTGAGAGCTACGATTGTTCTAGCAGGCGCTTCTAGGGAAATTGTTTTAAACACCAGCGATAGGTATCAACAAAAAACAATTACATATATTGGCGATTTACCCGCTTTATTACTATTACTTAAATTATATTTCACTTTGATTATAATTATATTTATTTTTTCTGTTTCTCTCAATTTTGAACTTCTTTAGAATCGTTGTGATTTCAAACCGGATGCAACGGCAAAAAGACAGGGAAGGACGAGCCGGGCCGCGCTGCAAGCCGCTAATTTTAAATTAGTTTTTTTTTAAATTAGTTTACCATAGAAGTTTCACTTCTATCGTGTGTGAATCGCACACACACCTTTTTTTATTGTTTTGTTTAGTATTTGTTGTTTGTTGTAGTAGTGCTGTACATTTTGTAGCTATTATCTTTATTTATCTAATCATGCATCCATTTATATACCATCTATTTATATTACGTAAATCAAAAACTTTGTTCCCTTTTTACGAAAATTGCGCGGACGGAGTTATCTCAGTTAAAAAATATTATTTTATAATTATGTATGTAAGTGATGAGGTGATAATTATAGTAATTTGCGTACACCTTTCTAACGTAAGGTTTCAAAAGGTCACATTAATAAAAAAAGAAAACAATCGAAGTCTGAACAGTAAATTGAGAAAAATACAATTAGAAGCGGGAAATGAGGGAATTGAAATGAAAAGAGGAGACAGGGTGGGGAAAGAACTAATAGAAGTTAGGCGAGAGGTTCAGCCTGAATAGAAAAGTCTAACAAATAATAGAGTAGCACGCAAAAAAAAAAACACTTAATCTGCTCCTTATGTACTACACTACTACTTAGACTTTTAACTAGGCTTAGTTTGGTAATTTAATTAATTAATCTATTTATTTTCTTACATACTAAGAAATTAAAGAATGGATCTCCTTACCAATGTTATTTAACTCGAAATGTTGTTGAAATGTACACTTACCTGTAATGAAAAAGAAGTAGTTAATTCTATTTTATATTAAAAATTTCTTTTAAAAATATTTAATAAAATATCGTCTTCGATTGTTTTTATATATACATAAATATATTTCTTTATTAGGGTCTTAAAAATAGATAATAATTGTGGAAGTTCTAAAAAAACCGACTTCAGTTTACTTCTAAAAGTCTAGGTCAATACATATTATTATAGAATTCTCGTTCAAATATAACTGGAACCATATCAAAAGCACATGCTTTCGAATTAAAAAATAAATCATCAAAGTCGGTACACCCAGACCCAATAAAAGTTATGAAGTACACACAAAAGTACAGTTGAATCGAAAACCTCTTCCTTATTTAAAGTCGGTTAAAAATAAAAACGAAGTAATTTCCTGGAATAATATACTTTTTTATCGATGTTCATTTATATATATTTTTATAGTGTATAAGAAGCCTTAAAATTTCCAAAGAGGTCATTCACACAGAGAACTTTCATCACAAACACCTAAAGGGCACGTCGCTTGTGCCTTTGAAGTTTCATTTTTTTTAACATCATTTTCACGCTTTTTCCATCTCCGCGGGATATTCAGTTACAATTTTGCCTCTTGACTTTGCTCGTGTTTTGTTCTCTTTTCAGTTTCTTTTTCAAGTGTGTAAACGTATTCTTTGACTATTACTTTGGTCTTGTGGATTTTTTAATGGTAGCGTTTTCTGCTTTTCGAATTTCCTGGAAATCACAAAGATTCTTTTACATTTTATAACTACTATACAAGTACTTATTTTGTTTCAACTATATCTGAAGTCTATCAGTGGCGTAGCTAGGTAACAAAAAAACCCGGAGAAAAATATAAACTAGAGCCCCAACTAATTTTTTTTATAGGTACAACTAGTTCGGCAAACAAGCGTACGGCTCCTCTAATGGTAAGCCATTACCGTAGCTTATAGACGCAACACCAGAAGCATTTAAAGCGCGTTGCTGACCCTACCCCTAATTCCCCGAGGAGCTCTGGTCACCTTACTCACCAACAGGAACACAAAACTGCTTGAAAACAGTATTATCCCCAGTCGGGCTGCTCCATATTTTGTTAGTTTACCTCAGTTAAACTGTTTATAGAGATGGGCGTAACGGCTACATTTCGATATTACGTTATAACGTTACGCTACTTTTAAATCACTTATTATTTTTTACGTGATAATATTTTTTTTTTTTTTTTACCAACTGAGAAACCCTTGTGAGATCAAATTTTGTTTTGGGATTTTTTGACCTGGTAATTACAACCTTTAGGTCCACTCTTATTATTTGTGATATCAAATGCATATTACATATAGGATACTTAAAATGAAAGACTATCTGTATACAAAATTTCATCAAAACGGTTACAGCCGTTTCTGAGATATCCAAAGTATAACAAAAAAAAAAAAAAGGTGTGTGTGCGATTCACACACGATAGAAGTGAAACTTCTATGGCAAACTAATTAAAAAAACTAATTTAAAATTAGCGGCTTGCAGCGCGGCTCGTCCTTCCCTGTCTTTTTGCCGTTGCATCCGGTTTGAAATCATAACGATTCTAAAGAAATTTCACTTCAATAAATACCTACAAGAATTACGTAACTCGTTTACAGATACAAGATAAAATAAACTTACCGCTATTTTCATTCCTGTTATTTTCTCTACTTACTTCTTCATATATAATTAAATGCTTTTGTTTCATATGTTTTTTTTAATTCGTTATAGTAGTTTTAAATGAAAGTATATTTTTACAATATTTACATTCCGCTTTCTTTGCAATTTCATCCACCACAGTAAAATAATTCCACATTTGTCCTTTTCGTGGCATTTTACTCTACTCACTAAACAACTATACTTAATTATATGAAAAACTATAGATACTTAATTATATAAACAACTTAATTATAATTAGTAATTATATTTACAGTTTCTCAAAACGCAACACCGCAATCGTAAAATTCGTAAATAAACTCACGAAAATAAAAATAATAATACGAACTAAAATATTATTAAAATTTATTTCTTAGTCCGTTACAACAGAATACGATTTGACATGGGACGTACATATTATACGATGTTCTGGACATTCAAAGGAATTTTGTGACCATAGAGTACAATTTGGCTCTGTGTACATTTGAGGTAAAGTAGTAAAAATAAAAATATTCTTTCAAACCTTACCTGGGAAGCGTGATATTATATCACGCTTCCCAGGTAAAAAAAATAACAGGTGATAAAATGATTTAAAAATAATAGGTGATTTTATCCGCTACCTAATATAACGAACACCTCTAAGTCTGTTTATAATCGTTTGTTCCGTATTCTTTCTGTTCCACGCTACTCCAGATTTGTCTCAATAGGTACAGTCGACTCCGTAATAAAATTAAAAACCAAATACATCTTACTACATATTATAAGCTATTTAACCGACTTCAAAAAAGGAGGAGGTTACTCAATTCGACCGTATATATATTTTTTATGTATGTCCGTGGATAACTTCGTCGTTTGTGAACCGGTCTTGATGATTCTTTTTTTCTTGGAAAGGAGATATTCCAGGGGTGGTACCATGATAAGGAGACCAGGATCTGATGAAGGGATTCCAGAGAAATCGAGGTTAACCTTCGAAAATCGTAGGGGCGACTAATAGTGCGTTTGATATTTTGTTCGTCTACTTACGTTGTATTACTTGTCGATGTAATTGAAGTCTGTGTTTTTCGTTTGCTTGTTTTAATGAACAAATTAAAACTTTTTTATTAAAATAAAAGAAAATCTACCTATAACTGTTCAAAACAGTAAAGGACAGTCCTGTAACAGACACACAGACATCGGAGGTACGTTAATATGGTCCCGTCGTGAGCCCTTTGGGTACGGTATCCTAATTAAGTAGACATTTTTAAACCGATAACACCACTTTCTTAAGCGACTATACATTTAACTCATATAAGTACAGACGGCTCAATTCTTAGTCCATTCTTTTTTTAAATATACATTAACGACCTACCATATTAAGTAGAGAAGAAGAATGAGATTGTTTTGTTTGCTGATGATACTTAATTAATATTTAAATTGGGTAGACAAGAAACAAACTATGAGGATGTAACCAATGTTCTCTCTGAACAGGTGCATTGGTTTAGCGTGAATAACTAATAATAATAAGGGATTATTTGTTCCTTTGTAATACATATATACCTAAGGTCTAACAGTTATCCTTTATGGATTTTCTCAACTCTTCTCTATAATAAAGTTAATAAGTTCTCATCATAGTTTAATAAGTTCTCTATAATAAAATAAATATTAATATTACTATTAAGACTAATGGCCTAATTTCTCTTCTACTGTTAGTTATTCATAAATCGCAACTTATGGTCAGGATGAAATTTATTGACGCTAAAACATGCCCCTAGTTTACTTCACATCTCTTAATAAAATTAGAAGATTCCTTTATTTTTTATTTAACTAAACCCTTTTTTTATTAATTTTAAAAGCATTATTAAAATTTGGGAAAAGTTTTAAAAACTATTTTAAAAGAGAGAGTCATATTTTCTACAGCAGTGGTGTTGAGGAACTCGGTCCTCGTTTCATAGACCACAAGTGTTCAATTCAACTCTGAGTTTGCTAGAAGCTTTCTTCTGCTGTAGGCATATCCATGTGCGGAGCTTAGAGCAGCCCTCCGCGTCGACTGCCCCACTGTGTAGAAACGGACTCCCCGCTAGACTGTCCTGATAACTGTATATATACTAAGCGCGCTTAAAAACACCAATAGCGCGATTCAGGAGCCTGTTCGCGTAATTTCAATGTTCCATTTTTGACAGTTTTATTTTTTAATATTTATAAAGAACAGATTGTACATTTTATTAAACGTAACATACGTTTGTCATAACACCAAATAGGATTTAATATTTATAAACAAACTAGCATCCGCCCCGGCTTTTTTGAATATCAATAGTATAGTATTAGTAGTATTTATTTTTTTCATTTGTTTTTTTCACGGTATTTTTATATCTTATTTTTATTTAAATAAAAAATTACGAGTGAAATTAAAAAAAAAGAAAAAGAATCAATCACGAAACTGAGATTTGAACCATGGTTTTCTCGGTCAATCTCGACCGTCCGATTGACCGACCTGCAGGCTTACTCTTGACCTTCCTATTCTAAAGATATTTTAGCAACTTTTTTAATGGTAAATAAATGAATCAAATAAATTGCATTATTAGAAAACGTCGTAACCGTCGTAGCCGGTACCGTCGTAAACTTCGCAGCAGATAGATGGCTCACAAAAACGTAACGAGGTCATTCGTTCAGTAGATTTTTCTCCTCATATTTTTTCACACCGTGGGCCTTCTATGAAAATGGATTCTTAAAGAGTAAACTCCAAAAATAAAAAAAGTGTGTGTGTCAGTTCTGACGCACGACTGCAGTTTATTCCTTCAGATCGACTGTCTAAATAGGCACAAAAAGGCTTACTAGTCTAAGAAAAAGTATACCATATCAAATGTTAAATAAACTAATCAAATAACGCCATCTATCTATCTAAGATGGCGCTATTAGAAAAAGTCTTTACGCAATTAATTGGAATCCTATTGGGTTTCGATAGATGGCGTTACGAGCAACGTAATGAAGTCACTCGTTCAATAGTATATACTTCTCATTGTCACAGATTAGTAAATAGTACTACGTAAAAAAAAAGAAAAACCAAGATGAATCGCAATTTTAAATAAATCTATACTAATATAATAAAGCTGAAGAGTTTGTTTGTTTGATTGTTTGTTTGTTTGTTTGAACGCGCTAATCTCGGGATTTACTGGTCCGATTTAAAAAATTCTTTCAGTGTTAGATAGCCCATTTATCGAGGAAGGCTATAGGCTATATATCATCACGCTAAGACCAATAGGAGCGTAGCACCAATGAAGAATGTTTCAAAATCGAGGTTTTTTTCCTTTTGAGAGCTTCCGTGGCGTAAAAGGTTAGTTTCGCTCAAATCATGTATGACAGAATTGGTCCTATTCCACGGGGACGAAGTCGCGCGCAGAAGCTAGTACTAATATATAGCTAAATAAATACATCTATCATGTATTTAAAAACATATTTGACAAATATTTTAAAGCTAGAGGACGTGTTTGAATGGTTTCAATAGAAACCAAGGGCACGTCGAAAGAGTAATTTGGCGCTAAACGGCCTTTATACAAAAGAGACTATTTTGGCGTGAAGAGAGTTTAGCACAGGATGTTTGAAACTGTTCGGATCAATTCGAGCGAGAGGTTCTGAATCCACAAACGTGACCAGCCTTGCGTGACACCGAAAAGCGTGTACTTGCAGTAGATTGTGAATTTCAATAAAACTGGTGTTTAACGTTTCACATGGGACTTTTACTAGAAATATATGTTTTAAATAAATTACACTTTTTACCTAATCGTTTTCTATTTGAAGATATTTCACGATTATAATTAAACAACTTTTTCGGATTTTATGGCGGTTATTATGTTTTTCGATGATAGTAGGTAAACCGCGATAAAATTCGAAAAAATTATTTCATTATAATAATTGAAATTCGCGTAAACATAAGAGAACAATATATTTCAAAATGTTAGAAAATAAATAAATTTTTAGTTTTTTTTTTTAACGAATGATCAAAACACACCAACTTAGCGAATACTTGTTACATCGAAAACTATACGTTTAATAAAACAATATAATAAACCTGGACTATTACCTACATGGTTGAACTACGTTGATCAAGGTCTGTACAAGAATCTCACTAAATTAAAAAAAAAACACATTATGTTGTTCATAGCAAGATATATTTGTGTATGTGTGATATGTGTTTATGTCGTGTACTAGAATGAAACTCTAAATATAGAAATGTTTGTGTGTTATTTTATAAGTCTCACACAACATCGAGTTAAACTTTTGTAATGTACTCGTAATAACACAATCATACATAGTTTGTGCAAATTGAACGCGTTAACGCAAAGTATTAGGTATATAATATAATATATATATCATACGAACACTAGCTGACGCGGCAAAGCTTTTTCTGCGTCATAAATTATTTCTTTGTGTGTAAGTTGTTATAAAAATAGAGAAAAATAACCCCTAATCACAAAAAAAAATGTATATAGATCTATCGTAATGTTTCGGAGGATGGTGACCACAAATCATCATCATCAGATATTAATATTAAATTACTTATGTCTTTTATATTATACATACTCTAATTTTTTATAGTTTCCCTAAATTAAGTATATGTTGCCTGGATCAATGATATGTAATATTTAATTTATATATTTGTTGTCAATTCTAGTTTCCATCTTTCGGAGTCTGTAGTTCTTATTCATTTTCACAAAATTATATTTATAACTAGCTGTACCCGCAACTTCGTTATTTTTCAGTTCGCATTGCTATAAAATTATTACATTTCTAAAACAAAAGTAGCCTAAGTAACCCCTTACGTAGTAAGGCTTACTACATCAGCTATCTGCCAGTGAAAGCCACGTCAAAATCGGTCCAGCCGTTTCAGAGATTAGCCGGAACAAACAGACAGACAGACAAAAATTGTAAAAAAATGTTATTTTAGTGTATGTCCCTTGTATACATCCATATACAATATACATGTAGTAAAAAGCGGTTATTTTAATACTAAATTTTGCGCGCGACTTCGTCGGCGTGGACTGCGCTCCTATTGGTCTTAGCGTGATGACACATAGCCTATAGCCTTCCTCGATAAATGGGCTATCAAACACTGAAAAAATTTTTCAAATCAGCCCAGTAGTTCCAGAGATTACCGCGTTCAAACAAACAAACAAACAAACAAACTCTTCAGCTGTATATATTAGTAATAATATACTCGTAGATTACAAACAGACACTCCAATTTTATTTACTTATTTGTATAGATATAGATAACTGACATTAGTGTAAATAGCACATTGACATGACACGTTAAATGTATGCATGAGCATATTTAATAACCTAACCTAATCTTTACTTATTTAGTTATCCTTTATTTAACTTTATATAAATTACTAGCCAAGATAGAGTTAATAAAACTGTTTTTTAATATTATAAAAATGGAATCTAAACCTCAGTCAGTCAGTCAGTCAGTTCAGCCTATTGCAGTTCACTGCTGGACATAGGCCTCCCCAAGTTTGCGCCAGACATCCCGGTTTTCCGCAATCCTCATCCAGCCTACACCGGCAATCTTACGAAGATCGTCGGTCCAACGGGCCGGAGGACGTCCCACACTGCGTTTGCCAAGACGCGGTCTCCACTCCAGGACACGTCTGCTCCAGCGGCCATCGGTCCTGCGACATCTAAACTTATGATAAGTTATCTTAATTTGAAGTACTGTCAACAGTATATCACCAAAATTATTAAATAAAATATCAAAACCACACAACTGAAACGTTGGGCTACCACAATAACAACATAACAAACATGTAAATCTAGAACATGTAAAACGACTGTCAGAAACATAAAGCACGTTACACAGATTGCCAATCAGTTGGAAATTCTAAATTTCCCCCGACATGCTAATCAACTACGCAAGCTTAACCACGAAATTTTGGGACACAGGGTATATTAAATCCAAAGCACCGTTCGCCTCTTAACCCAATTCGTTTAACTAATATTCACCATTATATAATCACCATTAACCTATATCTTATGCACAAATAAATACGTCACTAAAAACTGAAATACTGTTACGATATAACATTACAAAGTTGCAATTTTTTCCTTTTTTTTTTAATTTTTCAGTCCTATGTCACTCTTGCCGCTTGCCATTTGTTTATTTTTAACTGTATGTATATTTTTTACTTTACATAAGCTTTACATGAATGCAATAGTCGTTTTCACTTTTCACATAATTTTACTAAATTATTAATTTATTAATATTAATTTGACTAGCCCGTTGGCACAGCTTGAAGTGACCCTTTCAGTTCCGGGGGTTGTAGGTTCGATTCCCGTCCGAATCTGGGTGTAATATCACATATATTCATATATATTTTATTTATATTTATCTAAAAAAATATTTAGCTATTAATACCTATCAGCTTTCACCTATACTTAACACAAGCAATAAGTTGCTTAACATAAGAACAGACTACCGAGTGTGGATGTCAAAGATATTTATTTATTATATTTACCATATGCAAACTCAACAAATACCCATACATACTATAAATAATAGTAACAATAGGTACCATTACGTACGTACGTATTTATTGCGTACTCACTTGCTTATATACATATGTACATATATAATGTCTTATTATAATTAAAAACAACATTCATTCAATGTGGACGATGACCTTGAACAAATAGATTAGTTTACTAACGTCAACACTTGTAGGCGTAGTGATACGAAAAAATAATTGTAGAATGTTTTAATTTATTAAAAAATACGTTATTGTTCAGTTAATGTTAAGCTAAATTCATTTGATTACATAATTATTTTATTCTATAAAAACCGGTTCAAACTGAATTGAAATGAAATATCCTAAACATTTTTAAAATCATATCAAAATTTTTCGATCCAGCGGGATGTGAACCCGCGCCTTCTGACGTGCCGTGTCAGCGCTCTTCCAAGTGAGCTATGGATCCACATCAAGCTGGGTCGAAATTCTTGATATGATGATTTTAGTTTTTAAGCAAACCTTGGCGCCGTCATTCTTTACAGACCCCGCTACTCAAAGATTTCAAATTACAATGAATTCTTTTGACAAGAGACGATAGGAAATATCCTAGTTCAAATAAAGATAAGTACCTGGGTGACCGAGCCTAGCTCGGTATTTTCTTTTTTTTTTGTTATTTTTTTTGCTCGGTATTTTATATTTTAATGTTATTTAAATAATAAATCACGAGTGAAATTAAAAAAAAAAAGAAAAAAAATTGATCCGGAGACTGAGATTGGAACCCGGGTCAACACGATTCGACACCCGCCGGCTTCCTAATTACACCATTACAGCTATAATGACAACGGTGAAATTAAGCTTCGTATTCTAATGATATTTTTTCATTGCCTAAAAACAGGGATAAAACGACATTTTTTTTAAATGAATCCTAGCTAGATCAATTTTTCGCCCCCGAAATCCCCTGCATACTAAATTTCACGAAAATCGTTGGAGCCAATTCCGAGATTCAGAAAAAATATATATATATATATATATATATATATACAAGAATTGCTCGTTTAATAGTGATATATATGATATTTTCTTAATAATAAATTCGACAAAAATATTCTCTGATTTACGTTTAAGATATTGTATTTTATATTTTTATATCTTACAAATATAAATCGTTGAATAAAAGAATAATACAAAGACAACACGAAATAACAAACAATACACAACTTCAGAAACACTCATAACAATGTTTCGTAAAGGGACAAACGTCCTGGGAATAGCGAAGACGGAAATCCAATTCCATCGTGCTGAAGATTCAACCATCACTCAAGAACATTCCAAATCCTTAGCTACAGACACAGAAGCGCACTAGATCCCTGCGAAAGATGGATGTTGAAAACGTAAATTACGAAGCGATTCCGACTGCAGTGGAACGATAGATTTTTACATAATAATTTTGGTCAGTATAATAAATGAAATATCCTAAACAATTACAAGATACAAAAGCATTAGGCAACAAATTGAATGACTGGTACGTTTCGGTAAATTTATGAGGTCCACCTCATCTTCCGCAGTCTTCTTATTTATCAAGGCGTTAAATTTAGAAATATAGCGGATTTCGACGCGTTTCACCCTCGATTATTCCACTGTGAAATTTCCCTTCGCTCTGTTTTTTGGCATCTGAAATTCAATTCCCCGATCATTGTGTGAGAAATGTATGGATTTGCAATTTTCTTTATTATAGCTTTAGGTTCTTTTTGTATTTGAATTCGAAATTGAATTTATTCCATTGCTATTTTTTTTTTACAATAGCAGTTTTATATAACAAATCCTTTATTTATTTTCATCACATATTTTTTTATCTAACGATTTTTTAGCCAGCTCAAAAAAAAGTTTGTTAGACCATTACCTTGTCACTGTGTGAATTAGTTCGATATTAGGCCTTGTGAGATTATGATTGATTGATGATTCGTAAGTCACCGATAACTTAATTTTTTTTCGAAATATCGGTGGATACTTTCCGAGAATAACGATGTTCAACTGACAACATTGAATGTTAAGCTGCAAAACATTGTACTATTGTGACTGGAATGGAAACGTTAATACCTATTTGTATGAGGATCGCATTGTGACTGAGTTGGATAGAAATCTCGAAGACTTTATTTATTTGACATACTTTGAAAAATCGACTCTTTACCTTTTTATAATTTTCCAATAGTCTGTTAAAGAATTTCGTTACTGTTTTAATTTTAAGTCAAATTATCTAAGGCATAATAAATATCTTAATTAAAACATTTCTTTTATGAACTTTTATATTTGAAACTTCATCAAACTCGAAACTAATTAAGGAGAGGCGAACGAGTCAGAATTACTTCTTTTAGAGGCCTTGATATAGAAAGAAACAAGAGAGAAAATGGGTACCAAATGATAGCTTAGATTTATTAAGCACATTTGTCCTCTGCCGTCAGAGGCACTTACAGAATTAAGTACGGTATAGAGAATGAAAAAATAGTCGTCAATTTTTCTCGTCACCTTTTGACTTGAATCTCTCAAAGTTAGAAATGATAATTTCTTAACGATTCTCTTGTAAATGGTTGTGTTGAATAAAAGATAAATAGATATGTATTAGCAATTTCAAATTTAACGATAGTCGTACTATTAAAAGATATACATCTATACAGGCGCTATAAAGATTATTTAAGCATGTTTCTCTTAAGAATTTAAATGTCTAATTTGAGAAATTATTTTAGCATTGGAGGAATTAGAAATTAGAATTAACATATTATGTACAATTTTTGGAACTATAGGATTATTTGATAACCAAAGACAGGCCCACTTCAAACAATCGAAAGTTTAAGCGAAAACGAAATGTTTTTGAGTAATCTTTAAAATTAAAGAGTATTTGTAACATATGATTATATATAATTATTATTACATTTAAGTTGTGATAACGACATTTAGTGGTAACGATTTTATTTTATTTAGTAAATAACAAATAAATATTTTTTCAGTAATGTATACGAGTATATTACGAGCGCGGGGTTAAGAATAAATAATATTAATGATAAATAGACACAAAATAAAAACAATACGACATTTTCTTCTACTGTGGCACAAGTATAATAAATTTATAAATATTTTATGAATTATTTCCAAGGAAACAACAAAACGTATAAATTGTGACAACATCTTGAAACAACACGACGTTCTTTCACAGTTCATAAGAAAATAAAGTACATTCTACAATGAGATAAACTTTAAAAGACAAACGTCTACGAAAGCACCAGGAGACCAGAAACCAAATAGATGTGGATTGAGTAAATTTTAGTAAGATCTTAATAAAGATAGCAGTTCAGTACTTTTTAATTACACTAGCTGGTACAAGTTTTTCATCAAAAGTTGAGCCGGTTTTCCATTATGCAAGCCAACCTCCATTCCCCCAGTAAATTTAGTCTTAATCCCGGAACAAAAGCTAGCTCTTGAAAGAGATGTACCTAGTTACAAGACTGATGTTTCATAGTATGAGATAGTTTTCATTTGAAATCTCAGCTTAGGGTCACAGCTGAGCTTTATGCACTTTCATACAGAGAAAAAATTGTCATGTTTCATAAATTATGTATTTAAGTATGTGTACCTCATTATGATTACATGCTTAGAATTAAAATACGTCTAAGGTATGATCTCGTAGAAGTAATTTGAGATATAATAAACCTGTAAATTAAAAATGTGTGTCAAAGGCTTAGTCCCTTACTTAGATATAGAATAAGGATTAGAACTTGCCACAATATTCTCAAGCGAGTCGGCAGATACATAATATTAAAGCATAGAATTAGCATAATTGACCAAAGTTCTCCGCAGGCAATTATAGATTTCCTCAAAATGGCTTTATACCACCGAAAACGAAATAAATAAAGCGGCGCTAACTCGAATTTAAACCGTACCTAATGTTTCGATTAAGATCTACTTGTTTTATCCACAAAATCACGTTTGTGTAGTACTTGTCTTAAGCCACACAAGACGTAAAAACACATAATCGCCGGCTATATAAATATCCCTAAATATATCCTGAAAAAAAAAACTAAATTATAATAGCAGTATAAAAACGCCTTATCGCTGATTTAATACCAACGAAATATTGACTGAAAACATTCCTATAAATAGCTCACAAACTAAAGTTACATTATTTAATATGGCCCCAAATAGTCAACTCTTGGAGAACTTGACAAGTTGTTATCACCCGGGTTAACCCTTCTCATCAATAAAACTTGGCGAAGGGTGAGGCACTAATAGGCTTTCTTCACCGTAATACGAAGCCCAAGTACTAAGTACCTAACTACGATAAGCTCGGAGACGACAATCGACTTTTATTGTGGTAGAGTTAATGTGGCAAAGTGCGCCTACCGGGCAAGTGCACCTACCACAAATATCTCGAAAACTACCGATTGGATACTAGTAGTGACACTATATATCGATGCTACAAACTAAATCATAGTTCTTGGTGAAAGTCACAGATGGCTCTAGTCATGTGAGTTTGAGATACGCGCCATTTTATTTTCACTGATATTCAAAGTGGTTAGCAGAGATGACTATGGGTTGATCATCTTCGTAAATCTCAAGAAATCTAGTTTTTACCAATATACGAGTGAGGTAAATGCACAATTTAAATATTTTTCTTTAAGTTTCTGACTATATCTCACTCCTATCTAGTAAAATTTATATATTTTTTTGCAGTTAAATATTCTAACTTAAAATTTATATAGTTGGGAAAGTGCGCCATACTGACTTCTTATATGGCGCACTTCGCCGCAATCCAGAGGTTACAAACTTTTTAAAATGTGTCTTTGTTACAAGTCTTTATTTAACTTGCAATGTTTCTTTGCTTGTTTGTATGGTCGGGTCAAATCTTGCAAATGAATTTGAAAAAGAAATCTTGAATGAACACGTTGGTCCATTTATAGTCAATTTGGGTGAGAATGCTATTTTTATGCATGACAATGCCCGACCTCATACAGATTGGATTGTGAGTGACTACCTTCAAGAGATGAACATTACTCGTATGGAGTGGCCAGCACGCAGCCCAGATGTCAATCCGATCGAGCATGCTTGGGACTAGCTAGGGAGATGCGTAAAACAATTACGCTTCGTGAGCTCAAAATTGCTCTCACAGAGGAATGGGAGAATATTCCCCAAAATCGTACAAAAAACTTGGTGTACAGCATGCCAAACTGGGTAAACGCAGTAATGGAAGCACGAGGAGGCAATACGAAATATTAAAATTCAAGAAAATCGTAATGTTGTTCAAAAATGTCATGTTTCCTATTTTTGTTTTAAGGCGAGAAAATAAATATTACACTTAATAACTAATTTCAATAACTAACTTCTTATTTCAGTCCGTTTATAATACCAAATATTTAAGTAGTTCCATTTGGGACATGATGGGAATACCCCATGGTATTCCCATCGTAAATAAAAGAAAAAATATACTTGACACTCGATTATCAATATTTGGAAAAAAGGTTCATAGCCTCTGACTTAAGATTGTATGGCGCATTTAGCCGAAATTTGGTTTTAAGTACATAGATTCTTCTAGAATGTGGCTATGAAAAAAAAGTAAATATCATTCGTTTTGTTGCTTGTTTTCTTATAATAATATAAGGCTGTTTTTATTCTAATGTTATAATATTACGTTTTATTAATACAAGGCGCACTTACCCGATTTGTCAGCAAAGTGCGCCTGGTCAGACTGTTTTCAAATTTTATGCTAAAATTCATTAATTTGCTGTCAGATTCTAATGACACGACATTGGTTGTTGTTGCAAAACATCACAGATCCTTATGGTACCATGACTTAGTATCACTCGTGAACTTAAACACAAGAAATATTGCACCAAAGTCAACTATGAAAAAAGTATGGCGCACTTTGCCCCCTTGACTCTACAAGATAAAAAATATTTTATAGTGGTAAAATAAAATAAAAAATTAGTACCTATACAAAAAAATGTTAGTTGATACTTGATATAGGTACCTAAAATCTAAATGACAAAAATTATTCCAAATATTTTTATAGCCTTTTGTATATTTTAACCGACTTCAAAAAAGAAGCGTGTTCGCAATTCGACTGTATTTTTTATGTATTTTACCTCATAACTTTTTACTGGCTAAGTCAATTACGACAATTCTTATTTTAATCGAAAGCTGATACTTTGACTAGCCCGTTGTCGCAGTTTGTAGTAACCATGCTTTCTGTTCCGGGGGTTGTGGGTTCGATTCCCACCTCGAGTCTGGCCGTTATATACATATCTATTTATATATTTATATAATTATGTATTATTTATAAGTATGTTTATAGAAAAAAAAATATGTAACAGTCGGCTGTTACCTATAACACAAGCATTAAGTTGCTTACTTTAGGAACAGACGACCGTCTGTGTATTGTGTATATATTTGTGTATATATACTTGTCACATTATCATTTAAATTTTAACGAAATCTGATGAATACGCACTTTTTGAGTGAGTGAGCTAATGCGCTAGGAGTCCAATCGATCCACACACTTGTAAAATGTTTGTATAGGGCATACAGATGTTTGTCGGGTCTAGACGTTTTAAATTGTAATTATATAAAATTTGTACTTCCAGATCTAGAGATTGAATTTTATTTTTGTGGGAGCTGTTGCATGTGAGACGTTTCTTTACTTAGAACTTTATTTTTTGATTGAGGTAGAGCACCGCTAAAAAGGTAGAGCAGACCGATTGGCAATACACACATCGCACAGATCGTCGTGTCATCACCGCCATCATCGTTCTGTTCCTACGGTGAGTAAGGTAAACATACCATCTGGAGAAGGTAGGGGGTAGGGTCGGCAACGCAATTGCGTTGCTTCTGGTGTTGCAGGAGTCTATTAGGCTACGGTAACCGCTGAGCATACGCTTGGTTACAACTCTAGTGGTAGATATTAAAACGGCCAAGTGCGAGGCGGACTTGCGCACCGAGGGTTCCGTACAAGCAAAATTATTAAAAATATTTTTATTATATGATGTAACTAAAAATTTATGCTTTCCGCAATTTTTCCTTTATCTGTGCTATAAGACGTTGCTTCCTACCAAATTTCAAGATTCTAAGTTCACGGGAAGTACCCTATACGTTTTGATTCCTTTGCGTCTTGACAGACAGACGGACAAGAAAGTGATCCTATAAGCCATAAGGGTTCCGTTTTTTCCTATTGAGGTACGGAACCCTAAAAATAAAAAAATACTGACGTAATGTTTAAAAATACTTTATGAAAGTTAGTAAAAGCCGAGATTCGATAGTTACGCTTCCTTTTACTGTTCTGTGAAACATTTGAAAAGTTCGCGTTGTTCTATTTAGTAGCGGTACACTTTTTTACACGATGATAAAGGTCGCAACGAAAAGTTTACTTACATAACGTACGTCTTCTTGCATTATTCATTCAACAGAAACATTACGTAATTATTTATTTTAATTTACCTGGGAAACTTTATCACAAACTTATATTTTGCTCGGCAAACTTTTTTATTTTTACCAATATCATGTCCGCTCAATATTTCTTTATTAATAAAATAATAGCAATGACAATTATATAATTGTTTTATCACACAGCATTTCTAGAAAGAATAATTGACCTTTGCGTCCCAGCAAAATGTAAGGTATACTGAATTTCTGTACTTATTACTTCGGTACCTCTACATAACATGGATTGACTAGTCTATGGTGTCAATGATAACATTAGCTTTCATCAGATTTTGGTAGAATAATTTTTAGAATAATTTTTAGAAAGTATGTGCAGTTTACCAGGACCGCTCTGGTGTAATGGTGCGTGTGCCGTGTCGGCGGCGCCTAAACACCGACGGTCGCGGGTTCGATTCCCTCTCGGAGTGGATGGAACCGGTCTGGTTGTTAGTCCTTGTAGGTCTCCCCATCGTGCCTCGGAGAGCACGTTAAGCTGTCGGTCCCGGTAACTATCATGTACATGATAGCGATCGTTACTCATAGTAGGGAATATATCCGCCAACCCGCATTGGAGCAGCGTGGTGGATTAAGCTCCGATCCTTCTCATACATGGGGAAGAGGCCTATGCCCAACAGTGGGATATTACAGGCAGAATCGTGATCGTGATCGTGATCGTGTTAGTCCTTATGGGTCTCCCCACCGTGCCTCGGAGAGCACGTTACGCTGTCGGTCTCGGTAACTATCATGTACATGATAGCGATCGTTACTCATAGTAGGAAACATAATATACACCAACCCGCAGTGGAACAGCGTGGTGGATTAAGCTCTGATCCTTCTCCTACACCGGGAAAGAGGCCTATGCCCAGCAGTGGGATATTACAGGCTGAAGCGATACCTACGTAGTTTACTATGAAATTAATTAAAACGTGACTATCATACCAAAAAAAGTAAAGCCAATCATACAACCAAAAATAACAAAATCCTTCATTCGTGCCTAAATTTTTCATTAATTTCAATAAATATTTACCAAATCAAATTCCATTCTAAATAAATACGTATTGAATTCCAATTTACATTTCATACATCTTTTAATATACAAAAATTAAACATAATATGAACATCTATACTAATATAATAAAGCTGAAAAGTTTGTTTGTTTGATTGTTTGTTTGTTTGTTTGTTTGAACGCGCTAATCTCAAGATCTACTGGTCCGATTTGAAAAATTCTTTCAGTATTAGATAGCCCATTTATCGAGGAGGGCTATAGGCTATATATCATCACGCTAAGACCAATAGGAGCGTTGCACCAAGAAAGAATGTTTCAAAATCGGGGTTTTTTTCCTTTTGAGAGCTTCCGCTGCGTAAACGGTTAAAGTTTCGCACAAATTATGTATGACAGAATTGGTCCTATTTCACGGGGACGAAGTCGCGCGCAGAAGCTAGTAATATAATAATACTCGATTATTTAGTAAAGCAAACCGAAAATAAATGGCCGACACTTCTTAGAGTTCCGTATTCTTTTATCACCGACCCGTCACTCATGCCGACAGACGCAAGCGATTCGCCGAACTGGCCGACGATAACGACTTGACTAACAGCACTAAGTTCGAAGATTAAATATTATATAGTTGGTAAACAACATTAATTTCCATATTAGAATCTTGGATATATGCACGTTAATTCAGACAAGTTCGTGTCTGTCTACAAAGACTGAAGGGTTCTGTAGAGATGCAAATTTCATGTAAATCGTTCTTGCGTTTTGATGAAGTACAAACTACAATGTTGGTTTAAGCCACTAGACTAATAACGCAATTGATAAAAGATGACATTGTGACTTGGCTTCGTCCGAATAAATATTTTTACTAATTATATTCTTTGAGTAAGATCGTAATTTTCGTGAATATAACTTCCTATGTATAATATCTTTACATTAAAGAAATAATACTAATAAAAATAATGCACAAGTCACCTGATAAGTTTTATACATACATATTGTTATTTAGAGCTAAAAAATATTTAAAAAAAATTATAAAGCTACCTACAAAACTGTTAACACACACAAGTTTACTTCCTCGGCAAATGGGTAGCCCAATTCCAAGACAAAAAGAATTTCTCGATTCGAATTACCTAGTAGTTCCTGAAATTAGAGCGTTTAAACAAACAAATAAACAAACAAACTCTTCAGCTTTATAATATTAGTACTTATATGTATTTTTTTAAAACGATTAATTCGTTTACATGTGTAATTAAAAAAATGAATATGCTTTAGAGTTTAGACCACACGACTGTAGTAAAACTTCTTTAGCTCCGTATAACTTATATCTCCCTCTCAACTTCCGTTCACCTCGCCCGACACACTTTTCGTAACGCTCTCGTCACGCATTTACCAGCTTACTCCCCAAATCAAATGTGCGTAAAGAAGTTTTACTTCAAAAAACTAATTCTATGATCAAATACATCAGATTATGGACCGCCCGAATTCTGCCCACTCGGCAATTTTCTGCGGTCCAAACTGTTCAATTTTGATTTTGAAATCATTTAAAAATTGATCTGGCAAATGAAGTTAATTTTTGTTCTTTTCTATAATGTATATATCGTTTCATACTATTTTCAGTAGTTTGTGTTCTTATCATTAGGTTTTGGAGTCAACTTAGTCTAAAATCTTCCTACTTTTTGAAACACCAGTGACTCGAGACAGCTGGTCTACAGCATGTTTTTAATATTAAAGCATGAAAACATACAATTGTACCGTAAAATTTTCGTCAAAATTAAATCAACTATTTGAGACAACCGCAATTTTGCAGACAACTTGCAGTAGACCTGCTTTCTGGTCCGAGGTCTTTTGGGTGTACTGTACGTATGTAGTTATTTATATATGTAAAAAAGTGTAGCTATATTAGTCAGCTGCTACCTATGAACATGTTTGTATGTTCAAGACATTTATTTACTTATTTATACACATGACAAACGAAGTACAAAATGTTTCTAACAGTCAATAAAAGCCCAAACACTTATTGCGCACGTTCCCGCTTATCCCACGCACTGTATCGCGGACGGGTAATAAGCAATTCATAGATACAGTCTACAGATAACGAGTTATACAACAAAGTTTAACGCCAGCTTATGCGCTAAACTCATAACAATGTATATAATGTATTTATAACGCCATAGCGTTGCAAACACGCTTATTGTCACGGAGAGTTTTACTCGGACATTAGTTTCAAAATTATAATCAAAACTGACTTTTTTTAAGTAGGTTTTTTTATAATCAATTAGGTCAGCAATCTACCGTACAGCACATCTAATGTTTAGCGGTTACCGTAGCTTATACACGCCTGCAACACCAGACGCATTTCAAGCGCGTTGCCGCGCGACCCATTTTCAGGACCTCTGGTCACCTTACTCACTACAGTAACACAACACTACTTGTAAGCAGTATAATTTAGCTGAGAACTTCTATAAAGTTGAGATACTTCACCAATCGGGCTTCTCCAGATTTCGAGCAGGATATACACTGCTGCGCCCTCATGGACGTACCCACAGTGGGGCAAGGTGGAGCATTTGCCCCACCCGGACTCGGAGCTAATGAATATTGAAGATTTTATTAAGGAAATTTTAAATATATTTTGCCTAAGCCTCCACAAGCTAACTGAAGTAGTTTAGGTGGTAAAGATAAATAAAAAGTAACAGTAAAAAAGCATTTTATTTATACTGCCTATTGACTTTTTACATTTATTGTTTTTGCACCACCCTTACAAAAATTCTGGATATTAATTAAATGACTTTAAAGTCTAATATAAAGTCTAATATATATAAGCAGTTTTGAAAAGTAATTTTAAAAGTTATAATTATTATATTAATTATTATAGAATATATTCTGTAGAGAAGAATTGACAAGAAAAATCTTAAGAAGTGGAAGATCATCTGAGATTACTTTACAGTTACTAATATTGATCGAATCATTTACTTACTGTGCCATTTACGACATCATGACAATAGGCTGTAGTTGCTTACATATACATGTACATTAATTATGTAGGTTAGTATGTGTATGAACTAAATAAACAAACAAGTTTATCCTATATAAACATCATTAGCGAGCTCTCTTTGGTTCAAAAAGAAAACATCAATTTGCTAAAGTATAATCCTGACATTTGCATTTTTAATTAGGAGTACTTTTCAAACATAATTTAATATGAGCACTTGAACATCGCTTCTAGCTGAAAACGTATAAATTAAAATGTAACTACACATTAGACAGGTTCTGTTAATTTTGATACTTAAAAACATTTTAAATGAAAAGCACTCGAGTCTCAAACATATGCTTTTGAAGTTTTTCTTCATTAACATCCAACTAATTATTTAGTAACAAGCTCTGTGGTTGTATCAATTTACTGTTGAAATACTTAGTAGTCGCTGGTTCGAGCCCCATTAATGATAATTTTTTGCAGACTATACAGCCTTCCGTCTTGCTCTGGTCGTTTGCGTTTTTTAACCGACTTCCAAAAAAGGAGGAGGTTCTCAATTCGACACGTATGTTTTTTTTTAATGTATGTTAGCTCAGAACTTTTGACTGGGTGGACCAATTTCGATCAATTTTGTTTTAATTGAAAGGTGTTGCGTGTCATGTGGTCCCATTTTAATTTATTTGAGATCTGACAAGTACTTTCAGAGTTATATCTAATAATGCGTATTTACGTGACTACTTTTTCGTCGACCTACGAGTACGTTATATTATACCGCATAACTTTTTACTCGGTGTACCGATTTCAATGATTCTTACTTTAATCGAAAGCTAATACTTGTCTTGTAGTCTTGTTTAAATTAGATCGAAAACTGATTACAACTTTTTGAGTAATCTTTAATAGCGCGTATTTACTTGACTATTTTTTCGTCTTATTACGTTGTATTACTTGTCGATGTAATTGAAGTCGGTTTTTTTTCGTTTGCGAGCAAACACAATAATTTTTTGCCTTGTTACTCCGGAACACGACACAAGATTCTTCTTCTTTTAGGCGCAGTTGAGAGTGAAGAACATACTTAGTTTTTGTAATTGCTATATAAGTATACGAAGTTTGAGTAAAACCAAGATTCTTACTCAATTTCGTCCACAAATTTCGACTTACTCTCGTACAACACCGGGTCATTTCATTTCATAATAAATTCCTTCGTTCCCGTCAGAATTAAATTGCTCATTCACGAATAATCCTTAAAGGGCTGCTATTTTGACTTCCCTCAAAGATATAAATTGTCCGCGGCTGCCTGAAAAATTGCGCTTCTCGTATTCGTTTGTTTTGTAAAGCTAAACAATTCCTTCTTACTGTCGCTGTAGCTGTTTAAAAAACAACTTTATCTTCTCGTGACAAGGTTTAATTTCGCTTATTTAGACGAGACACGTAAATTGGCTCACGCAATGTGTGTACGTCAAGTAGACAGTAGACACGACTTGAAATAGGCGGTTTTTTCGTATTGTAAATAATTTTGTTCGTTAATTCAGAAAACTTACTGCTTGTATTTGAGAACAAACTTTAATACACCGAGTTACGAACAAAAACAGGCAATGCTATTAACCAAGCAACTTTCCGTATTTCGTACATTATACAAGCATGTGAAACAGTCCTTACAAGTTTAATTTCATAAGCAATATGCTTCGCTTAATCTAATATAAATACATAATATATTGGCTGTGCCCCGTGATTACGTCCGCGTTAATTTGAGGGAAAAAACGTAGTAAATTAATATTATATATAGCATTATAGCCTTCCTCGGTTAATGGGCTATCCAAAACAATAAGATTTTTAAAATTCGAACCAATTCTTACATTTTGATGACATTGAGATCAGCGCTTTTAATATAATTATAAATAAATTTAAAAAAAAATCAGTTTTATAATATTAGTATAAATTATATTGACACTTCTGACCTATTCCAAAAAATGTACTATCGTCATCTGATAGTCGTCCACTGCTGTATAAGGACTTCTTTCAAGGATATCAAATAATAACAGCACTGCGCCATTTTGTTGATTTTATTATGTCAAACGAATGTTCCATGTATTAGATTTTTCTGTACCAATCAAATGATGAAAAATCTAATACATGGAATGGAATATAATACATGGATTCCATACATTTGTATGGAATATTCGATTGATAGAACAAAATCAACAAAGCATCTTTCATTTCATTATTATTATCAATGTATATTTGTAGGTAAATGGTGTATCTCTGATATATTAATATATAATGAAATCTAACTAAAGATTGTATGTTTTTGTTAAATATCCATTCAACAAAAGTTATATTAAAAAGTATAATTTTTACAGTTTAACAGTGCATTCCGTGTTAATATTTTATAAGATAACAAATAATAAAAGTAAAAAGAAACAACGCAAGTTTTATATGCAAACAATTACGCGTTAATTGCGCTAGCCATGTTTTCATTTCGCCCTGTTTTCTAATTGGAGGTGAAATGCAACATTATGAGAATGAAATAACATTTAAGAATTCACTTTAATGCACTTTAAAATTACCAAGAACATAACGTTTTAATACAACTGAGTTTCGCATTTAATAAGAAAAAAACTTTAATGGCCTGCAGCTAAAAAATACCCAGAAGCTGTAGAAATATTTTCTAACAAAAGCTTCTATTAAGTAATTCATAGTAAATAAAACAATTAAATATAAAGCGATAATAGGATTTTTATATAAACGTTACGTTTACATAATTTTCTTAAAGATTACTTTATACCAGATATTTCTTAATCAAGATTAATCAAGATTCCAGCCGGGCTAGCATGCGCGCCACGACAATAGTTTGTCTACCCCTTTTCTCGTATTATCTCTTTATGTCTACAGTAGCTAACATGCGTGCACGTGATACTCTTCTCGTCACGACAATTGAAGAGATAATAAGAAATTTTAGTTATCTCTACGGGAGGTAACATGACATCGTAGTTTTGTCGAATTTTGACGTGATTTTGACGTTTTAAGAAGATAAACTACTCGTTGTCAATATTATCGACGAGAAAGACTACGATAAACGAAATATATTAAAATTATAAATATTTCTATAATATCTTTTGTATACCATGGCGTTTCCTTTCCGTTTAGTCTTCGGAAGAGAATTATGTCTCTCGTAGTGCGCATGCTAGGGTAATCGAGAAAATACTCGATGTAGACATTATCTATCTCTCTCGTCAAGAGATTATCTCGTTGTGCGTATGCTAGCCCGGCAGGCAGGAATAAAAAATAAAAAACTTAAAAAAAAATTGGTAGTAGGTACGTCAAGAAACGTATGTAACACTAGCCTTTTAGCGCTGTTGACAAAGGCATTGCTTTCTGCTGGGGTTTTGGGTCGGCGTCCCGCCTAGAGTCTGTCTGTACCTAATACTTGTAAGTGTATTGTGTAGATTTTATAAAAAAATACCTACTAAATACATACAGAACATTAAGTTGCAATCCTTATGTTTATAAGGATTGCAAATTATGTTATTCAAATTAATATTGCAATGTACTAAATGTACACACACAGTCGTCTGTTTAGACGACTGTGTGTGTACATTTAGTACATTTATTTAATACTTATAAATAAAATGATAATAGTCTGATACCAAGGGCGGATCCAGCTTTGGCGCCAGGGGTCACAGTCATGGTCAAGGCGCCAGGGGGGGTCACATAGTCGTGATCAAATAAAAAGAAGTTATAATTGAATTTTTATAATGATAGATACATTGAAAAAGTAGGTATTTTATTAATCTATGTAGGTATTGTACTTTAAAATACCTATATTGTGACAAAAATCTTGTTTAACTATTTTAATTAGTGGTCCACCTAGGTCCTGGACACAGCCCAGGGGGGGGGGGGTCATGACCCCGTGACCCCCCCCCCCCTGGATCCGCCAGTGTCTGATACAGAGATAAGGTTACACATTACTACGACTGAAACAATTTCTTTATCGCTCGGTTGCGTAAAAAAAAGTGAAAAGCAACGCTCATAGTAAATTCTTATCTATTTAAATGAACAGTAGGTACATTCAAACTATTGTATGTAATTATTTCTTTGTTGTTTGCTTTAAACTTGTTAAAAATGTTTATTGAAATAAAGCTTATTAATATTATTATTACTAAAAAATGTACAATCTGTTCTTATAATATTAAAAAATAAAAATGTAAAAAATAGAACAAAAATGACGCGAACAGGACCCTGAATCGCGCTATCGATGTTTTCAAGCGCGCTTAGTATATATACAGTTATCAGGACAGTCTACCGGGGAGTCCGTCTCTACACAGTGGGGCAGTCGTCGCGGAGGGCTGCTCTAATCTCCGCACGTTGGATCGCGCGTAGTGTGGTGGGGCTACCGCGGTCGCTACCATCGATTGAAGATGGTCGGTTGCTTGTCAAGAAAAGAGTTTTCATAACATCATGTCGGCGTCGTACTAATTCAAGTTTAATTGTATACGCTGTTGTGGTCAATGTAACGAGGACAGAGTTCCTCAACACCACTGCTGTAGAAAACTTGACTCCTTTTTCTAGTATTTAAACTGTTCCCAAATTTTAATACCTAATGATTTTAAAATTAATAAAAGAAAGGGTTTTAATAAAATAAAAGAAACTTCCAATGAAAGAGATGTGAAGTAAACTATGGGCATGTGTTTCAGCGTTAATAAATTTTATCCTGACAATAAAGTGACGAATTGGTAAAGAATAACTAACCGTAGGAGAGAAAATAGGCTATTAGTATTAATTGTTATATTAAAATTTAATCGATTGTAGAGAACAATACCTATACATGTACACATATTGAAATAACATTAAAAATCTCTTCTCTTCTCTATCTCTTATCTCTATATATATAAAAATGAATCGCTAAATGTGTTGCTAAGCGCAAATCTCGAGAGCGGCTAAACCGATTTCGCTAATTCTTTTTTTATAATATTTCTTGAAATACGAGGACGGTTTTTACAGAGAGAAAAATTTAGAAAATTGCCTGAAAAAGTCTAAAAACAACACTTTTCTATCTTCATACAAAAGATTCGTAATTATACTTAAAAGTCAATTTGTACTTTAATACTATACCATAGAGCTTAAGTATTAGTGGAAGGATTCCGGGAAGGATAAGTATTAAAAAATATATTAAAGAATCGACTGTTAGGCGGTACGAAGTTCGCCGGGTCAGCTAGTTATATATAAAAATGAATCGCTGAATGTGTTGCTAAGCGCAAATCTCGAGAGCAGCTGAACCGATTTCGCTAATTATTTTTTTATAATATTCCTTAAAGTGCGAGGATGGTTCTTACGGAGAGAACAAATCAATTTGAACTTTAATACCATACCATAAAGTTTAAATGTTAATGGAGGGGTTCCGGTAAGGATAAGTATCAAAAAAAAATTTATAAAGAATCGACTGTTAGGCGGTACGAAGTTCGCCGGGTCAGCTAGTTATTAATAGGTTTGTCTGCGGTGAGTTAAGAAAATCCATATAGGATGACTTAAACCTTATATTGCATAGGAAAAATTAATCCCTTATTAATTAACTAGCTTCTGCGCGCGACTTCGTCGGCGTGGACTCTGCTCCTATTGGTCTTAGCGTGATGATACATAGCCTATAGCCTTCCTCGATAAATGGGCTATCTAACAGTGAAAGAATTTTTCAAATCGGCCCAGTAGTTCCAGAGATTACCGCGTTCAAACAAACAAACAAACAAACTCTTCAGCTTTATATATTACTATAGATAAATGTTATAGTTTGTCGAGCTACTTAGCTTTGTACCCCGAGACAATCCCCTGGAGCGTATCTGATAACAGTTTATTATGTTTGAGGTAACAAACAAATTTACTGACAAAAGGACACCACTATTATTATACAGTGTATAGATACTATTAGGGACAACCTTTTGTAATCTACTAAAAACGTACAAGTGATGCTACGCGATTTTTAATGGATTTTTGCTGTACGGCTACGGCAGTTTAGAATCTAGCCAACCCCTCCCTTCCCGTAGGTGTCGTAAGAGGCAACTAAGGGATAACAAAGTTTCATTACCATCGTGAAAATGGTGAAGCCGACAGATGACGGAATAACCATCCAACTGCTGGCTTTCAAATGCACAGACCGAAGACGGGCAGCAGCGTCTTCGGTGCGATAAAGCCAGCACTACGGTCACCAACCCGCCTGCCCAGCGTGGTGACTACGGGCAAAACTCATGAGTACGCTCCAAAAATTTCGCCCCTTAGTTCCCGGCAGCCCCAATATTCCCGACAATTTTAGAGCCGGAATGTTGTGGAGGCCTACGTCCAGCAGTGGACTGCGATAGGCTGAAGTGTGTGTGTGTGTGTGTGTGTGTGTGTGTGTGTGTGTGTGTGTGTGATTTTGAATACACTCTTTGATTTAAAAAAATGCGTGCGTACAAAGTACACATGTCAGAAGTGAAACTTCTTTGGCAAACTAATTTTAAAAAAAGTAATCGTTAACGCTGCAACTTACAATTATTTAAGTTTTTTTTTTAAGTTGTTGTTCGACCTAGTTGTATAAAAAAGGGATGAATATTTTCGTAGTTTAGACATTTCTTTTCCACGGTAACAGCTTAATAATACTGTTTTCAAGCAGTATTGTGTTCCTGTTGGAGAGTAAGATGACCAGAGCTCCAGGGGGGGATTGGGGATAGGGTCGGTAACGCACTTGCGACGCAGCTTCTGGTGTTGCAGGCGTCTATAGGCTACGGTAGTCACTTACCATCAGGTGAGCCGTACGCTTGTTTGTCGACTTACTAACATAAAAAAAGCCTCCAATCCTAAGTGTTTATCCCTCATATAAGAATGTAATTTCACTAACCTTTCTACTTCTTACTGACCAGAAGGTACACCATTAGTGACTTTCTACTATTGCAGTCATTACCGTCTAAATATTATACATTGGTCGTCTGTTACCTGAAACAAGTGTTAAGTTACTTACCTTTAGAACAGACGATCATGTAAAAATAAATAAAAATAAAAATAAAAAATAATTTATTTAAAAAAACGTTTACATAAAATGAAACCGTTGTTGGGACATCCTTTTAAGTAAGTGAAGTAATGTTAGACCAGTGCCAAAGCCGTCAAAAATAATGAAAAACAAAAAAAATTAAAGTAGGATGAAACCTATTGGAAAAGGAAGGGAATGCCACTAAAATGAAAGGAAAAATAAATTAGAGGCGATCTGAGGTTGGGAAGGGGTGGGGGGTGAGTTTTTAAGGGTAAAAATCGGTAAATCTCGATTTCCAGCAAAACTACAAGTCCTATCGAAAAAAGTTAAATGGCAAAGTTGTAGATAATAAAAAGATCTACAACTTTTGTATTTATACTTTTTTTCCATAACCCCAAAATTCATGTGAAAAATCAAAAAAACTACATTTTTGGTTTTTTGTTTTTATCTTTTACAATTTATTTTTGTTTTTTTACAAAATTTGGTGAAAAACAATCTTATTATGTCCCAAATGCACTGTAATTGTTTTGATTTAAAATATTTATTTTTTCACCTTATTTTGACCTCAATATCGAAAAAGCACCCTCATTTTCAATCGAAAATTCTCACGTCAAAATATCAGCTTTTTTAAAAAAGTGGGTAGCCTTTTTGTTCATTGAAGCCTCTATTTTTTGATTATGTAAAAAAAATATATACATTACGGAGGTAAATCTTCTCTGAAAATGCAAAGAAATGCTCAGAAAATGAAAATATTATGAAATAAGACATCTACAATATTATGAGAAAGTTGTAGAATCTTCTTTAAACTATATACGTAGATGCTTACTTATTGCTATTTTAACATAACTTACATACTTAAGTGACCTGCGGACAATTTTCGCCCATAAAAACCTATTTCATAGAGAAGTGGGGAAGGGGCTAGGAGAGTCTGGGCCTTACTACCTGTTATTTCTTTGCATTTTCAGAGAAGATTTACCTTAGTAATGTATATATTTTTTTTATATAATCAGAAAATAGAGGTTTCTATGAACAAAAAGGCTACCCACTTTTTTAAAAAAGCTGATATTTTGACGTGAGAATTTTCGATTGAAAATGAGGGTGCTTTTTCGATATTGAGGTCAAAATAAGGTGAAAAAATAAATATTTTAAATCAAAACAATTACAGTGTATTTGGGACATAATAAGATTCTTTTTCACCAAATTTTGTAAAAAAAACAAAATTAAATTGTAAAAGATAAAAATAAAAAACCAAACATGTAGTTTTTTTTATTTTTCACATGAATTTTGGGGTTATGGAGAAAAAGTATAAATACAAAAGTTGTAGATCTTTTTATTATCTACAACTTTGCCATTTAACTTTTTTCGATAGGACTTGTAGTTTTGCTGGAATTCGAGATTTACCGATTTTTAACCTTAAAAACTCACCCCCCACCCCTTCCCAACCTCAGATCGCCTCTAATTTATTTTTCCTTTCATTTTAGTGGTATTCCCTATCTTTTCCAATAGGTTTCATCCTACTTTAATTTTTTTTCGTTTCTAAAATTATCGACCCTGGTCTATGTGTGCGTTAAGCTTAATATTTATTTATTTAGTAGCTGCCTCGACAGACATCGTTCTGTCTGTTATGTTGTTTTTTTTTAGATTAGCCGAATTGGTAGAGCCATTCTCCAGTTATGCGCTTAGCAACATTTATTTTTATTATAATTAAAGATTATATTTTATTGCTGACTATGTTCATTTGTTACTTGGAATTGAATTTTTACACACCTATGAATTTATATACACCTACTATATTACCTTTACATATCTATGTACGTAGCTGATTTGTAAAGTAGGTAAGATGATGTACGATATAACTTTAGGCTTCGAGTCCTATGACCTCTAAAATCAGTACTGAATGATGACATTAAATTTTAGAAATAAGTAGTAAGTAAAATATCAATTATTGTAATTTTTTCTTTGTCCATATATAACTACAATTTTCAGCAAAAAATATATAATACTATCATTCTCGCATTCGATCTCTAAACAAATTATAAGTATACACTCAAATTTCGAAACAAACCAATTTCATCTCGAGGGTATACTTATTTGCATACGTATCAAATAACCTTAAAATTCTCGAACATTCGTGTTGTGTCAAAGCAAATTGCTCAAATAACAAACAATTCACGACCATTTCAATAAAACAAAAGGATAAGGCTCGCTCTACACTCGTCGAGGATTCTACTTAGCTCTATATCACACTACTAATAACAAAAAAAAAAGATTTTTTTTAATACAAAATGAAAATATGTATATTATGAAATATATATGTACGCTCATAGCTTCTGAACGACAAATAAATTGGACATTTTTTTTCTTGCGTTCGTAGCAACGAAATTTTTATAAAAGAAAATTTAAAGTAAAAAGCTTTATAAAAACAAAGCGTTTATTTTAAATGCGCTAAAAAGGATAAAATAAAATTTTCCTAAAAACTTTTACTATCATCATTTAACATCATTACACAATTTACTCGTACATGATATAAAAGCTTGTCGCGACATTTAAGTACTTCTATTTACTTAGTTTCGAAAATTTTAAAAAGTAAATCAACTAGATCAAGTTATTTAATTTACTTACCTATTTATCTACATAGGTAAGGTAGGTAGGTACTTTTTAACTATCGGGGGACGGGTTTCTTAGTCTGATATTTTCAGCAAATTCTTTATTTGATACCCACACTATACAAAAACAGAAAAGCATATTCCGCCATCTTTACAAGTCTGCCATATAGGATTTATAGTTAGTAGTTTTTGTAGGAAAGTATAAAAATCTTAGTTCGCCATCTTTTCAAATCCATATGGATTTTTTATTTCTTTTTTATTTAGAGCATAGACCACCATGTTGGATTTAGAATGACATCGCACAGCTAACCATGCATTGTCATTTGTCATCCAAACTAAAAGTGTATACAATATTTCAGCTCAATCGGTTAAAGGTACCCTATATGCTTCAAAATTAAGTTGCAAGATTCCATCCAAACAAACATACATACTTAATTACATTATATGTTTAAAAAAAGGTTTTAAAATATATTATACGGTTTTATATAGTTTATATAAGACTAATTTATATGAAGAGAAGCAAAGGAAAGTGCTGATACAGTCACATTCAAGGTAAGCAGACGAAAATTGAAACGTCAATCAAATTAATTGAATTAATTTAAGATATGTACAGATTTTAATTTAATTAATTAACATAATACATTGCCAGATATTTAACAAAATTTGAGTTAAAATTTTACTCCATTACAGTTAGACAACTTTAATAAATATTAATATTGAGCAAATAACACGGTATAGCTTATATTTAGAATATAAGCTACTAGCTGTGCCCCGCGGTTTCACCTGCGTTGATTTGAGGGAAAAAAATGCTTTCCTTTTTTTCAATAGTATGTATAAGATTTAATTAGCTTGATATATTTTCCTTAGTTTACACTAAATAAATTTCTGAACGCACGCATAAATATTTGACCAAAGAGTATATAACCACTACGTTTTATATGTATTTGACAACCAATATATATTATGTCAATCCGTTTTCATTACTGACATTATTATACATTTTTAAAATGTAAAATACGCCACTATCCGTATATTGTGGATATATGTTGTCGATTCGAAACCTTTATTTAAATACGTTCTTTAATTTTATCGGAGAGTTTACCATATCGACGGGATGAACATTAAATGTTTGACAGTTACGAAACACGAACATAGTTCCATACAAATTTTCATTCCCACCTTTCAACCCCTTACACCCTTTTATTCGCATTAAAAAGTAGCCTATGTCCTTTCTCAGACTCTAGACTATCTGTATACCAAATTTTATTTAAATCTGTTCAGTAGTTTTGGCGTGATTGCGAGACAGACAGACAGACAGACAGAGATACTTTCGCATTTATAATATTAGTATGGATATTATTTTATTCCGGAGCACTTCGTAATACTATATTTTTTTCTGTAAATAAATTTTTGTTACCTATTTTTTATTATTATTTTCTTTTATACTTACCTTGTCCTGACAATTAATAACGAACACTAAATAAAATAATCATCCAATTTTATGCACTCGTTAGGAAGTTTTACAAATACGTTTAGCAATAAAAATTTTATTTATAAAGATAGATGTGTTACGTAAAATTGCGCGATGGACTTTACAATCAGTGATATAGAATTGATAACCCTCCCTTTTCATTTGGAGCGTGAATTCTGGGATTATTCCGTTCCAACGTAACTGAAGCAGACAGCTCTCGAGACGAGATAAGAAATTGTTACATAAATGAAAGCCTACCCGGTGAATCGTAAGTTGGCTTTAGACCAGCGCCGCTGAATGATATATCGATAAAGATTTTTTATATTTGTGAATTCTTACAGTTTGAAATGCTTCTTGAAATGATTTTTTTTATATATAACTAAATCGGCAAACAAGCATACGGCTCACCCGATGTTAACCAAATACCGTAGCCTATAGACGTCTGCAACACCAGAAGCATCGCAAGCGCGTTGCCGACCCTATCCCCAATTGACCCCCAAGGAGCTCAGGTCACCTTACTCACCAACAGGAACACAACATTGCTTGAAAGCAGTATTATTTAGCTGTGGTCTTCTGCAAGGTCGAGGTACTACCCCAGTCGGACTGCTCCATTTTTTGAGCAGGAAATTTCCTGCTGTGCCCTACCTCAGTTAAAAATGATGATGAAAATAATCTGTAAAAATACATAAATGTAATGAAGATTCTTATACTATGTTACAGAAGAAAAAATGTGTTGCTCATAATTGGAAGCAGATATAGAAGATCACAGGAAATAGGGTCGTCAAAGCGCTTGTAATGATACTGCTATAACAGACGCCCATAGTCTGGTATCCGCTTGCCATCAGGCGGGATCTTGGAAGCTTGTATTTTTTTTTTTTTTTTATGTAACTAGGTTGGCAAACAAGCGTACGGCTCACCTGATGGTAAGACCGTAGCCTATAGACGCCTGCAACACCAGAAGCATCGCAAGCGCGTTGCCGACCCCATCCCAATCCCCCCCCCCCCCCAGGAGCTCTGGTCACCTTACTCACCAACAGGAACACAATACTGCTTGAAAACAGTATTATTTAGCTGTGGTCTTCTGTAAGGTCGAGGTACTACCCCAGTCGAAGCTTGTATGCCACTAAAACATTGTAAATTAAGTACTAAGATATGTAATATTTTTGATTAAGCTTACTTTATAAGAAAAAACACCATTATTTCTACTTTATATAGGAAGCACTCTTAGGATCACACATCAAACACACATTCATACTCACACAAGTACAGACACAATCAGTTATACAACTCTTGTTTTTTTATTTCTCATTTACTGAGGATAATACAATGCAATAGAATTATAAAAAAGTATATAATTCTAATTTTAAATAGGTCTCTAAATAAATTTGATCGTAAAGTTTTGATATCGACAAACATTACTCGCATCCTTGGCCGTAAAGTAAAGTTACGCAACGTAGTAATAAACGCGAGTGTACCTTTATAGGGCAGTGTATTAATCAACCGCCCACAATAAGACGTTATTTGCCAATTCGCAAAGTCGACTTATTTATAAGTTATGTCCTTTACCTAGGAGACTTTTTTTAGATATATTTATTTACGACATTATGTTTGTATATATGTATTGCGAATAATTGATTGAGAAGGTATTTTGACTCTATTCAGAATCTACTTTTTTTTTCGCCTAAGGCTAACCTGTGATAACCTGTGATAATAACGCATAAACTTTAACTTTTCATTAAACCCTTTTGTTAGTTATTATAATTTTAAAGTGAAATTAAAATACTTAAACCATGGTTTTATTTCAGTCAATCACAGCCTGTAAGTTAGGGATTAAATATTTTAGCAAATCTAATTCAAGCATTAATAATGAATCATTTATTTTAATATTATAATACAGTTTATTTTAATAAAATCTCGAAGCGTTAAGTAATAAAGCCACAAAACAAAGTTGGTATAATTATATTATAGCGAGTAAACATTGACATGACCATGACCAGTCCATCAAAAATTTTAGGGTTGACCGACCGACCAAGTTTAAAAAAATTGTGCGATTTAGTTTTTAATTATTTTTTAATTCAATTTCTTATTTATAAATGATAAATATATGTACATTAATTAATTAATGTAATAATTAATTACTTATTATATACCTACCTAATTACAGGGATGTAGATTGTAGAATTGAGATATTTTTCGTTCAATGTTTTTTTTGTATTGTTATTTTTGTTGTTATATTTTTTGAGTTGTAATGTATTTGTGCGTATAATATTATACGTTTGTTGTGTTTTAAATAATTATGAAATGGAAATCTTTATTTATGACATTGATCGCAATAATATAACTTCACATGTTGAAAGAAATAAAATTAAATGTTATAAAAAAAAATTAATTAATAATATATTAAGTAAGTGGTATTTTTATTAAAAACATTCTTATTGTTTTTCTTCTGCTTGTTTATTCATAGCATCAATTAAAACGGAATAAAGCAATACGATAAATGTCCAATTAATAAAAATAATTGATGCGTAAAATGTTTCGCAGAGTTCATTATTCGGAAATTATGCTCTCTGAATAATAGTCATTTGAGGAAGATAAATACAACATTTTTTAAATTAAAATACTTTATTCTCAGGAACAAGTACCTACCTACACTTTAGTACCTACACTTTTTTTGGACCAGAGCAGAGCGGCAAACAAGCGTACGACCCACATGATAGTAAGCAGTTACCCTAGCCTACAGACGTCTGCAACACCAGAATAATCGCAAGCCCTTTGCTAACCTTAGACCTGGCCCTCTTTAGGAGCTATGGCCCCCTTACTCACCACAGGGACTTAATACTGTTTAAGAGCAGTAGTAATAAGCTGTGATCGTCTCTAAGGTTGAGTACTTCCAAAGGCGAGTTGCTCCAAGTTTTAAACAGGATATTTCCTACTGTGCTCTAGCTCGATAAAAAAGTTGGGATTTACATATCACATGGTATACAATCAATGCTTAGTATTTCCGAGGGAGTCCATTTTAAATAAACCCTAATGGAAAAGAAGCCAGAATTCGATTTAGATCCTTTAAAATATATTGTGTACTAGCCGACCCGTGCCCACTTCGTTGGGCGTTAATTATTTTTGTGATGCAATTATATAGTAAAGTATTCATCATCTCGCTCGCATTTCTCCGACTTGATTTACATATACTTACTGTTATTTTCACTGATTTTTTTTGTTCAATAAGAATAACATATAGCCTATGTTACTCCTGAATAGTGTAGCTTTCTGTTAGTGAAAGAATTATCATGATCGGATCTGCGAAGATTACCCCCTACAAACAAACAAAATTAGAAACTTTACCTCTTTATAATATTATATTGTGTATATATATTATAATTAATTGTGTATACTCCATAAACTTTGGTGAAATTTATTAGGAATTTTCTGAATATGTGTATATTACATTCACAAAGCGTTAGCACAGCGGTCACAACAGAACCTTTTACGCTGACGGCCGCGGGTTTGATCCCTGCTCGTGGTAAACATTTGAATAACTCATGTCTGTCTGATCGTGGCCTGTGCTTTTATGTAAGTTTCTGGGCACCCGACACAAAAGTTAATACTAGTGGGACATTGTTGTGAAGCGATCATTTATTTAGAAAGCACTTGGGTCAACATTATTTTATAAACTTATAAATTGTTTTAAATTATTAAACAAAAAAGTTAATAAAAAATAATTAGATATAATTTTATTCCCTTTGAAATATAATTATAAGTGAAACGATCACTGATGTTCCGAGTTATGTTAAACAACAATTGCTATAATTAAAATTCATTCGGTTAGCGAATGTTAATCATTAAATTATTTTAAATAATAAATTGTATGATAACGGACGAGTATAAACGGAGTTAGTTCAGTCACGAAGAGCGTGAGTGTACCACAATGTGTAAGTTATTGTTATTATTCTAGCTTGTAATGTATCGGGCTTTATTTGGTGTGGCCTTAACATTTAAACTTATTATCACTTTGAATCTTACGATTAGTAAACTAGAAATCGTTGCATTCTTATATGTACATTAGATTTGATGGTTTGAATTCAAAAAAAACACTTTTTGATTCGTAGAAATAATGTTTTATTGAAAAAAATTGGACATGTTACATAATATAATAATATCATATTAAGATACATAAGAACAGTAACAAAAAGATCAATCATTCTGATGAGTTTCGAAATACACGTGTATATGAAAAATATTTAAAATAAAGACTCTCCAATTTGTTTCATTTTAACTTAATATAAAACAGGAAGTTAACTGAGGTAGGGCACAGCAGGAAATTTCCTGCTCAAAATATGGAGCAGCCCGACTGGGATAGTACCTCGACCTTACAGAAGACCACAGCTAAATAATACTGTTTTCAAGCAGTATTGTGTTCCTGTTGGTGAGTAAGGTGACCAGAGCTCCTGGGGGGGATTGGGGATAGGGTCGGCAACGCGCTTGCGATGCTCCTGGTGTTGCAGGCGTCTATAGGCTACGGTCTTACCATCAGGTGAGCCGTATGCTTGTTTGCCGTACTCGTAACATAAAAAAAAAAAAAAGGAAGATGCGTTAAATTGAACCAAACGCAAGAATACTGCAAAAAGTTTTAAACTGTACACACAAAACCAAAGCAATAGCTTAAGCACAACATAGACTTTTAATTTTGTGTAGTACATAAAACCTGATGCAATAAATAAATAAACAAATAAATAAACGCCTTACTCTACGGCCACTACTAGAATTTTTCTCGTAATCGTACACAAGCACAAAACATCTAAATTACGACAAGCATGTGTACGGCCTATAAAAATATTTGTGAATCTATACCAGTCAGTACTGTAACCGCTGCCAACGCCTCATAATTATGTCATACTCATGTATAACTTAGAAATGGGACATAGTATATGTGATGTAAATTAATGCCTTTCTCTTGTACCATATATGTATATTTATTCTATATATTCCAATCAAACAAGTATTTAATATACATTCGTAACGTAACAGGAAATGAATCTTAATTAATACAATGCCTCGCCTACAGTTTTGTAATCCGCACGCGAACTAATTATTCCTCGGAGAGAAATCTAATTGTACTTGATCGTGTTAACATTCATAAGATGAACGGGGAATGTTCATTTATTACCGAGTCTAGCATCTTTCACTTTTAACTGCGTAATGTTTGTTTAATATTTTATAAACATTGTTACAATGACGTGTTTGTATTGTTTGGCTTGTAAACCTTTAACTGCTGGTTACAGCTCTCTGGCTTACTCCCATTACTTATTAAGGACTAGCTTCTGCCCGCGACTACGTCCGCGTCGAATAAGTAGGAACAATTCTGTCATACCTGATTTTTGCGAAACTAACTGTTTACGTACGAAGCGGAAGCTCTGAAACATTCTTTATTGGTGATCCGCTCCTATTGGTCTTAGCGTGATAATATAATAGTCTATACTCTATAGCCTTCCTCGATAAATGGGCTATCTAACAATGAAAGAACTTTTAAATCGGACCAGTAGTTCCTGAGATTAGCGCGTTCAAACAAACAAACAAACAAATTCTTCAGCTTTATGATATTAGTATAGATATGTGTAGTAAATAAAAGATTTAATGATGTTTTGAACTGAATTGAATTGAATGATATAAGCTCAATTGAATAAAATAGCCCACTACTAGGCAAAGTTCGAATCTTCATACAGGAGAAGATAGACGTCCGAGTTTCGGAATTTTTCTTATACATGCATATTTTCTTAAAGCTTCTATACCGGAACAGTTAAGAGATAAGATGATAAGTACATGAGTAAAATTTTAAGCCGAAAGTACCATCTATTTATTTTCTACTATTTATTTTCATCTATTTATTTTTTATTTATCTACCTGTTTCCGGGAATCAAGATCCTACCTTCAGCCTGTAACATCCCATTGCTGGGCAGAGGCCTCTTTCTCCTCTCCTCCTGGATGTTTGTCCTTGTGGGTCGTCGCACCGTGCCTCGTGCACAATAAGCTGTCGGTCCCGGTTGTGATCATAAATATGTGATAGCGATCGTTACGCCAACCCACATTGGAGCAGCGTGATAGATTAAGCTCCGATCCTTCTTCTACATTGAGAATGAGGCCTCTAGGTATTTAAATGGTCAAAAATGCTAATATATATAGGTAATGACAGAAAAGCACTCTATACAGTTGGCGTAGCTACCGGAGGGCAAGGCGGGGCAGTGCCCCGGGGCCCCCAAGCTCAGGGGGCCCCTGGGAATCTGACTTACAAACTATAAATTGAACTAGTGAAAATCCCACATTCGGAATATAAAAATTAAAAGTAAAAAACCTTTTTAAAAAACAAGCTTTTATTTGAATGTGCTAAAACGAAAATAAATTTTTTTAATTTAAAACTTTTACTATGTACTTATAAAGTCATTACACATAATAATCTTTATGATAGAAAAGCTTGTCCCGAGATATGAGTACTCGTATTTCCTTAGTTTGAAAATTTTAATAGTTAAAATCAATCACATCAATTTATTTAATTTACTCGTTTACAAGCAAATCTTGCGACAAGCTTTTATATCATATAGATTATGTGTAATGACTTTATAAGTAGATAGTAAAAGTTTTAAAGTAAATTTTTTTTTCGTTTTAGCACATTCAAATAAAAGCTTGTTTTTTAAAAAGGTTTTTTACTTTTAATTTATTTTTGACGTTTTAGTCGGTTATCACGTCACTTTATTCGAATTATTCTTAGCAAACCCTTTCATTTGATACCCATATTGTAGAAGTGCACTAAAAATAACTAGTCCGCACTCATGGATATGCTGCCATATTGGATTTAGGATGACGTCACAAAGTAAACCATGCATTGTCATCCAAATTGAACCTGCATACAAAATTTCAGCTCAATTGCTTGCTTCAAAATTGAGTTGCAAGATTTCACCCGAACAAACATACATACATACATGCATAGATACAAACCAGGCACTGTCATCCAAATTGAACCTGTATACAAAATTTCAGCTCAATTGGTTGAAGATATCTGCTTCAAAATTGAGTTGCAAGATTTCACCCGAACAAACATTCATTAAAGTTACATACATACATACATACATACATTGCAAGTTAAACAAAAGCTTGTAATAAACCAGATTCTATGAAAGCGAATTTAATAATGGCAACTTATTATGAAAAAATACTGTGGAATTCCCAACAGTTTTGTCTATCTTGAACATTTTTGTTTGAATCTTGCAGGTTCCCTATATTCTTACTCCCTGTATTTTTATGCTGGTTTCACAGTCGCGTCGTCGAGCAGCGCGGTTCAACATCACGCGCTTGATGAATTGAAATGGAAACATTTTATATCGCCATACTAGCCGACCTGTGCCCACTTCGTTGCGCATTAATTATTTTTAATAATTACTTCTAACGACGATATCTCAAAAACTATTCATCTGATTGATATAGTGTAAAGGGCAATTTAAATTAAAGGGCATTAAATTCTTAAACTAACCAACATATTTATTTTGATAAGGATTAATGCTAAACTAAAGAAAATAGCTTTGAAAATAACGTAATGTTTTTAATTACAAATTTGAACATAAAAGTGGTTATTGTAAGTCAACCGTAAGAGATAGAGATATGCTGTCGCGGACTTTTTTGTAGCATTTTTATAGATTTTGAATTCGCTAGTACATTACTTAACTATATCTTTGCTAGTTTACGCAGCGTTCGCGAGGAAAGGTCCCCCGTTGGCGAGATTTTTTGTGACCTCTTCAACATTTATCGCCGTATTTCTGCTAATTTACATAAAAGCATAATAAATTATATACGTAAACCTTCCTCAAGAATCACTCTTTCTATTGTTGAAAACCGTGTAAAAATCCGTTCAGTAGTATTCGAGTTTATCGCGTTCAGACAGACAGACAGTAGGACAGAAAGACGCGGCCGGGGGACTTCTTTTTATAATAAGTATAAATAATAAGTATAAAAGGTGATACACACACTTAACGGAAGTAAAAATAATATCCTTTACAAAAAAAAAATATGTACTTTTTGTTAAATACCCGTGCGAAGCCGGGACGGATGCTAGTTTGTTTATAAATATTAAATCCTATTTGGTGTTATGATAAACGTATGTTACGTTTAATAAAATGTACAATCTGTTCTTATAAGTATAAATATTAAAAAATTAAAATGTCAAAAATGGAACATTGAAATGACGCGAACAGGGTCCTGATCCTGAATCGCGCTATCGATGTTTTCAAGCGCGCTTAGTATATATACAGCTATCAGAACTGTCTAACTGAGAGTCCGTTTCTACACAGTGCGGCAGTCGTCGCGGAGGGCTGCTCTAAGCTCCGCACGTGGATCGCGCGTAGTATGCGTGATGCTACCGCGGTGAAGCCGATGTTCGCAGAACAAGCAACAAGAAGCAGAAAAAGCTTCTAGCAAACTCAGAGTTGAAATGATGTCCTTGACACTTGTGGTCTATGAAACGAGGACCGAGTTCCTCAACACCACTGCTGTAGAAAATATGACTCTCTCTTTTAAAATAGTATTTAAAACTTTTCCCAAATTTTAATAATGCTTTTAAAATTAATAAAAAAAGGGTTTAGTTAAATAAAAAATAAAGGAATCTTCTAATTAAGAGATGTGAAGTAAACTATGGGCATGTTTCAGCGTTAATAAATTTCATCCTGACCATAAAACGTTACGAATAAGAATAACCAGCCCCGGATCTTCAATTTTTTTTAGGCGGGGCAAAAACTGAAAAATGCCGCCCCCGCCCACTTATATTTATTTTATTTTTACCTATATCATGCTTATAATTTTAGCTATCAGATGTCCACTATTTGATTGTGGACATAGCCTACATAGGCCTTTCCGAAATAATGCATCCATCGCTGTTCTTTCTGTGTTAAGCCTATTTATTTACACATACATAGGTACATAGACATAAACGTGTAGGATATATATTTTATAAACAGCATAGGATAGGATTTAAAATAAAAATATGTATAATAAAAATAAAAATCAAATATTGTATTGCATTTGTGAATTGAAATTACAATATTTTACTCTTTTGCACTCTTTTATACTCTCTCTTTCGCACGCACGGTAACCAGACGCGTGCTGCCGCGATCTGCGATTTCTGCGGGCGAGCGGGCGCGTATTTTTAACCCCCGACGCAAAAAGAGGGATGTTATACGTTTGACGTGTCTGTCTGTCTGTGTCTGTCTGTCTGTCTGTCTGTGGCACCGTAGCTCGCGAACGGAGGACGCGATTTCAATTTAGTTTTTTTTTGTATGAAAGGTAAGTTACGGGCGAGTGTTCTTAGGCGCATGTTTGATGAAAATCGGTTGAGTCCTGAAAAAAATCTGGGGGTAAAACCGAGGAAAATACCCAATATCTGCAAATACATGTGGGGGGGAGAAAATGAGGATGGAAATCCGAATGTCAGCAAATTTATCCAAGTAGGGTTGCAAATGAAATAGCATCGCATGCACTTTACAAAATTAATAATAAAAATAAATGAATGAAAGTATAAAATAAATATTAATTTAAAAACAAAAAAAACCCGACACAGTAACCTGAGTTCCCTTTAAAAGTAAAAAATAATGAAAGAAACTCAATCTTAAAGTACCTAAGTATGTACGAGTATTAAAAATTCAAAAAAAAAAAAAATACATCGCGTTGCGGGACCGCTCCAAAACTAACAGTTAAATTACAAATAGTCTAAATAGTCCAGTCATTTGATAGTTTTACCTGGAAAGTTTTCCAGTACTTTTGAAAATTGGTGATTTTATAGATTTCGACATGCTCTTTTCGAATTTTCACTTTGCCACTTCGTATCTTTGTCGCTCGCGTCGCCATATTGGAAAAATGGCGCTCAAATACAGTTTTTTGAGAATAACTCCGTTCCAACTCATTTTACGATAAAAATAGTCATGTAATAAATTAAACTAAAAAAAATTTCCTACAATTTATGTAGTAACCTTTTTTTTTTGTAAAATCTATAGTTTCAGCGTACGAGAGCTGCAAAGTCCACTCTAACACGCGTTTACGTGTCATAATTATATTTCGTAAGTCCAGTTGACAAGTTTTGAATATTTTTTTTTTAATTTGAAAAAAATATGGTGTAATCTAAACACTATAAACATTTATTTCCCGTTGGAAATTTTACTTAAACTTAATTTTTTAACAAGTTAAACGATTGTTAACAAACAAAATTTTCTCGAAATTACGTCTCAATTGTAAATGAAAAAAAAAATAAGGTTTAAAGATTGTCGTAAAAAATTTTCGCTTCGGTGAGCCTTATTTATATACATAATTAACAAGATCGCGCCATTAAAGTAAAAAAAATATTCATAGTTTGTTTATAATAATTTTTATAGTTCCAGAAAAATCACCACTTTTTGTAAAAATCACCAGTTTTTGTTCAAGTACAAATATTATTATAAACAAAGTATGAATATTTTTTTAACTTTAATGGTGTGATCTTGTTGATTATGTATATAAGAAAGGCTCTACGAAGCGAAAATTTTTTACGACAATCTTTAAACCTTATTTTTTTTTTCATTTACCTACAATTGAGAAAAACAACAAGAAAATTTTGTTTGTTAACAATCGTTTAACTTGTTGAAAAATTAAGTTTAAGTAAAATTTCCAACGGGAATTAAATATTTATAGTGTTTAGAACATACCATAATTTTTTAAAATTTAAAAAAAATTATTCAAAACTAGTCGACGGGACTTAACGAAATATAATTATGACTCGTAAACGCGTGTTAGAGTGGACTTTGCAGCTCTCGTACGCTCAAACTATGGGTTTTACAAAAAAGGACATAAATTGTAGGAAATTTTCTCTAGTTTAATTTATTACTGTATAACTATTTTTATCGTAAAATGAGTTTGAACGGAGTTATTCTCAAAAAACTGTATTTCAGCGCCATTTTTCCAATATGGTGGCGCGAGCGGCAAAGATACGAGGTGGCAAAGGGAAAATTCGAAAAGAGCATGTCGAAATCTATAAAATCACCAATTTTCAAAACTACCGGAAAATTTCCAGGTAACCCCCTTTTTGAGCACCAAATGACTGTACTAAAACTAGCCTAACTTAACTAAGCAACATAAATTTTTATAAAATTACTTCAAAATAAGCGCGTTTTTTACTTTTTAAAGGGAACTCAGGTTACTGTGTTGGGTTTTTTTTTATTTTTAATTTAATTTTTATGAACTATGCCTACGCGCTTCGCGAATAATAAATGTTCGTGCAGCATGTGCGTGTCTCACTCTGCGCTCTGGGTATCGGTAGAGTTGATTTGGCCATGAAATTTCTGTACTTGTAGGTACTATTATTTATTCCGTGGTCAAAGTTAAGTAAATGATGAGTTGTCCAGTCGTCTGTAAAATGTGAATTTGGCCGCCCCCTGAACTTGCCGCCCGGGGCATGGGCCCCGGCTTGCCCCCCCCTAGATCCGGGCCTGAGAATAACTAACAGTAGGAGAGAAATAGGCCATTAGTCTTAATATTAATATTAACATTTATTTTATTATAGAGAACTTATTAACTTTATTATAGAGATGAGTTAAGAAAATCCATATAGGCTAACTTTTAATAGGAACAAATAATCCCTTCTTAATTAGTAAATGTTATAATTTGTAGAACTCCTTAGCTTTGTACCTCTAGAGCCCTAGACACTCCCCTAGAGCGTATTTGATAACAGTTACATGAAGTTAATAAATAACACGTATGTACAATTTTAATAAGTTAAATTACGAAAGTTTTACTGTTATACAAAATTCCTGTTCGGCTTAATTCGTTTTAATATTTATATTTCAACATTAATAAACATACAAAGTGATAAATCGTCTTCATAATAACTTACTACATATCTGATTAAATTCTGAGGGGTGTTACAAGGGTGAAAAAGGATGAGCACGCTTGATAAGGATTTATGATTAATTTCTCGTTAATTGAAGCGAACATTACGTATAAATATGAAATAGTTCATGTAGAGAATATTTTTACGTTTATTTATTTCACGACCACACGATTCAGCCTGTAATATCCCACTGTTGGGCATAGGCCTCTTCCCTATGTAGGAGAAGGATCGGAGCTTAATCCACCACGCTGCTCCAATGCGGGTTATTTATTTGATATTTATTATTCTTTGTTACCATTACTTAATAATTGTGTTTGCTCGCAAAAAAAAAAATCCGACTTCAATTACATCGACAAGTAATACAACGTAATAAGACGAAAAAATAGTCAAGTAAATACGCGCTATTAAAGATTACTCAAAAAGTTGTAATCAGATCTCGATCTAATTTCACGAAGACTAGATGACAAGTATTAGCTTTCGATTAAAGTAAGAATGATCAAAATCGGTACACCGAGTAAAAAGTTATGCGGTATAATACAACGTAGGTCGACGAAAAAGTAGTCAAGTAAATACGCATTATTAGATATAACTCTAAAAGTGCTTGTCAGATCTTATTAAAAAAAATGGGACCACATGACACGCAACTCCTTTCAATTAAAACAAAATTAAGCTAACATACATAAAAAAAAAAAAAAAATACAGTCGAACTGAGAACCTCCTCCTTTTTTGGAAGTCGGTTAAAAATATGATGTTATGAAAATTATTTAATTAGCTTTTTATTTTCAAGAATCTGTGTTTTGTCCGTTTTACTGCACTCTCTTAGCCTGCTATCACAGGTTGATTGGAAGAGATCTATTCTAGAGATAAGTCTATATATGAATAACTGTACAACTTTTTTTAAATGCAATAAAGAATATAATTATATCTAAATGTGTAATTAGAGTTATATGAACTCGTCTTATGCGTTTCTATAATGACGTTTGTCACATCCTGGCGATTATTTTGACATCACATGCTTTGATGAAAAATATTTTGCAGTATTCTTCTACAGGATACGACATTTATGACGTACTAGCTGCTGTGCCCGCGACTTCGTCCGCGTGGAATTTAACAAAAAAGTTATTGTTCAGTTCGCAGTTATAAAAAAAATCGAAATTAAAAGTAGCCTAAGTTACACCCTATTACATTAGCTATATGCCAGTGAAAGTCCCGTCAAAATCGGTCCAGCCGTTTCAGAGATTAGCCGGAACAAACAGACAGACAGACAGACAAAAATTGTAAAAAATGTTATTTTGGTATATGTTCCGTGTATAGATCCATATGCATTTAGTAAAAAGTGGTTATTTTAATATTAAAAACAGACACTCCAATTTTATTTATTAGTATAGATTAAACGAAAAGCACAGTTATATCAGTACTTACGGTTTTATCTTTCAGTGCTATGATATGAAAATCTAGGAATTGCATCGTCATCTGGTTGTATATTGACTTGCACATGACATTCGTCGATTTGGCTACACATAAAAAAATCATTATTGATATATTTGATTTCAAATACTTTCGATTTTTAACAATGTCTGCATGTTTTGAAAGAGACACTATGTATTGAGTATATTTTATCCAAGCCACACTCGATTAGTATGATGTACGTACGTATGTAATGTACCGAATGTACGTATGAAACTTTTACTTTTTTTATTAAAGAAGAACAGAACAGTGTTAAGAAATAAGACATTTTCAAGATATTATTATATTAGTATTATTACCTGTGTAATTTCAATATTAATGTAAAGAATTAGGTACTCCAAAACAAAATATCCCTGATTATACATCATCTTATTTAAAAATAGAATATAAAAATAGAAATTGATTAAAAAGCCTAGCTACCGAATAAAAAACGGTCTAATTTTTTTTACCCGTCTGTCAATGGCAAAAAAGTTTTCTAATGAATAAAATAAAAAATAGCCTATCCGATAACGCCGATGTTATTCGCCGCACACTGCAGATTTTCTATCTATTTCTGCTTTGTATATTTTTCGGTCGATAGTGAAATTGTACTCAATGGTTAGTACGAATGGGATTCCGCACATTTTTGTGTTTATTTGATAGGAAACTTTTTTATTCAGTTTTATATGACTTCGCTATACACTGCATCCGTTCGATTACTTTTTTTTTTCATGTATAACCAATTCGGTTTAGAAATTGTAGATGAATGATTTATTGAGTAAAGTTATTATTATTATTATATAAAAGAATCTATAGTACTCGTATATTGTGTATCGAGTATTCAACGTATAACAATACACCAAGATTTGATTATTTATATTATGATAATGATATATATGACACCTATCTTGTTCCTGCTGAATGAACATCGAGATAAAGAGGGTCTAATTGAGCCAACAAGCTGTTGAATTACTTTCAAATTGAACAATATCATCTAATTAAGAGTTAAATTCTACATAGGATATACCTACCTACAAAGAAGACGGTAACATTTACTTTAATTTTAAAAATAGCTTTTTTAGATTATACATTTTGTTCTCCAGGTATGTAACTCTGGTTCTATATTTTTATTTTTAGTCAATTCTGGTAACTTACATCTCATTTACTAAACAAAATAAATAACAAAAAAAAAATTGTAATAAGAATCAAAAGAATATTAAGCGCTCTGTCAAAAATATTTTCTGCGTCTAAAAATATACAACAAAATAAACAAACCACTAGTCATTTAGTTTCAAAACAGCTATAGACCAGATGTTTCATTTTTGTACAAGTTAAACGTTATTCCTAAATTATCCAGTGACTTGCCAAATCTTTACACTAGAGATGTACTCGGGCTGGCCCCGAGCCAACCTCGTCACCTATCTCCGAACTTAATGTCCCTTCATTTCCTCTTTCCATAAACGTCTTATGATCTCGTAAAGTCGGGTGAAAAATATTTGGCGTATCTTCATTTTTATTACTTCGGTATAGAAAATTGATTAATTTTTCTCAGGCTGTGTTTTATCGACACGATTTGGAAAGTTTTTATTTACGGATAATGTACGTGCAAACATTGACTCACAAACTATTTTAAAATAGGGTATAACTTTCCTTATATTATAAAGCTTGTAGTAAATTGCATCTATTTACAAATAATGTGTCTAGAAATTGTCACTTTGACTCGTAATAATAGATTCGTAGCAATAGAGTGATCCGAAAAATTCACTTTTTGAATTAGCCTAAAATATAACGACACGTTAAATTGTTGCAGGTTCGATCCCCACACATGACAAACATTTGTATTGGCCATGCAGATGTTTGCCGTGGTCTGGGTGTTTGTGCAGTCCTTGTGGGTCTCTCATCAAATCAATGAAATCAAATCAAAATCATTTATTTCGTCATAAGGTCCATGTCACACACTTAACGAAAGTCAAAAAATAAAATAATATCATTTATATTTAAAACAAAAATAACAAAAGTTAAGGCAGCAAAAAATCAAACAATAAAAAATAAAATTTATATCTTAAAACTAGGTACATTACGAGTACAAGCTTACGTAATGTACCCAGTGTTATAAGCAGCCTAATATTAAGTTATAATGTCTCGGTAGACATTACCTACCTACTTTATCCTCGGCTTTATTAAATCTATACTAATATAATAAAGCTGAAGAGTTTGTTTGTTTGTTTGTTTGTTTGTTTGTTTGTTTGAACGCGCTAATCTCAGGATCTACTGGTCCGATTTTAAAAATTCTTTCAGTGTTAGATAGCCCATTTATCGAGGAAGGCTATAGGCTATATATCATCACGCTAATACCAATAGGAGCGGAGTCCACGCCGACGAAGTATTACAATAAATAACCATTTCCCTAATGTAGGCCGAGAGAAAAAAAGCCGGCCATCGGTGGGATATTACAGGCTGAAGCTTTTCTTTTGATCTAGAATTCTAGACGATATTATTGTCACCTAGATTGTTACACCTATAATAAGTTCTCTGAATATGCACGAACCTAAACGTTTTCTCTCTTGGAGCTGAGCAGAGCAATAGAGAAAACTATATTTATTGACCCACTTGGTCCATGTAGCAAGAGAAATTACAGGCTACCTGGTATTTAAAATCGTTCACTTATGTCGTGAAATTACTTTTCATTCAGGGTGAATAATGATATAAGTAATAAAGTCTTGCAAACTTCTTTCTTTTCGCTGTATTCAAGTACGAAAAATAACTTTATGTAAAACATGTTCAATAAGACCTGACTCAATATACAGTAAAATAATAGTAAATTCAAAAAAATCCCAATATACTACACCTATGATCACGTTCGTCTTTGTTACCTGAGTATACGCTTTATCAGTCGTTCGGATTTCTATAGCGTTATCAGCAAGAATGGGGGACTATTCGCCGTCAAAGGGCCATACATAATGCCTTCTCCCTGTAGCAGTAAATGTAAAATTTTATAACATATTCGTCAAAGACTTTATGTCATTTCATAGAATTCGCTTAAATAGTATAAAAGAATGACTTCATTTTCATATGTTTGTTCTAATGAGTTCAAATTTTGTATAGCTTGAGAGCACGGATAGATGGATGGATTTCATTGATTATTATGACGAAGGTTGTAATAGGCACACCTTTGATCTCTTATCAAGACAAATATCTGAATAACAACACAAACAACACACACAAAATTGTCTTTACCAGGACGTTAATTCTTGTATTGTATGTGTTTTTTCAAAGGATTCTCATTTTGATGAAAGCTGTTGAGTGTAAAAAAAGATATGCATTAAAGCTGACTTGACTAGTTCGTTGTCGCGTAGTAGCCCTGCTTGCTGATCCGCGGATTGCGGGTTCGATTTCGTATTTCGTACCTACTATGTATGTTTATAAGCAAATTTTTTTTTAGCTATACCAGTCGTCTATTACCTATAACATTAGCATTAAGTTACTTACCATAGTAACAGATGACCTTGTGTGTATTTTATAACATATTAAAAGTGTTTTTACCATTGCTAAGCCTAGACATAAACATGCTGTAACTAATCTAATCTACTTGACCAAATAAATATATAAAGTATTATCCAACTAATATTTACAATATATCTTCTATCTAAATTACTATATTTTTTAAACGATCTCAGATAAAAAAACCAGTACTAATACCAATTATTACATAATTATTATATACCTAAGTACTGTATAACTTACGCGGACGCCAATACTCTGGTATTTACCTTTTTCGACTTTTCAACCCTAAGGCTAACCCAGGAAATAGGTAAGGGTGTCCCTTTACCGTGCTGTTCAAATATATCTCCGCTATAATGATTAATTTCATTTTTATACGAAAAGAAAATTGAAATGTTTATTTATTTTTTTATCTACAATAATAATTTAGACTAAACTTTTGTCTGAGAGAAGTTAGCAACTTCATAACTCTTTTTTTCAACTTTTACTTCCAAAATTAATTAAGTTTACATAATTATAATCATTGATTTTTTCAGGTTATAATAAATAACATACTAATTAAATCCAAAATAGGATTTCAAATTCAATTAACTGTTAATTTTCCCCATGGTTCTTCATAAAGCATGTTAACCTGTGGGTCCCGTTTGTTATCACAGACACCTGATAGCGATCGTTACTTATCAAACTATTATTTATTATTATCTTTCAACCCCCAGTGGAGCTCCCTTCCTTTTCCTACGTAGAGAAAATGCCTATATTTATATTAGCTCGACCATATTATGTTATGACAAGTTAATTTGCATGTTTCATTTTATTAACATTTTGTATCAAATAGCATTTATGTAGCGCTTTGTATCCAGTGAACAAACAGTCTAATTAAATAATACACAGGTAATATTTGAATACGAGGGACAAAGTTTACCTTTGCTTTTTACATCGAGTTTCAATGTTTTAACTTTTAAAATTTATATTAATTTGTGCTGTAACTTTTATAATATCATTATTATATATGTATATAAAAGAATATATATTTTAATTATAATATGACAACGTGTATTACAAGTTTATAAGGCAATAATAGTGTTCAACATTAATTCCATTAAAATGATTAGAAGAGAAAAACATTCACAGTTTATTAAATAACGAAAATATATTATGATGACGTAAATTAAGAGTTTTGATTATTATAATATCCTCTATTAGGTTACGTAATTAAATAATGTTAATATTCGATTTAACAACTTATTTGTAACGTCATTTCATCATGATATAGAGACATATAATAATCTCTCTCACTCAATAACGAAAATAGTTTTAACTATTGATAACAAATCTCACGTCACACACCCAAAATTAATCTTAGAATTATAATTTTCTTTCTATAATTTCAAAATTAAATACCGTTTAAAACAATACCAAGAAACTGCTATAAATTTATAACAAAAATTAAAAACTTTTGCAAACGTATTTCCTATAACATAAACATCACAATTTACACATCAAAAATAATAAAACGAAATACATATAATATTGCCTATGTATTGCTATTGTACACAAAAATGTCATTCCGTCCATTTCGAAACAGAGGGAATAATATTGACACAGCTGCTATACTAAAACAAAACAAAATTTAATTTAAAATACAAACCGAAGCCAAACAAAATGTACTTTGCATTTCATTTATAAATTGTTTGACAATTTATTTAATTAAATTAATGATAATTAACAGTACAGTATTGTAATAGACTTTAGCAAGTACATGTTCAGAAATGCAAACGATGGACGAACAATGAGTAACAACACATATTATGTAAAGATCACAGCTAATAACAACACTCTAGTAGCAGTAGTGTAGTAGGTAGTAGTGTTGTTAACCGACTTCCAAAAAAGGAGGACGTTCTCAACTCGACTGTATATTTTTAAAAATGTATATTACCTCAGAACTTTTTACTAGGAAGACCGATTTTGATCATTTTGTTTTTAATCAAAAGGTGGTGCAAGTCGTGTGGTCCCATTTAAATTTAATTGAGATTAAAAAATAGTAGGTATTTCCACTTGATTAGAGTCTTGAAAAAGCAAAATTTAACAGTCTTTAAGGAAGGAAAAAATTAACCAGTAATATTATGTAAGAAAACTCGATAACGGTCGTAAAACTATCAAAAAGTAAAGCGTCACGTCAAAACGCCGGTCATTACAATTCTGCACACATTTACGTTGTAATTTCGGTCACGATCGACAATTAACTCTTAAGCCTTTTACGACCCCCAACCTTCCGACCCGAACCTTTCTTGGCTCACAATTTATATACCTCGTTTGTACGCGGTTTTGCTCATATTGAAAGTAATGTTAGATGACCTTTCTAAAATAAACTTTCCGAACATACCTAATGTTGTACATTTATCGGAAAAAAACATTTTTATTAACTCGTAATTGTTGTGTCATCATTTTTGATCCTTTTTGCGTTTATTTCTAATATGTGACTGAATTAAACAGTCAGTTAAAAACTGACTGTTGTGAATACAGAAATTGACTCTACATATCGATCTGAGTTAGGGCACAACAGGAAATATTGTACTCAAAATCTGGAACATTTCGACTGGGCAAGTACCTAGGTCCTAGACACAAGATATAGAAGATCACAGGTAAATAATACTGCTTTCAAGCAGTGTTGTGTGCCTATGGTGAGTAAGGTGACTAGAGTCTGGGGGATTTGGGGCTAGGATCGGCAACGCTCTTGCGATACTTCTGGTGTTGCTGACATCTATAGTTAATAGCATCGTAAGTTCCTTGCGGACCTTACCTCAACCCTCCCCAGGAGCTAACATAACACTACTTAGGAGCAGTTTCATTTAGCAATGATATTCTGTTAAATTGAAGTTCTTCCCCAATCAGGCTGCTCAAGATTTTGAGCAGGATATACCCTGCTGTGAGTGTGACCTAGCTCAATTAATGTTAACTCTTTTTATTGAAATTATTCAATAACCAAAGCTAAAGAAGCCTGAGAGACTCCTCATGGAGTGGCTTAGACAAAAGTAAGTATTATAAATAAAATATAACAAACAGAACCCTAATTGTAGTTTTAACATTAAAATTACATGTATTGTACTAATTAGGACCTTCTTCCTCTGTTTGCTATGTATACATGTACCTACTTGTGCTCGCAATTATCCTTTCAAGAGATTTAACTTTTAAGACCGTATATAAACAAATATAGTATAGAATTAAGTACTCACATGTCTTTGAAACGCATAAGCAATTAGTAACAAAATATCGTTCGTAAACATACGAACAGATTATTACCCTTTGAAGTTAAGTACGGAAGTACTCCTTTACACATTGGTACCTATTTAACAAGACGTTAAGCCCGACATTCACACACATTAATGGAGTAGAAATTGTCATTAGGCGGGTCTATCCATAATAAATTTTTTTCATACCTTCACAGTGTCATCTAACATTGTCCCAGCTCACGTGAAATCAAATTATTCCTAGTAAGGTTTAAATTAATTTTATAATTTTAGTAAATCAAACGGCCGAGATATAGATAGACTAACAAATTAATAAAAATTACATTTCTGGCTTTAGTAACTGTTATCCTACAAAATAATCAATGCACAGAATTAAAACTACATTCATATACAATTTTTTATGAGTTAAACTACACATACGCACACACACACCCACACACACACACACACACACACACACACACACACACACACACACACACGCACACAAATCTATCCTAATATTTTAAAGCTGAAGAGTTTGTTTGTTTGTTTGCTTGAACGCGCTAATCTCAGGAATTACTGATCCGATTTGAAAAATTCTTTCATTGTTAGATAGACCATTTATCAAGAAAGGCTATAAGCTAAATATCATCACACTAAGAGACCAAAACGAGCGGAGCACCAATGAAGAATGTTTTAAAATCGGTTTTTTTTCTTTTGGGAGCTTCTCCACTTTTCCAGCTAGCCAAAAGTAACTATTCCACGCGGACGAAGTCGCGGGCAGAACCTAGTTACGTTATATACAGTAAAACTAGTCTGTATGATTCCTTGAAACCTGCAAAAATATTGACACGGTTTTGTTACACGCCAATACGTCTCTTTACCACGTATATGCATTTTTTTCTTTGAGTACGTGATTGGCACACCATTCCAAGAACTTAATAAATAAAAGAAAAAAGTATAAATCACTTTATATTCATCTTTATATGATGAGAGAGGAAACATTTAGTACTTCCGAGTAAAAGCTTTCAGAGCTTTAGTAGCATAATGTACATTAGTTAAAGTGAGTTAAAGTTATAAACAGGTCAGTTCGTTAGTTTCATATTTGTTTTAATAGAATATTCCATGTCATATTTGTAATGAAAAGAAACTTTGTAACTGTTATAAAGTACCATAAATGTTTTTATACAACTAGGTCGGAAAACAAGCGTACGCGATTACCGTAGCGTATAGACGCCTGCAACACCAGAACCATTGCAAGCGCGTTGCCGACCCTAACCCCACTTCTCCCAGGAGCTCTGCAGGGCTAGCATGCGTACAACGAGATATTCTCTTGACGAGAGAGATAGATAATATTTAAATCGAGTATTTTCTCGATTACCTTAGCATGCGCAATACGAGAGACATAGTTCTCTTCCGAAGACTAAACGGAACGGAAACGCCATGGTATACAAAAGATAATATAATAATATTTATAATTTTAATGAAAAAAAAAATTAATATATTATTTCGTTTATCGTAGTCTTTCTCGTCGATAATATTGACAACGAGTAGTTTATCTTCTTAAAACGTCAAAATCACGGCAAAATTCGACAAAATTACGATGTCATGTTAGCTCCCGTAGAGATAACTAAAATTTCTTGTTATCTCTTCAATTGTGGTGACGAGAAGAGTATCACGTGCACGCATGTTAGCTACTGTAGACATAAAGAGATAATACGAGAAAAGGGGTAGACAAACTTTTGTCGTGGTGCGCATGCTAGCCCGGCTGGTCACCTTATTCACCAACAGGAACACAACACTGCTTGAAAACAGTATTATTTAGCTGTGATCTTCTGTAAGGTCGGGGTACTACCCCAGTCGGCCTGCTCCATATTTTGAGCAGGAAATTTCCTGCTGTGCCCTACCTCAATTAAAATATAATTACCTACTGAATGGGTTTAAATATAAAAAGAAACATGTAAGTAACCCATAGCTGGACGTAGATCTATAAAGAATGACCTTTTTTATATAAGGGTTGTACCTTGATTCACAACGCTTCCCTGTTTGGATAGAAAAAAGTCCACTAATTGTAAGAATTACAGACCTTTATTTGTTGGTAAAGATAAAATGACAAAGTGCAGCTTTATTTAATTGACACAATCATTATATATATCGTTAATAGTCCATTGAAATGTTACATTTTTTTTGGCTTACCTTGCGTTTGTCAGAGGACGCAATTTTATTTTTTAGATACGAAGGGGGGGTTAGTCTAATGTTAAATCCAAGTTTGTGGGTTTGTAGTCCTTGTGCAACGGCCACCATCTTGAAAAAAGAGGTTCAAATGGTTTTTGTGGTTTATCTGCCAAACTATAAGTCTCACAAAAAAAATTATTTAAGATTTTTTGTTGCAAATAAAATTATCTACAACTTATGTTTAGTAACTTTTAGTCGTAGAATCATAAATAAAAAAGTTATAAGTGAAAATCCATAAAAATTTGGGTGAAAAATATCTGTTTGTTGATAAAACTTTTTTTTAAATCATTTTACATAAAAATAATATCAGACCATTTTTATAGACGGTGTTTTAAGGAACAATTTTTATTATAAACATTTTTAAATTTATTTATTATTTAAGGTTTTACAGCGCTGCGAAACGACTACTATTCTTCAGTATTTGTACTAAGACTGTAACTATACATGAATATTTTTGTATATTTTGCCATAATTTTTAATCACCTTGTTATTCTTTTATGATGATCTTTTTAATTATTGATAGTAAAATATTGTTAATCAAATGTAACTTTTCAATGGACTATAAGTAAATTTTTGTAAACGGAATTCATAAATACCTCGATTTACTGTTTTGTCAAATCAAAATAGTACAATATGTGCATTAAAACGTCATATTTCATTTGTTATGCTGTGCTCGCGCTAACAAAGGTACAAAAATACGTTTTGCTCGGACGAAGTCTACCGCGACACCGTCAAAAACCAACGATGCATTTTTCTCACAGGCACAAATTCATCTACGTTATATAGTGAAGCTGCTATGACCCAACGAATAAGAGCAAATTACGTACGTACATTGCACTTTATTTCCGCACAATCAGTAAAAAATAAACGACCTTGAGTATAAGTAGATAGCGTGCGGTACAGGGAAAAGGGTCACGATGAATATTTAATGCTTTCACTGAAGCGATAAGGTGGCAGTCGGCAGAAGCTCTCGTTTTCTACTCAAAACATATATTATTTTTATTCATATAATAATTACCTTTTCTTTCCATATTATTATTATTATTATAAGGATCTCCTTTATAATTCTTGTAGAATAACAAACTAGGGAAATACCGCAACCTTAAAGATGGTATCACATCTATGGAAGTAGGACACGTCAGGAAATATCCTGCTCAAAATGCTGCTATAATACTAAACATAATATACTAAACATATAATACTAAACATAATAATACTAACTGCTGCTATAATAATCAATTGTGTTGTTACCTGTGGTAAGTAAAGTAGCCGAAACTTCTGGCGAATGCTTTGTTACCAGCGAACACACGGTCGGTAACGCGCTTGAAACTCTGAGCGATACAGACCTCGATGTGTTATGGTAACCACTTAACAAATACTCTTTTCCTCAGCTCAATTTTTGATTTAGTTGACGTAGAATAATATAGACTAGTAAACGTTCCATTAATCTATACTAATATTATAAAGCTAAAGAGTTTGTTTGTTTGAACGCGCTAATCTCATTAACCACTGGTCCGATTTGAAAAATTCTTTCAGCGTTAGATAGCCCAATTATCGAGGAAGGATAGGCTATATATCATTACGCTAAGACCAATAAGAGCAGAGCGGCAATGAAGAATGGTTCAAAATCGGGGTTTTTTCCCCTTTGTGAGCTTCCGCTGTACAAAAGTAGTAAACAGTTAAAGTCTCTCAAGTTCTACGTAAACAAAGTCGCGGGTTAAAGTTAACGTTAGCCCAAAGTAACTATTCCACGCGAATGAAGTCGCGGGCTGAAGCTAGTTTAAATAAAAAATAAAATAAAATAAAAAATAAAATAAAAATAAAAAATAAAAATAAAAAAGCCTTTTATTTCTTCCAGAAAATGCTAATTTACAAGTTATTAGGTTTGTTAGTATCGAGAAACTTTTTTATATATATGTATGTACCTATATATTCAATGGTTAGTAAATACAGTTGTATATAATTTTTTTTAGATAGATACGTTTTTAGTATAAGTATAAACCTATTTTTAATAAAATTATTTGTGAAATTATTCTGTAAGAACCCCTCTGCAGGTAAAGGCCTCCTCCAAATTTAGCCAGTTTTCTCTAGATTGTGCTGTTTGTGTCCAGTTTGGACCCGCTATTCGTTTGATTTCGTCCTCCCATCTGTTGCAAGGTCTCCCTTTTTTTCTTTTGCCCACTGGCCCCCTCCATTCTGTCACTCTTTTTGTCCACCTTTGATCTTGCAGCCGTGCTATATGTCCGGCCCACTTCCATTTCAATGCAAGAGCTTGTGCTAAACCGTCCGTTGCTTTTGTGATGTTGCGTATTTTTGTATGCCTTATTTTATTTATTCTTTTTATGTTTAGCATACTCCGCTCCATTCCTCGTTGGCATGTTATTATTTTATTTCTAATATTTTTGCTAAACTTCCATGTCTGACAAGCATAGGTCAGACATGGTATAAGGCAAGAATTCATAACCTTTGTCTTCAGATTGATTGGCATGTTGCTCTTAAATATTTCTTTAAGGCTCCAGTACTTATTCCATGTAAGCTGGGCTCTGCGCTCAATCTCTTGGTAGTTGTTTAGTTTGTCAAAGCTTATTTGCTTGCCTAGATAAATGTATTTATCAGTATATTTGAGAGGCTCGTTGTCGACGTATATTTGTACCTTGGTGTTGTTGGTCATTACCATAGTTTTAGAGAGGTTCATCTCTAGCCCGGCGAGCTTGCTAGCCTTGTTTAGTGATTCTACCATGTACTGTAGTTCTTTTCCTTTCTCTGATATCAGAACCAAGTCGTCGGCAAAACGTAGGTGGTTTAAATAATTATTTTTGACTTTTATTCCACATTTATTCCAGTCTAGCTTGCTTATTATCGACTCTAATGTGGCTATAAATAGTATAGGTGAAAGCGGGTCCCCTTGTCTTACGCCTCTCTTTATAGGGAAGCTAGTTTAGTATACAGTAATTAAGTTTGTTAGGTCGTTTTGTTGTAGCCACTATTCATTACACGGACGATAAGTCTATCGTAATCTCTGAGAGCAACGTGTTCTAAGAAAGCTAATAAAGTACGTTCACATAAGTTACTAAAATTTTAATATAATTTTCCATTATTACATAGGTACTTATAAGTAGTATTACGCCTAGTAAGGCGTATTTTCTAGTTTAACCTCGTTTGATAATTACAAAAGGTGTTCCTCTTTCACGAATAGTAAAATACCTTAATGTAACTAGATATTTATAGGTGAGAGACATTATTGAAGTCTAAAAGAAAAAGATCTTCTCATAATCAAATCAAAGGTAATCGATCTCCAACGCTGTAATTTGTCGTAATCCTAAGAAACAAAGGTTGTGTAACCAGAGGTTGCGAGTGAGGGGTTCCGGAGTTAAGTTGGTCACTCGACGGATGGGAGCAAGGCTGACAAACAATTACAGTGCAATTCGTAACGTACTATTTACAAATCTAACGCGTTTGCCCTAAAACAGCTTCCTTTTAAACGTAAGAAATGTAATATGTAGTTACTTTTTTACATAAGAACAATCGAAATAGGCTAGCCCTTTACCGCATTCCACTCACGTGACTCTGCTCCGGCGGCTTAGAGTTCTTTAGAATAATAGATTTCTAAAATGTTGTTTATTATCATATCAAAATTTCGACCCAGCGGGGTTCGAACCCGCACCACACATATCGGTGCTCTAGCCATTTTAGAATTTCCTCATGTGTGGTAAACACAAAACAATAAATTTATGAAATAATAGATTTATGAGAATTTTTATTTTTATTTGTACATATTTTATTCCGAAAAATTGTGTCTATATCACCTGGTTATTGTCTAAAACACTGGATTAAAGTTGTTTACCCTAAAAACAGTTGACCGTGTGTGTGTTCACACATTAAAAAGAAAAAACAGACAACTATATGACAAAGTATGTGGCAATTCAAAACATATTAAAATTTGAAGAACAAAATAAGATTGTATAATACCAACTTATAAATTACCTGATTATTAAGTGCGTTGGCGAGACAAATAAGTATTTGTGTTGGTCATACTACGAGTATCTGTATGATCAACACTTTTCATAGTTTGGGTGTTGTAACAACCAAATATATCTATACTAATATAATAAAGCTGAAGAGTTTGTTTGTTTGATTGTTTGTTTGTTTGTTTGTTTGTTTGTTTAAACGCGCTAATCTCAGGATCTACTGGTCCGATTTGAAAAATTCTTTCAGTGTTAGATAGCCCATTTATCGAGGAAGGCTATAGGCTATATATCATTACGCTAAGACTAATAGGAGCGGAGTCCACGCCGACGAAGTCGCGCGCAGAAGCTAGTATAATCTATACGGGCAAAGTCATGGACATAAGTAGTATATTATAAAATAAAACACTTAAAATGGAATGTTCAGTATAATTGAACTGTTAAGGTTTTAGGGTTTAGTAATAAATATCATAATTGAATTAGCATTGGAAATCAATTAATATTCTTGCGTAATTTGTAGTTGAAAGATTGTTACAGATGGTAATAGAGACGTATTTTCAAATAACAGTAAATTAAAATATAACGTTAATACCAGTATAAAATACTTTAGAAATTATAGACAATATTAACCGAGTACACAAGAAGAGTAACGTATTCAATTTGTAAATGGTAATAAAATAAAAGGTGTCTATATATTTTTAACATTTTTCTCACAAGATACACAGGATTTACGTTATATCCTTGGCCGGGTGCTGAGTGCGAATAGTTAATTATATTTAAGATAAATTTTTTATGTAAAACAGCCATTAACCTAATTAAACTAACGCTTTAACTTTTCTCTTCTCCATCATAGAAAATGTTATGCCCAGCAGTGGACGTTTTATAGAATAATTATTTAATATTAACGTTATTAAAAGAATTATTTCTAAGAAACCCAAAAACTTTAGCGGGTAAACCTAGTGACAAAAGCTGTCACCATTAATTGTAACGACTTTTAAAAGTCTCAACCAAAACATTCTAGAATTTAGTCTGTCTCTTAACCAACAACTGGTGGAAACAACCAATTATCAATGACCTTACTATCAAAATTATATAAAAAATAAACACTATAAATAAAAGATATCAATCTAACAAGCATTACTTTAGATTCACATTAATTGGTTGAACGTAATCGCATTTATATTTAATCGGTGTAATATTTTAGATCTATTGTAATTACCTAAATTGTACGAATCAATTTACTACTAATTATTGATTAATTGCATTAAATTTATTGATATATGAATTACAGATTATTAAACAACACTTCAAAACATCAAACCCAATACAGAAAAATGCATTACTTCTTTCAGCGATGCAAAGTAAAAAAAACTAGACTAGTTAAAGCGAAAAAAAAATCTAGCCAATTTACTTCAGTATTAGAACTCACGCCGTAGTAGCTGGCGGATCGCCATTTCAACTCCAGACTTCCGAGATAATTAAAAAAAATCGACATCAAAGTGCACTTCTTAGCCGACTACGAACTAGCCACGAAAAATATTGTATTTACCTAGCTCACTGAGTATTTTAATACTAGCTTCTGCGCGCGACTTCGTCGGCGTGGACTCCGCTCCTATTGGTCTTAGCGTAGATAGCCTATAGCCTTCCTCGATAAATGGGCTATCTAACAGTGAAAGAATTTTTCAAATCGGACCAGTAGATCCTGAGATTAGCGCGTTCAAACAAACAAACAAACAAACAAACAAACAAACAAACAATCAAACAAACAAACTCTTCAGCTTTATTATATTCGTATAGATTTAATTTATTGTATGAGGCAAATGATTAATTTATAGCGATGAATATTCGAGAAAAAACACGCTCTTCTTATCAAAACATCTACTAAGCAGAAACTGTTCTTGTGTAGTGGTTTAAGTTAATTTCGGTCCGATTCATACTTAGGTACATAAATATTAATTTGTTCCTGTTTTGGATATGACCTTTTTTGTTACCGTACCGTGCAATGGAGAACGAGTAAAGCCATCCGTCCCACATAACAAGTCGCACTCAAGTTCCACGTACTAATCACTCTATTTCCCTGAGGTTGTCACAGAACAAGCCATGGTAATGGGATGAGTAATTAATAACTTACACCATGTGATTACGTAACTCCATTGACTTGCTCTGTAAAGTCATATGAATGTATTATAATGAAACACCTTTTTAATTTTGGTCATTTAAAAAACTTAATAAACAGCGATAAAATCCGAAAAAGTTGTGTCGTTATAATTAGTGAAATTCGCGTAAACATTAGAAATCATAATATGAATCTATATATAAAGAAAAATGAATTTCCAAAATGTATGTAGGTACGTGCATACCTAACTCCCAAATGAATGCACCATATTGGATTATTATTTCTTTGTTGTGTTATTTACTGTCGGGATAAAATGTAAGCATACAAACAGAAATTTAAAAATACTGTCTACGAGTACAGAGTTTACAGATCAAATATCAAAACATTTGAATATTTTTATTTTGAACCCCATGTATATAATAATAAATCTAGGAAAGATTGTTGTGTCAACTCATGTAATTAAAACAGTAATGAACATACAAATTAAAATATTAAAAACAAAATAAAACGTTACATAAATATACAAACTGGGTTACATATAAAATGTAAACTTAAAATTCACTGCATATTTATAATACTTAATGCTACCAACGGCAACGTACGCGTCTATATTTCTATATTAAAATGGTAGGAAAGTCAAAACTGTAAATTGAATATTATTTTTAAAGAACACTTGGGGTGTGATCTACAATCGATACCGAAGCCAAAAATATAGTCGTTAGAATTTTTGGCTGTTTGTCTGTTGGTCTGTTCTGTATGTATGTCCGGGATAAACTCAAAAAGTACTGCATGGATTTACTTCAAATTTGGCACGAATATTATTAAGAAGTCGGATCAACATATAGGCTACTTATTATCACGCTATCACCTACGGGGAACGAGTAGTGAACCTTTATTTGTTGAATAGCGTTCACGCAGACGACGTCGGGCAGCGGCTAGTATAATATGATATTAATCAGTTTCACTCTATCAATTGAATTATCTCTCCAATCGCATATCAGAAGACTGTGCTAACGTAATAGACGTAATAGATTTACTGTTCACATACGTGCTATACTCCGATCCCGTCCCTGAGGGCGTTTGTGACGAGACAGAGGTAAATCGGACGACAATTGATTTGCCTAAACTAATAAAAGCTGTTCCAATCGTAACTTCTATAGTTATAAATAAATAACAATAGTACGCAGTTAGTGTTACATAATTATTATCTTTAGTCAAAATCCTTTTTGTTTTTTGAATTGTTACTATACAAAGATTTGCTACATTTATATAATTACAGTGGTTGTAATTTATTAGTACATCATGATTACATATCAACTTTGTAATTATGTACCATTAACATTACATAGAAAACTAGCGACACCATACTTATTTATAATAAGTACATACTATCCTAGACTCCGTGATCCTAGAGGAAATCAATTTTCCGCTAATGGTATGAATAGAACTTGCTAGTACACTATAAATGTTGTCTTATTTGTTAAATAATAGTCATAAAAAATAATAAAACACAAAATTATTTTACATACATGCCCGGGTGGAAATCACAACCCACACCATTTACGAACTAACAATAATAAACGGCTTAAAACTTATCATTAATTAAAATATCTCTCCCCATTTCAATGAATAATAAATATAATACCTAAAATACATTCTCAGATAACGTAGGCGGGAAAATTTCTATAATGGAAAATGTTACGCGAGAATATTCATAATCTTCAGTATTGGCTAACTCTATAATTGTAAAGCAATAGCTAGAGTGAAATTCAGGCTACAAGCCGTCTCGGGTTCGATCGCCACACATGATATTAGCCACAGATGATATGGTATGGGCATTTGTGATTGTACGGACCCTTAACCCAAGATATAGCTGAGGTAGGGCACAGCAGGAAATTTCCTGCTCAAAATATAGAGCAGCCCGACTGGGGTAGTACCTCGACCTTACAGGAGACCACAGCTAAATAATACTGTTTTCAAGTATATTGTGTTCCTGTTGGTGAGTAAGGTGACCAGAGCTCCTGGGAGGATTGGGGATATGTCGGCAACGCGCTTGCGATGCTTAAAGTGTTGCAGGCATACGCTTGTAAAAAAGATTCGAATGCTTCTGGGGCCGTTGAGTGAAAAACTATTATTTCATTATTAAAGTAAAATTTCTTTACGCCGCTTGACTTGAGGAGTAAGATGGTGAATGCGTGACGAGAGCGTTACGAAAAGTGTGATCGGGAAAGGAAATTGAGAGGGAGATATAAGTTAGTAAAGATAGAAATAGAGTTACCTACGTTTCGTAAGTTTTACTTGAGTCGTGTGGTCTAAAGCACATTCGTTTTTTTTTTTAGAGTTTATTCTAGTCGTAAAGAGTATGGGGGAATGAAATTGTGTGAAAAGTAACGCAGAACAGTGATGCTGAGACCTGACTTGACTGACTCATTAAGAGACAATTATATTAATGCATTATTCGTTCTTAAGTTGTAAACTCCATTCGTGTATCTGAACCAACGCTTTTTTTCTCATAATCTTATCTCTTCGAACTACATCCATAAGCATAATTTATACGATTTCCCAATCGAAAATAGCGCACAGCGTTCAAATATAAACGTTACAATATACCCGGCAAAGGTCTAGTTGTACAATGGTCTTCCCTAAGGTCTTGTGCGAGCGTGAACAAAGGGAAATGGGATGGACGCTGAATAAGTGAACGCTGTGACTTCATTATGTTACCATCGCTATTTGCTTTGCTAAAACCAACTGTTTTGTTATTAACAATGCTTATCTGATAAAATACGTGGTATTGTATAATTTTTGAATCGTTAATATCGTATGGATGTATTGTGTTAAACATTTATTTTGCTGGTCTTTTAACATATTCTATAAATCTATAAATATCTACAACACACACACATAATTATATTGAACAAAATATGCCTCTGTTTATAGTATTAATGTAATGTTTCATAATATAGTATCTATGATTGTGACCATATACATTCGACACTACCTTTAGCATCTGCCATTACATTAAGTTAACTTTTGAAAACAATTTTTAACTTTTACACCATTTTTGGGACGCAATCACCTGTTTTAGAACTACGATAATACTAATATACTAGTGAAATAATGTTATAACGCTGCCATTGCGCACATATTAGAAGTGACACATTAGTGCAGTTCTCATAATAACTGACTGATCTGCGGTCATGATTTCGACCCAGCACATGAGAAAGGTCACAGGCACATTACAACTTTACAAGTCATACAGATGGTTTTTTTGCGATTAGGTACATTGTATGTGCTTTCAGACGCAATGCTAGACACAATTTGAAACTAGTTTGAAGCTATTATATAGAATGTAAGGCGTTTATTAGTTACCGTGCCTGTGTTACGACATATTGTCACTTCTTATAGGTATTATTTGACTTTGTTAAGATAAATTGTTTCATTAAATTTGTGTTAAGTTCCTGCACTTGTACTAGAAATGAAATCATTTTATCTTGATCTTTATTGTATGATATTTGTATGAAGGAGAAGCCTTAGCTCAGAAATGAGCCCACGGGCTGTGGTTAGCAAATGGCGATTGTCTTTATATGGATCACTCGCTCGCTTCAGCTTGTAATATCCCACTGTTGGGCATAGGCCTCTTTCCCCATGTAGGAGAAAGATCAGAGCTTAATCCACCACGCTGCTCCAATGCGGGTTAGCGGGTATATTCCCAACTATAAGTAACGATCGCTATTAGGTGTGCATGATAACAACCGGGACCGACGGCTTAAAGTGCTCTCCGAGGCACGTTGGGGAGACCCACAAGGGTTGCACAAACACACAGACACAAACCAGTGCTGTGACCGTAGCGCCAACGCGTTGCCTTATATCGATACTGAGTCCTTATATCGATACTGTCATCATGTTATACTTTTACCTGTCACCACTTCGAAATATTTGAAACAAGAAGAACCGGAAATACTGTCATAGTTACACACTCAATCATCTTAGTCATAGAGCTACATACGATATAGGTGTCTAGGGTTGTCAATATAACAAAATGACCTATTTTTCAAAATACACTTTTTTAATTTAAAAAAAAAACAACATTAGCAAAAAAGTACCGTGCATGTTATGTATTGACAAAATAAAGTATTTGATTATTTGATTTCGTTATTAAAAATTATATAAACATAATACTTTACATAATTACTTTTATACTTTACATAATGTATACACTTCACTTTAGTTCAAGTATACAGTCCCCAAATATAATACAGTATACAGAGATATAATACGCTTGACAACCTTATAGTCCCTGGCCTTTGTGTTACTGGTTCGCCTTTCATGTTTCGGAGATCAAGCGATCTGACATTAGACATCCTGGACAACGAAATTATATTCGGATACTAAGAGACATTTTAGTGTTGCACGAATCGGGCCATCTTCGGAATTGTCCCATTACGTTCACGTAACCCGTTTAAAGTGTTACCAGATGAGACACGCGGTTTCCCTGTTATGTTTAGTATCTACTCGTATACTAGATAATATAGGTACTATTTATAGTATTTTCCTTAATTTATTCATTCATTAGAATTTATGGCTTTTAGCAGTGCTAAAGTTGAATGAATGACAGCAGCTTAGATGTCAAAGAAATAAATCATTACAATCAAAATTACAAGTTTATTGCTATAACACATTAGGTTAACTAACAATAAGTTTTTTATATTTTAATTTTACTACATTTTGATTTTATTTTTAAAACAAGCAAACACTATTTTCGTCAATATCATTTTATTATAGATAATTAAATTAAATATGTTGTAATTGTTAACAAAAAAAAAACTATAAAAATTCTAAATATTTACTGTTTAATTAAACAAAGCTATAAGTTACTAATTATAGAAGGAAATACCAAATGGTGTATCATTTATTTTAAACAAATTCAAATAATTATATGCAATCTAAATGTATATATGATGTTATTAATATGACAACTAAAAGTAGGTACAACATAGATATTATGTACCTACAAAAGATATATTGAGACAAAAAGAAATTAATCAATTTTGTCACTAATTTTGAAGTTAGGTAATCTACCAACTTTTTCTACTATAATTTTATATTACGCAATGTAGTTCATAATAATTTAAAGAGACAGCTTAAATATTTCTGAAAATAGACTACCTAAATCAAGACTTTTATATAAGACGCCAAAAAAACCTTGACATTAACGAAATAGGTATAAAAGTTTAAAAGTAACATAGCAAAATTAGTATTAATTTTATTATTATTTATGTTTACGTAGAAAATATTAGTTGGTTCGTTCTCGTAAGCGGATTACAGCTTTAAGAGGCCTTGAACTAACCATTACATCTGTAATCTTAAATCGATAGGTAATCATATTATTGAGTATTGACCTTACAAAATATCATATCGAGCAAAAGTATACAAACATATCTATAATATGCTTATAAATGATAATTATTTTTTTACCAAATTCAAAAAAGGGTGAGGTTCTAATTTTGATTTTTTTTAAATGAGTTGCCTCAACTTTTTATAGGGGGCATTGATTTTAATGATTCTTTATATATTTGAACGATTTGCTTGTAAAGTGGTTTGATATAAATTTGAGCGAGATATGACGAAAAGTTTTTGAGTTATTAATATAATTTGTTTTTTTTTTTGTGTAAGAACAGCCACAATTATTTTGTTCTTATTAAATATTTTTCTTTCACGGCAGTAAATGTATATAATGCATGCGTAATTTTTGCAAATGGATTCAATGGAAAACGAATGCAAGTAAATATTTTAATAAGTATAATTAGGTCGGAGGAAAAGTCTTTTCGTTTTTTCTCGTAAAAAGTTGCAATAAAATCTTTTTGGTTGTATTCTTTGTAACTGGCTGGTTTTGATACCGTGAAAATGTGACATTTTAAAAATTAAATAAGAATTAACAACAGTTTCCCTCCATTTTTCATTGGTTTTTCTGTCCATTGAAGAAATTCGGTACATTTAAAGTTTTACTTTAGACAAGGAAAAATGCGACTCAAGTCGCGAAAAGATTTGTTACGTTTATGGACCTAATGCAGTGTCAGTAAGAGTAGCACAAAATTGGTTTAAGCGTTTTCAGTCAGGATATTTTGATGTCAAAGATTCATTTCACTCTGGTCGCCGCCCAGTTACGGATAAACGTGACGACATTTTTGAAAAAGAGGACCTAGATTGAGATTTGAGTAGTTATCCAATTAGAAAAAGGCTGGCTAAACAAAAAATCTCGATATATGGGTGCCACATGACCTCACTGAAAGAAACATAGTGGACCGTGTACCTATTTTACGATTCTCTCTTAAAACGTAATGATATCGAACCATTTTTGAAGAGATTGATCACTGGTGACGAAAAGTGGATCAGCTACGATAAGACTGTATGAATAAGCTCGTAGTCAAAGGTCAGTCAAGCTGCACAAACTATCGCGAAACCCGGGTTGACTTGCAATAACGTAATGTAGAGTGTATGGTGGGATTGGTAGGGCATTGTTCATTATGACCTTTTACCGCCGGACAAAACCATAGATTCGAATTTCTACTGTCAACAGCTGATGAGGCTTAAGTGCGAAAGAATAAGCGGCCAGAATTGATCAACAGAAAAGAAGTGGTCTTTAATCACGACAACGCCCGACCACATACGTCTTTAGTCACTCAACAAACATTGAGAGAGTTTGACTGGGAAGTCTTAATGCATCTACAGAATGTCCCAAAAGCAACGGAAACTTGTTATCACCTAGTGACCTGAGATGACGGAAAGTTATCGAACAAGATGATACATATTATATTATAATTAAATTAAATATTTTTTATAAAATCTTACCTTTATATTAGATACTAGCTGACCCGGCGAACTTCGTACCGCCTAACAGTCGATTCAAATTATTTTATTATTTTTTTTAATACATACGTATCCTTTCCGAAACCCCTCCTCTAACACTCAAAGTATGTACTCAAAGTATAAAGTATGGTATTAAGGTTCAAATTGACTTTTAAGTATTATTACGAATCTTTTGTATGGGAATATAGAAAAGTGCTGTTTTAAGACTTTTTCAGGGAATTTTTTAAATTTTTCTCTCCGTAACAACCATCCTCGTACTTCAAGGAATATTATATAAAAAGAATTAGCGAAATCGGTTCAGCTGCTCTCGAGATTTGCGCTTAGCAACACATTCAGCGATTCATTTTTATATATATAGATATATAAAATTCTCGTGTCACAATGTTAGTTACCATACTCCTCCGAAACGACTGGACCGATTTTTATGAAATTTTGTGTGCATATCGGGTACATCTGAGAATCGGCCAACATCTATTTCTCATACCCCTAAGTTATAAGGGGGGGGATTAAGGGGTGAATAAAATATATTATATCAAAACAACGTTTGCGGGGTCAGCTAGTTTTCTTTATACTCGTAAAATAATATGAATTTAACGTTAAACGTGATCTATTGATCTATTACACCTACATATCCCCTCATTTGAAGGATCGCAGTTAGGAGTTGAACACTCTGTATAGCATCTAATTTCAAATTGATTAAATGTAAATTAATTTAAATATTAATTACATTTTTAATGTATTTCTTTGTATGTAGCTAAAATAAGGAAATGTCACGTAAAACTAAGAACATAAATATTTCTATAAAAGAAAATAATAATAATGTGAAATTATTATTTTTGAAGATATCGTGCGTAGAAGTAAAATTAAGTTGTGAAATATCATAACCAAAAGAGCCAAACCAACTGAGAATGAAATTATTTACGGAGTTTAGTCTTTATTTTGATGACTGTAAAGACTTTTTAACCGACTTCCAAAAAAGGAGGAGGTTCTCAATTCGACACGTATGTTTTTTTTTTTTATGTATGTTAGCTCAGAACTTTTGACTGGGTGGACCGATTTCGATCAATTTTGTTTTAATTGAAAGGTGTTGCGTGTCATGTGGTCCCATTTTAATTTAATTGAGATCTGACAAGTACTTTTAGAGTTATATCGAATAATGCGTATTTACGTGACTACTTTTTCGTCGACCTACGTTATATTTTACATACGATTTCGATGATTCTTACTTTAATCGAAAGCTAATACTTGTCTTGTAGTCTTGTTTAAATAAGATCGAAAACCGATTACAACTTTTTGAGTAATCTTTAATAGCGCGTATTTACTTGACTATTTTTTCGTCTTATTACGTTGTATTACTTGTCGATGTAATTGAAGTCGGTTTTTTTTCGTTTGCGAGCAAACACAATTATTTTAATCTTAAACTAGCCGTATGGACTAATTTTTAGTAAAAGTGTATACATCAAAAAAGTGTTAAATTAACAAAGCTCTCAAAAAGAGGTTATTTTCCTATCATATGGCGTGTATTTCCTAATTAGAGTGCGTGGCAGCTTGGGTACCTACAATAAGCGCGACATTACGTCATCTCAACTTGTATCAGCTGTTTATCAACTACGGAACGTGCGGAAGCCGACGTACTTATCGATACATTTTTCCGTTTAAAAATAATAAACAACGGCTTATCGCTATGTAATATATAAATAAAACACATATAATAGAGATACGAATACATATATGCAGTAATACCGAACTTACCTTTTTAACACTCACGCCGGCACGATCGATAATACACGTGTTGACACCACAGAAAAATCAAGAAAAGTAAAACAATAATAATAACACAAATTCCGTCCTCTCTGAGGTCTCTTAAATGTTTTCGAACAAAAGATTTCACTGTTATTATCTTTTTACAGAATTTTCTGTACCGGCGTTTTCCCGGCGAAAAAAAAAATCAAAACAAAATAAAATAAAAACGTAAACTAAGGAGAAAAAATTAAACGGTGAGGTAGAGAACTTTGAGCGGTGTGTGGAGTTGTCTTTAAACGTTTTTTTCTATGTTGTACACGGGATTATTTTGTATTATTGTGTATTTGTAGCGTATTTTGCTGTTTTATCGCTGTTTAGAAGCGAGTCCGCATCGAATATACGCCTCGGTGGCGCGGCCAATACTGAACGCGTTGTGAGCGAAAAAACAAGCCGCTTGCCATCAACGTCTAGCGCTTAAAGCGGAAAACGCAAGTGGAAAACTATATCGATCTCTTTCTCTCACACTGTTACAAAGCAACGCAGTGTAGATTTTCTTCTCAAAGCTGAATCTGTTTGAACCGGACTGATGGACACGACTGAGACTGACTCATGTCTATATGATGGGTTAACGCATTAAAATCTAAACATTCGTATTGAACTATTTCATATCTCCTTCGAAGTGTGTTTAATTTATGGAGGCTCTACCAAAATATCTGAGACGCTTGTGGAAATATCTCAAACATCAAAAAATGTCGAAATAAAAATATTTCAGTTTCAGTCGTCAGTTTCAAAAAGTTATTGGTCAGTATTTTCGTTGTGTCAACATGCTATTTTTATCAAGCCGTCATTTTTTAATTTTAACTTCATGACAAAAAAACATCAGTCATAATAACACTCACACTTTTCACTTCAGCCTATCACAGTCCACTGCTGGACCTAGTCCCCAAGTTCGCCCCAATAATGGCGCGAACTCGTGTGTTTTGCCCATAGTCACCACACTGGGCAGGCGGGTTGGTGACTGCAGGACTGGCTTTGTCGCACCGAAGACGCTGCTGCCCGTCTTCGGCCTGGGTATTTGAAAGCTAGCAATTGGATGATTATCCCGCCATCGCTCAGCTTTTTAATTTCCAAGGTGGTAGTGGAACTGTGTTATACCTTGGTCGCCTTTTACGACACCAACGGGAAGAGAGTAGGTGGCTATATTATTTACTGCCGTAACCGCACAGCAGGCAATAACAATAGACATGAATAATTTGTCTAATACGTAATAACTAAAATGTCCTACTTCAAATCTTGTCTACTACAGTCAAACATTTCTTACATTAAAATAATGTCTTCTTTGTATATTTTAATATCGATCACGATTCAGCCTGCCCACTGCTGGGCATAGGCCTCTTTCTCCATATAGGAGAAGGAATGGAGCTTAATCCACCACGCTACTTCACTGCGGGTTGGAGGATATATTCCTTACTATGAGTAACAATCGAGTTCCCAACAGTGGGATATTAGATGTCCCTAACGTTGTTCTTCTGATTATGATAAGAAGGTGCCTTACAATGATCAATGAAATCGCAAAGTATCACTGCTTACAATTTATACAAATAGTAATGTTATATACATGTATACATATGAGTAAGGTAGACAGAGCTGCAGGCATACCCTCTACGGTACCGCTTACCATTAGGCAGACCGTACGCTAATTTGCGACCGTAGTGCGATAAAAGAATATGTGCGATATAAATTGAAATCACAGACATAAAAGACAAATCAAAAAAAAAAATTTAACGAATGAAGTAATTATTAAGTTGTCGATATTTCCACCGACTTTTTATTAAAGAATAAATAGAATCAAAAACAATGCTCACGTAGCAAAAAAATATATATATGGAGTTAATGAATTGTAAAACATGAGTTTTAGAGAAAATTTTAAAATATTGTATATGTGCTTGACATCTATCAAAAATATTTTTATAAAAAAAATCCTGAAATGACGTTTGATTATTTTTTTGGTTAAAAAAAGTTTATATATGTGTGGATATGCCTAAAAAGCTTTAAATTTTCAAATAATTTCCTAGTAGCACCTTAATTTATAGGTACTCATATTACACTGTTGTAAAGTAAAATTATTATAATCAAATATGTAACAAGCACGAGCTACTCGACTATCTCAATTAAAAATTAATTTACCATACTGTTTACTTAGCTCGTTTTTCATATATTCACTCCATTACAAACATGAAAAGCTGAAAACTTGAACGAAGTATGTTGAGCTTGAGTTAAAAAACCCTTGCGGGCTTACGTTGTAAACTGATACGGCATTTATTAAAGAGAACATGATTAAAAGGACCAAATATATTCATTGTTAATTATTTTGTAAAAAAAATTTAGTACAAAATTTTAAATGTGTGTGTAACAAATATTGTACTTTATAAAATCATATTAGAAGCTTCAATTTGAATTGTTTTTTTTGTGTGCATGCGTACCTACTTGTTAGTGTGAGTGTGAGTGTGTGTGTGTGTGTGTGTGTGTGTGTGTCTGTGTGTGAGTGTGTGTATGTGTGAGAGAGAGTGTGTGTGTGTATGTGTGTCTGTAGTTATTATTGCATGTTTGTAGTTGTTAATTAGTATTGAACGAAAGATTAAATCGTAATTTCATTGATGGAATCAAAACATGTACTTGTACTGCCAAAGTTTGCAAAGGTCATACTGCTAGATATATACCTATTATATATACCTATTCTGCTACATCAAAACCGGAAAGAAATTTTTGCACAAATACAAATATCCATCCGGAGCGGGAATCGAACCAAACCGTCGGTGTTTTAGGCACCTACATGCACCACTACACCAAAGCGGTTGTTGCACATGCTTTATTGCACACTTTAAAATTACAAGAGAAAATCACAATACACGAACCTTTAAAAATATTTATATATATAAAAAGTTCCTAAAAAATAATGCGATTAAATTATTTTCTCTTCAATAAGAAATACAATTTCAGTACGAAACAAAAAAAAAGTTTTTTCAATGTCAAATTGTTTCGACAAATCCCTGGAACTCGAAATGAATGAACGAGTGGGGAGTCGAACACAATGTTTTACTTACCAGTATTTAAACTTTGTTCAATGTATTTACAAAGATTTTACCTTCTTTCACGAAAGTTAGTACACAGAAGTTCTAAGCTTTTGATTATATAATGTTTCCGAGGTTATTCTGTTTTGTTAAAACTTACTTGTGTAATGCATAATTAACGCTTTTTATACGTTTTTACAAAACTAAGACTCTGTATATACTTAGTAAAGTATTGTGTTGTTGGGATGTTTGTAATACGTTATTATAGCTTACTAGCAAACCCGGCGAACTCCGTTTCGCCACCAGATGGCTTCATGGATGGCTGTAAAAAAAGATTTTCCCGCTTTTCTGTTGAAAGTTTTCCTGAATTTTCTTTGCTATAAACCTCACGGAGCCCGAGACCTTTCCAACGAAAGCAAAAGCGTGGAAATCGGTTCGTGCGTTCTGGAGTTATAGCGTCAAGCGTAAGGAAAACCCGACTTATTTTTATATAGTAGATTAAATCGAAACTAAGAATCCTAGCGTGCTGTGTGGTTACGGGTGCTCTGTGGTTACGGCACTAAAGAATGTAGCCACCCCCTCTCTTCCCGTGGGTGTCGTAAGAGGCGACTAAGGGATAACATAGTTCCACTACCACCCTGGAACTTAAAAAGCCGACGGATGGCGGGATAACCATCCATGCTGGCTTTGAAATACACAGGCCGAAGACGGGCAGCAGCGTCTTCGGTGCGACAAAGCCAGCCCTGCGGTCACCAACCCGCCTGCCCAGCGTGGTGACTATGGGCAAAACACATGAGTTCGCGTCATAATGTCGGGTGCGAACTTGTGGAGGCCTATGTCCAACAGTGGACTGTGATAGGCTGTAGTGGTAGTGGAAGAATCCTAGCAATAAATGTTTACTCCTTAATAGATGTAACTTTTCCTTAACTATGGGATATCTATAGCTGTCACAAAGACATCTTTCAATTCAAATCAAATCAAACAGCAAAAATTGCACAATCCCCGAAATCACTAGCAATTTACAAGTTACGCATAAATGTGGCGGAGAATTCTTAATTACTATGATCTCTACATTCAATATAATAAATAATAATAATAAACGCCTCACACTCAACGGCCCCCACTAGGATTTTCTCCTATGTCGGAGGTCCGGAAACACACATGACACAATACACAAGCACAAACGCCCAGACCACGACAAACATATTATCTAATTATGTATGGCTAATACAAATGTTTACCATGTGGGGGATCGAAACCGCAACCGCCAGCGCAACAGTCACAACACAAACCAGTGTTGTGAGTGTGTACTAAGTATAGTATAGCTAATATAGTAGTAATATATCTAAATAAAGTGTTGCAAATTTTGTTACTATTTTTTTTATATAATAAAAGGGTAAATGTTGTATAATATGAACGAGTGTTAAAAGATTTTGAATGTAAGGTCATCTGACAATAATGATTGAGGCTAATGATATTCCCTTGCTTGACAGATGACATTTAGTTTATCATTACCTCTTACAAAGTATACAAGCAATTTATAATATTATTGCTACGCTGATATTATAAATATAATACTTATAATGTTGATGTTAGTATTGGGTCAATGAACTTTTTGTTTATTCATCAGGATGAATAATATGTAATGTAATATTACAGGAACATCCCACTCTGGGAACTCTTTTACCTTGTAGGCGACTTGCAACTCTACATATGAGAAGGGTTTGACTGACTTATTTTAAAATACATATTTAAATAATATATTGAGTTAACGCTGCAGTAAACGCTCTAAGATATGTCTTCTAGTTTGTAAAATAATATATTTAAGAACAAACAGTGTAATCATATTTTGGTTTTTAGTAATTGTTATATTATATTTTAAGTAAATAAGTCTAACGTGTATCTAAACTGTTGAATTATCTAATAAATAAAATAAAAATAAAATAAAAGTAACTAGTTGGAGGTTTCGGGTTCGATTTGTGGTCATTTCCGCTTGGTGTTGAGTGGTTCCAAGCCTCTAACGTTTCCTGTTCACGCTGAATGTAAATCACTTAATTATGATGAATTTAATAACGAATAAAGTATTCAGTGCTAACCCTAGTTCAAATCCACGACCAGGGCATATTGTGTATTTAGTTTAATCTGTACATTTTTATCACAAAGTACTGTTGTACTTTACCATATGTTGTTCTTTTCTTTCATTTAATTAAATATATATATTTTCGTATACAATTTTTACTTCATCCTATTTACTTTATAAAGTAACTAGCTACCCAGCCCGGTTTCACACGGTATCCTTTGAACAATATTATTTTGTTGGTACTTCGACAGTGATAGAACGTCGTTACAAAAAGTTGTACCTATAATTTAATTTAACATTCATAAAGTTTCATCTTCTCGCTGAAAAGCAACGTCCTTAATTATAATTAATTGGAGAGCTTCGAAATACGTGCTATTGCTTCTAATATTGCTTTGCTATAGACTCTATAGAGCGAGGTGCGAGTGCGACCCGCAATACCCCTATGATTGGCAGGTAGCTAACTGAGGTGGTACGCGATGCCAACCGTTTCGCTGCAAAAGGGATTTTTTTGGTTGGGTGTAATTTTAAATCTGTGATAACTGCTAAGTATTGATTTAAATGAAATAGGTATAGGTAAAGGACAAAACGAACGCAGTATTATTTATCTGTGATCTTCGGTAAGGTGAAAACTTCCCCAATAGGTAGGCTGCTCCAGAATTTAAGCAGGTCCTACCTCAGTTACTTATATATATTTTTAGTTATTTATTTGTATACACTTAAAAGCTAGATACATTATTCAATCCTCATATAGTTTAGTAGCTTTAATTGTGGTAGTTATTGAGTGTACCATATAGGTATAAACCTATGTGGTAGACTCAATTTGTTTAGTTATTTAGGTACTTAGTACTATATAGAAAAATCTATGAACGAGTAAATTTGAATGACGGAAGCTCGAAACAGTCTTTAGAAATAAACATTCATACACTGCAAGTTAGTTAATAATGGGTCGACTAAAAAACCACGGTAATTACTCACATTTTACATGGGATAAACGCCTTGATCTAGCTGTCAAATCAATATTTCAATTTTAAACAAAATATTACTAAATTTTAACTTAAAAATTTATCTTCGACAAAGTTATTGTAATATTCTAATTGTCGATGCAGTAAATGCAGCTGCTTACCGACCTTGGCTATTTCGACTATCAAACGTATTTAAAATTGCCGCTATTCGTTGTTTTCATTGTTATAAAACGAGAATTTTATCTGACGATCTGGTTTCGACTAACGCATGATATTAAATAACTATTTAATTATAATAGTATAGGTAAAGTATGCAATAAAGTAGGTATACAAAAGTATGCAGAAAGTTGAGTGTGAAGCGTTTTATGCCAGTCCGGCAAAATTTCATATATACAGTAGTCAGTTCAGCCTATTGCAGTCCACTGCTGGACATAGGCCTCCCCAAGTATAGGGGTATATATACAGCAGGTGGAACCCATAATCACGGTTTTAAAGTCGAACTAAAAAGTAAACTGTAACCTGTACAGGTAGTAAACAGGTAGTAACTTTACACATCATCCTCCAGTAAAAAATGAATGTCGACACTACTTAATTACGAAACAATAAAATTTCTAAAATATTCATAAGTAAGAAATTTATTTACAGGCTAAATTCAAATGTTAATACAAAAGCTCATATCAATAACAAAATCATTGTTGGTTTATATTTTTTTCTTTTTAAGTCAACAGATTATGACAGACGAATTTTTGTTGCGAATCCTCTTACGTCTTTTTGACATTTCGTATACTTATTATAAATTGTGACTTACAGAAATACACAGTACCTACAGTATTTTTATTGTACTTACTATTTTATGCAAAGTGCGAACAACAGTTGTTTCTGCTTATTGCAATCACAATCAAATATGGTAATCAAAGCGCTGTAAGGCAGAAATATTCTTTTAGAAACTGCTCATTGCAGTACCTACCTATTGAAAACAATTTCTTTTTTTAAAAAAGTTGACCGAAGACGACAATTGTTTATAATAGAAATAACGATAATAAAGTATTATAATGAAAGTGTAACTACTGAAATAAATCATAATCGTCTACGTAAGTTAAACTACATATTATGTTGTGTAACATATATCTACATTTCAGCCTATCGCAGTCCACTGCTGGACATAGGCCTCTACAAGTTTGCGCGAAAAAGCGTGAACTCATGTGTGTTACCCAAAGTCACCACGCTGGGTAGGCGGGTTGATAACCGCCGGGCTGGCTTTGTCGCACCGAAGACGCTGCTGCCCGTCTTCGGCCTGTGTATTTCAAAACTAGCAGTCAGATGGTTATCTCGCCATCGGTGGGCTTTTTAAGTTCCATGGTGGTAGTGAGACTGTGTTTTCCCTTAGTCGCCTCTTACAACACCCACGGAAAGATAGGGGGTGGCTATATTCTTTACTGCCGTAACCACACAGCAAAAGCAAACATATGAATTAATTTTTACTACCACCCCTTCCAATATTATGCTCCACTGCAGGTTGGCAAATATAATCCATACTATTAGTATGTATTATATAAATACATAATATACCTATAGATATTATATAAATAATATGCATTTTGCAGATGATATAATGGACACGTTCCTTAATAGAAAGATTACAGTAATAACACTGCGGTAAGGTTTTGCCGCTCACTGACCTTACAAACACACGAACTCTACAATTTAGCAATGAATGGCAAAAGTTAGGCCATTGTGGAAAAACAACCGACTCACGATCTAACGAAACTCTCTTTATTTGAAATAAACTTTAGCATGTATCGTGCCTTCGAAATAATTGAATTACTTTTAAATGTATTGTATTACTAACTTCTTGTTTGTCGTTAATCTTCAGGTATTTTGTGTTGATATTGCAAAAAAGAGAGAGCTTACAATCATATTGACTAATTGTTTTGTTAGTTTTTCTAGTAATTTGAGTTGAACCGATATTGATATCACTTTTTTCAATGAATAGACTCCTTCTGTTATGTAAATTTCATAATATATACCTACATTTTGCAGAAATTTTACATATGAATAGAATACTTTTTTGTATATAATTAATTATATTATATAAATAATTATAATTAACAAATAAATTTACGTTCTTCAGTCACTGATACCAATTGTATTAAATAAAACGTGTACAGAAATGTTCAAATAGTAATTATTTTATTTATACTTAATTTTACACGCCAACTACACCTTACACATTATAATTGAGTAATTATTTCAAGATTGATACTAAATGTGAATTACAATGGGCGGACTTATGGTTATTTAGCCATTTCTTCCAGACAACCCGTATTAATATAATTACTGTCATATACCTTGATCCTTGATGAGTTTTCTATTAAAGTAGATACATATTATTATTCTTCAGTAATGTAATATGTGACAAGTCTGACCATTTGCAAGGAGGTAAAATAGGTATAAGTATAAACAGTAGACTTAAATATTATACAACTCCTCAATTATTTATTTTCAAAGACTATAAGGATCGTTTTGGCTCTGGCTCAGCCTTTGAATATCCCAGAGCTGGGATAAGGCTTCCTCTCCATTTAGGAAAAAGCTTTACTATCAACTACTCAATAGGCTACACTGTTGATTGGCGGATAATTTTCTTACCAAATGCAACGATCACTATCAGTTATCCGTGATAAAGCCTGATGTACTTTTGAAGACATGGTTGAGAGACACAGGAGGACATACGTCTACTCCATACATATAAATGTACAGGTAAACCCCGAGCTTACTACCGCAACTTTCAACAATCTGTCGGCTATTGTTTTTGCTCTATTACTAACAAAGGACATTAGTCTCAACTTTTTTTTCCTAATAAATTCTTGTGTCAAATAGAATGCCTTACAAAGTTGTCCCTCACAAAACAAGTATATAATACGTCTTTCGTCTTATTTACAAGTATAAGTTTTTTACTTAAGACTTTTGGAACAGAATAGAAACTCTGTAATCTTTTCCCAACTTTTGGGAGTCAGAACTTTTCGTACTTGACTCCTTAGGTTTTTTAGTAGCAATATCTTTTACTACATATTTGCTTTTGTAAGTAATTGGGATAGTACTTTTAAGATTAACACTAAATAAAGTTAAAGTTTTTTACTTTGTTGTAAGTTTTATATTGCTGCTGTATATAAATAATTACTTTTAATTTTAATACGACAACATTTTAATTTTTTGCTTGGCATAGGCCTCTTTCCCCATGTAGGAGAAGGATCAGAGCTTAATCCACCACGCTGCTCCAATGCGGGTTGGCGGATATATTCCCTGCTATGAGTAACAACCGTGACTGACGGCTTAACGTGCTCTGCGAGGCACGGTGGGGAGACCCACAAGGACTGCACAAACACCCAGACCACGGCAAACATCTGTATGGCCAACACAATTAATGTTTGTCATGTGCGGGGATCGAACCCGCAACCGCCAGCGCAACAGCCACAAACCAGTGTTGTGACCTTTACGCCAAAGAACTAGGTATATAATTTGGTGCTGTAATTCGGAAGCTATGGACGTAGGTACATACGTTTCTACGATTTATTGCTATTTATACAGACTGTTGTAAATATTATTGAAAACTTTACTTATATTTAAAAAATATATCCTCGAGGCTCGAACACAATCATAGCTAAAGCTAGTTAATTTTAACGTTTCCGATTAAAGTTACAGGGTTTCTATGAATAGGGCAAAATTGTTGTTTGCATTTACTTGTTTAATCAAACTACGCTGTTATATTGTAATTGTCCAGGCCCCATATTGTGCTGATAGGCGTAACTTCGGGATATTATTAAGGTGAAGTTACAATTAACAAATGAAGGCTGCAGGTGGTTAATGGATATTACTAAGTTCCAGACAGTTGGTAATTATGTAGCTGTAATAATAATACAATAATAGCATTGCCTCTCAGAGTTATATTTTAGACATTTAAAGCTAATAAAGTAAGAAAATATATGTATAGTTCTTGAAATATTTTAGCAAGGGTTAAAATTTCAAATTGTTAATTGGATATTATTTTAGATTTTTACACATAAATGTCCAAAATTTAAATGTCGATTTTCATAAGATTTTTTGAAGTGAAACTTCTTTAGGCGCATGAGGGGCAAAATTTTGAGCGACCGAATTTTAGTAAAAAAGCAGTACTTGTCAAGCTCCGACAAACGGATCTTACCCATCGGTGCGACATTAAAACGCAATAACATACAATTAATTCTAAACGATAAAATTATACATTGTAACAACCTACTAGTTTATGGGCTTAGAAGGGTGTAACGCATGTAGTCCAGTATTCTTTGTCAGTTCAGAAGGCTTTTATTTACGTTTATATTCGTACGATAGTAATCCACATTCAGGTGTCCTCAATTATACGAGGTCTCTTTTTACGACCGCAGCGAGAGTTTTTGTTGGAAACATACGTTCATACATTCTCTGCTTTTATTGAAAACTAATGCAGTATTAACTAATGATTTTATTAACTGATGATTTATCTGCCAACCCGCATTGAAGCAACGTGGTGGATAAAGCTCTGATCCTTCTCCTACGTAAGGAAAGAGGCCTATGTCCAGCATTGGGATATTACAGGCTGAAGTGTAACTAATGGTTTGGAGAGGGTATAGTTTTTTTTTTATGTAACTAAGTTGGCAAACAAGCGTACGACTCACCTGATGGTAAGACCGTAGCCTATAGACGCCTACAATACCAGAAGCATCGCAAGCGCGTTGCCGACCCTATCCCCAATCCCCCCAGGAGCTCTGGTCACCTTACTCACCTACAGGAACACAATACTGCTTGAAAACAGTATTATTTAGCTGTGGTCTTCTGTAAGGTCGAGGTACTACCCCAGTCGGGCTGCTCCATATTTTGAGCAGGAAATTTCCTGCTGTGCCCTACCTCAGTTAAAGGTTGTAAAGTATGTAATTTGAATAGCAGTTTACGAGGGAATGGGTTCAAACAGTGGCTATACCTATCTACTAGCTATTGTGCTAGCGATCACGAATTCTATGGTAGAAGTTATTTCTCCTTTAATGACAAATATTTGTATAACCCATACAGTTAGTTATTCCTGGATACGAGTTTTAGTTTTTTGTCTATTTTCGGATCCCCGGCACAGAATTCTTAACAGACTGTGGGTCGGTTAATTTAAGGCGTTCATTTAATATGCTAAAATGAGATAATTTAAATATAATAGACTTAGATCTTTGAAATTAGTCGCACTGCTATAAATTGTTATTCCATACTTCGCCTCAATTATCATATTTAGTTTTAACATAACACCCTAAATATATGTATAATTAATCGAAATATTTAAAAGATCAAATAAATGCACATTTTAATAAAACTATTGTAATAGTACCGTCAGCAAAACATTTACGTATAACTCAGTCCGACCAATTTTTTACACAGTAGCGTCATCTTTTTGGCCCGCATTAAACTTTTTACGACCAATACACTATAATATCCGCGTTTTTATGACCGAGACAACAAAGGATTCGGTTTCATCTTTTCCTCGTAATAAATATTACTATCTTTACTCCCCAGTTAATGGATTATCATTTGATTCATAATATCTAAATCTGGATTAATAGGAGAAAATCCAATTGTTAGACTTTCACAGACACGCAGCACAGACAGACACACAGACACTCGCTCACACATTCACTAGCACATACTCATATTAACATAGGCATACACACAAGACCTTAAAAACACGCACACACTAAAGCCCACACCCACAACCACGCGCACACACAAACAAACAGTATAAAAACGAAAAAAGTCGGACACCAAAACCTTTATATACAACCTATATTTATACATATATTTTGTCCTTAGAATATCGTGTATTATTTATACAAACCACACTAATACAGAAACGATACAGGTTCAAAAGCTGCGGTCCAGCCATAAAGGCCGGATCAACTGTGAAATGACTGGTTAAACGCCATTCACTGTGATTACTTACACTTGAATACCTACTTAATTAATTTATGCGGCTTCACATTTAATGTTCAAACGATAAATATTTAATATATACCAAAAATACCGTTAAGAGTACAAATAATTATTTATATAAAAGACTTCATTCAATGGAAGTAAAACAAAATCGAATCTATACCACAAGAGAAAACAACCAATCGTTAGTCATTAGAACTATCAAATATATAATTTTTCTATACCTAAGATCTGCTTTGATTGAGATTTCAACAATAAATCTTTCTCTTTTTAACTGGCTTAATAAAAACAGGAGGTAATCAATTGGACTGTATTATTTATGTGTTTATTATATCCTCTTAGCTTTTTAATGCTTGTACCGATTTTAATGATTCTATTTATAATCGAAATCTTGTGTTTTTCTTGCGGTCCTATTTAAATTTTATCAAGATATGATTTTTTTATTTTATTTCATTTTTTTTTTATTTTATTTCATTTCAGGAAACAAACAGTATAGTAATACAATGAATTAAAATTGATACAATAAATACATTAACCAATTAAGTTTCCAATAATAAATAATTCATAAAAGAGCAAAAAAGCACACACTAATAAAAAAAAATCATCGAGAAAATACAAACAAACAAAAATATGTCGTTATAATAAAGTTAACAAATTTATAATCATGGACCAAAAATTTCAATTGTAAACAATCATAAATCAATCCAAAATATTCACATACAATAAATAATAAACACAATTAAAAATTATTAATCAATAAATAATTAATCAAATTAAAAATCAAATCAAATTATAAAAAAATAATTAAAATTAATTTCCAATCATTCAACTACAAATAACAATTAGTTAAATAATAAAATCAATTCAAAGTACAACATTACTTCAATCATTCATGTGAACTACAGAATCAATACAATCGCAAATAAATATTAAAATATTGAAAAATTAAATCACCTCAACTACAATTCGCGAATTATGCATAATTAATAACAATTTACAAAATTATTGAATTTCTTATTTCTTTTCTTACACTTTGTATTGTACATGTAGCAAAATCAATATTAAGAAAACATTTGTTATACTTATTACAAGCTCTAAGAATAAAATGGTTCTGGGCGTATTTAGTTTTAGTTTTAGGTATATAAAAAAGGGACTGGTTACGTGTATTTACTGTGGGACATCTAAATAATACATTGCTTACTAAATAAGGTGAATCGATAAAATTACGGAGCAACCTAAATAAAAACAATTGATCTCTCTCCACTCGCCGATTTTCTAAGGAAGGAATATACAGAATGTCTTGATGCGGCAAAGCTTTATAATTTAAATGTTTAATAAATTTACGATTAATTTTTTCCAACTGTTCAACATGAGATTTGTAAAAAGGACTCCATATAGTTGAGCAATATTCCAGGATAGATCTTACAAACGAATTATAAAGGAGAATAATTGTCTTGACATTTTTAAAATCTCTTCCCACTCTTAACACAAAGCCAAGCATTCGTAATGCTTTCGCAGTAATGAAGTTAATATGCGGCTTAAATGTTAATTTACTATCGATGTAAATACCCAAGTCTCGCACCTCGGTAACTCGTGTTATGGACTCCTGATTAAGTTGGTAATTGAATTTAATAACATTAGTTTTACGAGAAAAAGATATAACATTGCATTTTTTTATATTTAGATACATGGAGTTCTCAGAGCAATACTCGCATAATCTGTTTAAGTCATTCTGAAGTAGTATGCAATCAGATTTTTTCGATATACATCTAAAAATCTTCATGTCATTAGCATATAGAAGTATATCCGAATTCTCGAAAACTTTATGTATGTCATTTATAAATATATTGAAAAGAAGAGGACCAAGATGCGAGCCCTGGGGAACACCAGAAGAAACAGGTACGAAAGAGGAAACCTGCCCTTTCACTGTGACTGCCTGGCTACGGTTCTTGAGATACGAAGAAAGCCATCGAAGTAGATCGCCATGTATACCGACTTTTTCTAGTTTGCGTATTAGTATTGCATGTGGAATCTTGTCAAAGGCCTTAAAATAGTCGGTATACACGACATCCACCTGACAACCCTGATCCATCGCAATCGAAATGCGATGAACACACTCACATAAATTACTCTCCGTAGATCTCCTGTCCACAAATCCATGTTGTTGACTAATCAAAAATGGCCTAAGATTCGGATAAATATTATCATAGACAATTTTCTCAAAAAGCTTGGCAATAGTAGACAATTTTGAAATGGGCCTATAGTTTTCAACGTTATGCCTGTCACCAGACTTGTATACAGGTACAACGTAGGAACGTTTCCAGACATCAGGCATAATACCCGATCGTAAAGATTTTAAAAATAATAATAGAAGAGGGTAAGCCAACGATTTATGACATGATTGCAAAAAAATAGGTGGTAAGCCATCAGGCCCTGAACCCTTATCTATTTTCAGCTGTTTGAGATATTTCATCACATCAGCGACGGTGATTTTGACAAAACCAAGCGACAAATTACTCTGTGAACATACGTTATCTCGAGACCCATAGGAGACCGCAATGGTAGAATGTGCAGAATAGACAGATTTAAAGTGGTCGTTAAAAAGCTGACATATTTTCACCGCATCATAGCAGGATTCATTTTTAAAATACATGTTGTTAGGTATATTGACTGCAGCCTTCTTAGACTTAATAAAAGCCCAAAAAAATTTACTATTTTTATTAATTTTTAATTCAGATTGATATATATATATTTATCATAACAATCAATTTGGACTTTTTTCTGGCGGTCTCTCAAATACCTGAACATGTTATAATCAGATAGTCGACCATAGATCTTCCATCGCCTATGACAGCGCAACTTATCGCATATTATTTTTATCAGGCCACGAGAATACCAAAAAGGATACTTCTTATCGCCTTTAAAAGTTTTTGTAGGGATATATTGAGAAATTATTAAGTTTATGGTATCGTAAAACTTATTTACAGCATCACAGATATTACAACCATCAAGCAAATTGTACCAATCAATCCCAGTTATGACTTCATCAATATGACTATAATTAGCTTTATGAAATAGTCTTATTTTTCGGGGAATTGAAAAAGTTAATTTCTCATAGACAATACTTAATTGCACATTAAGTGTAGGATGATGAACATCCTCCCTTGTTAGAGAGGAGCTATTAGGGCTCACCAAGCAGTTGGAATTGCTCATTACTAAATCTAAATAACGCCCATTTGCATTAGGAACACTATTAAATTGTTTTAGATCTGCAATATTTAAAAAACTAAACAAAGAGTCAACTCCAGGATCGCCTCCATCAAAATTGCGTATGTTCATAGATTTTCCATCCCAATCCCAAATACAATTTGTAATATTAAAATCGCCAATAATGAAAAATTTATCATCAGGATGCATCAAAATTTCATTCGAAATAAGTTCAAAACTGTCACAAAGTGATTCAAGATGAAATCTACTGTGAGGGAAATAGCAGCAATAAATATGGAGCTGCTTAAGGATAGGCCCCATAACCAGAGGAATAGAGACCTTAATTACTTCACCTGCAAAGTTTTTTACAGCAATTGACGATGACGAGCGAACCGGTATATCAGCCTTAACTGCAATTAAGACCCCACCACCCTTACTATCTCCACGGCTCTCATACTCACGATCGCGCCGATATACCAAGTATCTGCTATCAAAAAGTTCCTCGCTGTATATACCATCACAAAGCCATGTTTCACTTAAACAAATAATGTCGTAATCTACCCCCAAGATGTTCCTAAAAAAAGAGTTTGTTTTAGTTCGTAAGCCACGGACATTCTGATACAGAATTGAGAAATCCTTAGCCATTATAACACCAATACAAAATAATCATAAATATACTCATCAAAATGTGAGAGAGCGTAATACTGTTCTTTATATAAAATACGTCATAATTAATAACAATAATAATGTACCCAAAATTATAAAATAAAATCACACCGAAAAAATACGTCCATGTGTAAAATATATCGCAAGTTACTATAATAATAATATAACTAAAATTTATAATCACACAAAGTCCCATGATCGTTATTAACAATAATAATAACAAGAAAAGAAACATCCCAAACAAATTCAAATTAAACAGTAGACATAAATTATATACAATAACACTCATGCAATTTTGTTTAAATCGCTAGATTTCGTAAAATGTAAAACTGGACTAGTGTCGGAACGACGAGCCATAATACTACAGTTTTTTACCCACACATATTTATAATTTTTTTCTTTCGCTGCCGACTTAACTGATTGCAATAACATTTTATTTATACTTGTGAGGTGATCGTTAAAAAATATCGCACCGTTACTACCACTAAAACCAATATCACTACACTTGAGCTTCAGCTTTCTGGCTACTGACAAAAATTCATCCTTCTTCCAACGGCATAAAAAGCGCACAATAATTGGTTTGGTTTTCTTTTTTTCATTTTTTTTCGAGGCTACCCTAGTAACAAAATCAATATCCGTACTCATATTTATTTGCAAATCAGTTTTATTAACTATAGTTTGCAACAGGGAAATTAGATTTTCATTTTTCTTTTCGGGAATTCCATATATTTCTACATTAGACTTACGGGCCCATTGCTCTCGATCATTGTTTTCGGATTCGATTTTCTCAATGGAATTATTCAATTTACCGATTTCAGTACATTTTTTTGATAAAACTTTAATTTCCTCTTGAAAACCATCCGTGCGCTTAACCATTTCTTCGAATTTTGTATTAATATAGTCCAAACTTTCTTTAAAATGTTTAAATTCTTTCTTAACTAATTCTATTTCTTCCTTAATTGGATTCATAATAACATTGATTTCTGCTTTAAAACTCGCCAATTCAGTGGATATAACAGATTTAATTATTTCGATAAGCGATGTCCTGTCAGGTAAATCCAAAACACAATCATCATAAACCTCAGAAGCAGCACCCCTCCGAGAGTTGACATTATCAACATCGTTGCGCGTATTACATAATATTGATTGCACTCGCACTGGTGTACTGTCATTTCTAGCAGATCTTGGCTGTGCCGCCGTACATTCAGGACAAATCCAATGTTTTTTTGTATCGGCATTTAATTCTTTTCGTTTGTCGGACGGATACAGGCATTTGAAGTGATAATTATTACTACACCTTGAACACGACAAGCACTCAGAGACACCTGTCGTCAATTTACAGCAAGCGAACTTCATTTTGATGAAATGTAGTAAATATTATTTTATTTTAAATATCTAAAAATCTTCGAGTGAAGTGAGATTTGAACTCTGGATCGTCGCAGCGCACGCGAACTACAAAAGCATAACCTCAGGTATGCCGCTAGACCAAACACTCAATAAGCGTCGCAGTCAAATATTGCAACCAATTCAGAAAAAGTTAATAGCTAGGCGGAGTTTTGAGAGGTCTTTGTTCTTGTGTGTCAACGGATGATTTAGAGGTCACTAAAAGTCACCGCGTATACAACTTTTAAAAATATTATCAAAAGCGAAGAAATAATTGGAAATACACAAAGAAATTGATTTTGAACAAAGTACTATAAGGTGTAAGCCTGTAACACAACACTGTTCGAAATAAACACCAAATAAAACACCATAAATACAAATTTTTAAGTAAGTTTAACTTAGAGGATTATTTCGTATGTGTGCGCTCGCGTAGCTAACACCGAACTGATGATTATTTTTTGAGTAATCCCTATTAGGTAGGGATCCCTAGTACATTTTTTTCACCTGATTAATATCAAGCTAGTTTTTGGGAGTAGCTTCATTTTGATGAGGCGAATAAAAAATTCCTCTTCGAAAACTCTCGATTGTGGTTGCTAACAGAGATAGCAGGGGTTAGAGCAGTAGTGAGCGTAGGACCGGGATAACGTACCACGTCCTACGCTCAGTGAAAAAAGTGTACTAGGGATCCCTACCTATATCTAGCTGTGCCCCGCTGTTAATACGCGCTGATTTGAGGGAAAAAATAGCCTACCTCGGTAAATGAGCTATCCAACACAAAAAGTAATTTTTCGATTCGAACCAGTTGTTCCTGAGATTGGTGTCTTGAAACAAACAAATAAACAAACAAGCTTTTCAGATTTATAATAATATAGTATACTAAAGAAAATGGGCATTTAATTGACTAATTTTTCGACTCCTCCACAACGCGTTGAATACAACTACTTGTCAACGTAAAGTAGGGTTTTTTTGTTTTGTAAACACAATTGTATAAAATTTAGTTATTATAATTTTAGTTATGTTTTACTAAATCGAACAACGAAATGTAAGTCCTCTGTCGGGTAAAGGGATTTTAAAACAATTATTTCGTTTATAATATTTATTTCTTACGGGTGAGTACACTCATACATTGAAACAGCATCGTCTAGGTACGTCTTATAAAATCGGCTTTCACGGCTCATTTATGCTTATTAACTTACAATCTTAAATCGTTGAGTTAGAATAATCAAATAAAGCTAAGTTCTTATCGTCTGGAAATTGATTTTTAATTAATATTGTCGCCTGGTCGGCTGTTGTCAATATCGTCTACTTGCACTTGAGTTGGCTGAATTATCCGACGTTTCTGATATATAAATTCTATTGCTAAACTGAGTTTTTAACTTCATATATGTTTTACGAAAACCGCTCATTGCAATGGTGCGTGTAGGCGACTTAAACATCGACCGTTTGCGGGTTCGATTCCCTTATTTCCCACTCGGGATGTATGATTGTATTTGTACAAATATTATTTCTTTTCGGTTTGGATGTCTTGAAGACGATCCTATGACATGTTGCCAAAAAATAGTGACATGCTATCACAGTACCAAAAAATAAAAGAGAACCATCAAGCATTCAGACAATTTTTTTAAGTTAAACTTTTTTTGTAATTTGAAACTGAAACGTGAGATAACAAGCACATTAATGTATAGGAGAAAATGAGATACAATACATTACTGCTCAAAACGCGTTTGCATGGTGGTTACGACCTTTTTCAGGAAACCGTGATCATCGTCAATAGAACAAATCGCAACGGCCTACCGACTTTTTAAGACTTAGACACTCGCGGTTTTCAAACATAGTCTATTTATTTAAAATATAACGGGTACATACCACGATATAGATTTTAGTGATTGTTTGTCGTGACCACGGACCATGTAACTGGTCCGAAATATCGACAAACAATCACTGAAGGCCTACCGACTTCTCTACTACTTTTCAGAACCTTTACTTCTGCCGTGCGTAGATTGCACACACGCTTTTTTTATATATAGAACAACAATACCCTAAACACAAACAAGTGATGCAAACGGTCGGCCTATCATTCTAGCGAATGTGTAAATTAGACATTAGTGCTCGTCAATACTCTATTCTTCTGAACAATGGAAATGGTTCAGTTCGACCAAAAAATCGGCGCTTATTAATTCGCTAGAACGCCCTCGATCAATCGATTTGTCATCTGACCATTTACTGATTGTAAACTATTCGAAAGTAGCGAACTTTTTTTATTTTTTAGCCATTTCAAAATGATTACAATATTTTATAAAAATGTGTATTATACAAAATAGAAATATTTATTTTTTAGCCATTTAAAAATGAATACCATATTTTAAAAAAATATGTATACAAAATATGTATAAATTAAGAAATAAATTACAACTTTAACTACTTTTAACTTTACAACGTCATAATAAAATATCTCCTGGGACGCATAGGCCAATCGAGTGGAAGAGAGATAGATGCGGCGTAAGCGTACAATTAGCGTAACGAGACAATGAGCGTAACGGGACATGAGCGTAACGGGACAATGAGTCATCCTTTTTCGTGCAATCAGCCGGCGCGCCGGCTCAGTAATTTATTAGAAGTTGTCACGTCAAAAAATAATCAAGTCGTTGAAGCAGTTTCCTACTGTAGTTGCTTTTTTAAACGAGTAATTAAGGAGTATTAAAGGATATATTAATATAAAAATACAGAGAAATAAACAATATATAATCATTTAAATGAAAATGTTATCTTATTAGAACATATTCTGCAGAAAAGAGGATATATTCATAAAAATAGTTCTTTTAGTAGCACGAACATACTCCGTATGGCATATTATTTTATTTCGGAATTAGGGATAGTTAATAAACTAAAATAAGTTGGAATTATGTCGACACAGCGCGGTAGCTGGCACGACGCCAACCTTAGTGCGCTGTTAACAACGATTTTTTATTGTCTAACGATGCAGGAATATCATTTTATTAGAATGCGCCACCTGCAATCTGAGCAAATTATTTTCAGGTAATCAGGAATTAATACGCTTTATCACAATTTACATATTCTTTATTCTTTATTGCACTTTAAAAAAACATTAATTACTAATCATTTTTACAAATGAGAGATTTTTACATATAAGAGATCTCTACCAGTCTACATGGTGGTGAAAAACGAACCGCGGGACACGGTAGCGCAAGAGTGATAAAGTAAAAAAAAAAAAACGAACAAAAAGGTTAAAAATAGTAATAAAGCCATAAACTTATTTTGTAATTACATATTGTGTATACATTCAAAATTTAGATAATGAACTTCCAATATCTCCAAAATACCACGAATAACTTCACCAATGAAGTTCTTCAAAAATAAGTATCTGTTGTATTGTCGTGTAAATATTTGAATTTTTATAACGACTTGTTTCTTTCTTAGCGTATGACGACATTCGTCACTTTTGCAGGCTCTGCCAGAAACACAACACTTTTGCAGTAAATGTTTGTTTGCTACGGCAATGCTGAGGCAGAGTCCTGATTGACTATTTATTTATTTTATTTATTCTTAATGTACACTGAAATATAGACACATAATAAAAAAAACAGGTCAGAAATATAAAGTTAACCTGAACAAGGTGTAAACGAGTGTAGATAAGATAACTGCTTGTAACAGTACCTAGTTATTATTCAAGATTAAAGCTGCCTATTCACAATAAATGTGCGATATAGCTAAGATACGCCGCGATAAGAAAAATAAGGCTCTGAATTGTTTTTGTTACCACTAAAATTAATAAGATTTAGTAGAGCAAGTTCAATGAACTGATGGGTTATTAACATTCAGATAGTGTCTCAGATGTGAAGACTGATGAAAAATAATAAGTATAAAACGATAACGTTATAAACAATATAATGCTGCAATAATATAACGTATATTATTCTAATAATATAACTATGTAAAACGATACAGTGATTGATAGTGACACACAAAACAAAGCAAAAATCAAAGAGGGCGGTGTGTGTCAGACGTTTACCCACAGACCCAAAAAATGGTTTTCGAGACTGGATACAAAATTAAATAAGCCAAATATCGACAAATATCGACAATAAATATATAGAGCAAGACTTGATTATACATATTATGCACACAATTACGGAGATATTTTTAGCTATTCAGTATCTCTGGAAACTTGCCTTTGTTCACGATTTAATTTGAATTATAACTGTGATACCACAAAAGTATCTGCTTTCCTGGCATCGCGTACTCTCTTTGTTGTTAGGGATATACCTCTGAGCTTTAATGTTATATACGTAACGTATATTTATATACAATAAAATCTGTGTACTTTACTCTAAAGCCTTGAGTAAAATAGTGTTTTTAGAATCAGAACATGAGCTAGTCAAGTCCTTCCTTTATAACAAAATATTTTGTGCCGCTCATCTTTTTAAATTACGGTTTTGTTCTTATACTGTTTTGCTAAGGTAAAAGTAAGAAACCTTCCTTGGCTGCTGTTGTACAACGTTGATGCAATTACAATTATTTTATAAGTAAACCTAGTTTATCACACCTTTTTTAGGTATTATCAATACTAATATATAAAGCTGAAGAGTTTGTTAGATAGCCCATTTATCGAGGAAGGCTATAGGCTATAATATGTCATCACGCTTAGACCAATAGGAGCGGAGTCCACGCCGACGAAGTCGCGCGCAAAAGCTAGTAATATCTATAATTGATGTAAAAAGTTCAAACAAATCTAAAACTTTGAAATCAATTTTATCAGATTTCTCAGATAATATCGAACAATAACAAAAAGCGTTATCAATATGTCTTTCAACGTCGGTATATTAATTACATGTTAAAAATGAGATTTTAAAATGAGATTTTAAAATGAGAAAAAGCTGTAATAATACAAAGTAATCACAGAGTAAATTGGAACAATAATGACCGCCAGACACGATCGCAAAACGCTAACACATTTAGGGCGCGACAAATTTGAAGGCGCCGCGCTGCTGTCGCGCGTTGTTATTTACATACATTTACAACGTCGCGCGGCAGCAGCGCTGCAGACGCGCTGCCGCCGCGCGGCTAATTTGAAGGCACCCTTAACGTGACAATTTCAATTTCGTTTTATCGAAATGTCTATATTATATGAAAATGAATAAATTATTACTTTTTTGATGAAATTGCTGCGTGTAAAAATATTAACCTGATAAATGTCATTTAGGATACGGGATAGATGGATTAGATCAGCTTTATATATCGATTTTTCGTATCATATTTGTTATTTCTTTAAGTTGATTTCATGTAAGTATTTATATATTAAGCTGCGATTCTTCTCCCTACGTGGAGAAAAAGGCCAATGCCCAGCAGTGGGATGTTACAGGCTGAATCGTTTCATATTTAAATTAGCCAAGATGGTACAATGGGTAGGAATCCTAGATTTAATTAATATCATATAATTTCAACATTTTAATAATCAAAAAGTTATAGTTTAAAATCGGGGTTATCGATTCTTAATTTTCATGTGCTTAATTATTTGTATAGAATCTTCATGTACCTAAATTAATAACACATAACTCCCCGCCCTCAATAATTAAAAATGCCTAATCGGTGTAAAACCAACATTACATACACTACATAACGGCTCTGTTTCGATTGAAAAGCGTTTTTACCGGGTGTAACTTGTAAAAAAAAATCTGAGTAAACTTACACGGTAAAAACATTTCTTTATCGTCTAATGTATTTTTTTTTTCTATTGTATATACAATACTATAATATGTATATGTATGTATACAATATAACAATAACTATTCTCAAAGTACGAAAAGAGAGATTGCGAGAACTGGTGTGGAAGAGTGTAGATAGCGATCTCCCTGTAGGAAGGAGGTTTAGATAATAAAAAAAAACTGTTTTAAGTTTTAAAACGAAAAAAAGATTATAAAAATAAAATAATTGAAAATTAAAAATAAAATAATGATTAAAAGAAAACAAAAAACCCGCCTGCATAAAAACAACTAATAGAAAATGAACTGAAAAGACTGAAACAAGATAAAAATTCAAAATTACACAACACTAGCGAAACAAATCGAAACAATATCAAACATTATGTACTTTAGACACTTAAAAATATCAATACGGTAGTCCTTTAAAATTTTATGCAACATCGTACATAATATGCAGTCGGAGACATGAAATTGAAGGATAAGTCAAATCATTCTCTCTTTGTGCATTTTCTTTTAATTATTATTTTATTTATGTCTTTTTAGTTAGACAAATTACGTAATCGGTTCAATTCATTAAAATAGTTTACATCATGTGGTTGATTAAGTCATTTATTAACGACGAAAAAATGAGGCCGTTCTAAAGTTGCCACCTATATATCATTTTTATCTTTGACCGAGCATAACTTTTTACAGAGTAGTCCGAAGTTGATAATTCTTTTTTTAAGGGAAAGGCTACACCCCAAAATTGACCGTCGGACGTTGCCTAGGAGGCGAGGAAGAACCTCGGCTCGCATCTTGCTTGCCTTAGGCATGGGAAAGAGCAAAGTCAACATTTTTTAAACTTTCTTATTGTATTTCTTTATTATTATTACAGTAATAATAATCATAATATACATTTTTGAAATCCTTGTATTGAGCCCTTTAATTTGATACCCATATTATAGTATTCTAAAAAAAATTATTTCTTCATTAACTACAATGGCTTCGCACAGCCGCCATGTTTTTTTTTTAATGTCACCTATCTAAGAACACTTGGGCTGCTAAGACGAATCTAACGATATCTCAATTATGCAAATCCGTTCAGCGGTTCTAGAGAAATCAGGTAATTAAGAATATTACATACATACATACAAGATACGCGCAAAAAACATAACCCTTCCTTGGCAGTCGGGTAATAAATACAAGTTTGTAATAAGGAAATAGGAAAATCCGGGAATATTCCGCATGTCAGGTACATGCATGCGGACGTGACGTCACTGACCGCAGCACCGCGTAGCCGGCATGATTTTGCAATCAAAACAACACGAGCAATTTTTCAAATTGCTAAAGGTAAAACGAAATAAAATTTTATTTCATATCGAATTTATTAAAATTTTATTTTTGAATACAGCTTTTATTTAAATATTATATCAAAATACCTTCACAATTTTTATTTTTATTTAATCTAAAAGAAAATGATATGGTCCAAAGTCAATTTCAGCAGTTTTATTTTTATTAATATAAGCAATTGGTTGAAAATAATAATCTTATTTATACTGTTTTGTCTTTGGTTACTTTACATTTCGCGATTAATTTTTATGAAAAATAATATTTTACATTTAATGCTTTACGGTTTCACTATAAATAGCATTAAAAAAAATCCTAATTCAGGTTCATAACAATTAGATTACTAGTCTTAAAAAAAAGATATGTTTATGTTAGGCAACCAGTTTATTATACTATATACCATTATGGCCACCATCTATTTATGGTAACTAAATTCAGGGAGGCTGAAAATTATCGTAAATCTCTACTTACCGAACTTTCTCCGTTTTCACTGCGCTTAAAGGTTTTTGGTGAATGTATGTATGTATTTCTTATCCAATCTATGTAGTCTTAGATATAGTTTAATTTTTCTTCTTGTAAAATAAAGTCTATTTTTTACACTACTATACTTCACCCTCTATGTGTATTTATTTATACATTATTATAATTAATAATAATTTTTTTTTGTTAACTCAATTTTTAACTCTTATTTAAGTACACTTGTAGTTAAAAACACTTACAATACAAATAACTTTTTCAAATATTAATTTATTAATAATATTACATTGATTAATATTGTTTTATGTGGGAGAAATTTGCCTCTTTCTTCTGCATGGAAAAAGAGGTCTATGCCCAGCACTAGGATGTCAAAGGCTGAATCCTGAATTAATACTTGTCTATGTCTATATTTTCACAAATATAATTTTCTTTTAATATCTTTTAATATCACTCAATTTATATTTTCATAAAATAATTTTAATACCTTTACGCAAACATAAAACAGCAAGTACCTACAACATTTTCATCAAGTATCGGTGACATCATACTTGTTATTCAGTGTGCGTACATTATACCCAAACCTCACTATGTCCTGTCAACCGCAGGCGACCGCTGTCCTCTGCGGTAAACGACCGTTCGGCTCTGCGAAATTAATTTCAACTCTTAAAATGCTAATTTTAGCTCAGTAAAATTCGCATAATTAAATATTACAACCCTCACTTCAATTTTAATATATTAATTAGCCCAGAAAGTTATTAGAAAGTATTTTGAATACCATTTCTCATCTCTATTTTGGTCAGTGACTACAACATTAACCATTTATAATTTACTCACTTGTAGAGACAATATTGTAATTAAGGGTCGCTCCGTATTAATTGTTTAATTTACCGAAAATTCTTTTAAGCTATAGGTACAGATTTGCTTAAAACGTTTTCTTTGATCGTTTTTATTTTATTTTAAGTTATATATATATATATTTTTTTTTTTTATGTAACTAGTTTGGCAAACAAGCGTACGGCTCACCTGATGGTAAGACCGTAGCCTATAGACGCCTGCAACACCAGAAGCATCGCAAGCGCGTTACCGACCCTATACCCAATCCCCCCCCAGGAGGTATAATATACGTTTATACAATCCAGGCCAGTTTCTATAAAGAACACAAAAAAAATTGTTGTAGTCATTCTCGGAAGTCATGGGCGTAAAATAAAATAAAATAAAATAAGTACATACATTTTTGCCATTTCTTTTTAATTTGATAGATTTGCAAACACCTATTTAATTTCAATTATGATTACTCCTATTCCACTGTTTTACACATTCCACCAAGAGTCGAAGCTTAATCAAGAACGCGTCTTCACTGCGGGTTTGGTTGGATGTTCGCTACTAAGTCTATGATAACAACCGGAATCGACAAGTTTACATACTTCTCGACGCACGGCGGGAAGACCCACAAAGACAGACACCTAGACCGAAGAGACATATTTCTACAAAATCAAAAATAGCCTTATTCAAATAGGCTTCAAAACACTTTAGAATCGTAATTTTACAAATTACATTTTAATTATAGTTAAAAGTGAAGCTACCACTGATTCAAAATATGAAATCCCGCAGTTAGTCAGTTTCACTTTAAAAAAATGTATTATAATATAAAATTGACAATATCTTTCATGAAGTCCATACCTCTTTATCATTAATACTAGTATAATCCTGCACCGAATAATAAGGTTTAGATACTGAATTTGAACTTGAACAAAATTAGAAAAGTACCTACTACTTTTGTTCAAATAAAAGCGTTTCCTTCAAGGTGACTCACAAACCGTTTATAAAATTTATTTTTACATTCCTTGCGCATACAGAAAATCCAATAGAAAGTTATAAATAAACAACTCATATAATACGTGAGTCACAGCTTTTCCCAAAGTTTTCAGGCTTAGTCGCTGCGGTTGGGAAATACACTGACTCATCGTTTACACGTTTTCAGAATGATTATGCCTGTCAAGGGAAAAACTATAGCTGCGAAGATGAAGTAGATTGAAAAAAATGTACCCTTTGTACAGACGCCGTAAAATAGCAGTTTATCTATTTATAAGAATAATAAAACTTTAACAGAAACGGGTTTTTAGATGTTTCGGGTAAGATTTATTATAGTTGGATGAAATGAAAAAATAACTGAAATGGATGAGATAAGATTTCAAAATGAAATGTACTTAAATATAATATATTTTCTTGTCTGACTGAAAAAGTTTTTAACGTGCAATTCAATTGACTCTCTATTATGTTATTTTGTCTTTTTACAAAGATATGACTTTAGTTGCGTTGTTTTTCATACGGAATATACTCGATTAATGGAATATTTAATGAATGTAAATTAGATGTATGTATTTTTTTTAAATATCATTTACTTTTTTTCAATTTCTAAGCAGAAATATAATTTTGAATCGGTAACGTAACAATTAAAATTAATTAATGAAAACTATATTTTCTGCTTTATATACTAATGACTCAAAAGCGCTTTTGAAACCTAACTTTATATAAATGTAGGTAATAAAATAAAAATAATAAGCTTATAGTTAGTATTCTAAATACATAAAATAATAAAAAATCTATTACAGAAGTCGATACTTAATGAAACCAAAGTGAAACAAAACGTTATTTACAAAATAATTGTTGCTAAAACTTAAACTAACTAACAATCGCTAACAATATATTGAATTATCAACAATTAAGTAAACAATGGCATCTGACGTTGCGCAATTTAAACGCAACTTTATTGTTCCTACAATTCATAAATATTCAGGAAACAAATTATATACAAATACAAAAGAGTCTTGATTATGAGAGAATACATTTTGATTAGAATTCTTTAGCGAAGTATTAATTAAACATTGAAATAAAGGCTCTTCGAAGCTAAAAGTTTAAGAGACCAATATAAATTAGTGAAAACGAATTATTACTCGAGACAAGAAAACAATTTCGCTGTTTAGTGTTGGGGCAGTGAAATATCGATGTAAAATAAGTAAATTATTAATAAATGTAAGTTTTTTAAGGTTTTTATAAGAAGACATATTTAGAATACAATAAGTTTTATATCAAAAGATTTGAATAAACAATAAAATGTATATATTTTGATTAAAAGATAATATCATTGGCTCAAATTTGCAGATTTTTCTATCATACATGCAAAGGGATATATTTTAATGTGAGATTAATGAACCTTTGTATTAAATTCTAGCTTTTTTCTTGGTTTCTTCTAGAACACTCGAAAGGAAACAACGTACAGAAATGAGAGTTAAATGCTTACTGAGTATTTAAAATGACAAGACATTATTTGTGTCAAATATTTCAAGAGATATCGAATGTGAGACGTTGAGTTTTTATTTATGAAAAAATCCACTAAAACAAAACATTACAGAGACTAGATAATTCAAAGTTTAAATAAATCGATAGCATGAAAACTAAGTATTATTGTGCGAAAATTCTTTAAAATAATGCCGACATTTATTTCGTGTCAATCTCTAGCTAGAAGTTATATCAGTTTAGCGCCATTTTGTCTACCGCCAAGGATAAACATAATTATAACACGATTAGACGATTTACATTTTGATTGAGTGATATTATACTTCGACTTAGAGCGCCGAAATGTGAACGTGATGGTAAGTGTTTTCAAGGCATAATAATTATTTGAATAATTCATCTGTTATAGACGACTTAGATTATTATTATCATAAAAACCGTTTTATTTTCAAGTATAATCTCAAGAGTACTTTCAAGGTACCATATAATGGTTTTATGTTATTTGGAAATATAACTTATAACGGGAAAATCAGAAATAAATTCACTATTTACTGCTTTTCTTATATGACTGGTAAGTCAAACAAGGTTACGACCCACCTGGTGGTAAATATCCTGTAGATGCGTGCTCCTATTGTTACCGTAGAGCGTAGACTATATATGCCTGCAACATCAGCCAGCCCAAGAGCTCTGGCAGCCTTGCTCACCACAGGAACACAACACTACTTTAAAGCAGTATTATTTAGGTTTGCTCTTTTGTTAGGTTGAGAAACTTCTTACGTACTTGGTACGCTACCTGTGTTTTTGTTTGAGCGCGTTACATTGTACAGGTTCCTAAGAATAAATAGTTTTCAGCGTACTGATTAAGGTATAATATTTTTAAAGGTAGATTACATCTCATACAAAACATCCAAATAATATACGAGAAAAAAACATTGTAAGCTAAATCGTAAGAGATATTTTATTTAACCACACTCAAGCAATAATAACAACGGCTTTTATTGAAAACTACTAAAATAGAATAATATTTGTAACAAATAAAAACACGATGTTTTATAAAATAAAACGATTTGTCAAATTATTTCTACTTAACAAATAAGATTATCCAAATGAGGACTCTATAAACATTAAGCTTGTTTTCATTAAGGTTTCGACTTCATTAATCTGTGACAACATTAGGATTATCCTGTCAAAACATGAAAGTAACAAAAGGACACTCATAACACGAAACTCTATACTAAACAACAAACAAATGGATGTAGATCCTGAACACATTCGAGGAATATTTGATCTGTAAAAGCGTTGTTAATTGATTTGTTGATTTCAAAGTCATTCATTTGTTTAATAAAATCAACTATTTATACTACCATCGGTTGTTGATATTTATTAATTTTCGCAGGTAAATAGCACTGTTTATAAATGGTGTTGTATTCTTGTTATAAGTAAGATGGACGACCACAAACATAAAAACTTATTATCGTCACTGTACTAATATGTGCGAAAATAACATATTATGCATATCTTATAAACCACTTTGGAAGATAGGTGGCAATATTAATTTTATTAGACTCATATAATCTATACTTTATATTAGTAACTATCTTTTCAGCTTTATGACACAAATCCTAAAGCTAAAAAGTTTGTTTGTTTATACGCCCTAATCTTAAGAAATATTCCTTCGAAATGAAAAATTCTTTTTGCGTTGGATACTCCATAAACTAAGGAAGGCTATTTTCTACTCAAATTATCACGTGTGAAACTGCGGGGAACCGCTAGTTTTTATATAATCCAAATTTACTAAAGATACGTCTATCCTAAATGGCACGTGCATAAATTGTTTATGAAGCAACTGAGAAAAGTATCTTACTTTTGTGAAAAAAAAATTGAGATATAGAAATAGTTGATAAGTAAAATTCAGAATAAATTTTATGAGAAAAGTCCAATATTTCCGCTTCAATTCAACAGCCATCCTGGGGCGTATCGCCAGTCTATCTTTCCGAATTAAGTTTTCTTCCCCAATTCAATAACTTTCAATGCGAGGCCAATGGCGTATTGTATAGAAAAATTCCTGAGTAACAGACTTCTATAAAAAATACTTTTACACCTGCATTCTTTGATGATACTATATTCTCTTTGAACGTGATAGCTTCGAATATAGTATATTGAATAGTAATATTCTAAAGAAAATGTTTTGTTTACTAAATTACAATCATTTATTCATTCTGGGCTGTTTTAAGGTTCTAGATTTAGTTTATCCCGCACTTAAGTAACGAATATAAAGGAAGGAAGCGCAAGGAAGTAAAATAGGGCCTAAGACTAAGACCTTATTTTAACATAATTAAAAAATTACGACTTATAATTTCACAGCTAAGAAGACAAAAATTTTTCCATAAATAAATTGCAAATCAACGAAAAAGAAAAATATTTCATAACTTTTTAATCTGTTGGATCGTGTTACGTCACATGACGTTACCAGCAACCGGTTATAGAGGCCATAAGTCGTAGATATTTTTAAAGAATTTTAACGTAAGTAGTAATACTATAGGCCACCCTCCAAGCACTGATGACCTGAAAAAAATACCGGGAAGGCGCTGGATTCTGACGATGCTGGACTGAACAGAATGACGAACATGAGGCGAGATCCAGCACTGGGCTATTAAATGCTGATGGATGGATGGTAATCTTACACATAAAATTCTCGTGTCACAATGTTAGTTACAATACTCCTCCGAAACGGCTGGACCGATTTTTAAGAAATGTTGTGTGCATATCGGGTAGGTCTGAGAATCGGCCAACATCTACTACTTTTCATACCCCTAAGTCATAAGGGGGGGGGGAATTAAGGGGGTTAATAACATATATGGCAAAACAACGTTTGCGGGGTCAGCTAGTAATAATTATATTTAGATTGAATTGTTCCAACCCTTCACACTAGTAGAGCTAATACCACTATGAATAATTTCAGTTAGTAATTAAGTGGGAACTAAATGACAACAATAAACTGGTAACTGGTAGAGCATGACATCGGATAGCATCAAAAGCGACAAAGCTCGTAATCCGAATCGAGTGCTACATTTAGTAATAGTAGTGGAGTTCATTACTATGAAACAGGTGAAGTAATTGACAAGTTAAATTTGCATTTAGAAGTTTTTTTTTTTTTACTATCGATAAATTTTTGGCCTTTACCTTTTTATTTTGTAAGAGCTATTTGTTGGTAAGAGTTGGTAAGGCTAAAGATAATTAATAAATAAACATGTCATAAATAAATATCTTCAAGGTAATTCCCTTATCTACCACCTAAAAAATACACATTAGTGAGTATATATTTTCTAGATAAATTGTATTTAATCTATTATTTCAATATATCGTTAATAATCTAATAATAGGTACTTAATATTTCGGAGAAGAGTTTTTTACTCTACTCCCACTATTTTTAGGGTCGGGGTTCAATGAACAAAGATGTCAAATGATGATGATATGTTATATTATAATATTATTATGTATGATATGATGTGTATACGGTGTATACCCAACAAGGAAATGATTGGGGAATCAAGAATCTATGAAACGTAAATATCGAAAAGTGAATTAGATACATGCTTTACTTTTTTTCTCATTAAATTTTCGATCGATCTCATTAAAAGTATCTTTAAATTTTGCTATTAATATTGGTATTAGGATGTAACAATAGTCTTGTGTAATTTTACTCTAATTATTATACATATAAAGGCGTATAGTGTTACTTTGTAAAGTGATGTCGACTTTATAATTCTATTTATAACAACGAAGGCGTACGTCAGGTCAACAACAGTTTGTTGAAAAATTGATGTCGTTGTTGGGTGATGGCTATGAAGCTAGAAATGATCTGAAATTCAACAGCTAATGGCTTGCATGGCGGCGGCCGTGAATTCGTTACTCCGGTGTAACGTTCAGTGTGCACGCACTGTCGAAAAAACGCAATATCTGACACATTAAATTGTTAGTATAAGTTAGATATGTAGAGCTAAATACGGTAAAGAATTAGAAAAAGAGGTAAATACAGAAAAGCCAAAAAGTCTGCCTCCTTGATGGCTAGCGCAGTCGCCGGCTTCGATTTTCTAAGACCTAAAGACTCGTGTTTGTATGAAAAATCACTTGAACAAGACAAAATTTCGACGTGAATGCGTTACCTAAATGTTCGTATTTCATGACATCTAGACACGCGGCAGCGTGTCAAGCCAAGTTCAAGCATAGGTAGTTACAGAAATAATAGTAAATACTATTATTAGGTTTTATTTTCATAATACATATTATCTACATTTTTTTTTCATTTTTAAATAAATTTATTAAAATACAGTTATTTAAAATGTATTAAAATGTTATTATTAAATTACTTTCGAAAAACACGTTAGTACTCATGCCAACAAAATTAATTTCACATTACGCAAGTAAAATATGCGTAGAAAATTATTGTATATGATGTCACTATTTACATTCTGGCCATCTCGAAAAACTTAAATTCAAATCGAACAAACGAACATGTCAAAGAAAAAATAATTTATCAATAATATGGACCCCGCCAACCCACATTGAAGTAGCGTGGTAGATTAAGCTCTGATCCTTCTCCTACGTGGGGAAAGAGGCCTATGCCCATCAGTGGCATATTACAGGCTGAAGCGAATATGGAAAAAGCAGTATGATCCGAAACTTTTGCATGTCACTGTATGTCATCACAGGCCTTTACGTCTATTACAGACGATTCAAACAGTGCCTGAAGAGCATTTTCTCTGATGGCTGTACAAGCCGATACGGGAGCGGCAGACTCTACCACACACCGAACAGGGAAAAGATGCGCTAGTGTCATAATTGTCGCTGTTTTGATGTTTTTTGATTCTCCTGTTCGATAAGAGTCCAAACCAGGCTTCATCATGGTGTTTTCATCATGGTGTTCACCGCGTGTTGGCAAACGCAGTGTGGGACGTCCTCCCATCGTCCTCCGGCCCGCTGGACCGACGGTCTACGAAAGATTGCCGGTGTAGGCTGGATGAGCCCTATGTCCAGCGGTGGACTGCAATAGGCTAAATTGACAACTGACAACTAACTGTATGTAGATAACGCTAATAAATAAAAAATATATGTATTTTATTTTAATTTCATGCACGTAAAAACGTTGCGTATTTTACGTGTAGTGCGTTACCCATTCCTCACATATGGACCTTTGTATTTGCTCGTTTATAATTCAAGCGACAACCACAGCGGGATTGCTCTGCACACCTTCGTATATGTAAGTTGATGTAGCTATATCTCCGCAACCACTTGCTAAATTAAAACATAGATGGATGTACAAGTCGTTTCAGGCATTTGTAAATATTAGGACGTCATTTTAAATTATGAAATTTTCATTACAGCTTGTATAAATTTGTATTAGCTACAGCTTGCGTATACTTTTGTAAATTTTCTAAATTTTCTGATAGTTTTTAATAATAAGTATATTAATAGAATTAATAAGTTACAATAACTAGCAGTAACGAAAGTAGCCGACATAGCCCACAGAATTAGCAAGTTGAAGTGGCAGTGGTGAAGTGACAGTCCTGGAACGGAGAACGCGTGTTGGCAAACGCAGTGTGGGACGTCCTCCGACCCGCTGGACCGACGATCTACGAAAGATTGCCGGTGTAGGCTGGATGAGGATTGCGGAAAACCGGGATGTCTGGTGCGAACTTGTAGAGCCCTATGTCCAGCGGTGGACTGCAATAGGCTAAATTGACAACTTACAACTAGCAGTGTAAAATTCACACTTGACCTTATTACCATTTAATGATGATGTAATTTTAGTAGATTTCCGATTTGGATTACCTACTATTATCAACTTTTCTACAGAATGCTCTTAGAATTAAGCCCACCTTTGGTGCAAAAAAACTTATTTATCTTACCAAAAAGTATTTAAAAAATCTAAAATACTTAAGGTGTACTGTACTTACTTAGCTTAATAACTTATCTAGAACACAAATAAAAGTTATGTTATAAATTTCGTAATACGATTTCTTTTTACCTGGAAAACGAATTATGATACTTAGGAAACTCGTTTGTATTTTTAGCCGAAAATCTGAAGCAAAAAGAAAGAGTTTTTCTATTTCGATCTTAAATCTGATAAACTTGAAATCATCTCTCTGAAAACAAAGTTTCATAACCTTCTTAAAAATTATAAAGAAAGTAATATTATTGTAAAATAAAATAATAGTGTTTTGTAACTTTTTCTGTGAATACGTAATACAGTTACTTGTTTTAATTTGTACAGAAAATCGCTTTAAAGCGATGCCTCAGCTTTCGACAATCGCTTTACTGCAATCGTATTACAATTTCGCTGATAAACTTATTTCCCTAAGTCCCGAATCTACATCATTTTACTAAGGTAAGAATTTCTATATAAATGTAAATTTCATTAAGTTATGATATACGCTTGGTAAGACTTTGGACTTTGGAGAACGCGTCGTAAAAGTACCGTGTATAACAGAGTTTTGACTTCTATTTTATCATACAGAAATAAGCTGGTATATGACATTAATTTTATGGTCTAAGATCCGAAATATAACAAAATCTTCCCTTATCTGTTAATTAGATGAAACAATTTTTTATAGGCTGATTTCAATATTGTGAATTTATAAAAACAACCTCTGCCACCATAAGCCTGCTGCAAATAATAATACATAAAAAAAAAATTTTCTTCTAAAAAATCTTTTCCCTCTCATGTTAATTACATGTAGTAACCTAAAACCGTTAATATTTTACATTATATACCTGACTGTAGTAGGCAGCCATCTCTATGATTGCTACAGAAAGATTAAAAAAATAATTGTAGCAGGCTTATGGTGGCAGAGGTTGTTTTTATAAATTGAAATAAGCCTATAAAAATTGTTTCATCTAATTAACAGATGAGGGAAGATTTAGCTTCTCGGATCTTAGACCATTATATACATACATAAACTAAGTATCATCCAAATATCTGACTTTCTAAAACTTTTTACGTATAACCCTTAGGAACCATCCATAAATTACGTCACACGAGCTTCACGATTAATTGACCACCTCCCCCCACCAAGTGTGACGTCAAATATTTTGCAATTTTACACTTATACAGTCCTATTTATTTAATTAAAACATCATTTTAGTTTTATTTAAATTTAACTAAAAATTAGATATATTATATCTTGAAATGTGATGTCACAAATTTTTCTAACAACCCTTGTCACACAATGTCACTGCATCGACTGCCTACACCCCCTCACGTATGTCCTAATTTAGGAATAGCCCCTTACCATATTTTTTATTTCAAATTTTGAATCATTTTAACACAAGCAATAAGTAATGTTTTATAACAGTACATTTCCAAAATTAAAATATCTACCATACTTCGATCACAACTTAAATTTTTCAAAGTAACAACAATGCATACAACAAATGGTTAAAACATTGTCATCATACATACATATTTTAATCAACAATACATTATTTTTAACGAGTTAAATTAAACTTGTACGTATTACACACGGAATTGCAGAAATCAAAGGTTTCCGGTTCAAACGTCCAGCAGCGCCGGAGGAAGTAATCTCTCAGTCGGAGCCTCTTGAAGCCCCTCAAAGCCTCCTTTGGGACTCGCTTCCGTTCAGTACCACAGATGCACATTTTTGCATTTCATACGTGATATTCAGTTACAAGTATGTAAAATCGTGGATTTATGTCAGATGTCAAAAGTTAATAAAGTTTAGTTTGCAACATTTTAGGAAAATACTGCAATTGTTTTTTGTTATTCACAAATATCGATTATATAACTCATATTTCTCTATTAACGATATAACTATATCACGATAAAGTAGGAAAAATTATTTAAACGTCTGGACCGATTTTTATGAAATTTTGTGTGCATATCGGGTAGGTCTGAAAATCGAACAACATCTATTTTTCATACCCCTACGTTATAACGGGAGGGGGATTAAGGCGGTTAATAACATATATGGCAAACAACGTTTGCGGGGTCAGCTAGTAGTAACTACGAGTAGAATTATACATATACCTATATCATAAATAAATTAATAGGTAAAAATCTAAGGTGGAGGAAAACATAAATATGTATTTACTGGTATTGCTATTAAATATGTATCTCGATTGACAAATAAATCATATTTAATGCATTAATCTAACATAATAATAAAAGTTAATTAAAAACTAAAGCTTGTTCGCACAGGCGGCGATATTTCGTGTCGAAATTCCTTCTAAAATAAAACAAAATATTGACAAGACAAACATTACATAATGTCACAGTGCCGTAAATAGGGCGGTGCCACCGGTGCCCAGGCACAGGACGTAGACTCTGGGGGGCGCAAGAATTAAATGGCCAGACCACAGGCAGGACTATTATTTTTTCGGTTAAGTTCCCGCTGCGCCCCTAGTGCTCGATTCCAACACATACGTACCTGCCAGTATCATCAAAAAACGTCTATTAAATTAGACAGAGAGACATAGATAATTGGTCCACCAACACCAATTCCTGGTGCTTTATTTTATCACCCTGAATGAAATAAAGTAGGCCCTATACATAGCATTAGGGTACCTATGATAAATAAATAAAAAAACAAGGGCGCAGTTATAGAAGCTCACACAGGGTGCATAAAAGGCTATTTACGGCACTGTAATGTCATAATGTTATCTATTCATTACCCACCTTGAAAATAATATTTTTATCTTAAACAACTAATATAGTCCATCAAGAGTAAAAGTGTCAGAGAAAACGAAACCAAACAGAGGGTAGACGTAAATAGACAAAACCGGAAATATCCAGTTCAATTCAGCTAAATCGAGTTTTGGTGAAAGTTACTTTTTAAATTTAGACTGTCTTAACTGAGAACAACCGACTCAGTTCTGGAACTATTTTCGGAACATTCTATCGATTTATGAAAATATAGTTATGACTAGCTGTGCCCGTGACTTTGTTCGCGTGGAATTTAACAAACAAAGTTATATTTAATTTCGTAGAGTTATAAAATAAATCAGTTTTCTAAATAAATATATTATCATTATAATCCTTATTACATCAGCTATCTGCCAGTGAAAGTTGCGTCAAAATCAGTCCAGCCGTTTCAGAGATTAGCCGGAATAAACAGACAGACAGACAAAAATTTTAAAAAAATGTTATTTTTGTTTATGTGCATTATATCCATATCCATACGCATTTATAAAAAAGCGGTTATCTTAATATTACAAACAGACACTCAAATTTTATTTATTTGTATATACCTACTCGTATATAGGTAGATGACCAATTTGTACTATAGTATCATCATCATCATCTCCCTGCCCTTATCCTATTTATATAGGGTCGACACAACATGTTCTCCTCTTCCTCAGACTCATGTTGGAAGTGGTTTGGCATGTTATTTTTTACGACCGGCCGCCTGCATGTCATCATTCTTAGGAATTTTTCGGAAACCAATTTGTAATATAGCATTGTATATAAACTAGGTTTGCATTCCGGTAGTCGGAATAATTGCGATACTTATCAAAATAGATATTTATCGTTAGTTCTCAGCTCCTAGTAGTCACATTGGTATGTTTTATAGCCTGTGATATATATTAATACACATTGAATTTTATTGAACCTATTGTATTTCCTGAGAGAAAATTGCGCAATCAACATACATTTTCAGCACAATATCAATTTCATAATATTGGTAAAGGTATTTCAAAACGATTGGTACAATTTGAATCATTATTATAGCTTTACGATCACGATCACGATTCAGCCTGTAATATCCCACTGCTGGGTATAGGCATCTTCCCATGTAGGAGAAGGATCAGAGCTTAATCCTCCATGCTGCTCCAATGCGGGTTGCCAGATATATTTCCTACGATAGTAACGATCGCTATCAGGTGTTCATGATAACAACCGGGACCGACGGCTTAACGTGCTCTCCGAGGAACGGTGGGGAGACCCACAAGGACTGCACAAACACCCAGACCACGGCAAACATCTGTATGGCCAATACAAATGTTGTCGTGTGCGGGAATCGAACCCGCAACCGCCCGCGCAACAGCCGAATCTGAAATTTATCTGTTAAAAATATGAACTTCTGACCTAAATTTTAATGGACTATAATTTCTTGGTTCCATTAATTTCTAAAAAGTTTTTGACAACTTCTTAGTATAATATATCCATGACTGAGTCGTTTTTGTCAAACATTACACACACATGAATCGCATTTAGGTTAGCGTCTTCGATGCGTCATGCAACAAAGCCAGCCCTGCGGTCACCAACCCGCCTGCCCAGCGTATTGACTATGGGCAACACACATGACTTCACGCCATTTTTGGCGTGAACTTTGAAGGTCTATGTTCAGCAGTGGACTGCGATAGACTAAAATGAGGTAAGTTAAGGTTTACAGCAGGTAAGGTTAACAACAGCGAATTTCTTGCTCAAAATGTGACCTGACTGAGGAAGTACTCAACCTTACACAAGATCACAGCTAAATAATACTGCTCTCAAACAATGTTGTGTTCCGGTGGTGAGTAAGGTGGCCAGTGCTCCTGGGGAGGGTTGGGAGTAGGGTCAGCAATGCGCTTGCGATGTTTCTGGTGTTGCAAGCGTCTAGAGGCTACGGTAACCGCTTAACATCAGGTGGGCCGTACGATTGATTGCCATCTTAGTCACATGAAAAATCAAATGAATGTTAGTCTCGCTAAAACTCGAGAATGGCTTGGCCGATTTAGCTAATTTTGGTCTTGAAATGTTTGTAGAAGTTCAGGGAAGGTTTAAACGGTGAGAAACATAAATAATATGTAATGGAAAATACTAAAAACGACGATTTAATTTTCCAATACAAAATGTTCCTGGCGGGGAAATTTAATGTCTTTTGTCAAAAACGTTGTCAATTGGTTGTCAAATATTTGTAGGTGCGTTCAGAAAGTGTTTTGTGTATATTTTTCACAAATATATGTAGGTGATACGAAGTTCAGCGGGCCATCTAGTCTATGATAAATACATGTAAATAAATTAAAAATAAATTGTTAAAGCTTCAACAGTTACAGTACTCCTGTACTGGGTTAAGGGCGCCTATACGAATTGGACAAAATCATGCTCTTTTTCAGGTCATTTTGTGACAAAACTAAACAAAATAATACATAACGAATAATTATTTCATAGAGATTGGGTCTTCATCTTCAAACAGAAGGACTTTTTTTAAATCTAGTTCTTATATATATATCGTATTAAACGTTTTTCCATTACCATTTTCAAGAAAATGAACAAAACGTGTAGACTTTCGGGTGATGTTTGTTCTATTATACACATATATTAAGTTTTCTAAAAATAGTATGAGCAGGAGGATATGTTCAATTTTAAATGGAAGGTTGAAAATAATACAAAAATGCCACCAATAGTCTTAAAAAAAAATAAAAACTGGAGCTAATTTTTATACACATTTTGCTATTAAAGATGATTCTTATTCCTTTGCTGTAAGGTTTATTTTATTGTTGGTTTTTGTTTTAAAACATAATTCAATTTTTCGAATGAGAAGTTAGTCCGCGCTCGGGCGCTGTGGTGAGTGGACGCTGTGTCGCTTTGTTAGCAACCGGTTACGTAGCAAAACAATTATTATTTTATAAATTTACGTATTATTTTTCGATAAACCAAATTTGATACTTGACAAAGTAAGATCATTTTATAATCACACATTTTTATTGCATTATTTTATTTCGCTAAAAGTACATAGCTAAGTAGTTTCTATACTGGGTGTATTTGGAACGCTTTGTAAGATTTAAACCACGTAATATACTATTTATATACTATATAATGCATATAACCATTTATCCCAGAAACGTTTTTTTAAGAACATTTTAGGACTTCTGTATTATGTGAGGCAGCAATGTATCATGCCGCGCGGGGCGCGGGAGGCGGCGGAACGAAAATTAAACGTGCGCGCGGCGGCGAGTACGTTTACCGCGTGCCGTTGACCTCTGTCAGCTGATGGCGCGTATGAACGGTTTGCATTACATTGACAGTTTGTTCCAAACACGATTATTTTAAAGCATTATCTTCAAATTTCTGTTTCATTATTTTTTCCAAACCGGACTATACCAAAAAAAATGATGAAAACAGGAAAAAAAAAAATTTTTTTTTCGCTTTTTTTTCACTTGTATCATGTCAGGTTAAGCCAACACTATCATACCTCTTCGCTTTTCAATGCGTTCCAAATACACCCTGTATATTCTCTCAGACTTGAGTGAACCTGAAGGTGTACTTCTGTGACTGCTACGGAACTCCTTGACGTGTATGTAGGACTAGGTATGCCGAGTTTGGTCTCGTTTTGACAGTTATGATAAGACCTTACCTCTTGACTGCATGGAGTGACCTGAAGGTATAGGTACTTGTACTGGAACTCCTAGAGGTATAGAGCTAGGCGTGCCGAGTTTGGTATCGTTTTGATAGTTATGATAAGACCTTACCTCTTGACTTGATGGAGTGACCTGAAGGTATACTTGAGTGGCTGTTACTGGAACTCCTTGAAGTGTAGGACTAGGTGTGCCGAGTTTGAGCTCGTTTTGATAGTTATGATAAGACCTTACCTCTTGACTGGATGGAGTGACCTGAAGGTATAGGTACTTGTACTGGAACTCCTAGAGGTATAGAGCTAGGCGTGCCGAGTTTGGTATCGTTTTGATAGTTATGATAAGACCTTACCTCTTGACTTGATGGAGTGACCTGAAGGCATACTTGAGTGGCTGTTACTGGAACTCCTTGAAGTGTAGGACTAGGTGTGCCGAGTTTGAGCTCGTTTTGATAGTTATGATAAGACCTTACCTCTTGACTGGATGGAGTGACCTGAAGGTATAGGTACTTGTACTGGAACTCCTAGAGGTATAGAGCTAGGCGTGCCGAGTTTGGTATCGTTTTGATAGTTATGATAAGACCTTACCTCTTGACTTGATGGAGTGACCTGAAGGTATACTTGAGTGGCTGTTACTGGAACTCCTTGAAGTGTAGGACTAGGTGTGCCGAGTTTGAGCTCGTTTTGATAGTTATGATAAGACCTTACCTCTTGACTGGATGGAGTGACCTGAAGGTATAGGTACTTGTACTGGAACTCCTAGAGGTATAGAGCTAGGCGTGCCGAGTTTGGTATCGTTTTGATAGTTATGATAAGACCTTTACCTCTTGACTTGATGGAGTGACCTGAAGGCATACTTGAGTGGCTGTTACTGGAACTCCTTGAAGTGTAGGACTAGGTGTGCCGAGTTTGAGCTCGTTTTGATAGTTATGATAAGACCTTACCTCTTGACTTGATGGAGTGACCTGAAGGTATAGGTACTTGTACTGGAACTCCTAGAGGTATAGAGCTAGGCGTGCCGAGTTTGGTATCGTTTTGATAGTTATGATAAGACCTTACCTCTTGACTTGATGGAGTGACCTGAAGGTATACTTGAGTGGCTGTTACTGGAACTCCTTGAAGTGTAGGACTAGGTGTGCCGAGTTTGAGCTCGTTTTGATAATTATGATAAGACCTTACCTCTTGACTGGATGGAGTGACCTGAAGGTATAGGTACTTGTACTGGAACTCCTAGAGGTATAGAGCTAGGCGTGCCGAGTTTGGTATCGTTTTGATAGTTATGATAAGACCTTACCTCTTGACTTGATGGAGTGACCTGAAGGTATACTTGAGTGGCTGTTACTGGAACTCCTTGAAGTGTAGGACTAGGTGTGCCGAGTTTGAGCTCGTTTTGATAGTTATGATAAGACCTTACCTCTTGACTTGATGCAGTGACCTGAAGGTATAGGTACTTGTACTGGAACTCCTAGAGGTATAGAGTTAGGCGTGCCGAGTTTGGTATCGTTTTGATAGTTATGATAAGACCTTACCTCTTGACTTGATGGAGTGACCTGAAGGTATACTTGAGTGGCTGTTACTGGAACTCCTTGAAGTGTAGGACTAGGTGTGCCGAGTTTGAGCTCGTTTTGATAGTTTATGATAAGACCTTACCTCTTGACTGGATGGAGTGACCTGAAGGTATAGGTACTTGTACTGGAACTCCTAGAGGTATAGAGCTAGGCGTGCTGAGTTTGGTATCGTTTTGATAGTTATGATAAGACCTTACCTCTTGACTTGATGGAGTGACCTGAAGGTATACTTGAGTGGCTGTCACTGGAACTCCTTGAAGTGTAGGACTAGGTGTGCCGAGTTTGAGCTCGTTTTGATAGTTATGATAAGACCTTACCTCTTGACTTGATGGAGTGACCTGAAGGTGTACTTCTGTGACTGCTACGGAACTCCTTGACGTGTAGGACTAGGTATGCCGAGTTTGGTCTCGTTTTGAGTTGAGAAGTTGAGAGGGAGATATAAGTTAGTTAAGATAAAATTTGATCGACCGGAAATGCGGCAGCGTCACGACGGTCAGTACTTGGATGGGTGACCGCTTTTTTTCTACTAGTATTTTTGAAGTGGAACTTCTTTAGGCGCGCTTAACTTGGGGAGTAAGCAGGTGCGTGACGAGGGCGTTACGAAAAGTGTGATCGGTCGAGGCGAACGGAAGTTGAGAGGGAGATATAAGTTGGATGCTTTTATGGTTGGTACTTGGATGGGTGACCGCTTTTTTTTCAACTAGTTTTTTTGAAGTGAAACTTCTAAAGGTGCATGAGGGGTAAAATTTGATCGATCGGTAACGCGGCAGCGTCAGTACTTGGATGGGTGACCACTTGGGAACACCGCGTAACGTTGCCGTTTTTTTCTTTGTTATATATTATATTTAATTAATATTAAAATAAGAATTAGATAATTGATAAAATATGAAGCTACTTTATTGAGATACATTTTATTGAATAATTATTATTTTAAACTACCTGTGCCCGCGAATTCGTCCGCGTGGAATTTAACAAAATAATTATTGTTCAGTTCGCAGTTATAAAATAATAATAAAAATTCTAAAATAAAAGTAGCCTAAGTTACTCCTTATTACATCAGGCTATCTGCCAGTGAAATGCCGTCAAAAACGATCCAGCCGTTTCAGAGATTAGCCGGAACAGACAGACAGACAGACAGACAAATTATAAAAAAAAAATTATTTTGGTATATGTACCAATACATACATTTGAATTTAGTTAAAAGCGGTTATTTTAATATTACAAACAGACATTTCAATTTTCTTTATTTGTATAGATTTAATATGTACCTAATTTGTTTTATGTTATATAGCCTTTATTATATTTATGTCAAACAGTCTTTATAATAAATAACCCTGAAATCCTTTACTTATTTCATTTATTTACGAAAGTATTATTTATCACTACTATGATCATAATAAATGCAGTATGCTGCGTAGTACGGCCGGGCCGCGCTGCAAGCCGCTAATTTTAAATTAGTTTTTTTTTAATTAGTTTGCCATAGAAGTTTCACTTCTATCGTGTGTGAATCGCACACACACCTTTTTTTGTTTACGAGTGTTACCTGAGGCAAAGCGAATCCTGTGGTGTACCGAAGATGGGTGTACCACGCTTATTGTGGAAAATAGCCGGGAATGGAGCGTGGGAAAAAAATTTGAAAGTTCGAAAACAGGCACTAATTTTAGTTTAAAAAATCTGAATTTTCGCATGATCATAGAGGACCTTAAGCACTATTTAAATATGAAAAACAATGGGGGGTCGACGATTTAATTTCGACGCCGCACGCACTTGAAATTAAAAATTTTGCACTTCGCGAGTAAAACACTGTTGTATTACTATAGTTTATGTCGCGATTTTCAAAAAGAGTACATGAAATTAAAGAGCAAAATAAGACGAAGAGAATGGTATATAAAACATAAAATAGAAGTTAAAATTGAGCTAGTACTGAATTTTTTAAAGTTTGTGAGTAGGAAAATCACTGTATTGTACTGTTTTGAACCGACTTCCAAAAAAGAAGGAGGTTCTCAATTCGACTGTATGTTTTTATGTACGTTATATCAGAACTTTTGACTGGGTGGACCGCTTTCGATCAATTTTGTTTTAATTGAAAGGTGTTGCGTGATCTGACAAGTACTTATCTAATAATGCCTATTTACTTGACTACTTTTTCGTCGACCTACGTTGTATTATACCGCATAACTTTTTACTCGGTGTATCGATTTTGATGATTCTTACTTTAATCGAAAGCTAATACTTGTCATGTAGTCTTGTTTAAATTAGATCGAGATCTGATTATTGAACTTTTTGAGTAATCTTTAATAGCGCGTTTTTACTTGACTATTTTGAAGTGAAAATTCTTTAGAATCATTGTGATTTCAAACCGGATGCAACGGAAAAACGACAGGGAAGGGCGTGCCGTGCTACTAACACGAAAAAGGATGACACATTGTAGCGTTACGCTTATTGTAGCGTTACGCTTATTGTAGCGTTACGCTAATTGTAGCGTTACGAAATTTGTAGCGTTACGTTATTTGTAGCATTACGGTCATTGTAGCATTACGCTATTTGTAGCGTTACGCTAATTGTAGCGTTACGCGCATTGTAGCGTTACACTCATTGTAGCGTTACGCTATTTGTAGCGGTACGCTATTTGTAGCGTTACGCTAATTGTAGCGTTACGCTCATTGTAGCATTACGCTATTTGTAGCGTTACGCTAATTGTAGCGTTACGCTCATTGTAGCGTTACGCTCATTGTAGCGGAAGTTTCACTTCTATCGTGTGTGAATCGCACACACACCTTTTTTTGTTTTATTACGTTGTATTACTTGTCGATGTAATTGAATTTGGTTTTTTTTCGTTTACGAGCCAAACACAGTTTTTACGTTTAGAATTCGTCAAAAAAATCGTAAAATGAGTAAAAATACTTTAAAAACAAGCTGTCCGCCGGGCTCCCACTCCTCTTGGAGGAGGAAACAGTGTCACTTGTATCAAATCGCAGCCCTCACCCTCTCCACTCTACTTCATAATCTCAACCGTCTCATACCCATAGATATAATAAAAAGAGGATAGGCCCTATAGTCACGTGATCTGAAGCCAAATGCTTCTCCAATATGGCGTCAACCCCGCCCACAGCGAATAGTGTTGTAGTTGTACCCATTTCGTCGATAGTATCCGTATCGATGTAATGCTATTCTAGTATAATTTACAGATATTTTTCACATTAAACACCCTCGACCAGTGTTGGCTTTACATCTATACAAATAAAAATGAAGTGTCTTTTTGTATGTAATTTAAGAGAAATATCATGTTCACTATTGGCACTATTAAAAATTTTGTCATTTTCAAAACGTTCCATTAAAAATTTATAAAATTTATTTTATTTTTATAAAATTTATATTTTCGTTTTAAAAAAAATATTACCGCGCTTAGTATTTTTGTCGTAATTTTTACAAATAAGGGTATTATAGTGTACTTTTTTTTTACTCGGGAATACTTGTATTATCTGATGAAATTACTATTTCAGGCATCATTAATTCTAAACTTATGAAAATTAACGTTAGAAGTTATTTTTATTCGTTACTTTTTGTCAAGTTTTAACCATTAATTGTGAAAAAAAAATGTACTGCACTATAATTGCCCATTATTTAAAGTTTGTGTACTTTACAAAAACGTATAACAATTAGTGCTTGACAAGCAAAATTACTTTGTAGGAGCGAAAGAACTTATCACGGTCGGTAAGTTTGTTTTGTGTCACTTAAATGTTAGGATAAAGAAAAAAACAAAGGTTTTTATAGTAAAAATGCATTTATTACATAAATTGTTTACGTTGTTTACGTTGCAAATGTTACATAAAATGTTTTAAATGTCCTCCATTGGCAGCAATGCAGGCTCGGCATCGCTTTATAAATGAACTTTTGATACGGCGTGCATAGCCTAATACTTCAATTTCACGAGCGGCTAATTGCACACGTGTGCGCAATTCTTCGATTGTCGACACTGCTTTATTATAAAATTTTTCTTTAATGCATCCCCAATAAAAAAAGTCCAAGGGGTTCAAGTCAGGCGATCATGGTGAAGTAAACTAAAAAAACAGAAAATTTATATTAATATTTAAAAGCATACTCTTCCTCTCTCTTATTCTAAAATAATTTATTATTTATTTATTTAAAAGGAGGCAGGTGTTCCAGTAGGAATCAGCAAGTCTACAAATTATTATAAGGATAAGTAAGAGATAAGTTTCTATAATTTTTGAAGGGCTTCATTCCTCGGAAATCTAAACAATGCACTGCATATATCATTGATAAAAAAATTTAAAGTTATAGTTGAGACTATATTATAGTCACTATAAGGAACATCTATAAGAATATTACTTTTATATCGTTGTATTGTCGTAACTATAGTTAATCAGAAAAATATTATAGAGTATGTATCGATAAATCGAAACTTGCATAACAACTGCATAATAGATGCCCAGCACTACGTTTGTATGTAAACATTCCAAACATAATTGTTTTATTATTTAAGTGTTAGTAATAGAAATCATTATGTATAAAAGCGAAAAACATAATCTTCAATCCCTATTATGGAGCTAAAACTTAACTTACACGAAAAATATACACGGATATAAGAAAAAACTACAACTAACCTTAAAGAATGATAATCCTCCGTCATTATCTCAAGATTTTCAATTGTATCCACTGATGCAACACTTTATCATGTTAATTTTGCTCAAATATCCTTCACTAGCTTCTGCGCGCGACTTCGTCGGCGTGGACTCCGCTCCTATTGGTCTTAGCGTGATGACACATAGCCTATAGCCTTCCTCGATAAATGGGCTATCTAACAGTGAAAGAATTTTTCAAATCTGCCCAGTAGTTCCAGAGATTACCGCGTTCAAACAAACAAACAAACAAACAAACAAACTCTTCAGCTTTATATATTAGTATAGATATATTTACAAAATCACCAAAACACACACAGTTTAACAGAAATAGTAACAACTTTAGTCCAAAAAACGTTTTTATGACAGACGAATTACCTTTAGGAATGTCGACTTAAAATGGCGTTTTGGCTTCAAGGCGGAGTTTGATGATGTCATGAAAACTGACAACGAAAAATTTGAAACAATGAAATTATCTCTATACTCATTTTAATATGTAAATTACTACGTATTAGAATGAGACAGATATACTTTTGTTATTGAGGTATATATTAACATGGTATAAGTATAGCAAAAAATTGTATATGCAATTAACTTCCTATCCTCTTTTTATTATATCTATGCTCATACCACACAATTATATGTATATGACTCACACCTCATAAGGAAAAACTAACAAAGTGAAACAAATAGTATCAAAAAGTGACTGAAGTGGGTATTGGTATATTTATAAATAGTTATTATTTACTAAAAATACAAACACCAATAAAATATATGTGAGCGCGACCGCATTTTGTCACTACATATTCGAACCCGTGTCCGGTACCTGAGCTGTTGTCGATATTCACCTACCCCCGCTCATTCTATTATTAGAGTCATTTTGACGTTGTGACGTGTTCGCCTGCCTTCACTCATTTATTCGAGTCATTCCGTCGTGTGTAGAACGATCGTTGCGGCCGCGGCTGTGGCGGTCTTGGCTCCGTCTTGGCGCGGTGCATTTGTGGTGTCCTGCTGGTGGCTTGACCTCAACTCTTTCCATGGTAAGTTTGTGTACACGAATTAATTGTTACTTATTTAGTTAGACAGCGTGGACAACTCGAGCAGTGGATGGGGAGCGTTTGATACGTATCTTTGGAGGGCCCTCCTTAACCCTACACTTGGGTCGCAAGTCCCAGGCACTGCTCTGAGTTGTCCCTCTGCCACGCGATAGATCCGGCGCCCGTTCGGTAAGTCCATTGAATACTATCTAATAATATATTAAATGATCTATATAACTATCTCGTGTTAACTTGCATTGTCAATTAACCAGTCTGGCCATCATTTCCTCGCTTCTGATTCCTACATCAGAAGTGGGATGCAACCTTAACGACCCACATCGCGAAAGCCGTGCGCCGAACAATAAGTTGCAATATTTCGTGGTGATAAGTAGGTACATCGATATTTTAGTTCTTTTCGGTCGTTCTGTTGTGTTCTTATCGGTGTACAAGGGTTTTGTTCAGTGTTCAATTACGTAATTCAATTTACCGGTTATTTGTTGAATTTAATTTTGTAGTTATTGATTTTCGCTAATAGATTTTGCGATTCTGTTTTTATTTCGATTCGGTCAGAATATTAGATTGTGAGCGTGATCGCAGTGCGAGCTTGCAGCGCGTTCTAGGTCCAGATCTAGTGAAAAGCAAAGTGTATCGAACGGAATCGTTGCGTACTGTCCGAGTTTTTAAGAGTGAATACTCAGTTTTTATATTTTTGATAAGATCCACCCTCACCTTAAGGCTCCGTCGCATGACAAAAGTAGGCATTTAACGTCTACCCCGTCCCCCTTGGACACACGTCGCGCGAACTCGTTGCTGTTGAACTCAGTCCGTGACCTGAAAGCGTCAGTGGCTGTAAAGCGAACTAATTTGATTTGACTTTAAAATAGAAATGCATTTATTATGATCATTTTTTAAAGTAGTGATAAATATGTAATACTTTCGTAAATAAATGAAATAAGTAAATGATTTCAGGGTTATTTATTATAAAGACTGTTGGACATAAATAGAATAAGCTATATAAAATAAAACAAATTACATATTAAATCTATACAAATAAATAAAATTGAAGTGTCTGTTTGTAATATTGTAATACCCGCTTTTAACTAAATTACATATTATATAATATACATGGTGCAAATACCAAAATAACATTTTTTATAATTTGTCTGTCTGTCTGTTCCGGCTAATCTCTGAAACGGCTGGATCGTTTTTGACAGGACTTTCATTGGCAGATAGTTGCTGATGTAATAAGGAGTAACGTAGGCTACTTTTATTTTAGATTTTTTATTATTATTTTATAACTGCGAACTGAACAGTAATTATTTTGTTAAATTCCACGCGGACGAAGTCGCGGGCATAGGTAGTTTAAAATAATTATTATTCAATAAAACGTATCTCAATAAATTCCACAATACAATTACAATATTTAAAAAAACTAGTTGGAAAAAAAAGCGATCACCCATCCAAGTACTGACCGTCGTGACGCTGCCGCGTTACCGGTCGCTCAAATTTTATCTTAAGTAACTTATATCTCCCTCAACTTCCGTTCTCCTCGACCGATCACACTTTTCGTAACGCTCTCGTCACGCATTAACCTGCTTACTACCCAATTTAAGCGCGCCTAAAGAAGTTTCACTTCAAAAAAACTAGTTGAAAAAAAAAGCGTCACGCATCCAAGTACTGACCGTCGTGACGGTCCCGCGTTACCGGTCGCTCAAATTTTACCCCTCATGCGCCTAAAAAAGTTTCACTTCAAAAAAACTAGTTGAAAAAAAAAGCGGTCACCCATCTCAGTACTGACCGTCATGAAATTTTATTTGGCTTTAAAATAGAAATGCATTTATAATGATCATTTTTTATAGTAGTGATAAAATAATAATACTTTCGTAAATAAATAAAATAAGTAAAGGATTTCAGGGTTATTTAGTATAAATACTGTTGGACATAAATGGAATAAGAGCTATTAAATGAAACAAATTACATATTAAATTTAAAATAATAATTATTAAATAAAATTTATCTGTATAGGTACAGTAGGCAGTATTAGCTCTCCGATGTTGATGAATTTTAAAATTGCTAATTTGCTACATCGCCATAGGCGTAAAAATGTAACAGACACACTTATACTTTTGAATTTTGTACCTAATTGTATTAACTCGAAATAAAAATATAATTTAAATTATTCATTTTGAGCTGTGTAACATACGAATGTAAAGTTTGTCATGAAGCGCTGCTTAGTACTAGTGGTCTAAGATCCGAATCTAAATCGATCTTCACCGAGCTGATAATATAATGAAACATACTTTATAATAAATTTAGTATATATATTAGATAGTATATTAAAAATGGTTTACCTCTATTTTGAAAACTCTATTTTGTTGCTATGTATTATTATTATTATAATCTATATAATAAAAAAGAATGTTGCTAAGCGCATAACTCGAGAATGGCTCGACCGATTCTAATTTATTTTTGTATGTTCCTTAAAAATTCCACAGTAGGTATATTTAATAATTCTTATTTTAATATTAATTAAATATAATTTATTATAACAAAGAAAAAAAAAATGGCAACGTCACGCGGTGTTCCCAAGTGGTCACCCATCCAAGTACCTGACGCTGCCGCGTTACCGGTCGCTCAAATGTACCTCATGTGTATGTAATGCGCCTTAAGAAGTTTCACTTCAAAAAAACTAGTTGAAAAAAAAGCGGTCACCCATCCAAGTACTGACCGTCGTGACGCTGCCGCGTTTCTGGTCGATTAAATTTTATCTTTACTAACATATCTCACTCTCAACTTCCGTTCGGCTCAACGGATCACACTTTTCGTAGCGCTCTCGTCACGCCTGCTTACTCTCCAAGTTAAGTGCGCCTAAAGAAGTTTCACTTTAAAAAAAACTAGTTAAAAAAAAAGGGGTCACCCATCCAAGAACTGACCGTCGTGACGCTGCCGCGTTTCCGGTCGATCAAATTTTATCTTAACCAAAATATCTCCCTCTCCTCCCCTCATGAGCGTAACGCTACAAATAGCGTAACGGTACTATGAGCGTAACGATATAAATAGCGTAACGCCACAATGAGCGTAACGCTACAATGTGTCATCCTTTTTCATGCAAGTCGCTGCGCGGCGCACCCTTCCCTGTCGTTTTTCCGTTGCGTCTGGTTTGAAATCACAACGATTCTAAAGAAGTTTCACTTCAAAAATCTAATTGAAAAAAAAGAGGTCACCCATCCAAGTACTCGTCGTGACACTGACGCGTTACCGGTCGCTCAGATTTTACCCCTCATGCGCCTAAAGAAGTTTCACTTCAAAAATGTTAATTTGGTGTAATATGTACCGTGTATATATACATACATAATTATGAATTTAGTTAAAAGCCGTAATATTACAAACAGACACTCCATTTTTATTAATTTTATATAGATAAATAGTGTTTACAAAAACTTAAACAGCAACAAAATAATTATATTAAACTAGCGGACCCGGCAGACGTTGTCCTGCCCGGAAAACAGCTACCAAATTTGATTGCTTACATACCGATAGCAGCGCCACCTATCGGGTCAAATTGAGATAAAAAAATCCCTATCTCTCGAGTTGGACCAAAATACAGATGCTTACGAAATGTGATAAAAATTGGTTCAGTACTTTCGGAGTTACATACCGATAGCAGCGCCACCTACCGGGTCCAATTGAGATAAAAACTACCCTATCTCTCAAGTTAGACCAAATTACAGAAGCTTACAAAATTTGATACAAATTGGTTCAGTAGTTTCGGAGTTACATACCTATAGCAGCGCCACCTACCGGGTCTAATTGAGAAAAAAGTACCCTATCTCCCAAGTTGGACCAAATTACAGATGCTTACAAAATTTGATACAAATTGGTTCAGTACTTTCGGAGTTACATACCGATAGCAGCGCCACCTACCGGGTCCAATTGAGATAAAAACTACCCTATCTCTCAAGTTAGACCAAATTACAGAAGCTTACAAAATTTGATACAAATTGGTTCAGTAGTTTCGGAGTTACATACCTATAGCAGCACCACCTACCGGGTCTAATTGAGAAAAAAGTACCCTATCTCCCAAGTTGGACCAAATTACAGATGCTTACAAATTTTGATACAAATTGGTTCAGTAGTTTCGGAGTTACATACCGATAGCAGCGCCAAATACCAAATTTTACCCCTCATGCGCCTAAAGAAGTTTCACTTCAAAAATGTTAATTTGGTGTAATATGTACCGTGTATATATACATACATATGAATTTAGTTAAAAGACGTAATATTACAAACAGACACTCCATTTTTATTAATTTTTATATAGATAAATAGTGTTTACAAAAACTTAAACAGCAACAAAATAATTATATTAAACTAGCGGACCCGGCAGACGTTGTCCTGTCCGGAAAACAGCTACCAAAGATTGCTTACATACCGATAGCAGCGCCACCTATCAGGTCAAATTGAGATAAAAAATTCCCTATCTCTCGAGTTGGACCAAATTACAGATGCTTACGAAATGTGATAAAAATTGGTTCAGTACTTTCGGAGTTACATAGCGATAGCAGCGCCACCTACCGGGTCCAATTGAGATAAAAACTACCCTATCTCTCAAGTTAGACCAAATTACAGAAGCTTACAAAATTTGATACAAATTGGTTCAGTAGTTTCAGAGTTACATACCTATAGCAGCGCCACCTACCGGGTCTAATTGAGAAAAAAGTACCCTATCTCCCAAGTTGGACCAAATTACAGATGCTTACAAATTTTGATACAAATTGGTTCAGTAGTTTCGGAGTTACATACCGATAGCAGCGCCACCTACCAAATTTTACCCCTCATGCGCCTAAAGAAGTTTCACTTCAAAAATGTTATTTTGGTATATATACAATGTATGTATATTATACATACCTACATAATATGAATTTAGTTAAAAACCGTAATATTACAAACAGACACTCCAATTTTATTTTATGTAGATAAATAGGTATTTTTTACAAAAACAGCAACAAAATATATTAATTTAAATTTATAAATAGCGAATTCAAATTTCAGTAGGTACGAATATTAAATGCATACTAATATTTAAAAAATACGAAATACGAATACGAAAAATCGAAAAATTTTTCACACGTCCAGCGTCTATGACGTCCGACAGGACACTGCACAGTGCCGCTAGAGCAAAAAAGCGGTCGAAAATCACTTGAATAATCGATTAAAAAAAATTATGGAATTAAAAAAAAAAACACTTGATCAAATTATTCCAGTTATATATGAACTTTATTTTGGTAATTTATTTATAATATCAAATCAGTTATTTTAAGAATAAAACCCAATCATAGTAAATAAAATGACCCGAAAAGAGGTAACTTTGTGAATTTATTCTATCGAGCCAAATTTATCAAATCATGTTTCCGACAAAAGCCTGAACTAGAATATACCCTCAACAATATCAATTAAATTTATTAGATAAAAATTTCACTGTTTACTATTTCAAAACTGAATTAATAGAAACGTGTTTTGCAGGAATACATCAATTACCTCACCTTAATGACTCTCTTCGCTTACGGTATGGAAGCTATTTTTCGGAAACTAGAACATATCTGTTTCCATAGGGTAGTTTTAAATAATCGTAATTTGTAGTATTCTGAACTCAGTTCAAAGTTAAAATATTAAATGATTCGAGCGTAGTTGTAGTATTTAGGTTGTTTGTTAAAGTTTTTGTGGTTACCCACTTGTTTGTGATAAAGTGTTAATATCGTCTTAGCTTGAGTATTTCCGATTACCCGGATACTTTTTGTGTTTGTTACACGATATATCTTACACGATATTTTAACTGATATTATTTGTCGAAGTACCGAAAGAGCGTAAAGTTATTAATTACGTGGCGTAAAGTGATTACCGTGATAATAATTAATTCGATATAGTTAAAAGTGTGTATCGTGAACTATAGATTGAAGTGAGAAATGAGTGTTTCTTTGAGGGTTTTAGTCTTATTCTACCTCTGATTGATTTATTTAAACTGTTTAAAAGTTGTTTTAGTTGTTCTGTTTATGAACGTTTAGATTACAGAGAGTTAATTGATAACACCTTGGTACAATCGTAAACGTATTACAACGATAGTTGTAGGTAGGTAACCTCAGATTAACAATTTTGTTTATGAGTGGGTAACTATTAAAAATTCTTATTATATTCGATTGTTTTCTTTTAACAGTTCAAGAAAATTTGAAATTAGTGACTCCCTCACACGTTTCCAATTTGATTTGAAATAATAATCGATTTTAGTTGAGAAGGAATTTCAATCGATTTAATGAAATATTTTTAGTTTAAAAAAAAATCAATTATTCCTTGAGTTAATTACGTAGCTAGTTTGTTAAATAAATAAGTAGACAAGTATGCGATTTTCTAAGTATATTTGCTCATACCTCTTGATGTAAAATTGATTTAGACTTTATTAACCACGCATTTTAAAGTTAAATGACACTAACGCGTGAGTAGTAAAATTTTAAGGCAGTCGTTGTAGGTAACTGTTAAAATTCAAGTTTTCATCTATGCTAAAAATTATTGAGTAACTTTGAGAAGCAAGGGTTGTAAATGGAACTATATGATTTCGATAATTCCTTCATAGAGACAGCTAGGCTTTTTAATATCCTATCGGTGATTTTGTTTTGTTACAAAACGAGGAGCGTAATCAAACGAAACTCGATCCGAAATATCGAGGCCCTTTTCGCGTAATAGAAGTTCTCGGAGGTAATCGGTATATTCTTAAAGCTTTAAATTGTAAACGTACCTACAAATTTGCTCACGAAAGGTTAAGAAAAATGCCAACACGTCATGTACCAGACGATTTTGATATAATTTATGATCTTGTTGACAATGATGATGTTCAGGTTTAAGTAGAGGGAGAGACTTGAGTGAACGACTCTAGCAACTGTAATGTGCTCAACCGTACCAGGGTAGTTATTTCGTAGTCGTAACGCTGTAGAAGGTGTCTCTTGGGGAAACCCAAGAGTCTATGGGTGCGCGGTGTGCGTTTAACTCTGGCGGAGTTCGTGGTGTTTGACACCGTAGCGTGTAGTCATAAGAGGTGACTGACTCGGGTGATCCATTCGATGGATATGCGTACTGAGATGTATGTGACTGACACAGGTACTGTGATTGCTCTTCGTCTGGGGAGCCGTGGTGTTAGAGGTCTTTACACGTGGATTTGGCAAGCTTGGTTGTAACTTGTTGTCGAAGTATAGTTTTCGTCGTGATGACGTCGATAGTACATGGCTGTGGTATTTGTGTGAAGTGATTAGTTATAATTGGTTTAATGGCAATTACGATTCAGATTATTGTAAAATTCTTGAAACGATCTATATCAGTTTAGAGAGTTTGTATACTTTTCCCTTTTACGTAGAGCTTGGCTGAGTACAAGGTACTGTTGTGACTTTTTCTTCTTATTCCTATATAGGTACTGCCTACTTATTGTACTTACTGTTTAGGTGTTTGATGTGTGACGAATGTGGTTTGAAATTTGTTGGAGTTTCGTCCTAACTAATCCAGGGTGATTAGGTGGTGGACACACGGCTTGGTCCCAGAAGGTAGACGAAATTTGTCGTCCGAGCCACACCCATGCAGTGGGTCAGCTTGTCATTGACATGTATTTAGCATCATCTGACGAAAATTGTCATCCAAGTCAGGTCCGTTCAGGCGGCTGACTTGTCCTGTATGATTGCTGATTATGAGTGAGACGAAATGTGTCGTCCGAGTCATTGGCCTGTCTAGCAGCAGACGAAATGTGTTGTCCGAGTCATCCAGCGAAGGATTGGCTTGTCGAGCGCTAACAGACGAAATGTGTCGTCCAGGTCATTGGCTTGTCTAGTGATAACAGACGAAATGTGTCGTCCGAGCCATTGGCTTGTCAAGTGGTAAGCTAATGTTTACAGAACTAACGACAGTACTTAAGAGACGAATAGTAAAGTGAAAAAAAAAAAGTGAGAAGGGATAAAGAGACAAACAATCCGGGCTAGTATGGTCTCCCCTGCTGTTGTGGGAGACGATCCAATACTGAAGGGATGATGATAGTATGGTCTCTCCTGCTGTTCTGGGAGACGATCCATGTTACGCTGCAGGGGTCGCGCCTGCTTTAGTGGGCGACGATTTCGACCAGCCTGTTTTACATTAGTATGGTCTCTTCTGCTGTTGTGGGAGACGATCCATGATTCACTGCAGGAATCCCGCCTGCTATAGTGGGTAACGATTTAGACCAGCAAGTTTGAACTGTGGTGGTTTTCATGTTTTAAACCTAGACCAGTGATATTTACCATATTGATATGACTGTAATGATTATGATGATAACCATATTAAATGTGACTGGTGTGACTGAGTTCTATATTTTGGACCCACGAATAATCTTCATGACTATTTGACTACTATCTTACACGACTTAGAAATTCTACTACTTAAAACTAGACAGAGCTGATTAGTAAATGAGAACGCTTTTTGTTGGTAATTGATGCAGTTGAGTTGGTGGTCGTACGGACAGTGTCATCCGGGCCATGGGTAGCTGGTTGAAGGGGCCTTGTACGCCCGGGCCACGCTACAGATTGGGGTGAAAGGGCCTAGCACGCCCGACCCACGGTTGATAAGCTGGTCGAAGGGGCCTTGTACGCCCGGGCCACGCTACAGAGTGGGGTGAAGGGGCCTAGCACGCCCGACCCACGGTAGGTAAGCTGGTTGAAGGGGCCTTGTACGCCCGGGCCATGCTTTAGGGTGGGGTGAAGGGGCCTAGCACGCCCGACCCACGGTAGATAAGCTGGTTGAAGGGGCCTTGTACGCCCGGGCCACGCTTTAGGGTGGGGTGAAGGGGCCTAGCACGCCCGACCCACGGTAGGTAAGCTGGTTGAAGGGGCCTTGTACGCCCGGGCCACGCTTTAGGGTGGGGTGAAGGGGCCTAGCACGCCCGACCCACGGTAGGTAAGCTGGTTGAAGGGGCCTTGTACGCCCGGGCCACGCTTTAGGGTGGGGTGAAGGGGCCTAGCACGCCCGACCCACGGTAGATAAGCGGGTTGAAGGGGCCTTGTACGCCCGGGCCACGCTATAAAGTGGGGTGAAGGGGCCTAGAACGCCCGACCCACGGTAGGTAATCTGGTTGAAGGGGCCTTGTACGCCCAGGCCACGCTATAGAGTGGGGTGAAGGGGCCTAGAACGCCCGACCCACGGTAGATAAGCGGGTTGAAGGGGCCTTGTACGCCCGGGCCACGCTATAAAGTGGGGTGAAGGGGCCTAGAACGCCCGACCCACGGTAGGTAATCTGGTTGAAGGGGCCTTGTACGCCCGGGCCACGCTATAGAGTAGGAAGGGGTGAAGGGGCCCAGTACGCCCGACCCGCTAGTGCATTACGGTCTTAGCGTTTTTTTTTTGTCAGGAATAACCGAACGGTTGTTAATGTAGCTCACTACAGTTGTATAGGTCGGGTTAGTAGCGTCGAGTTTGAGGGTGCGCGACATGGACGCACGAGGTCGTGCGATTGTCAGGATTGGCCGTGTGAGCGCGACCGCATTTTGTCACTACATATTCGAACCCGTGTCCGGTACCTGAGCTGTTGTCGATATTCACCTACCCCCGCTCATTCTATTATTAGAGTCATTTTGACGTTGTGACGTGTTCGCCTGCCTTCACTCATTTATTCGAGTCATTCCGTCGTGTGTAGAACGATCGTTGCGGCCGCGGCTGTGGCGGTCTTGGCTCCGTCTTGGCGCGGTGCATTTGTGGTGTCCTGCTGGTGGCTTGACCTCAACTCTTTCCATGGTAAGTTTGTGTACACGAATTAATTGTTACTTATTTAGTTAGACAGCGTGGACAACTCGAGCAGTGGATGGGGAGCGTTTGATACGTATCTTTGGAGGGCCCTCCTTAACCCTACACTTGGGTCGCAAGTCCCAGGCACTGCTCTGAGTTGTCCCTCTGCCACGCGATAGATCCGGCGCCCGTTCGGTAAGTCCATTGAATACTATCTAATAATATATTAAATGATCTATATAACTATCTCGTGTTAACTTGCATTGTCAATTAACCAGTCTGGCCATCATTTCCTCGCTTCTGATTCCTACATATATTTTCGTAGGTACCTACGTATCACAAAGAAATATAAATTGTAATAAAATAAAAAATATAAATAAATAAAAAATTGTAAAGTATCAAAGTAGTTCAATCCACTACTATTCTTACACCTAACCGTGCGTACTGCGTCGCTTGTGTGTGTGACTCGTGTAAATGGTCGATTCTATACATATTAATTTTGTGAATACGTCCTTAAGAAATCTTTGAAAGACTAGTAGAAAATGTTGGTTATTTTGTTAAAGATATTCAAGTCCTGTACATTGAGTAGGTTTCAGTGGCAACGGGTCTCTGGGGAGAAGGCACTGCGCCAACTCGATGCTTGCAGACGTTCTAAAACGTATCTACTTCGACAATTATATATATCTACATATATGTTTAAACATTGCACCATTACGCTCTGGTGTAATGGTGCGTGTGCCGTGTCAGCGGCGTCTAAACACCGACAGTCGCGAAATCGATTCCCGTTCAGAGTGGATATTTATTTCTGTTTATACAAATATTTATTTCTACTCTGGTTGTTAATTCTTGTGGGTCTCCCCAACGTGCCTCGGAGAGCACGTTAGGCTGTCAGTCCTGGTTATTATCATGTACACATGATAGCGATCATTACTCATAATAGGGAATACGAGTATATCCGCTAACCCGAATTGGAGCAGCGTGATGGATTAAGGTCTGATCCTTCTCCTACGGGGGTAAAGAGGCCTATGTCCAGCAGTGGGATATTACAGGCTGAAGCGTAGCGTAGTGATATTATGTTTAAAATAGTCCTAATCTGTTTTTTATAAATAAATAAATTCAACACATTTCTAAAACACAGCTAATACAAAGATATATTTATTACATTCAATTGAGGAAACTCAAATTTCATATTCAACTTTGATTAAACGAATGTTCTCCATGAAATTACAAAATTTTAACAATATAGGTAACTTAGGAAAACACAGATGTAGCTAATGCTCCGTATACCCACTTATTGCAAGTTTAAAAGCTAAACCAATCTTTATCCTATTGCTGATATCTGTTAATAAATTATTATTATCTGTTACTATTTTATTTATTTTAAGGCTTTATTATACAACATAAAATATGACGTTGCGCAAAAGGTGGTTTAAAGCCTTATTTTTATTTTATTAGCCTTATTTGCGAGTCAACCTTAAGACGTAGGTACAAAATTAAAAAAAAAATCGTTATGTCTATACAACAATAAAAAATAAACCGACAGTATCTTGTAATAATGGTTTGAAACATTGTACACTTTAATTTACATGTATAAATATATACACAACATACACATAAATTAATGTTATTTAATGAGTTATTTTAAATACAAACTGCATTCAAATACCTATTAGGAAATTTAGTCAAAAAGGGTAAAAATTTCGAGTCCCTCTTAGTCCTATATTTTTGATATAAAAAAAGTATTCAAATTGATCCACTTCACTCTTCCATACTTCAAAGCTCGTAAGTCAGAAAAAGATTTAACGAAGTTTCCATCGAAGTTTTCTAGATGCTCTCGACTCCATACAGACAAACTTTTCGAGCTTTTATTCTTACTTATTTCCACTACAGTATTCAAGTTAAATGAAGACTATTCTGTGATATAATATATGAATTTTAACTGAGGTAGGGCACAGCAGGAAATTTCCTGCTCAAAAAATGGAGCAGCCCGACTGGGTAGTACCTCGACCTTACAAAAGATCACAGCTAAATAATACTGCTTTCAAGCAGTGTTGTGTTCCTGTTGGTGAGTAAGGTGACAAGAGCTCCTGGGGGAGAATTAGGGGTAGGGTCGGCAACGCGCTTGCGATACTTCTGGTGTTGCAGGCGTCTATAGGCTACGGTAGTTGATTACCATCATGTGAGCCGTACGTTTGTTTGCCGACTTAGTGCAAAAAAAAATGAAAACTTAAAAGCCAATAGACGGAAATTAAAATAATCTGTGTCTTTAATAGTTATCCGCATGAAGGAAAATTAATCGCTAAATGTTTGCTATGCAGGAAAACTTGAGAACGGCCTGAGTAATTCTGATAATCTTTTTTAATATTTTCTAATATTTTCTAGGAGAATGATTTAATAAAAAACTAATAAAATTGCGCAAAAATATAAAATTTCACTAAAAGCTTTTATTTAACTTGCAATGTATGTATATGTATGTCGGAGAGTCAATACAGATAGTTATTAATGACGGTACCTGTGTTATTATTATTATTCATCTACCCTCACTAATTCTATTATTCGAGCCATTCAGTTGTGTATAAAAGACCGATGCGGCCGCAGCTAGGGCAGTCTTGGCTCTGGCGTGGCGCGGTGCACTTGTGTATCCTGCTAGTAGTTTAACCTCGACTCTTGTAAGGGTTAGTTTGTGTACACGAATTAATTGTTACATTATATTGTGGGCAACTCGGGCAGTGGAGGCGAGCGTTAATGCGCATTATAAAGACAGCCGTCTTAAACCTAGACTCGGGTCGCAACTCCCGGGCACTGACTGAGTTGTCTCTCCGCCACGCGATAGATCCGGTACCCGCTCGGTGAGTCCATTTAATACTTAGTAGTTCGGTCATCCGTCCGTTCTTCTCTTACCTACTTCTGATCTGCGACATCAGAAGTGGGATACTGTTCTCGTGCCCACTAAGAGTGTTACTATAGTGAGTAATTTATTTCACGATGCCACGAGTATCGCGTTCGCGTAGTCCCGTTAAATTATTGTGCGATCGAAGAGCAAGTCGAGTCGACATCATTTAAACTGATAAGTTAAAATATTCAATGTCGCGAGCGTAGTCGTGGTATTTAGGTTGTTTGTTAAGTTTTTGTGGTTACCCACTTGTTTGTGATAACGTTTTAATATCTCCTCAGCTTGAGTATTTCCGATTACCCTCTGTAACGGATATTTTTGTGTTGTTTATTGAAGTGCCGAGGGAGCGTGAAGTTTCTGATAGGACGGTTGTTTTGTTGTATTCTTATCGGTGTACAAGTGATTTTTGTTCAGTGTTCGATTGCGTAATTCGATTTACCGGTTTATTTGTTGAATTTAGTTTTATTGTGATACGTAGGTAGTTGTGTAGTGTTTAATTTTGTTAATAGATTTTCCGATTCAGTTTTTGTTTCGATTCAGTTACAATGTTAGATCGTGAGCATAATCTTAGTACGAGCCGTCGCGATTTTGTCAGGATAGACGAGCGATATTTTGTTTTTGCTTACAAATTCGATTAAGGAAGATGCCAGAAGGTCGTGTACTAATTGAGTTTTATGTGGATAACGATCATAATGGTGAACATCTTAGTGATGTGACAGAAAACTGATGTAATCACTCTAAAGACTGTAGTGTGTAGTCATCAAGAGGATGATACACGATTGCTGGTTGGGTGGCTTACATAGTTGTTAGTGTTGTAGAAAAAGAGTTTGGTTATTGAAAATTGGATTGACGTTGGTACACGACTCTGGACAGTTATATTTGCGTTAAGTTTTTGTGGTTACCCACTTGTTGGTGATAAAGTGTTAATATCGTCTTAGTTTGAGTATTTCCGATTACCCTCTGTAAGGAGTATTTTTGTGTTTTACACGATACTTTAACTATTGTTGTGTGTTGAAGTGCCGAGGGAGCGTAAAGTTAGAGACGCAATCTTCCGAATAGTTATTTCTACACGATACGTGGCGTATAGGTGATTGCTGTGATAGCATATTCAATGTAGTTAAAAACTTAAAAGTGTGTATCGTGAATGAACAACTGTAGGTTTGAAGTGAGAAATAAGTGTTTCATTGAGGGTTTTCAGTCCTTTTCTACCTTTGATTGATTTATTCAAACTATTTAAAAGTTTCTTTAGTTATTCTCTATAAGGACGTTTAAATTACAGAGAGTTAGTTGTCCTTTGATTGATTGGGCCCATTAGGGTAGTCGTTTACAACGACTGTTAAAATTTGTTTTGTTACAAAATGAGGAGCGTAATCAAAAGAAACTTGATCCGAAATATCGAGGCCCTTTTCGCGTAATAGAAGTTCTCATAGGTAATCGGTATACCCTTAAAGTTTTAAATTGTAAACGTACCTACAAATTAGCTCACGAAAGGTTAAGAAAAACTCCAGCACGTCATGTACCAGACGATGTTGATGAAGTTTATGATCTTGTTGATAATGATGATGTTCAAGTTTAAGTAGATGGAAAGACTCGAGTGAATGACTCTATCGACCGTAATGTGTTCAACCGTACCAGTGTAGTTATTCGTAGTCGTAGCCCGGTAGAATTGTCTCTTGGGGCAACCCAGGATTCCAGGGTGCGCGGCGTGCGTTTAACTCTGGCGGAGGTCGTGGTCGTGGTCTATTGAGAGCGTAGCGTATAGTCACAGGGATGACTGACACGGGCGATTCATTCGGTGGATATGTGTACTGAGGATATGTGTACTGAGATGTATGTGACTGACACATGTACTGTGATTGCTCTTCGTCTAGAGAGCCGTGGTGTTAGAGGTCTTTACTCGAGGATTTTTGGTTGTAGCTTGTTGTAGAAGTAGACGTACGGTCTATAGTTTTGGTTGTGATGACGTCGATGGTACATGGCTGTGGTAATTGTGTGAAGTGATTAGTTATAATTGGTTTAAGGACATTTATGATTCAGATTATTGTAAAGTTCTTGAAATAATAATAGAACCTATAGGTATGTTCACGATCGTTTACGAAGGATTCCTCTTACTGATGTAGCTGCTGGATTAGATTTGTTTAATGTTGTTGATGCTAATTTGGTCGTATCACATGAGGTGATGACGATATATGTTGGTCGTATCACATGAGGTGATGACGATATGTGTGGCAATAGTAGTTGTCACTAGCTGCTGACGCAGTCGGGCCATGAGCTACTGTCGCTCGATTTAGGTGACAGTAGCGACTCTTTTAGTTGGTTATCGTCACTCGATGGAGGTGGCATGAGTTGCTGTCGCTCGATTTAGGTGACAGTGGCGACTTTAGTGGTTATCGTCACTCGATGGAGGTGGCATGAGAAACATGTTTTGGTTGCATTGCTCGATGGAGGCAATATCGTCACTCGATGGAGGTGGCATGGAAACATGTTTCGATTGTATTGCTCAATGGAGGCAATATCGTCACTCGATGGAGGTGGCATGAGAAACATGTTTTGGTTGCATTGCTCGATGGAGGCAATATCGTCACTCGATGGAGGTGGCATGGAAACATGTTTCGATTGTATTGCTCAATGGAGGCAATATCGTCACTCGATGGAGGTGGCATGAGAAACATGTTTTGGTTGTATTGCTCGATGGAGGCAATATTGTCACTCGATGGAGGTGGCATGGAAACATGTTTCGATTGTATTGCTCAATGGAGGCAATATCGTCACTCGATGGAGGTGGCATGAGAAACATGTTTTGGTTGTATTGCTCGATGGAGGCAGTATCGTCACTCGATGGAGGTGGCATGGAAACATGTTTCGATTGTATTGCTCAATGGAGGCAATATCGTCACTCGATGGAGGTGGCATGAGAAACATGTTTTGGTTGTATTGCTCGATGGAGGCAATATCGTCACTCGATGGAGGTGGCATGGAAACATGTTTCGATTGTATTGCTCAATGGAGGCAATATCGTCACTCGATGGAGGTGGCATGAGAAACATGTTTTGGTTGTATTGCTCGATGGAGGCAGTATCGTCACTCGATGGAGGTGGCATGGAAACATGTTTCGATTGTATTGCTCAATGGAGGCAATATCGTCACTCGATGGAGGTGGCATGAGAAACATGTTTTGGTTGTATTGCTCGATGGAGGCAATACATGTGGTTATCGTCACTCGATGGAGGTGGCATGAGAAACATGTTTTGGTTATATTGCTTGATGGATGCAATTCATGTGGTTATCGTCACTCGATGGAGGTGGCATGAGCTGCTGTCGCTCGATTTAGGTGACAGTGGCGACTTTAGTGGTTATCGTCACTCGATGGAGGTGGCATGAGCAACTGTCGCTCGATTTAGGTGACAGTAGCGACTCTTTTGGTTGGTTATCGTCACTCGATGGAGGTGGCATGAGCTACTATCGCTCGATTTAGGTGACAGTAGCGACTCATATGTGGAAAGCAATAATGAAGTAATGTTTATACCGAAACGATTGGTCAATTTTGATTTAATGGTAGATTCGCGTATGGTTGTGTCATGATTTTGAATTAAATAGGATATTATTTTGATTTTTTAAAATTAATGTGTGTTTTGAATTAGATGATTTCTTGTTTTTTATGATTTCCCTATATTAACAAGACAGTGTTTTGATTTTTGTAAGCGTCACGTTTTCAGTTATACAAGCATTGCTTTGATTTTTTTAAATTAAGGGTGTGTGTATTGACTTGAATGATTTATCGTTCGAGTCAAAACAAATTCTTAAATTATTTATCATTTGAGTCAAAACACATTCTTAAAAGAAAAATGTGACGTTAAGGCAGCTGGCTAGTTCTTAAGGCAGTCTTTGTTGGACATTAGAGCGGGTGTGACCCTATAAGTGTCTTCGAAGTATTTATGAAATTGTGCTTGTACCCTAAGTGTGCGAATTAAAAGTCGTTGATATTGATGAAGGAGTTTCTTTTAAATACCTGAAGGAGTTTGTTTTAACATATCAGAAGTGACAAGAACCCAGGAAAAAGGTATGTAGATAACATTTTCTAATTAATTGCTTAATTAGTCATGGTTAAACAAGATTCTTAAACGCCCACTTTTGAGAAACTTATCAAGAACCATATGAGAATTTATCAGTATTATTTCTATTATATATAAAATTTGAGGGTAGAATTTTCTACGTTTCTTAAGGGAATGAATTTAACATTTATATAGCAATATTTTATTTTACTCTTTTTATTTATTGAATGATAAAATGATTTACAAGTAACACGAGGTAAATTCAAAGATTCGGTTATTTTTATTCTTATTAGTGACTGACTTGAATATAATTATAGTTACGAAGAGTGAACCATGATTGTTCACTGGATTTTGTTAGTGGACGTACCATGTGACTTCGCTGGATTTTTGAGTGGGTATGTGCCCCACTGGATGTTAATGAGCGAGTCACTGGTCGTCGGATAACGTTAGGGGACGTACTATGTGATTTCGCTGGATTTTGAGTGGGTATGTGCCCCACTGGATGTTAATGAGCGAGTCACTGGTCGTCGGATAACGTTAGGGGACGTACTATGTGATTTCGCTGGATTTTGAGTGGGTATGTGCCCCACTGGATGTTAATGAGCGAGTCACTAGTCGTCGGATAATGTTAGGGGACGTACTATGTGACTTCGCTGGATTTTTGAGTGGGTATGTGCCCCACTGGATGGTAATGAGCGAGTCACTAGTCGTCGGATATATAATTATGTTTCTTTAAATTATTTAAATGTCCTAGTAGCTTGGGCTACGTAGTAAAGATAACCAATAACTAGTATACCGATTACATTTATGCATTGATAGATTTGAGCTTAATTGTGCCTTTATACATTTAACTTTATGAAGCTCCATCCCAGACATAATGTCTGTGAATTGTTTATGTCCCATGTTATTATATATGTTACAGTAAGGTTTGACGATGACGTCCGATGACGAGCTCGGTGGTACTCCGCCTGGTACGCCTCCGAGACATCGGCGTGAATCTAAGAAAATGAAAGCTAAGCGGAGAAAGAGAAGCCCATCCTCGTCTAGTTCAAGTGAAGAGGCTGAAACTAGAAAGTTACGTAAGCGTGCTAAAACATTATCCACTAAAGATATTCTTAAGTTATTTAAACATGTTTCAAGAGGTCCTCGTAAAAACTCCTGGAACAACAACAATCTTAATAATGTTATACCGGAATTTGATCCATCAAATAGAACTCAAACAATTGAATCCTGGTTGCGAAAGGTCAATGAATGTTCAGTTATATATGGGTGGGACGAGAAACAAACCATTCACTTCTCTCTACAAAAATTAGGGGGTCTAGCGAGAAAATGGTTTGAAGCGCTGCCAACAGTTGTTTTTACCTGGGATGAGTGGCAGGTTAAGCTCAGGAAGGCTTTCCCTAGTGAGGAAAATTATGGACGTCTTTTAGAAGAAATGCTAAATCGCACTTCCCGTAGTGATGAAAGCCTTCGTGAATATTTCTATGATAAATTAGGATTATTGAACAGGTGTGAAATTAGTGGTAGGAAAGCTGTTGACTGTATTATATATGGTATCAGTGATCGGTCAATTAGAAACGGGGCGCAGGCACAGAATAGTTCTGAGCCTGAAGATTTACTTAACTTCCTTGCATCTCAAAGATCTCGACCGCTGCTTAACAGCAAGTCTCATGAACGTATTGCTCCAAGACCAAGCTCTAGTAATCCAGATGTTAGTTCAAGTGGCGCTAACGCCACTACAATAACTTGTTATAATTGTCGTTTAAGGGGTCATCCTTTTTATAAATGCACTAAGCCTATAATAAAGTGCAGAAAATGTAATCGAATAGGACACGATTATGACGGATGTAGATTAGAAACTATAGTTTCTTCGAATTCTAAATCTAGCCAAGGGGGGAATTCCACGGAGAAAAATGTTTTGAAAATTGATTCTTATCATGAAAGTAACGCCAAATTCTTTAAATCCGTTTTAATCAATGATAAATCTTTTAAAGCATATATTGATTTCGGTAGTGAGTGTACGCTCCTGCGTAAAACCGATGCTGAATTCCTTGAATTAACTAAGGATTTTGATAACGTGCCAGTAGTCAGGGGCTTTGGACAAGCTTCAGTCGTACCCCTTTACAAAACAAATGTATTCGTTAGGATAGATGAAATTGAATCGGATATTGAGGTACTGGTTGTCGACGACATTTACATGCAGACATCTCTTATTATTGGACAGAATTTTACGGAATTGCCATTTGTTACGGTTTTAAAAGATAGTTCTACACTAATATTTTATAAAAGCCCCAGCCCAGCCATGACTGAGGGTCCGCAAGGTACTCTGAAACTCTACATTAGTGTCACGACCAAAATCTCGAAAACCAGTACCGTCCCTGTCCATTCAAACTGTAGTTTCACGGGAGATGTATTTATTGAAGGTTACAATAGTGTTGAAACTGGTAACGAATTTTGTCTATTGCAGGGTGCTTTTAGCGTTTCTAATGGTAAGGGGGTAGTGGTAATAACTAATTTGTCGCCTTATGCTTTGACCTTAAAATCGAACGTTTTGATAGCCAGGGCCATTCCTTTCAAAGAACAAAAAATGTGTCAGGTGAATCGGATAGCGATAGATCCGTCTACGGTAGAACCACTTAATAAAGACGATATTAAGACGGGACCAGGACTAGATAGTGAACAATTGGATAGGTTGTATGTATTGTTGCAGAATTACCGCGATTGTTTTGCTACAAATATCAGTGAAATAGGTTGCGTTAGAGATGTAGAAATGAAGATCGATTTAGCAGATAGTAGGCCAATTTTTTATCGTCCATATCGGTTGTCACATCACGAACGGGAACGAGTCCGCGAAACTATTGACGAATTGCTTCGGAACGATATTATTCAGGAATCGAGATCTGACTATGCTAGCCCGATTTTAATGGTTAAAAAGAAAACGGGAGAGCAGCGATTATGCGTAGACTTTCGGGCCCTGAATAATAAAACCATTAAGGATCGTTTCCCATTACCGCTTATAGAAGATCAAATTTCCAATCTCAGTGGTAACAGCTTCTTTACGACTCTGGACCTCGCTTCGGGGTATTACCAAATCCCCATGGCTAAAGAAAGCCAACATCTCACCGGCTTTGTCACGCCCGATGGGCATTATGAATTCAAAAGAATGCCTTTCGGCCTAGCTAATGCTCCAGCCGTTTTTCAGAGGATGGTGAACAGAATCCTTGGAAACAGGCGGTTTGAATACGCGTTAGCTTACTTAGATGACGTTTTAATTCCCTCAAAAAGTATTGATGAAATGTTCCAACGATTAGAAGAAGTGTTGACACTTTTTAGGCAATATGGCTTAACATTAAAACTGAGCAAATGTCGATTCTTTGATAACACTGTTAGTTATCTTGGATACGAAATCTCTCCTCTCGGTATTCAGCCGAGTGAAGCTAAGACCTTAGCGGTTGGGGAATTCCCAACACCGCAAAATGTCCATGAAGTGCGACAATTTTTAGGCTTAACTGGTTATTTTCGAAAATTCATTAAGGGCTATGGAGAAATTGCTCGCCCATTAACATCTTTGTTAAAGAAAGACTCCATTTGGCGGTGGTCTAATACAGAAGATCAGGCATTTTTAACTTTAAAGAATAGGTTAGCTGATCGGCCTGTATTAGCTCTTTACGATCCGACCCTTGAAACCGAACTCCACACCGACGCTAGTTCGCTAGGAATTGGTGGTATTCTTATGCAATGGCAGAAAGATACTAGGGTTTTAAAACCAGTCGCCTATTTTAGTCGGCAGACTACTCCCGAAGAAAAACATCTGCATTCCTACGAACTTGAAACATTAGCTATTGTGTGTTCTTTGAAGAAATTCCGCGTGTATCTGCTAGGCATTCACTTCAAAGTTTATACCGATTGTGCTGCTTTACGCACTACGCTAACCAAAAGAGATCTTGTTCCACGGATAGCGAGGTGGTGGCTGCAAATTAGCGAGTTCACGTTTGATATAGAATACCGACCCGGTGTTCAAATGTCACACGTGGACGCGTTGAGTAGAAACACCCGACTGTCAGCGGAGCCAGATAATAGCCCCTTTGTTTGTGTATATACCATAGGTAAAGAAAACTGGCTTTTATCATTGCAATTAGCAGATCCCGAAATATCCCGTATCTTTAAAATTCTTAAGCCCGAAAATGACCAAGAAAGTAGGGATATTCGTAAAAATTATGTAGTGAAAGACCATACCGTTTATAGGAAGGTAGATGATAGGCTATGTCTAGCCGTTCCACGAAGTGCTCGATGGCAAATATGTCGGGCCAATCATGATGAAATTGGCCATTTGGGGTACGCAAAAACTCTGGAAAGAATACAACACCTCTACTGGTTCCCTAAATTGAGGAAATTTGTTAAAAAGTATGTTGCAGCGTGCTTAGAGTGCGCTTATAATAAGGATGACGCGTCCAAACAAAAGTCAGGCCACTTGTACCCCATAGAAAAAGTTCAAATACCATTTCATACGATTCATTTGGATCACCTTGGGCCTTTTGTTAGGAGTAAAAACGGTAACACTCACATTTTAACGATAGTAGACGCTTTTACTAAATATGTGTTTATAAGAGCTGTTAAAGATGTTAAAACTAAAACCACTGTCAAGGTATTGGAGAAAATATTTTATGATTTTGGCGTCCCGGCTAGAATTGTCTCTGACCGAGGAACTAGTTTTACGTCAGCAGCTTTCCAGACCTTTGCGAAAACACTTGGCATTAAACATATTTTGAACGCAGTCGCTTGTCCCAGAGCGAATGGTCAAGCCGAACGGTTTAACCAAACCATTTTAAACTCACTGTCGGCACAAAATCATTCAAGCTATGAACGCGACTGGGACAAGTGTCTGGGTAAAATCCAATGGGGCATCAACAATACAGTGAATGCCTCAACCCAAAAAACACCGACAGAAGCTATGTTCGGAGTTAAATTACGCGATGTTTTGTCAAATAAACTTAACACCGAAAACTACTCGAGCAATAATTTTGAGTTACAACAAGTTAGAGACCAAATTAGTAATAATATCCAAAAAGACCAAGCAAAACAAAAAGAAAAACATGACGCTAGTCGCATCGCTGCCACTAAGTATGAGATCGGTGATTTAGTTAAAATTTTTCGTAATAATTTTGATAATCATGGAAAAAGTACAAAGCTTCTGTCGAAATTTGTGGGTCCTTATAAAATAACTGAAGTTTTAGGCAATGACCGCTATAGAATTACTGATGTTCCTGGTTTCACTAAGAAGGGCAAACCTTATAAAACAGTCATTGCAGCTGATAGAATCCGACCTTGGATACATATAAAAGCTCTGGAATTACATAGTTCTGGTGATAGTAGCTCTGAAAGTGTTGATAGAAACAATTCTGAGTAGTGATTTAATAAACTATAATATCTTTTATGATTTTCTTTGAATATAAATTATGTTCAAGTAAAATTAAATTTAATGTTAGTGAGTTTATTATGTCATAAGGTATTTTGTATATATTAGTTATAAGAATTTCTATTTTGTAGATTAATTATAGTAAAAGAAAAATGTCATGATTTATATAATTATTGTGTGTGCCAGGAGGCAACACTGTGTCGGATGGCCGAATGTCATGATTTTGAATTAAATAGGATATTATTTTGATTTTTTAAAATTAATGTGTGTTTTGAATTAGATGATTTCTTGTTTTTTATGATTTCCCTATATTAACAAGACAGTGTTTTGATTTTTGTAAGCGTCACGTTTTCAGTTATACAAGCATTGCTTTGATTTTTTTAAATTAAGGGTGTGTGTATTGACTTGAATGATTTATCGTTCGAGTCAAAACAAATTCTTAAATTATTTATCATTTGAGTCAAAACACATTCTTAAAAGAAAAATGTGACGTTAAGGCAGCTGGCTAGTTCTTAAGGCAGTCTTTGTTGGACATTAGAGCGGGTGTGACCCTATAAGTGTCTTCGAAGTATTTATGAAATTGTGCTTGTACCCTAAGTGTGCGAATTAAAAGTCGTTGATATTGATGAAGGAGTTTCTTTTAAATACCTGAAGGAGTTTGTTTTAACAGTTGTATGGTGTGTCAACAAAAAGAGGTTGTACTATCGCTTTATCCTTGGTTAAGTGTGGGTCAGGATAGGCCGAGACGAAACTTTGATATCGCAGTACCTTTTTGCTTTTTACGGCATCACACGGGGACGTGTGACTTGTCAGGATGGCCGTGTCGGAGAGTCAATACAGATAGTTATTAATGACGGTACCTGTGTTATTATTATTATTCATCTACCCTCACTAATTCTATTATTCGAGCCATTCAGTTGTGTATAAAAGACCGATGCGGCCGCAGCTAGGGCAGTCTTGGCTCTGGCGTGGCGCGGTGCACTTGTGTATCCTGCTAGTAGTTTAACCTCGACTCTTGTAAGGGTTAGTTTGTGTACACGAATTAATTGTTACATTATATTGTGGGCAACTCGGGCAGTGGAGGCGAGCGTTAATGCGCATTATAAAGACAGCCGTCTTAAACCTAGACTCGGGTCGCAACTCCCGGGCACTGACTGAGTTGTCTCTCCGCCACGCGATAGATCCGGTACCCGCTCGGTGAGTCCATTTAATACTTAGTAGTTCGGTCATCCGTCCGTTCTTCTCTTACCTACTTCTGATCTGCGACATGTATATATATTTTTTAGGATGGAATCTTGCAACTCAATTTAGAACCATGTACCTTTAACCGACTGAGCTGTTATTTTGTATCCCATATTAAATTGGTTGACAATGCATGTTTAGCTATGTTACGTCATCCTAAACTCATCTTTGCGTCCACAACTCCACAGCCAAGAAAGCAGATAAAGCAAAGAAGAGAAGCATAAGAAGAAATAGCAACAATTTTAAAGGAAAAGTTTATTTTATAATTTTTTAGCGCATGTAAAATAAAAACTTGCCTATTAAAAACTTTACTGTAAATTTATTATAGTTTTTTGTCACCTCACTTTAAATTATATACAACATGTAACTATTCATTTTAATGACTAGACCATGTAGGTACCACACCAACTATTACTACACCTAATTACATACAATTAATTATACATATAATTCCATAAAATTTCAAAAACCTAGTCTAGAAATATCTCTTATTAAATTTAAGTAAAAAGTAATACGTACAGCGAGTAGGCCGATATTAGCAGTTTTATTGTCCTATTACTTTTCATACCACGAGAGTTTCATTCAGAGACCCACATCAAAAGCCATTTGATATTTGCGGGAGCATTATCTTGCTAGTAAAAATTTTATACGCCGTAAAACCAGTCATTCCATTCTGTTCCATATTGGAAATAGATGGAACGATATTTAAAAACTAGTTTTTTTTAGCGTAAAACTCAGTGGTTTTGGATTTGCTGTGAGATATTTTTCAGCAGCGCTCCGTGTTATGAAATCTATATATATAAAAGAGATTTCCACCCATTGACTCATCACGATACCTCTGGAACCATAAGGCCTAGAGACTTGTTTGGTAGGAATATTCCTTTCGCCGATTAGAGGTCAGCTAAGAACGGATTTTACAAAATTGCACCCACAAGAGGGGGTTGCGGGGGTTAATATCATATATGGCAAAACATCTGCGGGGTCAGCTAGTACATAATATAGATTGTTGAGGTGTGCTACTTTGTTATGAATTTATTATATAGGATCTGTTTATTATTTTTCATCGTACACTAAAATAAAAATATATTAATACAGAAAAAGATGTATACCTAATGGCGATTTTATTGTTAAAAGAACGAGAAGTACCTATGTCTAGATTATGTTATTTCTTGCGAATTATGACAACACGTTGAAATATTATATGACTACTGCTTTTCTATGAGTCGTACTGTAAAACCAATAAATTTATTAACTAAAATATATTAATATGAAAAACGACACTCTTTTAGACATTTACATAACCGTAAAATTATTTCAAATCTCAGCCTGTTAAACGAGATTACTATCACAGGTGGACACTAAATATTGTACACTCACAAAACATATATTAACATTGAAATTCATATACGCAAAAGACCTGAAAACCCCATCCTTTCTTCATAGAACAATCCGGTAAAATCTCTCTCATCTCAATCTCAAAATAAACCTACTAGTTCTTAAGTGTCAGTATCATTATACCACTCATCATTAATAAACACTAAAAATAGATTTTAATTAAACTAGACGTCTGGAAACTAACAATTAGTATCGATCGGTTGGTTTTTGAAGATTTAATTACATTATTAATTTCGTGAGGCGGCGTATCAAGAGCACTTCGATTTTAAAAACTTTCCTCTCGAACTAATTGAAAATGAAACGTCTTTCAGCGAATTTCAAATAATTAATTCTTAATAGGTTTCATTTACGAACTTAAATAAACGATCCTTCTGAAAGTTATTCTTTTAAATTAAAATTTTAAGAACGATTTTCATTTCACCCGCCTGATTCGTTTAAGGTTTGAGAATTTGGTTTTTATACTTATTTTTTTTTAATAATTGAATATCTAAAAGGTTTTCAGAACGCCATTTTTTGTAATGTTTCTATATGATGTACAATAAAGAGTATTTATTATTATTATTATATTTTTACCGACCCTTTTCCTACATGGAAATAGAGGGGTATGCCCAGCAGCGGGATATTACAGACTGAAACGGGGCGTGAATGGGGGCGTTTAATTTTTTTTTAATTCTTATTCATTTGTTTGCTTGGACTTTTTTTCTTTTACAAAAAGTGAATTAGATCGCTGTCACACTACATATATTATAACAAAACTATAAAACCTACTTCTATTAACTTAGTACGTAATTACAATATAACTTCTTTAAGCTGTGCTAAGTTAGTAATTAAGCACATGAGCACCCTTGAACGTATACTAAGTACTATTAGCTAAGCGTGTAGAGAACAAACAGCATAGCGAATAAGACCTGAAGCTATTTACAACACGGCATATCTCGGGGAACTTAAACAATTGATGCAATATAATTTAAACAACGCTTATATAGAGCTGTTACAACCGAAACGTTAGAATTTTGATAGCTTCTTTATTTAGCAATAAATCACAACCCTAAAACAGATCTGACTTCCTCCGATGATTATTTACATACCTAATTTCAAAGTACTGATGCGTGAAAAAAGGAAATACTTAGTTAAATTAAAAAGTCGTTTATAAGCCATAATGGGCATGACGAAAGATTTAGAAAACCTCTTCCGTAATGTGGGTACACATTTACTATTTACGAAAATACCTATATTTCGGTAATAAACTTAAGTTTAAGGAAGTTTAAAACTATTTTTCTAATATGTTTTCAACGAGTGATACAAAACGGCTGCAGGTGTCATGGCGTCGTCTCTGACGTCACGGTATAGTAGTTCGTTCCACCTAAGACCCACAAGTGCCCACAACGCCATCGACCACGACCGCTGAAAACCGCTCAGTGGTCTATACACCGTCCAATCGTTTATTATCTTTTTGAACGCTCACGCCTATAAATTACAGGCTATTTTTCAACCATTTTCAACTTGTCTACTAGACTACTGAGCGGTTTTCAGCGGTCGTGGTCGATAGCGTTGTGGGCGTTATGTGGAACGCGTATTATAGCGTGACGTAATGCGCTGTAATTTGTGTTTCATTCAAAATGGCCGATTGCAGTATTTTAATGTTTTATTTTATTGAAAATCACAATAATCTTATAATTTTACATAAAACTAAACCAGTATTTTGAATTTTTTTTAATATGAGTGTTCCCCTAAAATGATTAAATTGACGATTTTTTGATACTGTCGTCATGCCCATTGTTTATGAGCGAGATTGTATAGTTCGCGTCACGTAAAAATAACGCTGGCCTTCAAGCTGCGCAAAGGCGATTTATCGGTCTATATGGTGGTATGAGGTCTATCTTTTTTTTAATTTATATTGTTTATAAATAAATGGAATTTTATTTAAACATTATACATATTTACAAGTCAAAACTTAAGAAATAAATATTTACAGATAGTTTTGATACAAATCATGTCCGCGTGGAATTGTGCCAAGAATGCTGGCAGCATTTCCCCGTTGAATCGCTATGCCGATTCTCTGGGCAAAAAATGCACCAGCCCTCTTGTCACCAGTGGAGGCAATAAGGCGAGGAGTTATCTCAATTAAGAATTTTTTAGAACTGCTACTCCAAGGTCCAAGTGTTTCGACTGCAAACGGCACAAAGATGTAATTTGGAATTAGTGACGAATACTTGTGCCGTTTAGTCGATTCAGCTTTCTCCGCCGCGGCTCCCGCTTTTAAGGCTGTTTCCCTGACATGAGACGGAGCAAGTATCTATCTATATTTTTAATGTACCTACCAATAACCATTATACGAAGCCGCGAGCGAAAGGTTAATTCAAAAATAAAACAATAGGCCTAGTACTTTAGTGTGCCCGATTACATAATTATGCGCAATCATTTTCTTTCAGCGTTCTTTTTACATGACACGAACTATACTCCAACTAGGACTTCGCCGATTTTCGGGTAGCTGTGACCACAACCTTTTTTTGGGTGGCTGTGACAAGGGCTGAATCCGCGCCTGAACATAATTATAGACACAATCGTGCTAGTACTAAGCATTTTTAGGTTATATACAAATATTTCTCATCAACGGAAATCTAATTTCCTCAAACTTCATTAACTTTTGTCGTATTAGTATTGTGTTCAAGAAGTATCTTCCACTAAAACACACCTAAATATCCTTTACTAAATTTAATACAATGTCTTACAAATTAAAGTTTTAATTTCAATTTTAATATCTTCTCGTTGAAGGCGTGTAACTCAATACAGCAGCGCGAACAACCTAAGTCAATTACAACATACGTGTGGAACTATAAAGTACGGTTTACACTAATTGGGACATCTGTAGAGTGGTTACAACTATGTTTATTTTTTTATGTATGTGCAGTAAAACGCGCCTTATCTAAATTCCTCTTAAATAACTCCTTATTTTTTTAGTTCATGTGATGAGTTAGTAACAAAATATATACATAGTTTTGGGTTTTGAGTATGATCGACAACGATGATGAAAATGATATACTGCAGGTTAGGGGGCAATTTCTCCACAACGAAAAACGACTGCTATCAGATATCTCTGACAACAACTAGAAACGATTACTTGATGTAATCTTCGAGCAACGATGGCAAATCCTAGAGTGACATACATACCCCCAAACCAGAAACAAGTATATACTCGTATCTGTATAAGTGCAAGTATCTGCCCCAAACTCTGCTTGTAGACACATAGGTTTTTTCTTTTATGTAACTAGGTCGGCAAACAAGCGTACGGCTCACCCGATGGCAAGACCGCAGCCTATAGACGCCTGCAACACCAGAAGCATCGCAAGCGCGTTGCCGACCCTATCCCCAATCCCCCCCAGGGGCTCTGGTTACCTTACTCAGCAACAGGAACACAATACAGCTTGAAAACAGTATTATTTAGCTGTGGTCTTCTGTAAGGTCGAGGTACTACCCCAGTCGGGCTGCTCCATATTTTGAGCAGGAAATTTCCACGTGGCAATGGAGCCCGATATTTTAAAGTAGGCCATAAAGACCCATAACATAATAAGGCCCATAACGACACCAGAATGTTTGAACGTAAATTTAATCACCAACTTAATATTATCAGCTCTATCTATAATACTTCAACCGCTTTCAGTATCGACGCTGAATATAATTTTTCAAGAATTTCAAAGTAGTTACGACTCGCAGCTCTCAGCAATTATTCTTGGTTAGATCGAGGTCTATCGGCGCTGGGTGTTTCCCTTCGACGTATCAAGTGGTAATTGCGATTGGCGTTTTGGAGTGAACTTGAAAGTCGAATGCTTTGCTTGGGTTAATACTTCTGATTTTTTTATGTTTTATTTTTACGATTAGTACCACGGAGAAATTGATGGAAGTTTTTAAAACCGATTTGTATGGAATTTTATACAAATAGTAATACTCATTACAACAAACAAAACTTATATATCCCTCTCTATCTTATAATCGCTTAAAAAAGGCAAAAATTTTATTAAAAACCTATAAAGAAAAGTACTTATTATTTGTTTGTTTATGAAGAAAGACATATACTTTTTATTACTTTTTAACTGACTTCCAAAAAAGGAGGAGGTTCTCAATTCGATTTTTTTTTTAAATGTATATTGTTTCAGAACTTTTGACTGGGTTGACCGATTTCGATAATTTTTTTCTTTGATTGAAAGCTGGTGTGTGTCATTTGGTCCCATTAAAATTTATTTGAGATCAAACAAGTACTTTTCGAGTTAGATCTAATAATGCGTTTTTACTTGACTATCTTTTCGTCGACCTACGTTGTATTTATACCACATAACTTTTTACTCGAAAAAGAAAAAATCGGCAAAAGATTATCTAAGTTTAATTTGTCGACTGTAAATCGCCTTTTATTATTACATGTAGGTACAATATTTTTAATAATCATAATCACCAGGAATATCACAAGCAAGTTTTTGAACTTAGCTTATCTAGCTTTAGCCGTCTCAATCATCTGGTTAGCTAAGTACTTCACCAGTCGAACTGCTCCAAATTTAATGTAAAATACTTTTAAAAGCTAATTAACAATATGAAGATTAATATTCAATAAATTATAACAAATAGTTGACAAAACAATAGGTAAATAAAACACCAGTTGCTTTTTGCCACTTTCACATTGCCTCCTCTTTGCCCAGAATGATACCCTAGTAACGCGAATAAACTCGACGGAGGTCACATGAATGTTTCATGCTCTTGTTTCAATGCTTTTAGTTGTTTAAACACTTGGTATGAACGTAGATGTCAGTTAAGCCTGTCTGGGTCCATGGGTTTTGTTCTTACATTTGGTTTACTAAAAGCCGTAGCTTAAATACACTTTTGTTTACAAAAATAAATGAAATTGTAAGAATATTAAGCTGTTTTTAGACTATAAATCAAGATAAAATTTAAGAATTGGCCTTACTAAATCTTAGTAAATCACATACCTAAAATTGTGGAACCAATTAAATCTTAGAAAACTACATACCTAAAATTTTAGCCACTGCTCCATTGAAGTTATAGTAAAAATTAAAAAAAAAATTAAAGTGAACGAAATGAAATCATCTTTATTTATGACACATAGCTACACTGACTTCAGATAGATATATAAAACAAAATGTAAACAAAAAAAACTATGTACAAAAAATTTATGAAAAGTAAAAATAGTAAAAATTATTAGTAATAACTAATAACGTTTAATGATTACGTTAATACATAATTATGTTCATTTTACACGTTAAGTAAAAATAACAAAAAATTTTCACAGCAATGAATCTACAACAAAAGTAACAATATTTTTTTACTTTATATCGCGCAATAAAAACCGCAGTGGCAGTTAAAGTAAGAGTTTTATAATTGAACAGTTTTTATCTCGATTTACTGCTAATCGAAATGTGTTCGAAGATAGTATTTTTATTGATCGCGGTAAGATACGTGCTTTGTGCAACTTAATTTCTTTGTGTGGAGAAAATAAATTTAATAAAAAAATTTCATTCATCAATTCTACAATTTTCAGTGTTCGGTTTCAGTTCATATGCGTTATTTAGAAGACACTTTTTTGTGGAAGCAATGTACGTATATTGGACTTTTATTAATTTAATTTTTCATCGAAAAAATCTGAAGCAATAGGAAATAGCTTATAAGTTATAATAAATAATTCATGATAAACGATAAGACAAAAACTCCAAGACAACTATATAAAAATATTTTTCTAAACATTAACAAACATAAATATGTTTCTACAAGAAAGAGATTCTTTTTTAACCGTTATAATAAAATAACGTTCGGTGGGGTAAAATAAACAGTTTAACACCAGCACAGGACAAAAATTATTTTAATTGAAACTAAGAAACCGTAAAATAAGAACGCGTAAACATTAAAAAACAATACTAAGAAACAGAATAAAAATTGTTTCGAATTAACTTGCTTATAAAGAAAGATGTCAGTTATCAAACTTAGTGTCTTAAAAGCTCTCTTTCTCTCTAAAGCTCACATTAGATTAGATAATTACATAGTTATAAAACAAAGTCGCTTCCCGCTGTCTGTATGCTTAGTGCGTAGATCTTTAAAACTACGCAACGGATTTTGATGCGGTTTTCTTTAGTAAATAGAGTGGTGCCAGAGAAAGGTTTATGTGTATACTACATGCATAATATAGTAGAGGAACACTGATCGTTTTTGCAACCGTGCGAAGCCGGTTCGGGTCGCTAGTAATATTATATAAAGTTAGAGTTAGCACTTAAAAAATTGGCTGAATTGTTGACAAATATGGGATCTGACAAAACTCTATGGACAAGTACTCGGGGAATATCAAGTTAATAAATCTATAAAAGATATACAATTTATTTTTCAGCACAAGCATCGCCTTGCAAGCCTTTCACTATATTCGTTGAAGAATGCAATGCATGCGTTTGTGGAGCGGATGGCGTAAGATCCTGTACCAGGAACGATTGTTCAGGTAAATTCATTCTATCCATACTAGTAAAAATACAAGAGCAACTCTGTCTTTCTTTTTGATATTTCTGTTTTACGGCCAAATTTAGAGCTAATTATATATATATACATTTTATGAATAAATTAAAAAATCATTTTGGTTAAACTGCGTTACCAAAATGTGCAAACTACATTACTACCATCATCTTAGTTTTGTCATTATGATTTTAGAGGCTCTTGCGAGTAAAACTCCGTTACTAGAAACGTCGATATGGATTATTAATTTGTATGACAAATAAAAGTAACAGAATTAGTAAGTAAGTATAGTAAATCAAACGAGGAATTTATGTATAGCACATATATATGTTTTCAATTCATTACCTCATTGTAATTTATAATGTATTAGTGCAGTCTAATTTGTAGATACATTTTTTTTTTTGAACACCTTAATCTGTGAAAACAGGATAGGGGCAGGACAGTTAAATTTATTTAGTCTGACGAAATTGAAAGGACAGGCTTCCTTTATTTAAACTTAAAATCATAGTTTGTTATTTTAGTGTAAAATAATTATGTAAATTACTTAAAATTATTATTTTCATTTCAGCTGTATTACCGCAAACCGATGAAGATGTTGATGATTTTTGAGGACACCAATCAATTAAGAAACACAGAAGATATCTACTGAATGAATTCTTTTAAAAAAATAGTAAATTAAAAACAATCTAACAGTCAATTAAATGTAGGTATATATGTAACGAAATAGTTAATTAATGTTATTATAATGAAACAATCAGTGTCCAAGCAGCACAAATTTTATAAGAAAAATACAATAATACGCACAAGAACTAATTGAGGAAGTAACGAATCAACCTGTAACATCCCACTGCTGGCAATGCGGAAGGATTGGAGCTTAATCCACCACGCTACTCCACTCCCGGTTGACGGATGAAGTGAAGTAGAAGTATTATATGAGTACGTATTCCAAATTTGTGACTCTAATATTGGAGCAGTAGGTAATCATAAATTCATTCAACAAAAGCAAAACACAAGGTCTATAAAACTACAGAGAACCTCTAATTATTCTCATAAATATAAGAATACCATTTGTTTCACGTATTAATGGTGAATTTTTTACGCTACATGAAATTCCCTGGCGGAAATCCTTTGGTTCATACCGTAAAGAACTACCCCTTTTATGTCGTTCCTCCATTATCGATGTACGAGAATATTATAGATCTAAAGCGTCTTCTAAATATGAGTTTCCATTAAAAACGTTTTCGTTTTGTGAATAACGAACAAAAAGACTGTTTATTTTTCCTTTTTGTTAACTATTTTTATCATACCTATTTACAGTTTTCAAGTAAGTTTGTTCAAGTAACACATTATATTCGACAATTGATTTGATATATTTGATTACTGAACAGTTTAGGTAAGGTATATATCCAGTTCCCGAGATAGTTAATTTATCGATTGAACTAAAAAGCAACTTTTTTGACGTTAATGAAAACAAAACTTGTATTAAATAATACTTTTAAATGCAACTCATAAAAATACCGCAAATAAAATATATTTATTCTTTTCATAAAACAAAAACGTATTTAGATTTTTCCAATTATTCCTTCCAACATTTCTATTTATTTTGGTCAATTTTAACGCCAATCATCACTTTTAAATTGTTCAATAGAGTTAGAAAACAATAGTAATTGCTCGGTAAATATTTACACACCGGCGCCTGCAGTAATTTGTAAAGCAAATATTTAGATTGGTTATATTGTTGTTCCAATCTCACAGGTGCATTCACATTCATAGCATTATTCGTTTTATTCAAATAAAAATAAATCCGATTTGAAATGGAAATGAAAAATGTAAATTAAAAAAAAATCTTATGTAACGACGCTAACTGTACTTAAGTCCTGAATGTGCAATTAAAAAGTGTAGGATTTCCTCGCGAGTAAAAATGTTAATTATTATTTATAGAAATAGAAATAAAAATAATATTTTATCAACATTTTGCATGTAGTTTGACAGTTTGAAACCGTCAAGTTAGGAACTGGTATAAAAGTTACTAATCTATATCTATATATTAATAGGTGAAGCAAAAACTTTGTACCCCTTTTTACGAAAATTGCGCGTACGTAGCAGTATGAAATTTCGCACACTTATAGTTTATATAAAGAAGGATTGCAGAATGCTAATATGTTTTAAAAATTATGCATAAAATATACATTAAATTAATTTAAAAAGCATTACACACACTACCACACACACACACGCATATAATATACCCTTATAAAATATATTATATATTTTAAAAAAAGGTTATTTATTTTCATAATTAATTGGTTTTCTTTAATATCAATTTTTAATTATGGTCGAACTTCGACCTCTAAGCGACCACTAGTATTAAATAATACGTGAAGCAAAAACTTTTTACGGAAATTGCGTGGACGGAGGAGTGTGAAATTTCGTAGGTAGGTACACTTATATTTTATATAGAGAAGAAGTGCAGAATGCTAATATTTTTTTAAAATTTTACTTAAAATATACATTAAATTAATAAAAAGAGCATTACACACACTACCATGTATTTGAGACACACACACGCTTATTAGGTATCTTCATTACATCTACCGGATTATACCTACCTATATTTGATAAATTTAATATAGGATAATCAATGCGATTTCGCTTATTTATTTATTTTTAAAGATTGCACAACATCTGTGATATCTTGTATGATCTTTATCACTGATAATCAAATTTTCTTAGAAACGAAAAATAGAAAATATAAATCTTAAATTCTGAAATTTTCAATTTGGGAATGACACCTTGAAAGAAATGAAACAATATTTTTAGATTACACATATTATAGTTGTTTTTTTTAAATATAAGTATTATTAAAATTAATCGAACAAAGACGCTCGACTGTTTAACTTACCCTTTCTAACAAGTACAAATATTTGCTATAAAAATGCGTAGTCCTTTCTGTCCGAACGCAATCAATCGTATGATGGAGTGTATATTGAAAATTTATCTCAAACATTTCTTACCTTATACCCTTATCATAAGAACTATGGATGAAAAAAATTCTCGCTATGTCCTACGTAGTCAAATCAAACCTCTTGGCCTAGCAAAAATTATGTTTGGTCAATGAAGTTCTACTAACAATATTTTCTTACCTAAAATTCTTGTGATACGTATTTTTTTTCATTGCTTTTATTATTACAAATATTGCTTAGTGAATAATATGCCTATTAATTTCTTGCTCCGCATTTCCGCAAAAGCCTCTTTCGCTAATGAGGATAAAATATGGCTTATTTCACTGCTCTACTGTGAATTGGACGATACACTTATTATTCTTTTCTTTTAGAAGATTTCTTTGTAGAAAAATTAGTGTAAATGATTAGTACCAGTGCCAAGTACCAGATTTATTTTTTAAATTTTATTCTTGAATATACGTAGAACTGACCCTTTTGATATAGTGTAATGATTCTATTACTAGGTCAAATTTACGGTCACTTTTTTGTTCGTATATCTAATTCATTCTATTTATACAGCCTTATTCTTGAAAAATTTATAATATGGTTGACGGACTTTACTACCTAAGAACCGATGGCCGTGGGAGCAGACGTGTCCAAGAGTAGAGACCGTGTGTTGGCAAACGCAGTGTGGGACATCCTCCGGTCCGTTGGACCGACGATTTAATTAAGATTGCCAGTGTTGGCTGGGTGAGGATTGTGGAAAACCGGGGGGTCTGGCACGAACTTGGGGAGGCTTCAGGCTTATGACAAATAATGGAAAATTCTGGAAAATCGGTATATCTGGCGCGAACTTGATGAGGCTTATGTCAAACAATGTAAAATTCTTTACCTCATTTTACACTCGTTTTTATAATAAATAAATGTCTTAAAACCGAATAGGCTGAACTGACTGATTGACTGACTACCTAACCTTTGAAAAATCATTACAGTAGGTCTAACAGGTACCTACTGTTAGTGTATGGGTATCATAACGCATGTACTATGTTCAATCTGATATTAAATAAGTCTGCATTTCGCTAAGTTCAGGTCTGCAGTTACAATGAATAATGGGGTAATAAACATTATTTGTTGTCTATAAGAAATTGCAGTGTCCAGCCGGACGATAACCAATAACTCAACCGGTGTTACTGGCCTTATACTTACTAAAATTACGATGCACCATTATATATAAAAACAACTTTATTGGCTATGAAAAATATTTAGCTGTAGACTTTACAGTCTTAGAAATAGAGATTAATATAATTTTGTTGGATGGCACAGTTATGTTTGTCGAACGGACGAAATACAGTTCTCAGGAGAGTACTAGAGAACCATATAGGCTATGTCCCGGTTAAATAGTTTTTGTTTTGTATACATAATGTAGCGTTATATATCCCGAAAGATTTCATTTATCGCGCACGAGTTGCTAAGTACGTGACTGCGTTTGTTCGATGTAAGAGTTTGAGGTTTTTTGGCTGTCTCTCGGGTTTTCTGTCTTTAGTTTTGAATGAGATAAATTATAGAACAAATAACTATTAAAGAATGGAACGACTAAAAAAAGAATCCGCCAACCCGCATTGGAGCAGCGTGGTGGATTAAACTCTGATCCTTCTCCTACATGGGGATAGAGGCCTATGCCCAGCAGTGGGATATTATAGGCTGAAGCGAAAAAAGAATAAAGAGAAGGGGTAATTGGTGATATTCCATAAAGAGAAATTTTAGAAATTATGAAACAAAATCAAAAGGATCAAAAAGGAAACCCAGCTTTTTAGAGATTGCACGTTTTGGCGGTACAGCCCGGAAATCCTTCAGCATCTCCAAATAAGTACACTGTAACTATTAGTGTATGTCTTCGATGGATGTCGCATGCAGCAAAGTACTCGAGCGCGCTGAAGCCTGCATACCGACATTTGATATTGCTATCACAATTGCTGTTTGCTATTAAATTTGCGTAATATTTATAAGTAATTGTAGTAGGACAGATATGAAAAAGTCATTCTATATAACATTTTGCGACACTCTTTTTCATACAAAAGAAAAATATAAATACATAGCGCATTTGTTACAAAGTATATTAACATAAGATTATCCAACATATTTGAATACGTACAAAAAGAATATAACGTGTATAAATCAACGACACATCTCAGGGGATGTAGAAATCGCGAAAACGTCTCAAATGAAATTTCTCGCTTCTAAACATATAAGTGTACCTAGTTTGGCTTTATATATAAGCGAAATTGAACCTTCTTGAGAGAGAATAGAAATGAGTTTAGATTGAACGAGTTTACTAAGGTAGCATCACGCGTGAAATATATTCGGTAGGGCAAATTGTTCCTCAAATGTTATAGTTGAAGTGGGACTAGCTCTATAGAATACGAAGTGAGTTTGTTAATAGTAATATTACAGAGAATAAGTAGGACTTTTTTACGATATTATCCGCGTAAAATATGAAAAGATATTTCTAAGATGCGAAGCGTTGTTTCTCTGTTCCATATTCTGGAAAAGAGTATTTTCTTTTTCGTGATTCTCGCTATTTATTTTAACGCCATTTCATTTTTCAGTTATAAAACAGGAGTGTCAGTAAATTTTTCTGTTGTATTTTTTATATTTGTATAAAATGGGCGAAAATTTTTGTTATTTTATTTGTTATTATTGTATATCACATACCTACTAAAGAGATCCTAGAAGTAAGTACTAGACTTATTTACATATTACAGACCCCAACCACAGATATAACACAATAGTGCGTTGTAGTGTGTTGTAGTGTGCGTGTTGTTTGTAGTTGCGTTTGTGCGTTGTAATTTTTGTATTAAATACTTCTTTTAACTGTACTGTCTGATAACAACTGTTTTTTGGCAAAATACCTATTAGTGGACGTTGGCACTCACAGTCCAGCTTTACAAAATTTGTATGAAACAGGACACAGAAGAAAATATGTCTGTGGAAGCACTGTGCTCTCAAGCTGCTCTTAAGTAGGTACTCGTATAGTGGTACATATATCCTGTGATGAGTAATGTATCCGAAAGTCCTGGACATCTACTTATTGTTATTTGATCATGAATCATCCCAAAATATGATCTGTTCAATTTTGTTTAGGAATGCATGAATTTGTTTCTAGACTTCCTCAATACTTTTTTTCTTTTTTTATATGGTAGGTACTAGATACATATTATACACATACAGATTTACTACAACTTGATACGTGTATCTAAGGCAAGGCCCGACAGATACATAAGAATTTGTAAACATTATTTTACATAAATACGACGTATAAGTATTCAAACAAGACTTCGTACGAATACCGAACCCACAACCTGTTAGCAGAAAGTAGCTTCATTTCTATTAAAAGACGCACATTAAACATTTCTCTATATCTAGAATAAATACATTTATAAACATTTAACATTCTAATAATCAATCTGAAAAACTAATAACAAGCTCGTTGTCAACTTATAAACTCATTCATCAACCTTCATAAAATAAAAAACCAGTTTTTTACGCTAAGTCATGTTATACAAGTAGGTATTAATGACGAAAGGGTTGAAAAGCCGAAATAACCACGCAATAAAAAACGCGTTTACCCCAACATAATCCACGGAAATACGTCAACATGTCATTCACAAATGGGTCTATTAGCCATATAAACAAGTGGAATGGTTTATCAAAGCTTTCGACCACTCCACGACAATTTCTACCCTTATAATTACGATAGCACGCGCCGCGCTTAGCGCCCTAATGTTGCATGCACTTAAATGTAGAGCCACTAAGTACAAGATTTATTAATTAACATGTCCTATTGAATGTTTGAAAAGTATAATAATGAGAATAATTTTGAGTTTCAAAATTTAAGATATTTGTTTTAAGTAAATATTTAAGCAACCGGTTTAAAAATATACCTAACTAGCTGTGCCCCGCGGTTTCACCCGCGTTAATTTGAAGGATTTTTTTGTATTTAATTCATTTGTACATTTATCATGTATTGTATATTTAATAAATTTCTGAACGCACGCATAAATATTTGACAACCAATGTATATTATGTCAATCCGCTATCATTACTGACATTATTATACATTTTTAAAATGTAAAATACGCCACTATCCGTATATTGTGGATACATGTTGTCGATTCGAAACCTTTATTTAGATACGTTCTTCAATTTTAGGGGAGAGTTTACCATATCGACGGGATGAACATTAAATGTTTGACAGTTACGAAACACGCGAACATTGTTCATCATATTTCTATACAAATTTTCATTCCCACCTTTCAACCTATTTAACCCTTTTTTCGCATTAAAAAGTAGCCTATGTTCTTTCTCAGACTCTAGACTATCTGTATACCAAATTTCATTTAAATCTGTTCAGTGGTTTTACCGTGATTGCGCGACGGACAGAGTTACTTTCGCATTTATAATATTAGTATGGATTATGAGAATAATTTTAAGTTTCAAAAAGTGGAACATTTATTTTCTGAAGTTAAATAATGACATCTCTTATTTTATTTATAAGACCTGTACAGTAAAATGTCTATTTAATAAATAGAAACATTTAAAATAAAAATTCGTTCAAAGACAAACGTCATTAATGGTAACTGGTTAGCTTACACTGCCATCTCAAATATTTGTTGAAATTGTTATAAAGCATTATGTGTAAGTGGATACTTATCTATATAAATAAAAATGAATGTTGCTAAGCGCATAACTCGAGAATGGCTCGATCAATTCGGATATTTTTTTTTTGTATGTTTCTTAAAAATCCGGAAGGATGGAAGGTTTTTAATGTTTTTATACTAAAAAAGAAACATAACAGACAGAACGAAGTCTGTCCGGGAGCTTGTAAATAATAGAAATAAATTAAAGACAATCGGTAATCATCATTATAAATATTTAGATAATTACAGGACTGTAAGTGAAAAATTGACAAACCCCTACCAGTTAAAAGGTGTCCTTTTAAAAACCGGTAAAGGGGTACTATATATTACCAAAATCAAATCAAGTACCTAATTACGTATTTTTTCACAATAAAGGAGTTTAGTCAGAGAAAAAAAAAACAATTACTAAAACTGACCATCACTCATCATCATCATCACTTCAGCCTTTCGCAGTCACTGCTGGACATAGGTCTCCATAAGTTCACGCCAAAAATGGCTTGAACTCATGTGTTTTGCCCATAATCACCATGCTGGGCAGGCGGGTTGGTGACCGCAGGACTGGCCCTGTCGTACCGAAGATGCTGCTGCCCGTCTTCGACCTGTGTATTTCAAAGCCAGCAGTTGGATAGTTATCCCGCCATCGGTCGGCTTCTTAAGTTCCAAGGTGGAAGTGGAACTGTGTTATCTCAGTCGCCTCTTACGACACCCACGGGAAGAGAGGGGGTGACTATGTTCTTTACTGCCGTAGCCGCTAGCAGCTGCCACAGCAGCTAGAAGCTAAAATCGATAATGCTCAAAAAAATTGCAAATTCACTAGAGTTTTTGTTGCCACTTAATTCGTGGCCACACAAGTCATCGTTTTCAGTGAGCCTATTTCCGTCGCAAGTCCTCAGAGACCGCGGCCGAGGGCACAAGTTCACCGAAACAGGTCGTTAGGTAAAGTGTAAATAGAATTAAAATATTTACTACGTTTTGTAAGTTATAATTGTAACTAATATATTTTTCTAAACTTTTCTTTTAGCTATTTGAAGCATACACCAGTTAGCGCAACAGGCAGACTTGGCTATTTAACCATATTTTCCAGACGAACCAAGATTTTGTGTGTAAAAATATGTCTCTGTGTATAAAATTATTGAATAAAATACTTATTTTACAATACTTTCTTTTTCTTACTCAAAATTTTTATAACCCGCTCATACATACATAATTATATATGTAATTATATAGGTATGTATAAATAGTTCACCATGCGAAATCCGTACCCATACATATTTTTTTGAAGTTATACCTACTTAGGTACCTACTTCTTTTGGCGCGTTAGGGAAAAATGATGAGAGTAAATATTTACGATGCGCGCGCACACCGTCACAAAAAAACCGACACCCTGAAGTTACCTAGACAACGAAGAAGTTAGCAACGTGAAGTTAGCAAGCCAATCAAGTATAACTTCGTACATAGGTAAGTACACACACATTTTTTTTTGTAAATATAATATATTATTGATTTCTTAACATATTTTTTGTACTATGTCTTGACAATAACGAATACACAAAAAATATCCAAATAGTGCTGTCGTTCGCAAGTTATACGTGTAATTAATTACATTTTTAACTTATAAGTCATACTAAACCAGATTGCACGCACACATTATCTTCTATATATATAAAAGAGATTTCCACCCATATATTGACTCATCACGATATCTCTGAAATCATAAGGAGTAGAGACTTGAAATTTGGTAGGAATATTCCTTCTCCCGAGTAGAGGTTAGCTAAGAACGGATTTTACGAAATTCCACCCACAAGAGGGGGTTGCGGGGTTTAATAACATTTATGGAAAACAACGTTTGCGGGGTCAGCTAGTTACCTAATAAGTGCACCCATATGCCACGTGGCTGATATTATGTTCACACGACGCGTGAGAATCGTGAAGGTCCCACAAGAATTAAAGGCTAAGAATGTTTATTTGTTTTTTGTTAACTCAGTAAAAAATAGAATACAATCACAGAAATCTAAATAAAGTATTCTAGACTAAGTATAGGAAATGAAACTTATACAGGTACCACTTTTGCTAGAGTAATTTTGCATAGTCATATTGTTTTAAAATTAATATTAAAAACTTTTCTAAATACTGAAAAACTAAACTGTCAAGGTATATTTTCAAGTATCCTACTTTTTTTTTAATTACAAAAAGGTTAAATTATCATTAATTGAACAGAATAACGTATCACTTCCGACCCTTTAACCGAATTATTCCCACGGGTCGAAGGAATCCCAAGATTTTACTAAACACTTTTTTTGAGTGATGAATTAAGATGTCTTGTTTATCTTTTTCTTTTTACAAAGAATGTTTTTTTTTTAATAAAAAAATTATATTACATACAACATCACTGCAATAGGATTTACTTTATGTTAGTTACTTCTAGTATGTATAGGTATAACAATGTCTTTTTGAGATAATATTTTTAATAAGCAGAATATTTTGCGCAGTATTAAGTAAAAAACTATATTGTATTGGTTAGCATACATGACATTACAATATACCAAAACCGTTGTAACATTTAGTACCCTATACACGTTTTTAATTTAACTATGATAAACACAAAACTAACAAAGACATTTATTACAATATCATGAATAATGTTTAACCATGACAGTAAAATATAACATTTAATTTAACGCACTAAAGTGACCCTAACCCTTAAATACCGTCGGATGACATTCACATTTGTACCTGGGATATTTTATTTACCATTCAGTTTGATAGAAAAAATTTTGAAATAAAAAACTTTACTTTTAAATATGTTGTATAGATTAAGGTTACAAAAAATAAAATAAAATAAACTTCCGCTTAGATTTCACGAGTCCCCTAATTTGGTTAGAACTCGGTTTTCACACGGGACGGAATGGTTGTGTGGGAGTATTGAATTTCGTGGGAATCCTGTGGTTTTCCTAATTTATGTTCCAATTTGTTCCGATCGTGAATTAGATGAAGATACATAATATACATATATTATACTTGCTAATTGAATGCATTTCTTGCTTTGACTTTGATATTACTAACAGCTTGATTATGTTTTATTTTTTTAAAGACTGAACCGGTACTACTAAAAGAAATATTTATTCGTACAAATAATGATAAGTTTTTATAATTTAGTTTATTATTACTGTAAAATTTATGTAATAGCAATTTTACAAAGTTGCAATAGTACGTGATAAACAATTGCCATTTGCCATTGCTACTCTTTTTTAATCGTTTTAATAAAGAGCCAACTTTTTTTTCAGTTGCTTGATGTCATATGAGCTTTAGCAAACATAGGCGAAGCCTAGCAATAATATGGAGGCAGCCTCAGCAGCATCCTAAATATATATTTTGTTACACTGAATACGCAGGACTCTGTCTAATGGCTTAAAAAGCAAATTATTGTGTAAAACTTTGATTAATGATTTACATGTACAATCATGAGAATCATAACATTTAGCAATGTTTTACATTATATATTTATAATTTAGAGTTCTAAATTCCTGCATTCCTTTTGCGACTACAATGTCAAATGTCGTTAAAAGTTCGCGTGGGAATTCCTGTCAGTGCGTGAGAATAAATAACGAGCGTGTGAAGGGGACTTCTATTCACGTTTCAGGTAACATTTAAAGCCTTAATTTAACATTGTTATGACTTATGAGCTTATGACTAATTTATTTTAAAATTTTATTTCTTTCTACTTATACATCTACGAAATGTAAATAAATATTAATTAAATAAGTAGCAACTTCTATGGTTAAATATGGAACATTTATAAATATAATTATATTACTTTTAATCATTAAAAATTTATATTTAGTATTAATACCTAAAATCCAATGTGATATTTTTTTTTAAATCATACGAGTATATTCCCAACAATATAATAAATATCAAAGTAACTACCAAAGAAATTCTTATTTGCCAATTATCATAAACATTTTTTATTCAATTTAAATAAATTAACCAAATAATAAAATAAATAAAAGAAAAAATAATAACCCCTTAACTAAATCTTGCACACGCTCATTTACGAGAGTCTTTTGTATACCAAATTATTTTTCTCATTAAAATCAGACCGACGAGACGTGACGGTCAAAAAAGTAATTATGCCCATTAAAAATTTCTTTGCTATGTCGAGAATCGAGATCCCTAACGTAAGGATTTTCACACAACACGGCACGGTTCTGTGGGAATAACTGAATTCCGTGGGAATCCTGTGGATAGTCGTGTGAACATAATTTAAAAAGGGACGAGAATAAATTCAATATTATTTTTACGAGAAATTACAATTTGTGACTTTTTTTTAGATTATTCATTTAGTAAGTGTAAATTCTTACATTAATTCCGCGAAGACAATATGAAATGTCGTTTAAAGATCGCGTGGGAACTTCTGTCGGTGCGTGAGAACAAATAACGAGCGTGAGAGAGAGATTTCGATTCACTTTTTAGGTAAGTTTTAAATTTAAGTATTTATTTATTTATTTATTTATACTTTATTGTACACCAGAAAAAATATTACAAACAAATTACAAGGATAATTACAAACAGTGAAGTACAATGGGCGGACTTATGGCTAATAGCCATTTCTTCCAGACAACCCAGATATAAGTATTGCTTTACTTATTTTCATTTGTCATTAAAAATTGTTTTTTTTTTCAATTATATGTATAAAAATTAACTATATTTTATCATGTTTTTAAAAATTCTGTTTGTCTAGTATAGTAAGTACTTTAATACCAATACCACTTTTACGCTATTTATCTCATTAACATAAAAATCGCAATAAAAAAAAGTTGTACGTGTTTAAACATTCCTACCTGACGTAACGTGACCCTAAACGACCGCAGGACAGTTGCGTGGGAATTACAAATTTTATTTCCTTCGGTTTAGATCATATGGTAACCGAATTTATAAAGCAACAGAATATAAAAAAAGGTTTATTTTTAATGACTTTTTTAATGACAAAGATAATACAAGTATATACATGATAGGTAACTAAGTATAGTATGCTATATTCAACAGAAACAATTATTTCTTTCCTATTAGTCTGCGTGAATTAAAAAAAATTATATTAATTTCAAGCATCCTGGCGAGTTGAGACCCTCATATTAGGATTTCACACAACGTGGAATAGTTCTGTGGGAATAACTGACTTCCGTGGGAATACTTCGGCTTCGGTAAAATGTGGGAACCTAACTTGAAAAGACAAAATTATATTTAGGCTATCTTAGTGTATTAAATAGAAATATATAATTTAAATAAGTTGTATCGTGTGTCATACTACAAAAAAAAAACTTAAACAAAAATATAATTTATTTAGATATTTATATCTGTAAGCAAAAGACTGACATTTTAGACCAATGCAACAAAAAGAGATCTTAAGAATGAGTTATTATTATTTTTAATATGCTACTTAAATTATTTGTATCTATAAAATAAAATATAAATAAAAAAACTATGTTCCCACAGAACTGACACGGCTCCCGTGTGACCAATTAATGTGTTGAATCCTTAATATGTGACCGATTAAAAAAATCAGAGCATCAAACAAAACCTTTCCAATAACACCCCGACTACAAAAGAAAGTCAATACAATTGTTCAGTTTGTTCTCGTGGACTTTTTGACCCGAGCAGTTTACCGTGGGACATAAAGTACCCGTCAAGACACGTGCCACGATAAGTGGTAGGTAATACGAGGGTTATAATCTTTTAATGTGTGATAATTATTTTAATACAATAATAGGCGAACATAACTTTTTAAAGTGATTACATAAATTTTTTGTGTAATTATGTCTACGTTACTTTTTAATATAAAACTATACGGAAAGATAAATTTATTTTGATATTTAAAACTGTAGGTACCGTCTATTTTTCTTTAAATCATCAATTTTTAATAAACGTAAATAAAACAAAAAAACGAATGCTTTATTATTACACGACTGAAGTAAAACTTCTTAGGCTCCATCTAACTTATATCTCCCTCTCAACTTCCGTTCGCCTCGCCCGATCACACTTTTCGTAACGCTCTCGTAACGCATTCAAAAGCTTACTCCCCGAGTCAAGCGTGCGTAAAGAAGTTTGAATTCAACAAGCATTACCTATTAATTTTAAATAACATCTTCTAACATAATTTATGACGCCGCGTTGGCGCAGCGGTCACAGCACTGGATTGCGATTGACTGTTGCGCAGGCGGTTGCGGGTTCGATCCCCGCACACGACAACATTTGTATTGGACATACAGATGTTTGCCGTGGTCTGGGTGTTTGTGCAGTCCTTGTAGGTCTCCCCACCGTGCCTCGGAGAGCACGTTAAGCCGTCGGTCCCGGTTGTTATCATGTACACCTGATAGCGATCGTTAGTCGTTACTCATAGTAGGGAATATATCCGCCAACCCGCATTGGAGCAGCGTGGTGGATTAAGCTCTAATCCTTCTCCTACATAGGGAAGAGGCCTATGCCCAACAGTGGGATATTACAGGCTGAATCGAAACATAATTTATAGGTATATTTATTTTTCACCTAGCAACGGTATCATTGTCGGATAAATGCAAATGCCTGTATTATTTCCACAAGGGCAACGTGAAATGTCGTTACAAGTTCGCGTGAGAACTTCTGTCGGTGCGTGAGAACAAATAACGATCGTGAGACGGACGATTCGCATTTCAGGCAAGCTTTCAATATTCCTACTATTTGTTCCTCCACAGTTCCAAACACAATTATTATCGTCATAGACATCTATTTTTAACGGACTAAATTAATTATTGAAAATAAGTTCTGTATTTAATTTTGTTAGAATTCGTATGATTAAAATATAATATAATACAAAATCTGCATAAATTAATAACAAAAATATATAAATTCGTATCAATTTAAAAATGTATTTTTATTGAAATTATATAAAACTTTCACAAATTAATTACAAAAAGGTAAACATTTTAATTTAACTATACAATTAATATCGATATTAAGTAACTTAAGTATACAAAAAAAAAACAAAAAACTTCTTAGCTTCAACGTTTCTTTTCAATCCAATATTCTTTTTTATTTAAATTGACACGATGGTTAAAATAAGAAGCCATATCGATGAAGTTAAAAGTATGTTTGTTGAAAGCATATTCATGTTCTCACACCCTTAGCAAAGGTTTCTCACACGAGACAGATTGGTAATGTGGGAATGCCGAATTCTATGGGAATCCTGTGGCTACAATGTAATGTGAGCCCGACCTTTATTGTGAAATTAAAAATCATTTAACATTTTACGAAATAATACGAATATGTATCTTATCTATTCATGATTGATTGAAAAAAATACGTCAAAAGTTAATAAATCAATTTAAAAGTATACTATTATGTATTGTGTATTTTAAGGTAAATGATGATTTAAAAATTGTTTATTGTTTTAATTAATAATTGAGTAGTTAGTTTAGTTGGAGTAAGTACCTATACCTAATTATGTAAATAACCGTCTTAAGCCGTAAGCGGATAACGTACTTAGCTTATGGATTACCTATCAGAATATATAACGCAAGAGTAACATACCTACCTAAACAACGCAATTATATTTCTGACTAGCTTCTGCGCGCGACTTCGTCGGCGTGGACTCCTCTCCTATTGGTCTTAGCGTGATGACACATAGCCTATAGCCTTCCTCGATCAGTAGGCTATCTAACACTGAAAGAATTTTTCAAATCGGCCCAGTAGATCCAGAGATTACCGCGTTCAAACAAACAAACAATCAAACAAACAAACTCTTCAGCTTTATATATTAGTATAGATTACAATCCTCTTGAAAAAAAAATTGTTTTTTATTTCACCCCCCTATAATTAGGAGAGTTTCTAATTTAAAGAATTTTATTCTATCAAAGAGTCTCAGACCCATTGTATATTTTAAAATTGGTTACACAATACGTAAGCAATTATTAGCCTATAAAGTCAAAGAGCATTCTGACATGGGTATCAACTCAGATTAATAAACAAAAGGTTCTGAGGGTATCAACGCATTCTTAAAAAATGACTTACTAATAAGTGTCACAAAGACACATTCTTATTTTTGTATTATTGATCCGACAAACATTTGATATAAATCTTGCGATCTGCCACATCCACCACAATAAGGATAATAAATTTTTTCATATCTAATTGTATGTTTCCACGTATTGTGTCGAGATGCCTATTAAGAGGAATTCCACATAACACGGTACATTTGTGTGGGAATAAAATAATTTCGAGAAATCCTGTGGTTACATTGTCATGCGTGAACATGATTTGAAAAGGAAAAAATTTAATGTACCTAAATTACTTTATTTATTAACTTTTATTACTTTATATCAGAGATATACATTACATTCATTTGTGTGTGTATTTTATACAAGTGTTTGTAAGTAAAAATATGTACGGAAGTTTATTTTGTATATCCGGTCTCAAAAGAAACAAACTCACACATACACATTACAACGAATGAAAAAAAAATTGCAGTATAATATTACCCTTCTTCATTCTTTCTTATTTCTCACGTTGTATCATAAGTTCCCACGTTTAATGGGACAACAACACCAACAAGTAACTGAGACGTTACAGGCAGAGTCAGTAGGGTTCAATCCGGATAATAACCTTTGTAATTGTATTCCACAGTTGTATTCATACCCTTTTAGAAAAAAAAAAGATTATTTCTCTTCCGTGATTTAATGTGTAAAATTTCACATTCAGTAATTAAGTATACCTTTACAGATTAAATCTAATTTAACTTTTTTTTTTAATTTAAATAATAAAATCAAAATTTTTATATTTAAAAAAAGGTTATATAACAAAACATAACTCATTAATACCACAGGTAACATATTTAAATAAAAAAGACAAAAAAAATACACTAGCTATTATTTTAAGCAATAACGGAATGACCACAGACTAGCGCATACATAATATTTAAGTGATCCTACTTTGCCACTATTTCTTTTACAGCTATATAAAAATGCAAAGACGTGTTGTTATCGCAGACTCGATCTCTGCATTCCTGTGAACCTCAAGGGTCACAAAAACCATGAGATCCTTATTTGAGAAACATTTTTTTTTTTTCAGAATACTAAAATGACACATGTTAATACCGAAGAGTTTTTAGTGGATCTTTTTTTTTGTCTATTTCTAATATTTTTTTTTTACTTTATTAACCAAAAAAACTAAGATCTTTCAATTTATAAAAAATAAAAATGTAATAATGAAAATTGTTTAATTATAGAAAGACTAGCTTTTTTACATAAATTTTGGACTTCATAATTAAAATACTTCATTGCAAAAATGTATGAACGAAAAACCGAAAAATTCCCACAAGGCAACATTCCCACATTTAACCGACACGCATCCCGTGTGACCGTTCAGTGTTGAATCCTTGAAATACGTTAAAATCTACCAACAGAGCCTTTATTGAATAAATTTATTTCAAGTCCCCTATTTCAAAAACCGAATTTAACACGTTCAATTCGTTCCCGTGGACTTTTAGTTCCGATTATTATACCGTGGGACATAAAGGTACCCGATTAGACACGTGCCACGATAAGTGGTAATACGAGGGCTATAATCTTTTAATAATATATATAATTATATAATATGATAATTATAATATCGGTTTGAATTGCATAATATGCCCCTTTTAGTTAAGTTTTTTTTTTTAAATAAAGGAAGATAGAAATAGTAGGTGCAATAGTTACTGTGAGTGTTTTGGGGCCAATGGGTTTTTCCACTCTAGGGTCGTGGCTTATAATTTAGTATTGATAATCATAATTAATACTAATACATATATTAAATACACAATATGACATACGCATAATAATAATAATAATAACAGTAACAAATATTCAAATATGTACTACAGCAACAAATAAAATTTTATGACTGTTATGTCTCGAAATCTATACTAATATATCATAAATAAACATGAGGTGACTTGCACAAAATAGGTTTTAGCTATAAATGTAAACATTTATGTCAAAAAAGGTCAGAAAAAAAAGTCTCACGACAAAATTCCCATGTCCATTACCATGAACCCATAGGAAACGAACTCGCCATGGGAACAGAGATCCTTTCTTGCATACTGTTATAAAAAATGACATTAAGATTTTGAATAGTTACTTTGTATAACCATTAAAATTTAAATAATGGTCATGTTAACGTTAAATAAATAAAACCATACTTTATATGTTATTAGTTTTTGATAACGGTAATAATAAAAAAAAAATTAAAATTAAAATGAAATTTTTGTTTCTTGTACTCCCTAATGCGAATAAGCATATAATAATACGAAAAAAGATATGCAAAGGCAATCTTATCGCTAAAAGAGTGATAACTTCCTGACAATGGGGCATAGGACACAATATACCTAGTGCCTAAAACTACTATTTATTTTCTAGTTTTTAATTCTAAAAATTCTATACTATGTCGGTTAGGTCATTTTTTCTGTGAGCACTTTAAATCGTTCAAAATATTTAAACCCCATTATCCGCAGAGTACGACACGCGGCACGTGTCAATTTACAAAATTCCCACCAAAATTTTTATTCCCACAAGAAATGTTTCACTTCGGGATTCCATGGTTATTTTAACATGCACATTTTTAACATCTAACCAAACGAAAATATACCTTATTGTTTGGTCGTAAGTGCTAATGTAAATGCAAATAAAAATGTGGTTTACGATTATATTTTTTTTGCGTGTCAATTACAAGGCCGTGAGACACCATGACATATTATTTGTCAGTTGACTGATAATTTTTTTTTTGCTTCTGTTAACAATGACTGTAATAGTGACTGATTATACATCATTATGTAATTATACATATTTATACTAATTTTACAAAAAACCTTATTTTGGGTGTAAAAACAGAAATTTTAAAAAATATATAAAATATCAATGCGGAAGAAACCATATGATGGACTCTAGCACAATTTATTTGCAAGATTTTGTATCTGTATGTGTGTTTCTTTTTATTCAAGCGAACGATTTTTCAAGTTTTAATACCTATATGAGTATGTGGACCAAATTGGAGAATTTTTATTTTGTGTGTGTTTTATTGTCAGGAAAAGGTTTAATATGTACCTATATGTAATACCTACTCAAAAATCCATGTATTCCCTAAAAGAAAATAAGCCAAGAAATTCGACGGATAATAATAATAATACTCTTTATTGTACGCCATTAAAAGAAACAAGAAAATAATGACATAAAATGAAAGATCTACAAAGGCGGTCTTATCGCTGAAAGAGCGATCTCTTCCAGACAACCTTTGGGTATAGGACACGAAGCAGAAACTGCAGTTAGGAATTAAACAAATAATTCGGATCTGCTAGTATTATAAATGAAACGTACCTATTATCATACGAAATCAAGAAGTATGTAAACACTTTATCCCCGGCCAAAACCGGCACCAAACTCTTAGATTAGGTACCAAATTGTGTTTATATAACAATGTCGTTTTAGCGAAGTTATTTAATTAAAAATTTTCTTTTGAAGTAACTTGTAAACCGCACAGCCCACCGGATGGAACCGACGAATTATAAACTTTCCTAATTTTAATTCTTTTGATCGTTACTGTCACTTGTGTTTATATATGTTACAGTCAAAACTCTAGTAGTGTGTTTGTACCAGTTCTGGCTCACGAGCCAGAACTGGTACAAACGGTCGGTCCTCTGATCGAGTGATCCTAAAAAAAAAAAAAAAAAAAAAAAAAGGTTTTGGGGTCATCTAAATCGATTGCACGCATCCATTTTGTGCTAACTCTAACGATTCGCGACTTAGGTTTCTACATTTGCAAACTCCAGTACCCTTAATTACCTCTATTGTCCGCTTATCTATCGTTCCTCGAGCATCGTCGCTATTGTGCTCCATCCATTGTTTCTCGAAAAAGGTCGTTGCCGCTCTTATCTGTGCTATTGTATTATATTATTATCATTCTTTGTTATTCTCAATGTATATATATATATATATATATATATATAAAAATAAATAAAATTGGAGTGTCTGTTTGTAATATTAAAATAACCGTGTTTTACTAAACTCATATGTATGCATACTCAGTACATATACCAAAATATTTATTTATAATTTTTGTGTGTCTGTCACTGAACAGTAACTATTTTGTAAAGCTCCACGCGGATGAAGTCGCAGGCACAGCTAGTCATAAATAAAACTCATACTTTTTTTGTTACAATTTTTATTTTTTTTTTTTTTTTTTTTTTTTTTTATACCACGACGGTAGCAATCAAGCATACGGCCCGCCTGATGGTAAGCGGCTACCGTAGCCTATGGACGCCTGCAACACCAGGGGCATCACATGCGCGTTGCCGACCCTTCAAAAACCTATTTACTCCCCTCTTGAAGGACCCCATACTGTAGCATTGTGGGAAAACCTCGGCAGGGAGTTCATTCCACAGCCGAATGGTCCGTGGGAGGAAGTTCCTCTGAAACCGAACTGTACGGGACCATTTGGGCTGCAATGTGTGAGCATGAATTCCCTGTCGATGGCGAGCGGTGCGATGGTAAAAAGTGGCCGTGGGCATCATCTCGAACAATTCTTCGGAACACAACCCATTGTACAAACGATAGAGCACGCATAGGGATGCAAGATCTCTTCTTAGACTTAAGGGCTCAATATCGCTCGTCAGTATTGGATCGTCGACAATTCTCACAGCTCTCTTTTGAACCGAGTCGAGAGGACCAAGCTGGTATGCCGGTGCTCCCGCCCAGAGGTGAGAGCAGTACTCCATGTGGGGGCGGACTTGCGATTTATATAAAAGCAGTCTTTGCCCCGGCGTGAAGTACCGCTTCGCTCTATTGAGCACACCGAGTTTTTTGGATGCCAGTTTGACCTTGTCTTCCAGGTGACATCGGGACTGGACGTCGCTGGATATGTCGACACCAAGGATACCAATACTGCTAGAGATGATAAGGGGTGTGTCCTGGAATTGAGGGGCCACAGTGAATGGGGTTTTCTTAGCGGTGAACGCACAAACTTGTGTCTTGGAGGGGTTAAATTGTACTAGATTGTCTCGACCCCAATCGGAGACTCTGGAAAGAATACTCTCGATTTGAGACACAAGTTGTTCGCGACTTTCTACCACAGCGGAACGAGGGATGTTTGCACGGCCTGTATAGAAAGCGTCCCCAGTGCTGTCGTCCGCATAGCAACGAATGCCGTCAATAGATAGTAAGTCGTTGATATGCAGAAGAAACAGCGTTGGAGACAGCACAGAACCTTGCGGGACGCCAGCGTTTAAGCCCAGTTTTGCGGAGCAGCAGCCATCTACAACGGCTCTTATGCATCGACCAGACAAAAAACTGGCAACCCATTTGCACAAACCCTCGGGTAGTCCGTACGATGGCAACTTCGAGAGAAGACCCCGGTGCCAGACCCGATCGAACGCCTTCGCCATATCTAAGCTAACCGCCAATGCCTCACCTTGACTCTCAATGGCTGAAGCCCATCGGTGTGTCAGGTACACCAGAAGGTCACCAGTCGAGCGACCGTGGCGGAAGCCGTATTGCCGGTCGCTGATCAAATCGTGTTCCTCTAGGTACCTGAGGAGCTTGGTGTTAATAACACGCTCCATAACCTTGGAGAGAAGGGAGGTAATAGCGATAGGCCTGTAATTCGATGGATCTGATCTATCGCCCTTTTTGGGCACCGGGTGCACATGGGCAGTCTTCCACGAAGACGGTACTTGCCTAATGTGGTAGGAAAGTGCGAAAAGTCGCGTAAGTACAGGGCACAGCTCTGGAGCACACTTTTTCAGCACAATCGCTGGAATGCCGTCGGGCCCACTCGACTTATGAATGTTGAGAGCAAGCAGCTCGCGCCGGACATCTCTTTGTGTGAAATTTATTTCCGGCATGGAGTATCCACACCGCGGGGTGGTTGGCGGTACGGCGCTCCCATCGACATTCAAAGTCGAGTTTGAGGCAAAGAGTGTGCCTAAAAGATCGGCTTTCTCCTTGGCGCTATGGGCCAGGTTGCCGTCGGCATTTTTCAGTGGTGGTAAGGACGACAGGCAAAAGTTCCCTTCGGCAGCTTTGGCGAGCGACCAAAAGGCACGACTCCCGGAAGGGTAGTTAACAAGCCTTTCGCCAATTCTCCCGATGAACTCGAATTTAGCTCTGGCAATTGCTCTTTTACAGGACCTCGAGACAGCATTTAGTTTGCGTTTCACATCAGATATATTCGGGTCGCTATTACTCCGAGCCGTGGTCCAAGCCCTGAATGCGGCTTGCTTAAGGCGTTTCGCTTCCTTACAAGGCCGATTAAACCACGGTCGTTTCCTTGTCCCGGCAGCAACTAGCGAGTTTGGGATGAAATATTCCATACCCGCCAGTATCGTCTCAGAGACAGCAGCTGCGCAGGTGTCGGGATCTTCTGATGTGAAGCAAAGCTGTCTCCACGGGTACGATGCATAGTACTCTCGCAATCCATCCCAATCTGCTGACTTGTACTGCCATAAGCGCCGCAAACTAGTTGGCCGAGGTGGGTCTGTGCGCGTGCATGGTGCAAGAGTCCTGATGAGGCAGTGGTCGGACGAGCCAAGTGGTGCATCCACTGAGATGGAATATCCATCCGGACGTTGAGTCAGCAGTAGGTCCAGTATAGAGCTCGTATGGTCCTCAATATCTGGTATTCTTGTTGGAGAATCTACCAGTTGTGAGTAACCATAGGCCAGAGCAAATTCGTGAGCACACCTCCCCGCGTAGTCAGTGGACCGAGAACTAAGCCATTCAGCGTGGTGGGCATTAAAGTCTCCTAAAATCACCAACTCCGTAGAGGGGTATTGCTCAAGAACTTTGTCCGTCGTCAATTGCAGGTGCTCAAAGAGTCGCTTTGTTTCCCTGTCACCGCTATGAGACCTGTATAGGCACGCGTAAACACGGGTGTGGCCGCCGCAGTCCACGCGCACCCACAATATCGACAGGTCCCTGTCCTCTAAATGAAGGAGACGGCGGCAGCAGATATCCTCCCGAACGAACACACATACCCCGGCACGTCTCAGGAATTTATGTTCGAGTTTGTAGCCGGGATAGTGTAAGTATGAAGTTTCGGCCGGGCAAGATATCTGCGTCTCCGTTAGAAATAGTAGGGTCGGCTGCGCAGTCTCCAGGTGTTGATGGACTGCGTTAAGGTTTGCATGGAGCCCCCTGATATTGCAGAAGTCCACTTGTGTGGAGAGGGGAGTCGCTGTGTATACCTTACTTTTCTTTTTATTTTCCATTTGCGGGGGAGGATTATAGGTTTTTTTGTGAAGATTTGTTGTGTTGATAGCTAAAAAGGCAAATTTGCAATGCCGACCAGCCTCAGGCTGGCACAGGTACTGTGGGTTGTCGGCGCAGCGTACGAGAGGGCCCCCAGTCCCCCCCTACTGCAACAGCCGGGTCCACCCCGGTCTCCTTCTCCGGCACGACTGCTACAGTAGGGATTTTTCGCGGGTTGGCAGTTCAGCCTCCCAGGGCGGAGATTAAGTGATCCCTGGGTTCGGGAACTCTACTGACCCGCGGGCGGCCAGCGACAAACCGTTTCACTGGGTCTCACTGACCGCTGCGCCCACACTCCCGCGCCTACGCCTGCCGATGACTGTATCATTCGCATCACCGGCCTTCCGCTACCAACACAACAAATCCTCGGGAGCTCTGGATACCTTACTCACCGCAGGAACACAACACCGTCAAAGAGCAGTGTTATTTGGCTGCGATCTTCTGTAAGGCGGAGGTACCACGCCAGTCGGGCTGCTCCAATTTGAGTAGGGTTTAAACCCCACTGTGCCCTACCTCTCTTCTCTTCTTTTATTTCCAAAATGTTATTGCTGATTATGTATAAAATAGGAGCGAAACATCTCATCCACTAAAATATCGTTGTACAATGTGTTCCCTGTAAAAATGCTCGTAAAACTGTGCATTGAACATCCCCGAAACTTATACAGCAAATACATTAAACAATATTCGCCACAAACTGAAGTCCACTCATTCTGAATCATATCAACATTCCAGTCCCATCTTTTACAATTCCTTTTTAAAAACTCTAGATGATATCGTGCAGGTGATCGTCCGTATGAATCAAAATATTGACCGATGCCATTCGTATCGATATGTAAAGCTATCCAATGTGAGCCTGGTTTATCATCTGTATCTAAATTGCATATTATATACGTTGGTACGTGGGTATACATGGGTAGTCTATTAGCAGCATAAACATTATTTTCTAGACTGGGGTGAATCTTTTTCAGATGTTGTTGTACATCTAGTGTATCCATGATATTACTGCTATTAGTAGATTATTACTGTACCAATCTATTCAATGGTTAACATAGGAATGATTAATTATATTGATTTCTAAATATTAAATCATATTCCTTAGTGATAATTTGTATGATTCATCAGCGTAGCGCGTCTCGTCGTGTCGTCAATACGAAACATACTTTCTAAATATTAAATCACATTCCTTAGTGATAATTTGTATGATTCATCAGTGTAGTGCGTCTCGTCAATACGAAAGAATGCGAGATAAGCTTGTTGACTCATAAAGTTACATCAGTTTCACTGTGGAAATACCTTAGATAAGATATATCCTATCGGTGCTTTATAAGGGCGAGCAGCTGCCATTATGGAATCAGTGTATAGTCGTTTGACTGCAGTGGATCTACCAATACTACGTTTGTATTACTTCAACGCTTCAATGGACCCGGACGTAAGTGTTTATTCTCTTGACAAACTTACTTTTCTTTCTGTTGTTTTCTTACGTGTGTGTGTGATTAAGTGTAAACAAATTGATATTAACATGATAACTGTGTTGTTGCAGAAATCATTCAACTTCGATGAAAATACCTATAAATATTACTACTCGCCACTCTCCCCTCAAGAAGAGAGTGATAACATCGTCATTAATAATGGTGAAAAAAGAAAATCGCAATCGATTGATCATTTTTTTGAAGCTCAATCAAAAATAAGAAAGAGGAAGCTGTTATCGTCAACCGTAGCACGAGCCGCTAGAGATGGTGTATCATACATTTCTACTAATTCCGACGACGGAGATCAAGCGACGCATCTCATAAAAATTGAAATATACGATATGAAGAAGCTATGCAAGATTCCAACTACTGATCATTGGAAACATGCTTCCACGAGGATTAAATATTATGTGAAGAATAATGAGGATAGCATCTACGACAACACAAACACCCTCGTATACAATATTACGAAGACAATAGCAGAAAGTGAAAAAGTTAAAAAATACTTTTTTAACAATGACAGTCATTAGCTGATCATTAGTGAATTCTGTTTACTTAAACATTCCTTAGTGATAATTTGTATGATTCATCAGTGTAGTGCGTCTCGTCAATACGAAAGAATGCGAGATAAGTGAAAAAGTTAAAAAATACTTTTTTAACAATGACAGTCATTAGCTGATCATTAGTGAATTCTGTTTACTTAAATTACTTCTTTGTACTCATTATATTCTTTTTCTAATCATTTGTAAATCTATAAATATTGAACATTATTCGAAATTGGGTATCAGTTGGTGAACCAACACTGAACAGTAACTTACTCGGCTACCTATTTTTCTCTTTACTATAAAGATGGAAAACTTCAGTGAAGTATGCACCAGTGCTTTCTTTTCCACACCCATGGAAGAGAATATGGAACTGTTCAATAGTGAATTGAATCAGGAGCTGTCTAAAGTTTGTGATGAAATGGAGAAAGGTGAACTGTACGATTCATCATATGATGCTGAGTTGTATAATCACTGTGCAATGGTTGAAACACAGTTTATGTAAGTAAAATAAATTACGATCATAATTTACACATTGTCTTATATCGTCTTTTTATAAATTTAAACATTTTTACAGTCAACCACTACAACTTGGAAAAGGTATGGAGCGAACGAGTAGCGAAGAACTCAAGATCATAAAAAAACCAACAATTGAAGGAGGAGCATCTACCTCTGCAGGGAACAGTGTCGGTAGCGACAATCAAGTGGAATGTCTAACGTGTCATATATTTATCAAAAAAAGGTATTTAGCTAATCATTTTAAAAGTAATGTTCACAAAAATAATCTTTTAAATTCCCATAATACTTTATCAAACGTTAATGTTATTGAATCTGCTTTTGGAAATAGAATTTTAACTTACAAAATCAAGAATAAAGTAGATCATTCGACACGAGTAAATTTTGAAACTCCTGAACTATTTTTAGATTCTATTAAGGATGATATTTTATTTTTAATACAAGAGTGTATTCATCAACACATAATTTTTAAAGTAAATTTCATATTGCATGCTGATTTTGTTCAACAAACTAAAGATATTCATGATACATTCGATTTTCAAACATTTAACTATATTATTTGTCAAGGAGATGACTTAAATATTTTTCTTTCATCTTTAAATGATACAATTACTAGTAAAATTAGTGCATTTGAAAAAAAAGATAGTGGATGGAGTCTAAAAAACATAAAATCTATAGACATGAATGTTAATAAATTCAACCCCCTACGCGGTACTTCATACTTAGATCTGCCCATTGATATCAAATTAAAAAAAGCTGTTATAAATGTAAAAAACAAAGATTATTTTTGTTTTAAATGGGCGTTACTCTCAGCGTTATATCCAGTAAACAAAAACGCGGATCGAGTATCATCGTACGTTAAACATGTAAATAAGCTTAAATTTGATGGTATTTCCTTTCCAGTTAAAATTTCTGACATAGCAAAAGTAGAGAAATTAAATGATATTAGTATTAACGTTTTTGGATTAGAATATATTAAAGAAAAACGGTGTAATTCTATCGTAGGCCCATTATTTTTAACAAAGTGTCGTAAAGCTAGACATATAAATTTATTATTTCTTTCTAAGGATATGAAAAATCATTATTGTTACATAAAAAATTTATCGCGGTTAGTCAGTAAACAAATTTCAAAAGATGGTCACATCATGTACATTTGTGAAGCATGTCTACTTCATTTTCCATCTCGGGAAAGGTTAAATAACCATGAACAATACGATTGTGCACACATTTGTACAGAATTACCAAACAGTGAAACTTTAAAAAAGAATTGGTTTGGTCAACCTATTTCAAATGATAAAATTAAATTTGATAGTTATGAAAAGAAGTTAAAGATACTGTTATATACCGGCGGAATGCTGGTATATTGATTTCTCTTGATGGACTTCTTGTCAGGATAATGAAAGTAACGTTGTTTGAATTTACTGTTTATTCAAATATATTCACGTTACAATTAACATTGAAGAGAGCGTTACACTATAGGTTACAGAGGCGTTTTGATATTAAGGACTGATATGTTCAGTCTGTATCGGATGGATACTGAATCTAGTCTGTCGCTTACCGATGGATGTTCGGTATTTATTATTGAATTACACAACTCCCACTTTCTCGGTTGCAGTCGTTTCGCAGAACGGTTACGATTTATGAGGTAATGGTAAAACAATGACCATGGGAACGTTCGTTGGAGTATTGTTAGTATTGTTTATGATCTATAAATTTAAGCGTGTGCCACAAATACGAGTCAATACTTCAAGCTGTGACAGTGTGATTTGACGCAAGTACAATGGTTACATCGAAACAATAACAAACTAATAAGACAATAAGTTGAATAGATTAACATGTGCGTAAAGTTATTTAGTAGCTAGTTCAATGGGTTCTTTACTTTAATGTGACAATGGAAGTTGAGTTATGGGCGAGCAATTGTAAGAGTGAAAACAATAGACTCATCTGTTACATCCTGACAGATGTCGTAACAATAGCAAAAACTAAAAGATAAAACATAAACATATGTATATGTACATACCAGTACATAACACCTCCCCACTTAAAGTGAACAACGGGGTTTACAAGTTGTTTACAAAAGTTTGTTTACATAAACTGAAATATTGAAAGTTACGCTCTCATTAATATAAAATAACAACTAATTAAACTTACACAATTTGTTATGACATATTTCTTGTCTCTGAACTTAATGTTCTCATACACAGTGTGCCTTACAGTAAGTATTCCTTATTCTAACAAGATTACACAAATTCTATTAAATGTTGGCTTACAATTATTTCTTATTCTTAAACACATTAGTAACAATAAATTTCATAATTCGTTATTTATTAGTTAAGATAAAAATTTTCTTTATTTTGTTTCATTACAATGTTTTAACAACAATTTCATGATTTTTTTTTTTTTTTTTATACGACATTTTATTTAATATTTTCCTTTAAAATAAAATACATGTCTACCTTAAATTTAACACAAGTGCTTAATTATTTAAATTATAAGTATACTTAAATCTAGAATGAGACTCTACGCTTGGGGATCTAGTTATTCTAAGTGGTTGTCTTACTATGCTATCCTCATCATCTGTTTCAGTTATTTCATCCAGAGTACTACTTACTGCCATTCTAACTGAGGCTTCTGCCTTATTATTTTTTCGATTACACTGGTTAAATATTTGTACGCAACATCTACAATTATCGGGGTCGTGGTTATTACAAGTAAGTGTTTTATATAATTGCGTTATTTTACAAAACTTAAATATTAAATATAGTAATATACTTATACATAAACAATAGACTATCCATGATATATGGCTTTGAGGTAGAAACTCAAAGGTTTTATTAAGATTAAATGTTAACTTATCATTTAATGATTCCAATGTTTTGTTTCAGGTAATGCTGATTATTCATTATTCAGTATATACTTGTCTTGGAGTTATTATGTATGGAAGTAAAACATTTTGTTTGGCAATTAAAATTGAATTTAATAACATTTCGATGTTTTCATAAATTTCTTCACTTAATGAACTTAATGTAATGAAATGAGTATTAACCGTTGATTTTAAATTTATAAGTGGTAAACTTGCATCAGTATTATTTATAAATGTATCAATGATCTTAAAGTTTTTTTTTTTTTTTTTTTTATACATATTAATTTTTCATTTTCATTTAATTTTTTTTTGTCGTAGAATTAAAGTTTTGTATTGCTGATTGTGTGACTTGAATCTGGTTTTTTATTAAACTATATATATATCTCTTTATCGTCTGTTAAAACTTTATTTTATTTTATTTATTCGATTATTATTATTTATCGATTGCATCGTTATAAACATAGCATTATTAACGTTGTGTATTCTTCAATATCGTCGCGATCGCAATGAATAACCTACAGGAGGTTTAATAATCTTTTTAATTGTGGGTTTTCTTTTTATTACTGTTTTACTGTTTTCGGTGTTATTCTTATTAGCTAATTTAATACGATTCACGTGAACTCTGACATGTTTTCCTTTTTCGGTTTTTATTATAACATTCGCGTTAGGTTTAATTGCAATTATAGTGTAAGGGCCTTTCCAATTTGGTATGAGCTTATTAGGGCTTTTATAATTTAAATATACTTCGTCATTAATTTTATATTTATGAACGTTATGTTTTTCGTCATATCTAACCTTAGATTTTTCCTTACTAACTATTAAATTATCTCTCGCTATTTTCAAAGTTTTATTCAATTTGTACTTAAGATTCTGTATGTAATCATTGTAATTAGGTTCATTAACATTTTCTATTGAGCTAGGTAAGTTAGGTTTTTGTCCAAAAACTAGTTCATGTGGGGTAAATTTACTGCTACTGTGTATACTTGTATTATAAGCAAACATTGCTAGGGGAACATAGTCATCCCAATCGTTTTTATCGCTTGAAACGTATTGTTTTAAATAATCTTTCAATGTGGAATGGCTTCTTTCTAAGGCTCCATTCGTTTGGGGGTGATAGGCTGTTGAAGTTAATTTTTTGATCTTAAATATATTTGCAATATCTTTTAATAAATTCGACATAAATTCTGTACCTTGATCAGTCAATATTGTCTTAGGTATACCGAAATAAGTCATAAACAATATTAATTTTCCGGCTACTGTTTCTGCATCGTGTGAAGGCATACTAAAAGATTGCGAGAACTTTGTTAAATCGTCTTGTAATGTTAATATATATTTATTTCCTTTAGAGGTTTCAGGTAATGGACCTACAATATCCAAAGCTACTCGTTCGAACGCGTATGTCGAAGTCGTTGTTATGATCATCGGTGCTTTAATCTTTTTCCTCACAGTTTTATTTATTTGACATTGCTTACAATTTCTTACATAATTAATTATATCTGATTTCATATTAGGCCAATTGTATTGGGTTTTTATTCGTGAATACATTTTAATTATTCCGTTATGACCGGATGATGTACTATTATGATTTTCCTTCAATATGATAGGTATTTCGTCGGCATTCGGGTTTATTATTTTATTATGACACATTCTAATGGAAATGTCTAAATTTCTAAATATATAAAAGATAATTTGTTTTACTTTATCTGGGTGAAGAGAACTATAAGAATCTTTGAAGTTCGGTAAGTATATGAGTTTAATTTGATCTTTAATGAGTTCTTCGCGTAGATTTCGTAAAGTATAGAATAAGTCTTTCGGGGTTAAAGTATCGTAATGATTATATTTAGCAATACAATGATATATGACTTGTTTGTCGGATGAGGTTTTATAAATTTTATATATTTCTCTAGGTTCTGAAAGTAAAATATCAATATCATTTCCTCGGGAAAAAGTTTCAATTACATAAGGGTCTTCCTCATCAAGGTTTATGTTTGTAAAGTAGGCAATATGTCTATGTTTATTATCGAGAAGTCGTTTATTTATTTCAAGAAAGTCTTTTATTGTAAATTCATTATTCTGTAAGAAAAAATTCTGGAAGTCTGTATATGTTTCTAAATTTTGTAAATTACTATTAACGGTATTTATTTGAATACGCGATAAACAATCTGCGTTTGAGTTTACTCTTCCGGGTTTATGGATAATTTCATAATCAAACTCTTCTAATTGTAGACGCCATCTAACAAGTTTACTACCTGGGTCTTTTACGTTAAAAAGCCAAGTTAAAGGTCTATGATCAGTTACAATTTTGAAATGTCTACCGTATAAATATGGTCTAAAATGTTGAATTGCCCATTTAATGGCTAGAAGTTCTTTTTCAGTTGTATTATAGTTACTTTCAGCGTGATTTAATGTTCTAGAGGCGTATGCTATCGGTAAGTCTTTCCCTATGTTTCCTTGACTTAATACTGCTCCAATAGCAAAGTTACTAGCATCAGTGGTGAGTATAAACTCTTTAGTGAAATCTGGGTATTGTAATATTTTCGGTGATATTAATATGTTACGCATCGTATCGAATGACTCTTGTTGTTCCTCAGTCCAAGTAAATGGTGTATCTTTCTTTAATAATTTAGTTAAAGGTTTTGTAAGCTTTGAAAAGTTTTCTATAAATTTCCTATAATATCCTATTAATCCTAAAAATGATTTTATTTCTTTCGGGTTTTTGGGGACTGGAAAGTTGGTTATTACTTTAGTTTTCTCTGGGTCTGGTAAGACACCTTTATTAGATATTACATGTCCAAGATAAGCTACTTCATGTCGCATAAATTCGCATTTATCGGGTTGGAGTTTAAGCTTATGCTGTTGTAATTTTTAGGGTTCCGTACCTCAAAAGGTAAAAACGGAACCCTTATAGGATCACTTTGTTGTCCGTCTGTCTGTCAAGACCCTTTTTCTCAGAAACGCGTGGAGGCATCAAGCTGAAATTTGTATTAAATACTCAGATCTGCTGCCTCTTAAAGCTGTGAAAAAATGAAACTTCTAAGCCAAGGCAATCAAAAGATACAGCCGTTTATGCTGCAAATTTTCGACACTCGCAAGGGAATCAAAACCTACAGGGTACTTCCCGTGAACTAAGAATCTTAAAATTTGGTACGAAGCAACGTCGTATAGCACAGATACAGGAAAAATTGCGAAAAGTGTAAATTTTTAGTTACTACATATGAAAAAAAATATTTTAATAATTTTACACTTAATACCACTTTTCTCATAAACGCGTAAAAGTATTAAATTGAAATTTGTATCAAATACTCAAGTCTATAATACCTTTAAGCTGTAACAAAATCAAACTTCTATGTCAACGGTATCAAAAGAAAAACCAAGTTAAGCCGCATATTTTCATCGAAAATAGTCCCAAAGGAATCAAAACCTACAGGGTACTTCCCGTGAAGTCAGAATCTTGAAATTTGGTACGAAGCAACGTCTTATAGCACAGATACAGGAAAAATTGCGAAAAATGTAAATTTTTAGTTACTACATATAAAAATTTTTTTTTAATAATTTTACACTTAATACCACTTTTCTCATGAACGCGTAAAAGTATTAAATTAAAATTCATATCAAATACTCAGGTTTATAATACCTTTAAGCTGTAACAAAATCAAACTTCTATGTCAACGATATCAAAAGAAAAACCAATTTAAGCCGCATATTTTCATCGAAAATAGTCGCAAAGGAATCAAAACCTACAGGGTACTTCCCGTGAAGTCAGAATCTTGAAATTTGGTACAAAGCAACGTTTTATAGCACAGATATAGGAAAAATTGCGAAAAGTGTAAATTTTTAGTTACTACATATAAAAAAAAATTTAATAATTTTACACTTAATACCACTTTTCTCTTGAACGCGTAAAAGTATTAAATTGAAATTCATATCAAATACTCACGTCTATAATAACTTTAAGCTGTAAAAAAATCAAACTTCTATTACATCTGTTACATATTTTCTGTTACATCGCAACCACAGAAATAGTATGTGTTATGTTGTTTATTTCTGCTTTGTTTTTCAATTATAAAACTTTGCAAAGTAATATTTATTTACTAACTCTTTTTGCACACCAGTACACAAAAGAACAATACATAGAATTTATAACAATAAACTTGCATCAATTGCAACAGGCGGCCTTATCGCTAACACAGCGATCTCTTCCAGGCAACCTTTGGGCAGAGGACTTGCATATAAACTAGGGGAAGGGCGCAAAATTTTGTAAAAAAGGAACAATATAAAATAAAAATCAGATATAAATTAATAACTATATAACAATAGATGCTATATTTAATGACACATATGTACAATTGTACATATAAGTTTACTCATATGTATACACAAATATATAAATACATACATACATACGTATATACACTATAAGCAAATTGATAGATTAAGACGAATGACATAACAACATAACGTAACTTCATGAAAAATAATCACTACATAGTATAAAACAAAGTCGCTTTCTCTGTCCCTATGTCCCTATGTCCCTATGTATGCTTAGATCTTTAAAACTACGCAACGGATTTTGATGCGGTTTTTTTTAATAGCTAGAGTGATTCTTGAGAAAGGTTTGTGTATATAATTTAGTATACTTTTATGTAAATTAGCAGAATTACGGCGATAAATGTTGAAGAAGTCGTAAAAAATCGCGCCAACTGGGAGCTTTCCACGCAAACGCCGCGTAAACTAGCAAAGATACAGTTTAGTAATGTACTAGCGAATTCAAAATCTATAAAAATTCTACAAAAAAATCCGCGAGAGCATATCTCTATCTCTTACGGTTGACTTACAATAACCACGTTTATGTTCAAATTTTTATTAAAAAACATTACGTTATTTTCATAGCTATTTTCTTTAGTTCAGTATTAATCCATATCCATATAAATATGTTAGTTAGCTTAGACATTTAATGCAGATTAAAATTGCCCTTCACACTACATCAATCAGATGAATTGTTTTTGAGATATCGTCGTTAGAAGCAATTAGCAGCGAAACATTTAAAGTTCCTAAAGCGCCTACTTTGCTATGCCTACTGCGCGGCGAGTCCATCCCCTCTGCCCCGCATGACGCATCGCTCGACCACCAGTACATCTTTATCTTTATACATAGTATAAAATTAAGTCACTTCCCGCTGTCTGTATGTTTAATTGTTTAGATCTCTAAAACTACGCAACGAATTTTGATGCGGTTTTTTTTAATAGATAGAGTAATTCAAGAAGAAAGTTTATACCTATGTATAATACATGCATAACATGGTAGAAAAACACTGATAATTTTAGACTAGAGGTTTCTAACGTATCTTTTATTGTTGATAGTATTTAGTATCATCATTGCACCCGTGCGAAGCCGGGGCGGGTCGCTAGTAAATAATAAAATAAAGTTGCTTAACATAATTTAATATGATAAGTACATTTCCTTAACAAGTTTTTCAAATGTCATTAAAGATTGAGCGCGTTAGACAGTGGCAATAAGTTCCAAAGACGATAAGCTTCAATAGTGAAAGATTTAGAATAAAAGGAAGACGAATGTGAAGGTATCTTCAAAGTTAGGCTATCATTTAAGCGAAGAGGTACATATTATATATTTATCTTTAACGCCAGCGTTGATTCTAGACCTGCCGGGCTAGCATGCGCGCCACGACAAAAGTTTGTCTACCCCTTTTCTCGTATTATCTCTTTATGTCTACAGTAGCTAGCATGCGTGCACGTGATACTCTTCTCGTCACGACAATGGGCATGACGAAAGATTTAGAAAACCTATTCCGTAATGTGGGTACACATTTACTATTTACGAAAATACCTATATTTCGGTAATAAACTTAAGTTTAAGGAAGTTTAAATTATTTTTCTAATATGTTTTCAACGAGTGATACAAAACGGCTGCAGGTGTCATGGCGTCGTCTCTGACGTCACGGTATAGTAGTTCGTTCCACCTACGACCCACAAGTGCCCACAACGCCATCGACCACGACCGCTGAAAACCGCTCAGTGGTCTATACACCGTCCAATCGTTTATTATCTTTTTGAACGCTCACGCCTATAAATTACAGGCTATTTTTCAACCATTTTCAACTTGTCTACTAGACTACTGAGTGGTTTTCAGCGGTCGTGGTCGATAGCGTTGTAAGCGTTATGTGGAACGCGTATTATAGCGTGACGTCATGAGCTGTTATTCGTGTTTTAATCAAAATGGCCGATTGCAGTATTTTAATGTTTTATTTTATTGAAAATCACGATAATCTTATTATTTTAAATAAAACTAAACCAGTATTTTGAATTTTTTTAATATGAGTGTTCCCCTAAAGTTATTAAATTGACGATTTTTTGATACTGTCGTCATGCCCATTGAAGAGATAACAATAAATTTTAGTTATCGTAGTTTTGTCGAATTTTGACGTGATTTTGACGTTTTAAGAAGATAAACTACTCGTTGTCAATATTAGAAAGACTACGATAAACGAAATATATTAAAATTATAAATATTATTGTAATATCTTTTGTATACCATGGCGTTTCCGTTCCGGTTTGTCTTCGGAAGAGAATTATGTCTCACGTATTGCGCATGCTAAGGTAATCGAGAAAATACTCGATGTAGACATTATCTATCTCTCTCGTCAAGAGATTATCTCGTTGTACGCATGCTAGCACGGCAGAATGAAGAAAGTTCTTCAATATGTATTCGTAGCCGGCGACCATACAAGTAACTATGAAACCAGTCAGACACCTTAGGAGATATGTTAAGAGAACCAAGTATAGCTAGTAGTAAGTCAAAATCAACAGTATTGAAATGATTAATGAAATCAAGTAATATTAACACTGTAATGAGAATTCTAGACATTAAAAAATATATATGTTTAAATATATGCCAAGTCAAACCCAATAAGGGTTTAATGGCATTGTTACTATTGAGATATGTATATGTGATATGTAATTGATGTCTTAAATAAATAAATAAAATAAACAATAGCAGACAATAATAAAAATAAATTTAGGAAAACATGTTTTATACAAACTTGAAAACAGGTACAAAGGTCAAAAAGGCTCGAATTAAATTACAAAATAAAATAAATGTTACATCATCTGTGGGACTATTTAAATAAATAAATAAATAATAAATAAATATCTACTATATATAATATGGTTCAAATTTAATACTTAATAGTAATAAAGTATTTTTGAACCAGATTTCTAAATAGTGACTAAAAAATTTGTAAATAAATAACTTCGATAAAAGAACTTTCCTACCAAGAGACAGGTCAAGGAAAAAAGGGAGACCAATTAAAAGGTGGAGAGATATCTTCAACCAGATAATTATGTGGACCGCTGTGTATACAGAAAGCACGGGAAAGGGATAGATACATGGAAATGTTTAGGAGAGGCCTACGCCGCAGAGGCGACTATTACTATTACCAATATTAATTAAGTGATGTTATAAACATGTAGACGAGTTAATTATACGAGTATAGAATAAATATATACATAGGTTAATGTACATACATATGTTTAAACTAAGAATACTTACGCTAGTATTAATTGAAATTTTAATAGTAATAGAAATAAAGGCGATTTTTATTTTATTTATTTATTTTATTTTATATAAATTAAAGGATTAATGAAAAGATAAAGATACCTTTGTCTTCAATTTATGCTCCTCCAACTTTCCATATTGTAATGTTACGGATTTCATTTAGCAGCAAAATACCATAACTTTTACTTATATACCTGCAGGTTTGTACGGAACCCTCGGTGCGCGAGTCCGACTCGCACTTGACCGGTTTTTTTTTTTAAATATTGATTCTAATTTTATTTCATGGTCTCTTATTGAATTTGCATATATAACTATGTCATCTAAATAGACAAAACAATATAATCCTTGTAATCCACTAAGCACATTATTCATTAATCTCTGAAATGTTGCTGGTGCATTCTTTAAACCGAATGGCATTCGAGTATATTCATATAAACCGGTAGGTGTAGAAAAAGCTGTCTTATGTATATCTTTAGGATGCATTTTTATTTGGTGAAATCCGCTAGCTAAGTCTAATGTGGTAAAATAAGTTGAGTTTCCTAATTGATCTAATATTTCGCTGATATTAGGTAATGGATAAGCATCACCTATGGTTACATTATTTAATTTTCTATAATCGATTACTACGCGCCATTTAATTTTTCCTGAAGCGTCTTTCTTTTTAGGTACTACCCATAATGGTGATGACCACGGGCTAGTGGAGGGACGTATAATACCTTGTTTTAACATTTTATTTATTTGAGTTTTTACTTCCTCTTTATGAACTTCCGGATATCGATAACTTTTTGAGTTAATTGGGTTCTGTTGTTGTCCAGTATTTATCTCGTGAACAATTGAATTGGTACATGTCAGTTCGTCACCTTCTAAATAGAAAATTTCACTATATTTATTGCAAATTTTATATAACGATTGTTTTTCTTCATAATTTAAATGATCAGTTCTAAGTTCATTACATATCCTTTGATATCGTGAGAGTTTACTGTTTTCATTAATATTAGAATTATAATTACATGTTAGCTTAGAGTAGTTATCATTAAACAAAGTGGCGAGATTATTATTATCTCTCATAATACTTAAACGATTGGCGGCATTAACATCGCCTGTACAATTAAAACAATTCGCGGTATTTTCATCGCGTATATAATTAAAACATTTCGCGGTATTTTCATTGCTTATATACTTAAAACACTTGGCGGAACTTTCATCGCCTATATACTTAGAACTACTGGCGGAATTATCGTCGCCTATATAATTAAAACATTTCGCGGTATTTTCATCGCTTATATAATTAAAACACTTGGCGGAACTTTCATCGCCTATATACTTAGAACTACTGGCGGAATTATCGTCGCCTATATAATTAAAACATTTCGCGGTATTTTCATCGCTTATATAATTAAAACACTTGGCGGAACTTTCATCGCCTATATACTTAGAACTACTGGCGGAATTATCGTCGCCTATATAATTAAAACATTTCGCGGTATTTTCATCGCTTATATAATTAAAACACTTGGCGGAACTTTCATCGCCTATATAACTTAACGCTTCTAACTTTATTTTTATTTCTTTAATATCAACCCTTTTATCTAAACAATTTAAAATCGATACGAAAGCCTGGTTATTTTCATCAACTTTAGTGACGCAACTGGATAAATATACTCCGTCTATGATTCTTTTATTTTCCACATAACCCTCTTTTATTCCGGGGTTTAAAACATTAGCCTTTATCAACGTTTCCGTTCGCGCGTTCAATGTATATAGAGTATTATTCATATCGGTATCTTTATATAAATTTAAAGGAATTTGAAATTCTAGGAAAGAAAGAGTTTTATTTTCGTAATCTATTTTAGCATTTAATTTAGTTAATATATCGTTTCCTAATATACCATCAAACTTTAAAGTAGGTATTTGATCTCCTTTAACTACGTGAAAGTTATGCTGAATTTTTATTTTATTTAAATTTAAATGTAAGGTCGCATATCCTAAGGTTGTACATGGGACCTTTGATTCCGTAATTCCGTAAATGGTTAATTTTTTGTCTCTTTGTATTAATAATTTACGATGGAGGTTTTCAATTTTTATAATGGATATACTGGCTCCTGTGTCAATAAGAAAATTAAACGATTGTTTTTGCTGCGTTTCTACTATTGGTAAATTTATATTTATCATATTTATGTTTGCGGTGGTAAATATAATTGTTTTATGTTCTATTGGGGTAGTGCCTGGATAAGAATAATTAATATTACCTGTATTATTTGTATTTCTTATATTTCGAGTAAAGTCACGCGTATGATAGGGTGCTCTGCGATCTCGATATGGATTTCGTTGAACGGTACATTGCTGTTCTATGTTAGGACGCTTTACTGGACTCGGAAATTCTTTAAAATGATTGCGAACTCGATCATGGTTATTATAATTAATTTTGTGATTATAATGCGGATAATTAAGTTGACTTTGAGGACCGAAACTGTACCTGTTTTCTTCTCCTTTACAACATTTACAAAAGCTAGTTTCTTTAAAATGAAATAAGGGTTTATTACGCGATTCTCTGTTAAAATTGTAATTATGATTTCTATTAAAATTATTTCGATTATAGTTGTTTCTATGGTAATTATTCTTATTAGGATTATAACTACGGCAGTGCGCTGCTATATGTCCTGGTTTATTACATTTCATGCATATTTTATTTTTTGAATTTTGTAATAAATGGAATTTCTCTTCCTCTAATGCCATATTGAATGCTTCATTAAGATTGTTAGGACCTCTAGAGCGGAGCATTAATGAAATTTGTGGATTAACACCGATTAAAAATGTATGTAGTGCTAATCTATTAGTGTTTTCTATTTCTCCCGGTAACAGTTTGGGATCGTTACAAGATTGTTTTATTGACATTAATAACCTCTTTAAACATGATTCTATTCTGGAGATGTATTGTGAGATTGTTTCACTATATAATTGTTTGCAATTTTGTAACTCAAATAAAAGATGGGTTTCGTGTTTTCTATTACCGAACCTACTTTTAAGGAACTCCTTTAGGTCTTCCCAGTTGTCAAAAGTTGTATTAGAGCACACGGATTGAGCTCTATCTGTTAATTTGTTTTGTATAAACGCGAATAAAATTTGTTCTTGGTCTTGTGAAGCTATTTGAAAAGCACGATCGCAATTTGTGAGCCATGCACTTAAATCGTCTCTATTTCCGTCATAAGAATCTATAAATCTTAATAAGGTATCGATTGAAACTCGTACTTGTGGTTGATAATTTCCCGCTACGCTATGCGAAGGATTAGCGCATTGATTTACTATCGGATCATTATTTGATGAATTAGATAGCGCCATTTTAATTTAAGCTTTCGTTCGCTAAATTATTTATTACCTTTAGTTTTATTTATATAATAATAATTTGTCTTTATTTAATTCGTTATTTCAATTTATTTAATAATAGTGATTATTAAAAAAAAATTATGAAAATTATATAATTTAATTCGTTACGTTAGGTATTTATCGAGAAAAAAAATATATAATAATAATGATAATGAGACTAGCAGATTGGCAGATGAAATAGTGAAACAGTGAATTTATAGAACTTACAGTAGTATCATGGTCGTAGTCGATAGTTTCATCGGGGCCACGCCTGAAGCTGCTCTGCTGAGGGATGGTTGAGTTGCTCTCTGTAGCCTTTGTGTAGTGTCGCCTGTAGCTGCTCCTCTTCTTCTCAGGAAAAACACCGTCGTACGTCGATCAGACCAAAACCGTCGTGTTGAACCTGATGCTTGTCGCCGTCGTCGCCTGTCTTGCGTTATCGCTTTTCTTTAGGCCAAAACCGTCGCGAATAGAGCTTCCTTTGCCGTCGTCGCCTGTCTTGCGTTGTCGCTTTTCTTAGGCCAAAACCGTCGCAAGGGATGTGCCACCAGAGCTTGGGATTCTTCCTTGACTAAAAGCCTGGAGACTACCTTCTGTTTTCTTTCTTGAGAAGTGTCGAGTGGAATCCCACTTCTGACACCAAAATTTTGTTATATACCGGCGGAATGCTGGTATATTGATTTCTCTTGATGGACTTCTTGTCAGGATAATGAAAGTAACGTTGTTTGAATTTACTGTTTATTCAAATATATTCACGTTACAATTAACATTGAAGAGAGCGTTACACTATAGGTTACAGAGGCGTTTTGATATTAAGGACTGATATGTTCAGTCTGTATCGGATGGATACTGAATCTAGTCTGTCGCTTACCGATGGATGTTCGGTATTTATTATTGAATTACACAACTCCCACTTTCTCGGTTGCAGTCGTTTCGCAGAACGGTTACGATTTATGAGGTAATGGTAAAACAATGACCATGGGAACGTTCGTTGGAGTATTGTTAGTATTGTTTATGATCTATAAATTTAAGCGTGTGCCACAAATACGAGTCAATACTTCAAGCTGTGACAGTGTGATTTGACGCAAGTACAATGGTTACATCGAAACAATAACAAACTAATAAGACAATAAGTTGAATAGATTAACATGTGCGTAAAGTTATTTAGTAGCTAGTTCAATGGGTTCTTTACTTTAATGTGACAATGGAAGTTGAGTTATGGGCGAGCAATTGTAAGAGTGAAAACAATAGACTCATCTGTTACATCCTGACAGATGTCGTAACAATAGCAAAAACTAAAAGATAAAACATAAACATATGTATATGTACATACCAGTACATAACAATACCATTCGTGATTTATGCTGATTTTGAAGCATTTTTAAAACCAATAGAATCATGTTCTAACGATCCATCCAAACCTTTCACGCATAATATTCAGAAACATGAAGTGCATAGTTTTGGTTATTATATAAAATGTTCATTTGATAATAAATTATCAAAATATGTAACATATTGCGGACCCAACTGTGCACAAGTGTTTATGGAAAGTTTATCTAACAATTTAAAAGAAATAAATAGACTTCAAAAATGTCCAGTTCCGCTTACAAATCAAGACAAAAGTCATATTTCAAATGCAACCATTTGTCATATTTGTGAAACAGAGTTAACAGAACTTTTTTATGATTTTGATTATTACACTGGTAGTTTTATAGGTGTTGCTCATGAATCATGTATCTCGAAGTTCAAAACACCACGTCATATACCAATATTTTTACACAACCTTAGTCACTATGATGCTCATTTTATTGTTCATGCATTAAACTTTTGTGATGGTGAAGTCGAAGTTATCCCTCAAAATAAAGAAAAATATATATCCTTTTCCAAAAAAATAAAAATAAATAACCGTGAAATTATATTGAGATTCGTAGATTCATTTAAGTTTTTACCATGTAAATTAGAAGAATTAGCCAAAAATCTCAGTAATGATCAATTTCAAGAATTACGTAGAAGTTTTCCAAGTGATGAAGATTTCATTCGTTTAAAACGGAAAGGGGTTTATCCATATGAATTTATGACTAATTATGATAGTTTAAACCTAACGTCGCTCCCTGAACAAAAAAATTTTTATAGCTCACTCACAGATTCACATATTTCAAATGATGATTACAATCATGCTAAAGATGTTTGGGAACACTTTGGTTGTTGTAATATGTTAGATTATTCAAACTTGTATTTAAAAACAGACGTTTTACTTTTATCCGATGTATTTGAAAACTTTAGAATGCTATGCATTAATACTTATGATTTAGACCCTACCCATTATTACACAGCCCCAGGATTAAGTTGGGATGCAATGCTCAAATATACAAAAATAGAATTAGAACTTTTAACAGATTATGAGAAAATTGCATTTATTAGATCAGGTATCAGGGGTGGTGTATCTCAATGTAGTAATCGTTATGCTAGAGCTAATAACAAATACATGGAGGATTATGATGCAGGGAAACCAAATTCGTATATCACATATTTTGACGCTAACAATTTGTATGGTTGGGCTATGTCTCAATATCTTCCTACTGGTGGATTTGAATGGGTAAATCCGAAAACAGATTTTAATGTGTCTGAGACATCGGACTTCGGTTTCATTTTAGAAGTTGATTTGGAATATCCAGATGAGCTTCATGATTTACATTCGGACTTTCCTTTATGCCCAGAAAACATTTGTGTAGGCAATACTAATGAGAATAAACTAGTGCCAAATTTAAATAATAAAGTTAAATATGTAATTCATTACAGAAATTTAAAGCAGTGCATAGAAATGGGGGTTAAATTAACTAAAATTCATAGAGTATTAGAATTTAAACAGTCTCCCTGGTTGAAAATGTACATAGATCTAAATACAAAATTCAGAACGTTAGCAAAATCAGATTTTGAAAAAGATTTTTATAAGTTAATGAATAATTCAATCTTCGGTAAGACTATGGAGAATATTGAAAAAAGAGTTAACGTAAAATTAGTTACACACTGGGAGAACCAGGGTAAAGCTTTAGGTGCTCAAGATCTAATCGCTAAACCACAATTTCATAGTGTTTCAATATTTTCGGAAGACCTTGTTGCAGTTCAGTTGCGAAAGACTAAGTTAATATATAACAAACCAATTTATTTAGGGTTTTGTATTTTAGATATTTCAAAAACATTAATGTATGATTTTCATTATAACTATATGATTAAAAAGTTTAGTCATATCAAATTATTGTATACAGATACGGATAGTTTAATATATCATATATTTACAGATGATTTTTACATTGATATAAAGTCTGACCTTTCCTCATACTTTGATACCTCAGATTATGATACAAATAATATTTTTGATTATCCAAAATTAAATAAAAAGAAGTTAGGTTTTTTCAAAGATGAAAATAATGGTAAAATCATGAAAGAATTTGTTGGTTTAAGATCTAAAATGTACGCTTTTAACTTAGAGAATAAGACTATAGCCAAGGCAAAAGGAGTAAATAAATGTATCACTAAAAAGATGACAATGAATAGTTATAAGTCTTCTCTATTTAATAAAAAAGTGCAATATTATAGTATGCTTAGATTTAAATCAATTAAACACACAATTTTTACACAAAAATTAAATAAGATTGGTTTATCGTATAATGACACAAAGAGGCATATTTTAGATAACAATATTGAAACATTAGCTTGGGGTCATTATAAATTGTGCTAAATGTTAATAGTTTTTACTTTTATGTCTGTGTGTGTAAATAAAATTTGTACTGATCATAAAATTATGTAGTTTGTACTGATTGTAAATAATGTGACATAGAGTTTATTACATATTTAATAATTGTTTGATTGTATATAACTTAAGATAATTGTTTAAAATTCTCATGTACTAATTGTGTTAGAAATAATATACAAATCATTCTGTTTTATATATATTAATTGTTTAAACCAAAACTTTCATTTTTTATTTCACCCCCTAGAACCTTAGACGTGTGTAATGTTTCACTTTATCCATCCGTTTACTGCTATTGTAGCAGGACCAAGTGGATGTGGGAAGTCAAATTTTGTAACAAATTTCATAAAATCAGTTACAGAAATATGTAATTGTGATTTTAATCAGATCACATGGTGCTTTGATGAAATGCAACCTTTATATAATTTACCAAATGTTAACTATCATCAAGGAATTCCAAATCTTAATATGTTTGATGGTGAAAACCCACATCTTGTTATTATTGATGATCTGATGAGAGAGTCTGATGGAAGAATTGTGGATATATTTACAAAAGGTAGTCATCACAGGAATCTTAGTGTATTTTATTTAACACAAAATTTATTTCATCAGGGTAAAGGTCAAAGAGATATTTCTTTAAACTCAAGTTATATAATATATTTTAAAAATCCTAGAGATAAAACTCAAATAAGATATTTAGCACGACAAGTGTCACCGGATAACCCAAAGTTCATTGAAGATGCCTACAGGGATGCAACTCTAGAAGCACATGGATATTTAATGGTAGATTTAAAACAGAATACCAATGATTTTTGTCGTATCAAGTCAAATGTCTTCCCATTTAATGGTTTCTGTACAGTCTACGTCCCCACAAAAGAGTTTAAATACACCAAGAATCAAACAATTCAAATCATTTCTAAATGATGCATCGTCGAGTCACAACGCATAAGCATTTGCTAAACGCTTTGCATACGCTTAAACCAAAATATCAAAGAGCATTACTTAAAACGTGTGACGAAGAAGAAATAAATTGTATTTGTGAATATATTCATAACGTTTTACAAGGAAAGGTACCTCTTAAAGATCAAGATAAACAAAAATTGAATAAACATAAAAATATACTCCGTAAATTGGTGCGTAAGTGTAAACATAAAATAAGAAAAAACATAATTATACAAAAAGGAGGAGCTTTCTTACCAGTAATATTAGGTGCAATATTGAGTGGATTAGTAAGTGGACTAGTCAGTTAACATGGAAAATGCAAAGAAAATGATACTAATTGAACCTGGATTGATTGAAAAATTAAAACAAGAAAATAAGGTTAATAGTAATTTGTCTCGATTAGATATGGAAATGCAAAATATTATGAATAGTAAGATAGAAGACCGAAAGAAGTGGATGTTATATTTACAAACACTACAAAGATATCTTCACTTTGCCGAAGAGGATCGTCAACCACTCAGATTACCAATTTATTCTGATACATCTAATGAAGATTCAAATGAGTCTAAAATTGGATTTAAAAATAAAGATAGAGATTTAAAAAGTTCAGTTGATGCTGAATCTTTGTTGGAAGAGAATCGTTCCATTAAAAGTAAAGAAAATGATACAAAACCACTTTATACAACAGCTCAAATACTCAGTTTAATACCAAAAACTTATAATAAAAAAGGTGAGTTATTATTAAACTTAGTTGAAACAAGTAAAAGTAAAATAAATTGGGATAATGAAGGCACAGTCATAATTGATAATGAAAAAATTCCTGGAAGTAATATTGTTGATTTAATAAATGATTCACTAAGACCCTTAAAAAGAAGTGATCCGATAGGGTGGGATAGATTTGCTAAAGCATTAAAAGATATTAAAGTACCACTTACTTATATTGGAAATCCAAAGAGATGTGAGTTTATTAACCGGCTTCAAGTAAAAGATCTAAACAAATCCTCTGAGACTGAAGTTCAAGAGTTTTCTACACCAAGAAGTGGAGATAAAAAATCTGAAACTAAAATAGAGTTTTCTACACCGGGAAGTCGAGATAAAAAATCTATATCTAAAATACGTAAAAAGTTTGATTGGGAAAAATGGACCCCGTACTAGAAGAAATTAACAGGATTTATTATGATCCATCTAACCCCGCTGGTTTTGGTAGTATTGATAAATTATCGAAAGCCATGAATGGTAAAATGGATAAAAAGCAAGTAAAGGAATGGTTACAATCACAAGAAACATACACATTACATAAACCCATTCAAAAAAAATTCCCACGTAATAGGTACATTCTATCAAATATTAATGAATTGTGGCAAACTGATTTAAGTGATATGCGAACTTATTCTCAATATAATGATGGTTTCAACTATATACTTTGTGTTATTGATGTATTTAGTAAATATGCTTTTGCAAGATCAATGAAAAAGAAAAACTCAGAAACTATTAAAGAATGTTTTGAAAGTATATTTACTGAAAGTAATTTAACACCTACTCACATACAATCTGATAAAGGTACAGAATTTGTTTCAAAAGATGTACAAAAATACTTTAAATCCAAAAAGATTAATTACTATACCACTAACAATCCTGATATTAAGGCCAGTATTGTTGAACGATTTCAAAGAACTCTAAAAATGAAAATGTGGCGTTATTTCACTCATAATAATACTTATAGATATATAGATGTTTTACAAGATTTAATATATTCTTATAATCACAGCTTTCACTCTAGTATTAAGATGTGTCCATGTGATGTGAATTCCAACAATATTATGACGGTTTGGACTAATCTTTATGATAGACGATCAAACAAACTTTCCAAAATCAACTTTCAAAAACCAAATTTCAATGTGGGTGATTATGTTCGAATAACTAAATATAAACATGTTTTCCAAAAAGGATATGAATCAAACTGGAGTGATGAAATATTTATTATATCTTCAATAATTGATAGATCTCCATGGGTTGTTTATACAATAACAGATTTACAAAATGAACCAATAGTTGGTACTTTTTATGAAAGGGAATTACAGAAAATCACTTACAACCCCACCTCACAATATAAAATAGATAAAATAATTGACACTCGTTATTCAGGTAACAGAAAAGAAGTATTAGTGAAGTGGAGAGGTTATCCAAATAAATTTAACAGTTGGATTTTAGCTTCTAGTTTAAAAGAAATATGAATAAAGAAAGTTTTTATTTAACATTGCTCAGCAATAGTTCAATGGAATACTTTCCTGATAACAAGACCACAAATTTTTCAACGAAATTACCAAAAGTTATAAAATTAGAAGGTGAATGGTCGGTTGGAGTTGTTGAGTTTCAATATCCATGTACCATGTTTACTGTTCAAGATCATGAAAATGTTATATACATTACAAAATCCATGATAATGCCTAGTGAAGATAAACCATCCACAGTGCACTACAAAAAACATATTCCAGCTACCAGCTATGCTAACGTTGAGCATATTTTAAAAGCATTAAGTGGTATCGGAGAGAGCATAAAATTTCGTTATGATGAAATAACAAAATTTGTTTCTGTTTCTGCTTTGGATAAAAATATAACATCTATAACATTATCACCCAAATTAAGTTTACAACTAGGTTATGAACCAAATAAAAATCTCCTAGACAGAAATTTCGGAAAGTGTCCTGCTAATTTACACTTAGGGTTACCATCTCAACTATTTCTATATTGCGACATTATCGATCCTCAGATTGTGGGTGATGTTATGACTCCCTTGCTAAGAGTAATTTCATTAGATCCTTCAAAATACATTTATGGAGCAAATAAAATGCACGTTTTCTCTCCACCTCACTACTTACCTGTTATGCGAAGAGAGTTCGATACGCTGGAAATAGTTATAAGATCGAGCACAGGACAGAAAATACCATTCCAGTTTGGAACCGTGTGTGTTAAACTACATTTCCGAAAATTGTGATAATGAATTCTCTTCGTGATCATCATATATGTCCATATGAAAATTATTATACACATCAAGCTGGTTCGGGGGTAGGAGTAATTTATAAGGGTTCACCATACCAACGTGGTCATGGTATTGGAAGCTTCTTAGGGGGGTTATTTAGATCAGTTTTACCTTTACTTTCAAGTGGGGCTCGAGTGGTTGGTAAAGAAGCATTAAACGCTGGAGTAGGACTTTTATCGGATATGATTCAAGCGCGTCCTATGGAAGCATCAATAAAAGATCGTCTAAAGCAAGTTAGTACGAATTTAAAACGAAAGGTTGATGGCAAAATTGATCGATTAAACATGACAGGTTCTGGGTATATAACTAAAAGAAAACGATTGACCTCGCTCATTCCACCATTAACTGCTAAAGTGAAAACCGCTAAAAAACTTGGTATAAATCCAAAAAATATCAAAGATATATTTTCAAATTAAATATGTCTTTCCTTCATAATAATTCTTGTGAGTGTGCTAAGTCAGAATTAGATTTGTTTGCACTACCGTCTACACAAACAAGCATTGAAAATGGATTGTGGATTCACTATAAACCAATTTCGTCTCTTGCTGATGATGGACCTATAGAGTTTCAAGTTCCTGGGACAGGCGATGACTACATAGATTTGTCTCATACATTACTCCACATAAAGGCAAAAGTATTAAATCAAGATTCAACTAAATTGACATCGACCACAGTAGTAGCACCTGTAAATAATTGGATGCATTCACTTTTTAGTCAACTTGATGTTTATTTAAACCAAAAACTTGTATCACCACCTAATAATACCTATGCATATCGAGCATACATAGAAACCCTTTTAAACTATGCTCCTGCTGCTAAACAATCTCACCTTACTTGTAGTCTTTGGTATGAGGATACATCAGGAAAAATGGATTCTACAGATGATAAAAACTTAGGATTTGTTAAAAGACAGGATTTGGCTAGTGAAAGTAAGGAAATAGAAATGATTGGACATCTTCATGGTGACATTTTCAACCAAGATAAATTTTTAATTAATGGTGTTGAAATGAGTGTAAAATTAGTTCGATCAAGAGATAGTTTTAATTTAATTGCTGGATCAAGCGATGTAAAGATCAAAGTTTGTATTACGGATGCAACTCTTATTGTTCGACGAGCAAGAATTAATCCAAGTGTATTACTCGCACATCAGAAAGTTTTAGCTGCTACTACTGCTAAATATCCTATTACTCGAGCCGAAGTAAAAGTTTTAACAATTCCATCGGGTGTTCAAGGAAAAACTCTTGATAATATATTCCTAGGACAGGTACCCAAAAGGTGTATAATTGGATTTGTGAACAATTCTGCATTTAATGGTTCCCTTACTAAAAATCCATTTAACTTTGAAAACTATGGTATTAATTCTTTCAGCTTATATATTGATGGTCAACAAATACCTTCAAAAGCTTTGCAACCATCTTTTAATAGTAGTATATTTACATCAACATATCATACTCTATTCTCGGGAACTGGTATTCACTTTCTTAATGAAGGAAATGGAATCTCTTGTGAACAGTATGCCAAAGGTTACTGTCTATTAGCATTTGACTTAACTCCTGATTTATCAGCTAACTCATCAACTCATTGGAATCTCATAAAGCATGGTAGTGTAAGATTAGAAGTACGATTTGAATCCGCACTAATACAAACAATTAACTGTATAGTTTATGCTGAGTTTGATAATATTATTGAAATAGATAAAAACAGAAATGTTAATGTAGACTATAGTAGTTAAAGTTATAATGTGTGTTAGATTTATGTGTAATGCATTTTTTTGTGTATGTAAAAATTATAAATTAAATAAAACAAATTATATGTAATATATTATTTTTTATTTCTTTATAAACCCCTATTAAACCTTATACAAAATCATACAGAAGTAATTTAAGTAAACAGAATCACACATGAATGAAGTAATTTAAGTAAACAGAATTCACTAATGATCAGCTAATGACTGTCATTGTTAAAAAAGTATTTTTTAACTTTTTCACTTATCTCGCATTCTTTCGTATTGACGAGACGCACTACACTGATGAATCATACAAATTATCACTAAGGAATGTTTAAGTAAACAGAATTCACTAATGATCAGCTAATGACTGTCATTGTTAAAAAAGTATTTTTTAACTTTTTCACTTTCTGCTATTGTCTTCGTAATATTGTATACGAGGGTGTTTGTGTTGTCGTAGATGCTATCCTCATTATTCTTCACATAATATTTAATCCTCGTGGAAGCATGTTTCCAATGATCAGTAGTTGGAATCTTGCATAGCTTCTTCATATCGTATATTTCAATTTTTATGAGATGCGTCGCTTGATCTCCGTCGTCGGAATTAGTAGAAATGTATGATACACCATCTCTAGCGGCTCGTGCTACGGTTGACGATAACAGCTTCCTCTTTCTTATTTTTGATTGAGCTTCAAAAAAATGATCAATCGATTGCGATTTTCTTTTTTCACCATTATTAATGACGATGTTATCACTCTCTTCTTGAGGGGAGAGTGGCGAGTAGTAATATTTATAGGTATTTTCATCGAAGTTGAATGATTTCTGCAACAACACAGTTATCATGTTAATATCAATTTGTTTACACTTAATCACACACACACGTAAGAAAACAACAGAAAGAAAAGTAAGTTTGTCAAGAGAATAAACACTTACGTCCGGGTCCATTGAAGCGTTGAAGTAATACAAACGTAGTATTGGTAGATCCACTGCAGTCAAACGACTATACACTGATTCCATAATGGCAGCTGCTCGCCCTTATAAAGCACCGATAGGATATATCTTATCTAAGGTATTTCCACAGTGAAACTGATGTAACTTTATGAGTCAACAAGCTTATCTCGCATTCTTTCGTATTGACGAGACGCACTACACTGATGAATCATACAAATTATCACTAAGGAATGTGATTTAATATTTAGAAAGTATGTTTCGTATTGACGACACGACGAGACGCGCTACGCTGATGAATCATACAAATTATCACTAAGGAATATGATTTAATATTTAGAAATCAATATAATTAATCATTCCTATGTTAACCATTGAATAGATTGGTACAGTAATAATCTACTAATAGCAGTAATATCATGGATACACTAGATGTACAACAACATCTGAAAAAGATTCACCCCAGTCTAGAAAATAATGTTTATGCTGCTAATAGACTACCCATGTATACCCACGTACCAACGTATATAATATGCAATTTAGATACAGATGATAAACCAGGCTCACATTGGATAGCTTTACATATCGATACGAATGGCATCGGTCAATATTTTGATTCATACGGACGATCACCTGCACGATATCATCTAGAGTTTTTAAAAAGGAATTGTAAAAGATGGGACTGGAATGTTGATATGATTCAGAATGAGTGGACTTCAGTTTGTGGCGAATATTGTTTAATGTATTTGCTGTATAAGTTTCGGGGATGTTCAATGCACAGTTTTACGAGCATTTTTACAGGGAACACATTGTACAACGATATTTTAGTGGATGAGATGTTTCGCTCCTATTTTATACATAATCAGCAATAACATTTTGGAAATAAAAATTGTAACAAAAAAAGTATGAGTTTTATTTATGACTAGCTGTGCCTGCGACTTCATCCGCGTGGAGCTTTACAAAATAGTTACTGTTCAGTGACAGACACACAAAAATTATAAATAAATATTTTGGTATATGTACTGAGTATGCATACATATGAGTTTAGTAAAACACGGTTATTTTAATATTACAAACAGACACTCCAATTTTATTTATTTTTATATATATATATATATATATACATTGAGAATAACAAAGAATGATAATAATATAATACAATAGCACAGATAAGAGCGGCAACGACCTTTTTCGAGAAACAATGGATGGAGCACAATAGCGACGATGCTCGAGGAACGATAGATAAGAGGACAAATACACGGACAATAGAGGTAATTAAGGGTACTGGAGTTTGCAAATGTAGAAACCTAAGTCGCGAATCGTTAGAGTTAGCACAAAATGGATGCGTGCAATCGATTTAGATGACCCCAAAACCTTTTTTTTTTTTTTTTTTAGGATCACTCGATCAGAGGACCGACCGTGAACACACTACTAACTCTTAACCAGTCAAAAGCACTATTGACTAGCAAAATCAGTCAAAAGTAGTTTTCCCCGTTTGCTTTAGTCAATAATACTTTTAACTAAAATAACAGTTAAAAGTACTTTTGCCCAATGGAGCTGGTTAAAAGTACTTTTGACTAAATGATTCCGTCAAAAGTGGTTTTGACTGGTTGTATCAGTCAAAACTCTTAAAAAGTAAGGTGGCCGATATTTGGTAAGTCTTTAGATTAAGAACGGTTGACTGTTTATCGGCATATTTTTGTCACAGAAACAAAAAAAAATAACCCTAACCTATCTAATTTCAATATTAGACTGTTTATCGGCATATTTTTGTCACAGAAACAAAAAAAAATAACCCTAACCTATCTAATTTCCGACCGACCGACCGACGCCGTTCTTAATCTAAAGACTAGCCTAAACGTTTATATTAATAGTGCTTTTGACTGACGCTTTTTTGCAGTTAAAACTAGATACTTTTGACGGAGAGCGTTTGTCAAAAATACTTTTAACCGCAAATTTGCAGTCAAAAGTACTTATAACCAATAATTTTCCGTCAAAACCACTTTTGACCAACTCGTCTAGTCAAAAGTACTTTTGACTGATTTCGCTAGTCAATAGTATTTTTGACTGATTAAGAGCTTTGACTGTAACATATATAAATAAAGAGGGATCGCCAAAATCTATTTAAGCGCATAATTATCTTCCGAACAACTACATCAAAGATATTTTTTTTGTGTTCGTCATTGTCAGGACAATTTTTGAAAAAAGAAAATTTAAATAAAAATCATTTTTCGAAATTTGTACCGCTATTTATAAAAAAAAATGCGGTACAAAGTTCACCGGGTGAGCTATTAGTCAATTATTGTTTTTTTTTTTTTTTTTTAAATAAGTATGCTGTTGGTGCCCTAGAGGCCTTCACAGCGTACTGGTTTGGGACGAGACGGGTACTGAGACTCAGCCAACAAAATTGAGCCCTTTTAGAGAACTCGCAAAGGTGCAAATTCGTCCTATTAAGGGTCTAGCGAGGTATGGTACCTTGGCTTAGGACGAAGTCGGAATTGATAAAACTCAACTAACAACCAACGGTCTTCGTATGGCTAGCTTACTTATATAAAAAATTTGTTTTTATTTTTGCTACTACGCAATGTAATTTTACTACATATAAATTGATAAAGTGGTCTAAGATCCGGGATATAACAAAATCTTCCCTCATCTGTCATGTAATTACATGTAATAAGCTAAAACCGTTAATATTTTACATTATATACCTGACTGTAGTAGGCACCCATATCTATGATTGCTACACTTACCTGCAGCCAGTTCAGTAACCTCAGTCAGCAGTAACCTGGCTGCAGGTAAGTATTGCAATCATAGAAAAAAAAAATTGTAGCAGGCCTATGGTGGCAGAGGTTGTTTTTATAAATTCACAATATTGAAATCAGCCTATAAAAAATTGTTTCATCTAATTAACAGATGAAGGAATATTTAGCTATCTCGGATCTTAGACCATAATATTGTTTTCTATCAGTATAATTATACGATTCAATTATAATACATTTATCGAATCGTAACATAATTACAATCTATCAGACAGATCTATATTCCATTTTTTTATAAGTGACCCAATTGGTAAACAAACTCCTGTCAACACGTAATTCACGTTTTTTCCGCATTTATCACTCACTTTCACAACATATTAGCTAACGGACATTTGTAAAACTCCATTTACTATTTATTTCACCAAAAACAAATATCCATTTATCATTTTAAACACACAAAATTTACTAAAATACGAATATTGACAGTACAGATAATCAATATTTTTGAATATGACATATCAATATGTTTTTTTATAAGGCAAATAGGGATGTGGCCATTATATTTTTAGAGGTGAATGAGTATAAGGAATTATTAAAATGAGTGATAAAATAGGCCGTATTCTTTACCTATATTTTAAATTTTCACGAACTATAATTTATTATTAAACTACAAAACAATGTTACCGTAAAGCGATTTGTTATTAAGTTGTTATATATATTGTTTTTTTTTTTTTTGTTGAGCGCAAAATATGCTTACAAAATATTAGAAATATCAAGCTTTAATATTAAAGTGTTTATTGTAAAGGTTTTATTTTATATTGTGAATATTTCTGAATATCGTTTTCACCCTGAACATTTTTTACTCTATCCCATATAATATAAAAGTATAGCACATAGCACTGGCAAAAACAATGTTATCAGTCCTTTTGTTTAGTTGTTAGAGCGAGTGCGCATAATGATATTGTGTGACATATTGTTTTTTATATTTTGTATCACATTGGTTCCTACCAGAGATGCGCCGAGTACAAGATTACCGAGTAACCGAGGACCGATTATTACTCGGTTTTGCTTTTGGCAAACTAAGTTACTCTGCCGAGTAACTCGGTTTGACTCAGTTTATACGTGGATTGGTTGTTTCTAGTTCCTAAAAGTCCCATCGCTCAAGAGTTAGATCGCTTATGTAAGCAAGAGTTTGTTGCCGCGAGACCAGAGTCCATTCGAGAGGAGGGTAGGACATAAAACAAGATGTAAACTCTTGGCACATTTAGCACGTGTGTTCTTATGTGCACCTGCAAGCACTGTGTATAGCGAGCGCTTATTTTCAGAAGCGGGTAATGTCTACGAGGAGAAAAGGAACAGATTACCTACCAAACCTAATTATCTACCAAATACTAGGTCACTGGAACCGAGTTATTCGGCCAAGTACCGAGTACTGAAAAAAAAGGCCAATTACACCGAGTACCGAGCACAAACCGAGTACTTGGCGCATCTCTAGTTCCTACTATAAATACCTCTAACTTTTGTTAGTTTTTGTAAAGTCTAACATAATTTCTAATAATAAACAAATAATATTACGTAGTTGCATTTTATTTATTTATTAATAATGTAAAATTGAACTGAAGTTAAAAATATATATTATTTAATTTATAAGTAAATCGGTATCTTTTCAGTCGCGTGTTTAAAATAGCATGGAAAAGATAAAAACGCGCTTAAGGTTACCTTTCTAGGGCTAAAAAAATATTACGCGTACTTTGTTTTCTTTGTTATTTTATTTGTTGAATTTTAATGGTAAAGAGCATCAAAATCTGTATATTATTAATACGTGAAGCAAAAACTTTGTACCTCTTTTTACGAAAATTGCACGGACGGAGGAGTATAAAATTTCGTACACTTATAGTATATATAGAGAAGGAGTGCAGAATGTTAATATTTGTTTACAATTATGCATAAAAATATATTAAATCATTTTAAAAAAAAACGGGTTGCACTCCGGGAGTGCCGGCAGAAGTGAAAACTTGAATAGTTGTTTACTTGTATGAGTGTATTCGTACAATTGTTTTCATAGTGTGCGAACCACATTGTGAAACAATTAAAGGATTAGAACGCTAGTTGTGCAATTAATGAAAACGCACACATCTTCAAAAGTGGCTACAGCGGTACCGGACTTATTTCGCGGTTAGGGCATTTCTCCTTCTTTCTTAATAAAGATGACTATAACAAAAAAGTTATTGACGAAATGGCAGCCCACAAAAACATAATTGTTTTACGTCTTCCGCCCTACCATTGCGAATTAAATCCTATTGAACTCATTTGGGCACAAGTAAAAGGTTATATAGGCAAAAATAATAAAAGTTTTAAAATGGCAGAAGTCAAGGAGCTCTTAAAAGAAGGCTTAAATCAAATAAGTGCGGTGTCGTGGAAGAAATGTATTGATCATATTATAAAAGAAGAAAATAAAATGATGCAGCTTGACGGAATCATGGATGCTGCATCAGACGGCCCAGGTTTCTATATCCACGTCTCTGAAGAGTCCTGCAATTCATCAGGAAGTATGGACAGTGATTAGAAAATAAAGTACCTTATTGGCGTTTTTTTATTTGAATATTTTCCTTTAATATTTTCATGAATAAGCCAGTGACAATATTTTATTTATCTATTACAGTCGTCCAATTTTTTTTAATTCTGTACCTGTATTAATTATTAACAAAATTATTCAATATATTATCAGTTTTTGAAATAATTTCAGCAATTTGGTATCGTTAAATATTTTTATGTAAAATGAATTTTACTTATCTATGGCTTATTAATATTGTTCATTCATTCTGTCTTTGTGTCACTTCACTAAACTACACATTACTCTAGCATAACTCTAATTGTCTATGGTCGTAAGTACGCCATATTTGTTTACCAATTGGGTCACTTATAAAAAAATGGAATATACATAGTGTACCGGCAAGTTTTTCATCGTCGAGTTAAACTATACCTAAGCTCGAATTTATACTTTGAAGTAGTTCAAAGAATCCAGCTAGAATAAAGCTTAATCTCTCTCTACTTAATTTTTTTTATCTATTTGGAACATTGTGCTAACCATTATAAACAATAAAATAAGACTAAGGAGATTGTGCACAGCTTTATGCACCGGTCTTATTTTGTTTTATTATAAAAGCTCTTTACGCTGAGCTGCCTTTAAAAGACCACATTAGTGAAGACCGCCTTTGCACCTTAGTACCTACAATACTTTTTAACCGACTTCCTAAAAATAAATAATATTAAATAATAAATAAATAAATATATACACAATACACACACGGTCGTCTGTCCCTAAGCCTGTAAGCAACTTATTGCTTGTGTTATAACAGCCGACTGGTCTAGCTGCATTTTTTTTTATAAACATACTTATAAATAATACATATATAAATATATATAATATATAAATATATATAAATAATACATATATAAATATATATAAATAATACATAAATAAATATATATATTACACCCAGACTCTGGGTGGGAATCGAACCCACAACCCCCGGAGCAGAAAGCAGGGTCACTACAAACTGCGCCAACGGGCTAGTCCTAAAAAGGAGGAGGTTCTCAATTCGATTGTGTTTTTTTATATATGTTACCTGAGGACTTTTGACTGGTTGTACCGATATCCATGATTTTTTTTTAATTGAAAGGATCAGGATCAGGAAGATCTGACAACTACTTTCCGAGTTATATCTAATAATGCGTTTTTACTTAACTAATTTTTCGTCGACTTACGTCATATTTATACCGCATAACTTTGCACTGGGTGTACGATTTTGATGGTTTTTGTTTTAATAAAAAAGGAAAAAAGCTGATACTTATAATGTGGTCAAATTTAAATTTGATCGAGATCAGATGACTACTTTTTGAGTAATCTTTGATAACGTGTATTTATTTGACTATTGCTTTCTAATGTTTATGCGATTTTCATTCATTATAATGAAGCAACTTTTTTCGGTTTACCTATTAAGTTTTTTAGATGCCCGACGTTTAGGATACTTTACACCGCGATAAAAATCAATAATACTTGACTATTTTTTCGTCTACTAACGATGTATTTTTTGCAAACACTAAATTTTTTTTTTTTTTTTTTTTTTTTTATACCACGACGGTAGCAATCAAGCATACGGCCCGCCTGATGGTAAGCGGCTACCGTAGCCTATGGACGCCTGCAACACCAGGGGCATCACATGCACTAAATGCGGTAAATGGGAGATTCACATCGTATTTTTTTGCATAGCGACCAACTTTTTCTACTCGTCAATATAAAGTGTCACATATTCAATATTTACACCAGTACATATTGTAATGGTGTTCCCACGCACAAAGATCCCACGGTCACAGAGCGTGAAAGTGAGATCCTTGATGATCGCAAATAAACCACATTTGACTTTGAACCTTATTGTCTTAAAAATAAAGTTGAATATAATTATACAGCTAGTAATAACATCGTTAATCCTTAACAGAAATTCTCATGGTTTTTTCGTAGGACCCTATTTTATATAAGGACTTGTGGGTCGGAAAATTCGTCATTTGCTTCATAGCACTCGGTTTGAACGTACTTTATCATATTCATTTAGAAGGTTTTTTTTTTAAATCGTGAATAGGTATTACGCGGTTTTGTATCAAAGTAAAAAAAACGCGTGAATCGTTTTTGAAAGCTTAAAAAGTACATTCCGTGCCTACTTCCCCGTTTTTGAAAAAGACGTGTAAAATTTAAGTTCTTAAAAATAAAATAGAAAAATAACTCTTGTGGCGGTGTTAAAATTCAACGTTTCGCAGACTACGATTATATTGAACCACAGCTGGGCATAGGCCTAAGTTCGCGCAAAATATATAGGAGTAGGATAGGTATACAAATGTGTATATTTGGTTGGTAGTTGTGTACAAACCGATACTGTTGCAATCTATACTAACATTATAAAGAGGGAAAGTTTCTAACTTTGTTTGTTTGTAGGGGGTAATCTTTGCAAATACTTATCCGATCATGAAAATTCTTTCACTAACAAAAAGCTACACTATTCAGGAGTGACATAGGCTGTATTTATTGTTATTGAACAAAAAATTCAGTGAAAAATAATAGTATATGTAAATGAAGTCGGAGAAATGCGAGTGAGATGAAAACTTTACTATATATTTGCATCACAAAAATAATAATTAACGCTCAACGAAGTGGGTACAGGTTGGCTAGTTATTTATAGAATAATAACAAAGCTTCTTAACGGGTTATCAAGATAAAGGCTACAACAAATTTTCAATCTGAGATCCAAAATTATGACTTCAAAATCCGAATTCAATTTCGTGCACCTACGTTTTGCGTGATGAAGGAACAAACATACATACAAACCTAAAAACCTTATAAATTTTTCGCTTTAACTTCTATTAAGTACTTCTATTCGTATTATTTATTTTTGAGATACTTAAAGTGTTAAAGATGATGTTGATTCTTGTTCAAGTAATATTTCTAACTTTAGAACTTTTAATTTCACCTAAAAACTTTTTTTCTGAATTCTGAATGTTATAAACGGCCTACTTTTAAATAGCTTTTCGCAGAAATCATTACTCATTGATTCCCGTACCCCTGCCCTGGGTGTTAAGTACTCTTGAGTTGAGGACATTCAGAAATTACACAGTACATAAATATCATTAATGTTAAAATTGAAAATCATTTGGTTCCTTTTTGAAGTACTTACTTTACGCACGCTTTACTGGGGGAGTAAGCTGGTGAATGCGTGACGAGAGCGTTACGAAAAGTGTGATCGGGCGAGGTGAACGGAGCAAGAGAGAGAGAGGTGCGAGCACACATTTTCTTTCTCTCTATCTTTCTTTCATAGCCAGTCACGTTTCGTATATCTAAGACAGTGCAGGCCTATTGCTAAAGAAGTTTTGCTTCAGTCGTGTGGTCTAAGCACACTCTTTTTTTTTTTGGTAATTTTGTATATTAAAAAAAAATGGTTATCCAAAAAATATTTGATAAAATTGTCCTTAACACACGTTCGTTCACACAGAGCATCACTCACTTTGAGCGAACAAAAAAATAAAAAAAGAATATATAAAACCTTTTTCATCAATTTAAATTGACGGGCAAACTTTTTTTTTATTCCGTTCCAGCGGCAATTTAAATTTTAAACGTTTACATTTTAAAAAGATACCGTTCATTCACAGACTCATTATTGCGGCCCAATGCTCTTCGTATAACCGAGGGGACATCTTAAGAACTTTGTAAACAGTGATTTTTTTTTCGATCTTTTCAAAACGACGCTTAAAAGAAATTGCTTGTCTTGTTGTTTAAATTTTTTTTTTTTTTACTTTTTATTTGCGAACCTGTTAGTTTAAATTCTTACATAGGTACTATAGTTTTTAAGGTAAGTTTATTGTGAAATAAACTCAAGTCTTTCAATAAATTTTGTTGGAAATTCCTTTATTTATAAAGTTTTAATTTGTTTTAATGACTTTGTATATTCTTCATCTTCCAGATATAATTTTGACAAGGATTACGTAATCAGAGGCATACAAAATTTTCGCTTTTATTATAAAATATAATATAAACTAGGAGCGGGTGATTCTGAGACAATTTTTTATTACATATATGAATGGAGAGCAAAAAATCTATACTAATAAAATAAAGCTGAAGAGTTTTGTTTGTTTGATTGTTTGTTTGTTTGTTTGAACGCGCTAATCTCAGGATCTACTGGTTCGATTTGAAAAATTTTTTTAGTGTTAGATAGCCCATTTATCATCACGCTAAGACCAATAAGAGCGTTGCACCAAGGAAAAATGATTCAAAATCGGGTTTCTTTTTCCTTTTGAGAGCTTCCGCTGCGTAAACGGTTAAAGTTTCGCACAAATCATGTATGACAGAATTGGTCCTATTCCACGGGGACGCAGTCGCGCGCAGAAGCTAGTAGTATATTTATATATCTCAAAGTTTTAATGCCAATTAATTAACAATAAATTTGCAGTCATTTCATACAACAAATCTCGTTAATTTTAAGCGTTAAGTTAAAAATTCACATTCACGTTATGTGATATATTATATTTATGTAGTAAAATTTTATTTTTTCTTAATAAAATTTTCAATTTTCCTAAATTTAGAAATATGTAACAATCTTTCCATTTAAAAACTATACAATAACCACAAAGATAATAAAATAACCATCAATCAAAAAGGAACCTATCACACATATCGCGTTAATTCCAAATAAAAAAAAATACACGATTAAAGCATTGAGATATTATGTACTACGTACATATATCTCAATGGATTAAAGAGATTTTTAAATCAGTTTTCAAATAAATCGTCCCAAATTGACGCCTCCAAGTCATTCACACCTTTCGACAGTTCTCGAGAATTCTTTACCGAAAGCTTTTCCAATATCCCCTTAGGGTACATAAATTAAATTGGAGTGTCTTCAAAAAAGTCAATTTCAAACTTCAAACCAATGATTAAGGTCTTGACTGAATAAATATCATTAATATCATCGTTCATTTGTTAATTAAACGTATTTTTAATTATGATTTAATTACTTTTAATTATATGATCAAATATATAAAAATAAAATATATAAATAAAAATATTTGTGTTTAATATATAAAATATAAAAATCATCGTTTCAAAAATACCTTCCAAATTATTAACGCAAATATGTTGTTTTTTTGTGGTCGTAATTATTAGGACAACGATTTTATGAATAAATTATAAAAAAATGAATTATTCACTTTTCTGTACTTATAAATCTGTTAATGTTTTGGTTTTTATCATAATCGACTCACATATACAATACAAAGACAAAAGTAAATAGTATTACGAAAAAGGAGTTGAGTTTCTGTCACAAGCAAATTATCTGGGCGTCAGTCTCGATTTGAATTTGCAATCGTTCAATTATATAGAGTCCTGTCGAAATGTATTGTCGATAAGTATCCTGATGAATCAGAATCATTTATTTAATATTAAATATAACACACATAAATAAATATTCAATCTTATTAATTACAACTTTTTAAAACAATAAAAAGTTCCGACGTAAATGTAGTCTCACACAAAGAATTTTAAATACAATCTCAACAAAGAGCACTTAAATAATTAGTTTTCATCTCAATAATGACCTATTTGTTTCGTTTTTCGATATAAAAGTGATTGTGAATGAATATTGTAGAACCTACTTCCTTCTACAGCTTTACATAAATTATAGTAATTTTATTTTATGAGTAACTGTGCCCCGCGTTTTCACCCGGGTTAAGTTGAGGAAAAAAGCCTACAGCCTTCCTCGGTAAATGGGCTATACAAAACAAAAAGTTCCTGATATTAACTATAACGTTTAAACTAACAAAGAATCTTTTCAGCTTTATAATATTAGTTTAGCCGCATAGATTTTGTCGCAAAAATTATCGTATTAGTGTTTGGATATTTCCACAGATTGAAGAAGTGGTTATTTCACACCATGGGCGGTAGGTAATCGGGCGCGGTAAGCAATGGTTTTTCCTCGGATAAATCCCAATTTTGCGGGAATTCCGGGATAAAACGTTGCCTATATGTGCCCTACAACCTCCTCTATCTTCTAGCGAAAGTCTCATAACACGGCACCCGTTCCGAAGATAAGCCCGGACCCCGGACAAACAGAAAGACAGACTGACAGACAGCCAGACAAAATTTTTAAAATGGTTTGTTTGTGTTTTAGTATTGTGTAAATAGCTATATGAACTTGAAAAATACAGTTATTTTGAAATCACAGACAGATGCTTCAATTTTATTTATCTACGAGTCATCTACGAGTAGATATATATACTCCATATACCTACTTACATTATCAATTATTTTTTTAACGTATCAGATAAACAATATTAGGAATATAATATTTTATTGAGATTTCGAAGTGAAAGCTAAATTAATTCTTAATGGCTTGTAGTTTATTTTACATATACTTAAAATACACATCACACGCATAATCATCATGCAAAGCTGCCCGGACCGACTTCGTTCTCTGTTTTTTTTTTTTTTAGTATACAAACCTTCCGTGGGATGAACATACAAAACAAAATTGCCGAATTGGTCGAGTCATTCTCCAGTTATGCGCTCAGCAACATTCATTTTTATTACATAGAAGAAAATATATATTCAAAACTTACATCTAGATACTGGCAATTAATGTACCTATATATATCGTACCTATATATCGTCGTTCGTATATCTTTTATATTGATAAAAGGTAACATTTGACTTATTGTTATGAAATCCACTTAACAGAATATTACTCGGAAATAAAAATAATACTTACTACAGAATAGACGCACTAAGTAATATCAAGGTAAGTAGATATATTCAACTGGTTGAAACAGTATTATTCAAATCTTTAGATCTGAATACCGGGGAAATGTTCAATAAAAATGCAAAGGACTGTAGCTATTCTCTCCGTAGCTAACTAAATCGCTTTGTTAAGGGCGCGGTTATAATGTAAAAGATTTTATATAATTATATTTATTGTAAAAGTTGCATCACAATACCGTTTTGGTGTAGTGGTGCGAGTATTCGTTCTTAATCTTAAGTATTCTTGATTTCTGGTCTGAGTAAATGTAATCGTTACAAATGGTTCAATTTTATCCGAAAATTGCTGTAGAACAGTGTATAAGCATGGCTGTTCAGACAGCTAAGGTTTTAAAAAGCGTACATATAGCCTACATGATCGTAAGCAGTTAGTATATAAGACAATTAAGACATCTGTAACACCAGGGACGCGTGAACATCCCTAGGAACTCTGGCTCCCTTACCTTAAGATTATACTATAGACTACCTATTATCAGGCACTCACTGAACTCAGCGTTGATAATTTGGGGATCGTTAAGCCAGTCCCGGGCTGTGTTTCTTCTGAGCAGACAACTTTTTTTTATTTTATTAATAGCAACTATTTTTTAAAGAACAGTGTGTCTGTAGGCGTGGTATGCTACAAATTTATATTTTCCAATTTCAATTATTTTCTTAGTTTGTCGTAGCAGCTTGTAATTGAAATACCACTGTAGCTAGAGCCACAACGAATTTTAACTTTTATTACTTTTTTTGTCTTTTATCGTGTCTACATGTTTTGTAAGTTGCGAAAAAATATATATAAATATATTATGTGTTAGAGATCACGAAAGTTAAAAAACTTCTATATTATATAATAATACAGATAGAAATTTTAAAATCGCTAGCACTACGACCACACTCTTACCCGCCGAGCGCTTATTGTTTTAAAATCTATTTTCCGATACGATTGCTGACGTGAAACGGCGTTACTGTCAGCAATTACATTACCTTTGAGCGCAGGATTCATTATCTTTTTAATGTACCCATCTTAGTACTTGCTTTTGTGTAAAAGATTATGTATTCTCTTGTATTGCTGGTATTAAAAAAATGCTTATATTAAAAATAATCGAATAATTGAGTGATAAAATTGTAATTTTCGAAATATTTAATAATTTCGAAGTATAAGTAACTTCACTGACATAGAAGTAATTGAAAAAAAAAAACAAAAAAAAAAGAGTTAAAGGACTCATTGAGTTCTTATTTCTTAAAAAGAATATAGGTTAAAGTAAAACTCTTCAAAGACACGCTCCAAACTCATTAACCAAAGAAGCGCCTGTAAAAATATAATAGCAACCCGAACTATGTGATACTGAAAAAAATATATAATACACATTATATCATTAAATTAAATACAAAAAAAAACTGTAGTAGGTATAAAAAATTAAAATAAAAAGGTTTAAGATGTAAAATCGAAAATAAAATAAAAACTGTAAAATATCAGGTCCCACCGAGATTTGAACTCGGATCGTTGGATTCAGAGTCCAAAGTGCTAACCATTACACCATGGGACCGATGTACGGTAAGTCTAAATTACGGTACATATTATTAATAGAACTCTTGTACGCATGATCTAAATTTTATATTGCTATTTCACTCTATTGTAGCTTATTGGTTGACGAATAGGCTCCAAATTGATTATTTTCCTCTTTACGATTATCAACTCTATTGCGTTGCTATAGACTACTATTTAGAATAAAATTAATTTTATATGTATGGGTATGAAAATCTAACGTAGTAGATGTTGCTACACATTTTTTAATGTATTTTTTTGTTTAAATTTTGTCTAATACATTCGTCTTTAATCTTACGTAGCTTTGAGTATCGTAGCTTTCTTTCCATTTGATAGAGTTATCTTATATATTATGAATTAAAAAAAAAAAGTCATGATATTATTTTAATGACATACCTACCTACTCGTGACACACTGCTTCACTCGCAGTACTGCGCAACTAAATTATCTGATAATATATTTTGAAAAAATTATTCATCTATAATTCTACTAGAAAATTACAAACGTATGAATTATTTAAAAAAATATTATTTCTTTTATTTTAAACAAAATAAACATTTTATACCACTAATATAACTGTAACTTAAATAAAAAATCGCTTCACTAAAGCGCTGTAAGCAGCAACTGACCGTACCTAACTAATTGATGTATCTATGTACTGTTCATGTACATAGAATTTAATTAAACCGTAGGAGAGTTTCTACCGAAGCGCTTTCCCTAAGGCGATTAGAGCGGGTTCGATCTTGGAGCTGTAAGCTTATTAAAGACTACAGAGACTTCTTTAAAGTCTTATACAGACCCTAGATTACATTTAACTACCTTTGACATATTTCTTAATACTTGACTAATAATGTCTCGACGGATTTGATGAAGCTCAGAGTGGATAAAGGCTTTATTCTAGAATAGGACTTAATATAATAAAATATTCATAGTTATTTTAACCGACTTCCAAAAAAGGAGGAGGTTGTCAATTCGATTGTTTTTTTTTTTTCTTTTCTCGTCATAGCTTTGACTTGACTTCTGTAAAAGTTTGTAAAGTTGCATACCTAAGTACTAACCTTGGACCTTATAATATCCAACAATTATTTTTAATAGAAGATAGTAATATTATATAAATATAATGCTACTGTCACTGTACAGTATAAGACCACAGATAACAGTTAAAAGTCCGAAATGTAAGTAAAGTCCCGTGCATACAATGCAAGTAAATATTAAACACAAACAGGCAAATGTTTCAAACGTGATATAATTTCGCCAGTCAGTGCTCCGACCGCAGTACACTTAGTTTAGACACTAACTCTGCTAGGTATAGTGCCTAGAATTACTGACCGCTTATTACACCGTTTCGAATAATAACTGTTTATTTTTTATGCGATATTACTACTATAATCTATACTTAATATTATGAAGCTGAAAAGTTTGTTTGTTTGTTTGTTTGAACGCGCTAATCTCAGAAACTACTGGTCCGATTTGAAAAATTCTTTCAGTGTTAGATAGCTCATTTATCGAGGACTAGCGACCCGCTCCGGCTTCGCACAGGTGCAATGCTGATACTAAATATAAAATAAATATTTGCAATCTAAGCGCAAAAAATATGTTTATTTACGACATTAAAAAACTTTAAAACTATCAGTGTTTCTCTACTATATTATGCATGTATTATACATATAAACCTTCCTCTTCATACTAAAGAAAACCGCATTAAAACCCGTTGCGTAGTTTTAAAGATCTAAGCATATATATAGACAGACAGACAGACAACGGGAAGAGACTTTGTTTTATAATAATTAGGTAGTGGTAGTGAAGGCTAGAGGCTATTATTTTTTTCAAATTAACGCGTGTGAAACGGCGGGGCCCAGCTAGTTGCCTAATAAAACAAAATAAAAATAAATAAATAAAGAGACTAGAATATATTGTAGATATAGAATTAAATTAAAATTGATTTTAAACTAGGAATAAACTTTTGGGTGTCTGAAGAAAATGGCCAAATAGCCATAATTCGCTCACTATGCAACATATTCTGGAAATATCTTTTAGCTTAAGAATATCCTATGTAAAGAAAAGCGATTTTTGTTTTATTTATGTCTTTAAATTCCGCATATACAAGTCTACAGAGCTTTGCTCAAGACACAAGTAAGTAATACAATAGAAATAATATGCCATAATATGTATTTTTTAAGATAGGACACAGCGGAATATATCCTGCTCATAATCTGGAGCAGCCCGCTTAGGAAACTACCTCAACGTTACAGAAGATCACAGCTAAATGACACTGCTTGGAGTAGTGTTGTGTTCTTGTGGTGAGTAAAGTGGCCAGAGCTGCTGAGGAGGGTCGAGGGTAAGGATGGCAACACGCTTGCGAGACTTCTGGTTTTGCTAGCGTCTATAAGCTACGGTAATCCCTTGTTGGGCTGTACGCTTGTTTGCCGACCTAGTTGTAAAAAAAATATATCAAAATTAAAGAAATACAAAGTTTTAAATTAAAAAAAATATATAATCATATCAAAATACAATAGATAACATTTAGAATTCTATTTATTAAATTACGAAAATTTATTACATTACGAATTATACATTGCAGTAATCATCTTCTTTTACAAAGGAAAATTATTTTCAAGAATTTCTCGATAATATTAAGTTTTAATCATGTGGAATATATTTTATGTCAAAGGACAAAAATATCTCACATTAAAAAAATTTAGGTAGCGTTTTTGTGTACCTATATTTGGAGAATTCCTTAAAGTTAACAGTTTTCTTTTTAGTCATACATCTATGAAATTTACGTACTGTTATAAAACTCATTTGCTGCTAAAAGAAATATTTTAAAACACATTAATTTAATATTCAAAACATAAAATATAACTAAGCACTAGCGTTACTTCTACAATAATGTTAATAACATAATTTTAATGTTTTTGAACATAAAACACAATATACATGTAATAAATTTCACTTTGCGTTAAATTGCCATACAGATATACGGCAATAAAAAAACAAATTATTGCAAATACTTTTAAAAGCTCTGCAGTTCTGGAAAGTTTCCAACTTTGCAAGTCACACGCAAACAAAAGTCGTGTACTACACATGTGTTAGCATAAGTGTTGTTGATATTTGGCCATTTGATGCTCTTTGTGGAGGTGGCATTATAAATTCGTTTTTAAAACTCATGCCCAAATTTTCATCCTTATGTATTTTGTAGTTTGGATTTACTTCAAGTAAATAAAATATTTTTGGGTATATTTATTGAAAAACTACATGTAGCTATATCAGTCGGCTATTACCTTATAACACAAGCATTATGTTACTTACCTTAGGAACAGATTACTGTGTGTGTGTGTGTTAATGAAAGATGTAATGAAATTAAAGTAGGAAAGGTACATTAGTACCTTTTTAAGGAAATGATCAACAAACGTGCTAATAAAATTTACCTTAAGTACCATCGTACCAGGGTATATGCAAAAAAATTGATAAAAGAGTGAAGAGTAGTAAAAGGTAGTAAATAATAAGAAAATGAAAGTTAATCAAACACAAATAACATATACATTAAGAACAAGTTAAAACTTAACTTAGCTCCAATGCTGAATAATGGGCAAACTAGCATAAAAATAGGAAAAATCCAAAATACGTACAACGACTAATTCGCAACAGCGAGCGTGGTGAATTAATACTAAGCCATTACTTCTCGTTAATAGGCGAAAAGGCAAATACCCACCAAACCGAATTTAAAGGCTGTTACGATACAGTACGGTAGGGAAAACGCAGCTTCGTCTCCACTAATTGATATAATCTGCAGGGATAGATGACCCATACTATAAAAGCTTTTTGCCAAACGCTTTAATTAAAAGTAACGAACAAATTAACACTCAAACTATTACATAGTTCAAAGAATTAATTGGGAAAGATTTACAGATTTTCGATCTCATTCAGGATTGCATTTATAAAATGCTTTTACGCATCCCGTCACTAGTAGGACGCGGGTATGTTTCCACATGTCCGCGTTCTCGCCGACATAGTCAAAACCTACCGTAATACCCACTTAAACCCATACGGCCGTTTTCAATTATATCTATCTCTGGTTTTTAAGCAAATTCAGAGATAGATAGAATATTGAAAACTGGACAATAGTCGGCTGCCACGGGATCGCGGTGCGTAGCAACGGTGAAGCCCCGAGCACTATCAACTCCTATAGTAGCAAGTACGTTATAAATTATTTGTATATTATATTTTCAAAATGTTTCGGTGTGACAAATGACGCAGTTTTGTTAACTGTTCGAATTAATAGGAAGCGATTCAATCACTATACCTAGTCGCAGCAATCAATTTGCGGCGGGTTTCGACAAAGCGACCATTTCACGCCTAATTAGTTTTGTGTTTTGCATTTGCTTGTGTTTATCGTTTAGTTCGATTTACTGTGGAAAATGTATATTCTAAAACATTTTTATCGTAAACATTATTTATTTCGTTTCTATATTTAACTTATTAGTTTAATAAACGTTTTTATCGGAATTGTTTATGAATGTTAGAGAGATTCCTATTACCGCAAGTTTTGTAATTTTGACAGTAACCATAATATTTACAAATCGTATAATTAACTTAAAATAGTCTGTTATTGTGACTGTTTTTAAAGCTAACTTAGTAGCCCATATTTATAGCCACACTTATTAGCCCATTCAATTGAGTATTTTTTTACGATTTAAAAAAAGGTGTGTGTGCGATTCACACACGATAGAAGTGAAACTTCTTTGGAAAACTAATTTAAAAAAAAACTAATTTAAAATTAGCGGCTTGCAGCGCGGTTCCTTCCTGTTGTTGCCTTCCGCCTTCCGGTTTGAAATCACAACGATTCTCAAGAAGTTTCACTTCAAAAAAACAAATAGGGAAACATCTAAATCTTTTACAATACTTATTTTCTATTCGCAAAAAGAGGGCTGCAAAAGAAAATAAAAGTTTTATATCAACGTTCAAAGTTTTTATCCGATAATCAGATCCCTTGAGAATACATTGGGACTCATATTTTGCTCAGTAGGTAGTAGTAGTAGTAGCCTTAGTATGCTCAGTAGGCGTAATAAAGCTACGCTGGGCACAGGACTGTAATTAAAAGATATTTTCTGCCGATAAGTTCGTCTGTTGGAAATTGAATCCTCATTTCTTGTTCTTTTTTACGTGTTTAAAAGTCTGATCCGAGACAAAAGAATTGAAAATTTTTAATGGACGTAGATTTATGTATATAGTAAGGCAGTCCTCCCGTGACCATGGTTGCTGTAAAGTATCCGAAATGTCGGGCATATAAAAAATCCTAAAAAACCGCGATAAAATACGAAAAATTTGTTTCCTTATAATGAGAGGAAATCGCGTAGACATTAGAAAACAATATAGCAAGGGAAACTAGTCAGAGGAGAAAAATACCCTTTGAAAATACTTTTTAGCTTTTATTCCTGTTATGTACCTATATCCAAGTGAATAATAAAAAAACATTGCGTGCGTACAAAGTACACATGTCAGAAGTGAAACTTGTTTGGCAATATACTAATTCACAAAAACTAATTCAAAAATATTAAAAAAAAAACTGATTCAAAAAAACTAATTAAAAAAGTGTCCATCACAAAAAAAACAAACATTATTCTCTTTATAGTATTAGAAAAGACAAACTTTAATGGATACATTTAGCTTCTTAGAAATTTATTAAAACCTACAATACCTATACCTACACACTCAAGACTTAGAAACTCGTAAACGTAAACATTGTTGATAACATATTAATGTAAATAAGTGCAGTACAGATGCACTAGATAATCAATTTAGTCTAAGTTTTAATGCTTTTGGCGTTAATGTGCTCGTTAAGCTAAAGCACTTTGGAACTACGCTTGTAAATTAAAGACTTTGAGGGTGTTTCGAAACTAAATTATTCTAAAACCTATACTATCTGTTAATTATATATTTTGATGAAAAAAACAATGTTATTAACAGCTGTAAGTGAGTGTATAACGGCTCCTATAAAGACAAAATGAAAATAAAAAACATACGAAGTATGTACCTAAACAAAATTTGCTTTACCTTTATTTTCAACAATTTTAAAAAAAATGCTTAAAAACTTTTTGGAAGTTTCAAAAAAAAAATATTATTATGATTTCTCGAAAACAACATCTACGGCTTGCATTTTGTTTTATGTTATATTTGTAAATTGTTGTATGTATTTCTGGTGTTTTTTTTTTTTTTTGGAATATTTGCAGTTTATGAAAATCAGTTACGTTTGGCACGACATGTGGTCTAAGATCCGGGATATAACAAAATATTCCCTCCCTGTATTATTATTTGCAGCAGGCTTATTGTGGCAGAGGTTGTTTTTTATAAATTCAAAATATTGAAATCAGCCTATAAAAAATTGTTTCATCTAATTAACAGATGAGGGAATATTTTGCTATACCGGATCTTAGACCAATGTGCGATGTGATATTGAGTGATACTGTAAAATTAAAAAACAATTTTTTAATAAATCTATACTATAAATGAAAGAAAGAAATACACAAACGAAAAGTATTGAAAAAAAAAGTATTAAATCAATTAAAAACTCAGCTTTTCCACTTACATGAGACACTATAAAACAATTCAAAAATGAAATACAAACATTATACATTCAAATTAACTTCTGAATTTCGAGACTTACCTAAAACGTAAATATTAAAATTATGCATAACTTCGCCGAGATCTTCATCGCGTTGAAAAAAAAAACTTGTCTTTTGTTTTCAAGATTAATTTTCAACGTTCGCGTGGATTATACTCTCATGTGTTATGGCAATATGTATGCAAATTTTTAACTGAGGTAAAATTTTTGCAGATAACGTTTTAAAATTACGAAGACCATTATGAAATGTTGCTGTAATTCTTGTTATTTTGACATTGATCCTATTATTTTGGGGTTTATGTTCTTTCTTTTATTAGGTAAGTTGATTACATTAGCACCAAACGATGTATCTCTACGAGTTTAAATAATTATGTGCTAATATTTTTTTGGTTTCTCGTGAAACAAGTAGGTACGTATAATTAGATAGGTATAGGATAGAAAAACTCTCCGATACACATTGATAATCATGCTGGTTTAATGCTAATTGCAATGGATATTCAATAACCGATAATTAATTTATAGTTAAAAATGTAAATGAATTTCTAAACCAATGTCACCCACATGTAATAGGAAAATTGTCCTATTTAATTCCACAATTTAATTGCGGGCGAAAATTAAATCAACCATTTCATCATTAATTAAAGCGATAGATTGAGGAGTTAAAGAAAGACTCAAACATAAAAGCATTTCTACTGCAAATAACTTATCGTGAAAACACTAAGAATTAAGACAAGATTTAAGTTTATTAAGCACACCACCGTGATTAAACAGTATATTTTCTCTAACTCCCTAATACCCGATTCGAATCGAAAATCAAATGTTTAAATGAATCCAAAGCACTAACATTTGTCTGTATTCAGCTTAAAGCTGGTCGATTAGCCTCTATGCCAAAAAAAAATTTAAGAGAGTTCTTAGTGTTAAGTGGATTTGGCAAAGGACGATCCTCTACTGAATCATTTTATACCGGTCGTAGCCGGTTGGAACCGCTTGAAACTAGTTAGTGCTAGTTATTAAGAGGCCAAATTATGGTCTTGGCTCTGGACTTTGCACTGTATCTAGAGTGAAGCGTTTAATAAATTACTTGATAAGAATTATTTTATTTCCTCTTTTGTATGTGTGCTCAATTTTGTTGAATCATTATTTTTGAAGTAAAACTTCTTTACGCACGTTTGACTTGGGGAGTAAGCTGGTGAATGTGTAACGAGAACGTTACGAAAAGTGTGGTCGGGCGAGGCAAACGGAAGTTGAGTGGGAGATATACCTAAGTTAGTTAAGATAGAAAGTTACGTTTAGTAAGTTTTACTTCAGTCGTGTGGTCTAAAGCACACTCGTTTTTTTAAATGTGTCATGAACGTACAATTTATTTAAAATAATGGACAACTATTTGTTTCCATAATCGACAAATACAACAGCCTATTTGCGTCAAAACTATTGGGAGTCATCGCTGTGACTTTGCTTAGCCGCGTCTCTTGACCAATTAAATCACAACAAAACGGGAGAAGGTACTTTAGTAATGGTAATAGAATTTCAGTAAGTTCAAATATATGCGATATAATATGCGATTTAATTGAAATTAAGTATATTTATTATCTTACGACATCGACAACGATCACGATTCAGCCTGTAGTATCCCACTGTTGGGCATAGGCCTCTTCCCCATGTAGGAGAAGGATACGACACCATTTAAATTGAATCGTTCTTCGCTAAAGTAACTAATTTAGACAGTTTTTTTGTTTTACTGTAATTATTTATGCACGACAATCTGGTGGTCATTCATATAAAAAAATCAAACATTTCTAACCCATTTTCAAGAATATTATCAAGTTTAAAATTTCACGAAAACCCTACAAACTGGACGAAAAAAAAATTACCTGGCAGCGTAAATTACTTTACACTGATATCTCTTGAACGCGATGGAATTCAGTTCGTTATATTTTATTCAGAGCTGAGCAACTGTAATCCGTCCCTACGAGATTTGAGAGCACGTTTACACATCGAGAAAACGACAAAAAAACGGATTATATCTTTTTTTAAAGATAAACTTTACGTTTTAAATAAAATACGTAAGCTTATTTTTGTTGAGACTCTTAAAAGTATTTACGTTGTAATTTTTTTTTTATTATAATAATACAGTTTTACTGTTTTATTTTATCTGCTTATTTTTAGTCTATTATCAGTTGTCTTTTTTATAATATGGTGATGAGATAGGTGACTGTAAAATTAACTTATTCTTAATGTTGAGTCACCTGTTTTGAGTGTCCCGTAGTACCCTAATTGAATAATACAAAAACTTGGTATTTTTACTAGTAGGTACCTAGACAGTCATAATTTTTTTTTGTATTAGTGAACATTTAGTTTCAATTTTATTGACTTTGATATAAATGCCGTTATACATCAATTTCTTTAGTAGAATCTATCGTCACCTTCGTACAATTTACTTCCTGCCATAGTGTATGTCACGCACACATTCATAATATGGAAGAAATGTAGGCGTATATTCAATGTACTCTGTGAATGTCGGATAATCGTTTCGAATTAATATAAACCGGGTCCGGAGAATATTAATATAGCCTAATCTTTATTAATGCTGAGCTTAAGATCTTAAGGCGAAGCGTGTTTTATAATGCAGGCGAGGCTCGAGTCAACGTGTGTGCTCAGCTGACGGAGATGAACTTGTCGACGCGTCGTGATTTTGGGATCAATGTGAATTTACCTTAATATGCTTTAAAAGTTTCCTTTTCATAAATTTAGCGGGATCGTGTCTTGTCTTTTGATAGAGTTTTCTGAAATAATTTATTATTATATTTGGATACTAGCTGACCCCGCAAACGTTGTTTTGCCATATATGTTATTATCCCCCGCAACCCCCTCTTGTGGGTGGAATTTCGTAACGCTGCTGGAAATAGGCCTCCACAAGTTCGCGTCAAACACTATGGCGCGAACTCATGTATTGTGTTTTGCCCATAGTCACCACGCCGGAAAGGCGGATTGGTGACGGCTTAACGTGCTCTCCGACATCCAAACCGGAAAGAAATATTTGTACATATACAAATATCCATCGCGAGCGGGAATCGAACCCGCAAACCGTCGATATTTTAGGCGTCTACTCACACCACTACACAAGAGCGGTTGTTGATAACTATTATATAGCAAACATAATTTTATATTCTATGCGCAGATAATTGGGAAATTGCATAGTGAACGTGTGTGAAGGTTGTTTAGAAGTTAGACCGTCTCGCTCGCTCTCAAAATCTAATTCAAACTGTTACCTCATCCGCAACGATCAATCTCCATCCTGTCTCCTCAATCCTACGTGACATTGGCGCAATCGACTTTATTGGCACTGAAAGCCATCAAATAAATCAATCAATCTATGATTATCTTGACAGTTTTGTTTTGTGAAATAAACTGAATCCTAATAATATGAATAAACAGTTATTTGTTCTCTTGTTTTATCACATTTCTTTAATTACAATCGATTGCTCTAAAAAGAAATTATTCTGAATATATAGGCTATGTTTAGAAAAATTAATCGTTATTTCTGTTGGTCTCGAAATAAATTTACAACTGCACCCATTTCGTTAATGTTTTTTAGCTTTTATTATATATGTACTGTTAAAGGTTCCAACATTAAAGTCTGGAACTTCCTTTCTTGGAATTTTTAAGGAAACTTAACGACTGTTTAAACTTCGCTCGTTTGAGATTTAGATAAAAAAGAAAGTTTTTTTCTGATTCAGATATTTAACTGATATTTTAATTAATATTGAAAAATTTATGAGCGTTTACCCATCAGAATAATAACTCACAACATTTATACTGTGTTTGATAAATTCTAGACAATGTACAAAGTTTCAAATACAATACCTGGAGCTTAAATTATAATATCTAAATAAGACTACACAACTTGAAAGCTAACTTCGATAGGTACCGCTACAAACAAGAAACTTCGAGAGTTTGTCTGCATGTTTAAATTAATCTCATAAAGCTTTAACGTATTTTCCTGTATACACTATTTTATACATAAAATATAAGTAATAATATTATACATACACAACTAGACAAGTTTATTGTTTACTTTTTCGAAATGAACATAATATATTTTTGACATAAAATATTTTTAATAGAACCCTCAACTCAAATAAATGTATTATTAACGTCGTCTTCACTTTTATAATATTGCTAGATATATTTATTTTTAAATAAAAGCAATAATTGCGCGATCGATGTCTATAATAAACGATTTCGATAAACTAGGTAGTGGTTACCTTGTAGGTGTAACATATTATGTACACAGTAACTTGCGTAGACTAGGTATGTACATATATGTAATAAAGATACTATGATTTAATTTTTAACACAATTCCAATAACATTATGACGTAAATGTTGGTTTAATTATAACAGGTATGAAATCCATTTACTCGATAAACGATAATGCCAGTGTAATTGAATTCATTTTAAAATTAATTACCTACGACATGTAAGGATAATGTTAAAAGTTCATTATTATTTTATTCAAAATCAACAACGCGCGCTTAAAATATTTCGTGGTTAATTAAAACATTCCTTTTCGGTTTCAGTTTAATATACTTATATTATTAAATTGGTTTAATTAATTATGAAATATATTTCACTTATTTTGTATTGCTCTCATTTTTACAAAGTAATGTAAGTAAAATATAATGCTAATATACATATATAGACTATACAAGCAATGTTGAAAATGAAATGAAAACATTTATTTCGCCATAAGATGATACCATAAGGTGATATAGGTACATGTAGTATATAAGTCAAAATAAATAAATAATATAATTTACAAAAAAAAACTAACAAAAGAAAGTTAAGGTAGCAAAATATCAAACAATAAAATTAAATTTTACATCTTAACACTAGTTACATTACAAACTTAGGTAATTTACCCAGTGTTATAAGCCTTAACTTAGTCAAAATATTAAGTTACTAAAAATGTCTAATGTCTCGATAGAAATTAGCTTCCTATTTTATCCTCGGTTTTATTAAATATTACAATAAATAACATAAAGTAATGTACCTAGTGTAGGTAGGTACCTATTATTTATATATATTTATTGAAAAAAATATTGCTATATCAGTCGGCTGTTACCTATAACACAAGTATTTAGCATTTAAGTTACTTACCGTAGGAACAGACAACCGTGTGTGTATAATATAATTGTAGATAGATAAATACAGCAGGTTAAAGTAAAATATCAGGCTTTAAAATAGAAATAAAACTTAAAACAACGGTAGGTGTAATGAATTAAAAGTGTCTACAAAGAATTCTTGAGCAAAATATTAAATTGAAGATAATATCCCTCTGAAGACGTCGCCGCTTTATACATTTTTAAAACTAATAATTATACTTTGAATAATCTCCGAGCTGCAAGTGAGTCCACTCCATAATCGTAGGAGATTATACAAACGATCTCAGATGAGAGAAAATATTAATTTCTCCTCAAACTCTTAGATGATTCTTGCTCTTAGGGCTAGAATGTACTGTACCGTTTTATGACCTCTTAAAGGTCGAATAATGGTCTCCCCACCGTGCCTCGAAGAGCACGTTAAGCCGTCGGACCCGGTGTTATCATGTACACCTGATAGCGATCGTTATTCATAGTAGGGAATTTATCCGCCAACCCGCATTGGAGCAGCGTGGTGTATTAAGCCCCGATCCTTCTTCTACATGGGGAAGAGGCCTATGCCCAAACAGTGGGATATTACAGGCTAAATCGTATCGTAATCGTAAAGGTCGAATATACTGCACGAAAATTATTGTGACTTCTTATGGGAACACCATTTATTGACCGCATTTGGATGAAAAGACAAAAAAATTATGAAGTTTCCTATTTCAAAAATAATGTAGCACCGTTTTATTTTTGAAAAATAAAACGATTTTGTAACCAAACATGGATGAAACCATTGTCCTTTAGTTTTACAATACCACTTGTAGCATTATTTTTATTTATAGTTCATATTTTTTGTAAACAATTTACAAATTTATCTTTGACTCAATTAATTACACACGTAAACAATCGTAGACTAAAACCGCTACGCCTATAAATCGCTTTAAATAAAACGCAGCGTTTTAAACGCGCTCGATGTATCTCTACGTATGACACGAGCTTTAGTCTCCAGGTAAGTGAAGACCCGGCTAAATCTTACTGAACAAGTGCCGGCTCCAGTCTCAGTAAAATAATTTATAGTTAAATATATTTATGGTAATGATTTAAGAGATAGTTTCCGTAACTCGCTATTCACAGTAGTCGGAATAATTCAGTTAACATAAAAATGCAAAAACAGGGGTATTTTGAATTGACTAAGACTAATTGCTGATTAAAAAAAGGAAGGAAATTAAAACAGTCACTCTTGTTTAAATATTAATAACACCAATTAATTTATGTATACCTATATTTAATACAATCTACCATTTTAAAAAGAAATTACTTTCTCCAATACAATCTTATAAAAAATATATAAATGTACATTCTTATTCAAAAATACTGTTTGAAGCACTTTCAGGTCATTATATGTTAATAAATTATCTATACATATAATAAAATGGTAGGAAAGTCAAAACTGTACATTGAATATTTTTTTAAAAGAATACTTGGGGTGTGATCTACAATCGATACCGAAGCCAAAAATATAGTTTTTAGAATTTTTGTCTGTTTGTCTGTTTATCTGTTTGTCTGTTTGTCTGTTTGTCTGTATGTATGTCCGGGATAAACTCAAAAAGTACTGCATGGATTTACTTCAAATTTGGCACGAATATTATTAAGAAGTCGGGTCAGAACATAGGCTATATATTATCACGCTATCACCTACGGGGAACGAGCAGTGAACCTTTATTTCTTCAAACGTATGTCCGGGATAAACTCAAAAAGTACTGAATGGATTTACTTCAAATTTGGCACGAATATTACTAAGAAGTCGCATCAACATATAGGCTACATATTATCACGCTATCACCCACGGGGATTGAGCAGTGAACCTTTATTTGTTCAAATATATGTCCGAGATAAACTCAAAAAGTACTGCATGTATTCACTTCAAATTTGGCACGAATATTATTAAGAAGTCGCATCAACATATAGGCTACATATTATCACGCTATCACCTACGGAGAACGAGCAGTGAACTTTTATTACTCAACGCATTCTGTAACAACGTGTAATCTAACGACGCATATTTGAATGTTGTTGTTATTATGCCATGCTACAAGCTAGCTTCACACTATAAAAAATAACGCAGTAAAAGTTTAGGCCGATAAACGTAATTAAATGAATATCAGTAGTTCAAGAAAAATTTAAAGCAGCGCCTTCTATGAGATTCCAAAAACATTATCATCAATCCCTTTTTGGATATAAATAATTTAAATTTGATCATGTTGGCGAGGTTGATTGTTATTTTTAAAAGTCATAGATGGAGTTGTGCATTTTCTTCTTAAAAATTTTAGGTATAGTTAATTCGTTTCAAAGATGAGCAAGACAGTTTAAAAAATCTGTTTAACAAACAGAACTCAAAAAGAACTGCATAGATTTATAACATAATTGTGTTTGCTCGCAAACGAAAAAAAACCGACTTCAATTACATCGACAAGTAATACAACGTAATAAGACGAAAAAATAGTCAAGTAAATACGCGCTATTAAAGATTACTCAAAAAGTTGTAGTCAGTTTTCGATCTAATTTAAACAAGACTTAGCAAACAAGTATTAGCTTTCGATTAAAGTAAGAATCATCGAAATCGGTACACCGAGTAAAAAGTTATGCGGTATAATATAACGTAGGTCGACGAAAAAGTAGTCAAGTAAAGACGCATTATTAGATATAACTCTAAAAGTACTTGTCAGATCTCAATTAAATTAAAATGGAACCACATGACATGCAACACCTTTCAGTTAAAACAAGATTGATCGAAATCTGTCCACCCAGTCAAAAGTTCTGAGCTAACATACATTAAAAAAAAAAAACATACAGTCGAATTGAGAACCTCCTCCTTTTTTGGAAGTCGGTTAAAAATTTAAACTCAAAAACGGCACGCTATTTCTGTATGCAATTTGAGCCAAATAGCGAAAAAAGAGAAAAATTAAGCATGCCATATACCTATATAATAATAATAAGACATGCTTATTCTTTTACAGTACAGAATAAATAGTAATAGATTTAGTACAAAATAATCATTGACTGTTAATATTTTTGTTCGGTATTTATTGGTGTAATTATTGCGTCTTAATTCATATATTTTCATGTCGCATAAAAGCTTAAGGGATATGTGGAACTAGCTAGATTTTTTTACGCACGCTGCGCACACACAGCCATTTATTTTATGTTAAGATCATGTAAAGTCATAACATAGATGAGTTATAATTTTTTACCATATAAAAAATGTTTCCTGTTTGCTAACTAGACGGCGGTGGCGTCGAATTAAATCGTGCTATAGTTTCGTTCACAAAAAGTGATGTTATGAGTACAAATGTCGTCGCCTCAACCTATAGAAACTGGGGTTACCTGCGTTGCTATAAGTTATCGTGTGCTTGGAAACCAGAAAATATTTTCCTGAAATAAATAAGTCCATACTAATATTATAAATGCGAAAGTAACTCTGTCTGTCTGTCTGTCGCGCAATCACGCCAAAACTACTGAACAGATTTAAATGAAATTTGGTATACAGATAGTCTAGAGTCTGAGAAAGGACATAGGCTACTTTTTAATGAGAAAAGGGTGTAAGGTGTTGCAAAGTGGGAATGAAAATTTGTATGGAAGTATGTATAATGTTCGTGTTTCGTAACTGTCAAACATTTATTGTTTATCCCGTGGATATGGTTAAATCTGCCCTAAAATTAAAGAACGTATTTAAATAAAGTTTTCGATTGATTCTGTCAATCCAGTCAAAGTCAATATTATATATTAATATTTTCATCGCGAAAGTGTAAAAGATATATTTGATATATCTTAATCTGTACTAATCTATGCTATGAGTAATGATCGCTATCAGGTGGACATGATAACAACCGCGACCGATGGCTTAACGTGCTCTCCAAGGCACGGTGGGGAGACCCACAAGGAATGCACAAATACCCAGACCACGGCAAGCATCTGTATGGACATATTATGTTGTCGTGTGTGGGGATCGAACCCGCAACCGCCAGCGCAACGGCCACAAACCAGTGCCGTGACCGCTGCGCCAACGCGGCGAGTTACTTTCGCATTTATAATATTAGTATGGATTATAAACCTGAAAGTTGGTTTGTTTGTTTGAACGCGCTAATCTCAAGAACTACTGATTCGAATTGAAAAATTCCTCTGAGGTGGATAGCCTATTTAAAGAGAAAGGTTATGCTTTATGAAGGAGCAAGGGTATTTTTTTCCTCAAAGGAACGCGGGTGAAGCCGCGGGGCACAGCTAGTATGTTAATAAATTTATAACAAATTAATAAGAAGCTATCACAGCATCGAAAAGACGTCATCAAAATACTTTGCAATATGAATAACATCTTTGCACTTGATGACAAATAGATACGTTGCAAAACAGTGTTATTTAGCTGTGATCTTCTGTAAGCTCGAGGTACTACCCCAGTCAGGCTGCTTCATATTTTGAAACTAATAGCAATATAACGAATAGCAATATAAATATAAATTAATAGCTAAAGCTTATTATTCGGTTCAGGATTACATAAATGATAAGGATGCGTTTAGTGACGCTCGCTGTATTTCATGCAAAATTTTACCAGTAATTTTTTTAAAGAGTAGCTGCGGAGTTTCCATGCGGTTCTACTCTGCAGAATCTACATTCCGAATCGGCGTTAGCTTCACTTTTACGTAGGGTCTGCGCTATTAAGAGCACGCATAATGCAAAATTACCAATCTTCTATTTGTTTTGACATTAAAAATTCCAGACCAAATCTTAAAATAAAAATATATGACAAACTACGTGATATTTGCAAGGGTTAACCTTTATCAAAAACATAAAATAAGGAAATTTCCTCGATAAAATATAATCACGAAGTAACCTCTAATTTTTATATTTTTTCTCTTTATACTCGATATGGTTATGACCATTAAGACAAAAATTTGATAATTAATTACATTTAAATATGAGTAAAGGCTATGCTTAGGCATTTAATGTAATTACTTTTAGTTTTGGAATTATATATAATATAAACATATTTGTCGTTTTTTACATTCGTAATGCGCTCAAAACTATATCTTCTATCGCACTCTGACACGAGGCTTTTTTTTTTTTTTTTTAGAATGAACTTCCACGGGCTCAAAATGCCCATGCCTTTTGTTAAACATGCATTATAATTATAATATTACAGGCATTAAGGCTACAAATCGACAGTCCTGTGACTGCCTAGTAAAACTAGGACGTAGTCCGACGCTGACGGTTTTTTTCGGTTCGCCGGTTCACCGTATCCCCGACTCAACAACGCCTTCTTCTCATCTTGCGTGAAAGTCAGGTACAGGGTCCGGTCCTGTTTTACTGGAATTCGTGAGCCGGTGAATCCTTCCATGCGCAGGGAGTGGATGATCGGACTCGAGCTGTAGATCACGTCGTACACCTCACTGATGGCGAAAGCAACGTCTTTTGGGTTTCGATGCGTGCAAGACAGCTCACACGAGATACCCACTGTCAGGTTAGGTCTGCTGTACCGTATCTTGAACAGGTTTTCCCTGTCGATGTACGGCAGCTGGTTAACGTCTCCGATGAGGACCACCTCCTCTGCCGCCGATAGCCGGGCAGCCATGACTATGGCTCCGAAATGATTCATGAGGGCTTCGTCCACCGTTAGTCGGTTTATCTTAACGCCCTCACGAAAACCATTTGCCAGTATGGAAGCCATAGTGCGCACCTTCGTTTTGGCCTTATTACCATAGCGATGCGCCAGCTTCTCCTTAAGGTCTTTCGCTGCCTCGATGGTGGTCGTGGCTACGACTAAACTGTTCTCATCGAAATTCCTGACTATGTGAGTTGTCTTGCCGCACCCGGGTACCCCGTTTGTCCATCTTATTGTCGGTAGCCTCCAAGCCCCGAAAGCGCACCTGGCGTCCGGGTCGCTCATGATGGTTTTAGCCATCCCGAGTACCCTATCGCCCAGCATCACTCTCGTGCACTTGGCCACTACAACCACCGGGTCCCCTTTCGGTGTGTGAAAGATCTATTGCTCGTCGTTCTGCTCCTCTTCCTCGATTGCATTCACGAAGCCTGATGTGATGTTGTATGCAGCCATATACCTTCCCGACATGTTTCCCTTGAGGACTTGCCGGGTTTCGTTATTATAAATGGCTGCTTCGGCTTCTTCGAGTTCCACCTCCAGCAACTTTTCATGGTTGTACTGGTAGGCCTGCATGATTTTTCTACATGTGGCCAGGCTTACCTCGCGGTCGGCCTTAGTTATGGCCAGGACACGAGGCTTTGTGTATATTTTGTTTCATCAATTAGTCACGGGCGCGCGGGTGAAATCTGATTTTTTGCTCGCTTTATGCGCCCTCCTAAGGAACTTGTATCTGTCACGTGACACTGTCACATATTCACGGATCTACATCAAAAGCTAGTGTCGAAGCTACTGCTACATCGTTTACGTGGATCTAGAGTAACACCTGAATTAAATATCTGTACGAACTACGAGTGCTCTACCGATTCGACGGATGGGATTAACATGGATCTGTCAAATACTTTTCTTTGTTGTATTGTGTGTTATTAAGTTAGAATTATTTTATTATAAAAATAATAATTAGTGTTATACACTACTATAAACTAGAAATAAATAGTAAATATGTTTTTTCGATGAAAGTAAAAAAACTTAGAGACAAACTGTATGAATCAAAAATAATGACTAACTTCAATTTTATTATTAATTGAAATTGTTATATGTTTGAAGATCTTGATTAAATTCTTTTATACGATACACAACTTTTTATTAATAAAAGTTATAGGCTATATTGTATCAAGCTCTAACGTTAACGTAGTGAAAATTAATAAACATCATCGATAAATTAAAAAAAACCTATCCTCTCAAAAATGTCTACTGCAGCATCCCCGAGGATCTAAATATTTCAGAGGCTGGTGTCTGCCGTTCGCCGAATTTTTTACTTATTCACTATTCACTGGTAAGAAAACTGCAAATGCCAGTAACCTAAGTGACGTGTGGGGATGTTTAATGGTTATTTATATATTAGTACTAGATATAAAAACGTTGAAAATTATTTAAATATTTAAATAATTGTGTTTGCTAGCAAACGAAAAAAACGACTTCAATTACATCGACAAGTAACGTAAGTAGACGAAAAAATTTAATAAACACACTAGTTGTCACTACGATTTTCCGATCGAAGGTTTCCTTCGATTTCTCTGGGATTCCATCATCAGGTCCTGGTTTCCTTATTATGGTACCTAACTTGGGATATCTCTTTTCTAACAAAAAAAGAATTATCAAAATCGGTTCATAAACGACGAAGCTATCCCCAAACATAGATAAAAAAGAACAAAAAAATATATATAAGTACGGTCGAATTGAGACCTCTTTCTTTGAAATCGGTTAAAAAAATTAAAGTATGTAATTTGTTTAAAATCTATTTACTTTGGTATTTACTAAATGGTCGTTTACAAATAATACAATTAATCAGTTATACCTAATCCCGCATTGGTTCTTCATAGTAGGGAATATACTTGCCAACCCGCTCTTCCTATGTGGAGAAAGAAGCTTATGCCCAGTAGTAGGACGTTACATGCTTAGTCCGGTCTAACCAATTACACGATATTTTTCATATTAGAAATATAGTTAATATTATTACTTGCTGATAAATATTATCTCCCACTTAAGCCTATCAGAGATTTTATCAAAAGGAGAAAAAATAAGCCCATACGACCTGTTAACTAATACTTAACATACTTATAAACCTCAACTATTTCTTTCACACATTGCCAATATTTGAAATACAAAGTGGAGTTGGAAAATGAGAAATGGAAAATATAATAAATTTTTATGTACCCTAATTGATTATTTGTGAAACAGGCCCTTAACATTACAGTTTATATAAATAAAAACTAAAAATATATTGAAGTAAAAGAAAAAAGTACACAAAATATTACCTGAACCAAGATAACCGAAAGAGCCCTTACATATTACAAAAGGCAATTTTAGTAAGAGATTGTGAGTTAAACATACGCCGCGGAAAATAACCGACATCATTGCTTATAACTCCTATTTGATATTACAATAGCATCGCTCGCTCTGTAGGTTCTTGAATAAAAATTGAAGTGAGATTTTATTGAGTTTATTATTAGTATGAAAAATTTAACTTAGCAAAGTTATAAACGTTTAAAATTGAAAGGGTATGAATAATTCTATAATCTTCTATATAGAGATTTCCTCCCATTGACTTATCGCGATATCTTTGGAACACTAAGGCGTAGAGACTTGAAAGGTAGGAATATTCCTTTTGCCGAGTAGAGGTCGGCTAAGAACGGATTTTACGAAATTCTACCCACAAGAGGGGGTTGCGGGGGTTAATAACATATATGGCAAAACAACGTTTGCGGGGACAGCTAGTCTTCTATATAATTATATAAAAGAGATTTCCTCCCATTGACTCATCGCGATATTTCGCGATACTTTGGAACACTAAGGTGTAGAGACTTGAAATTTGGTAGGAATATTCCTTTTGCCGAGTAGAGGTCGGCTAAGAACGGATTTTACGAAATTCTACCCACAAGAGGGGGTTGCGGGGGTTAATAATATATATGGCAAAACAACGTTTGCGGGGTCAGCTAGTCTATACTAATATTATAAAGAGGTAAAGTTTATAACTTTGTTTGTATATACGGGGTAATCTTCGCAAATACTGATCCGATCATGAAAATTCTTTCACTCACAGAAAGCTACACTATTCAGGAGTGACAAGATAAAAGGAAAAAGATAAAAATATATAAAGATTTTAAATCAGCAGGATTTGAACCTGCGCCCTCTGACGTGCCGTGTCAACAATTCAATCTAATCAAGCATTATTATTTGCCTTAGAAATTAATTGGTGATTTTAAAACATTTATATTTATCTGATTTGCTGAAAATAGTGAGAGTGTATTGGAGCATATCAAATTTCACCGTACCCTTCTTATGTGAAATGGATTATAACGCCCAACGAAGTGGGCACGGGTCGGCTAGTATGTTAATATACATATAATATAGGAAAGCTTATATAAAAAACATGAAACATTATTTAGTTTTGACTACGCGTGGGTGTAATAATTGCAACTCTTAGCGTCCGCAGCTTCGAGCTAAGGTGTCCCAAGGTCTAATGTTGTACAAGCGTTTGCAGGGTCGATTTGTCATAAGCGAGGACGTATGACAAATTTTATAGTCAATACAGATGTTTGTGATCCCTCCAAAAATAATCCACATATTATGAGGTTGTTATATACCTAATAAACACCTAACAAGGTTTTTATCTTATTGCTGCTGAAGCTAGTAGCTTCTGCGCGCGACTTCGTCCGCGTGAAATAGTTACTTTGGGCTAACGCTAACTTTAACCCGCGACTTCGTTTTAACTTTTTGCGCAGGGCACGCAGCGGAAGTTCTCAAAAGGAAAAAACCCCGATTTTGAAAAATTCTTTATTGGTGCTCCACTCCTCTTGGTGAAGACCATGCGTGATTATATATATATATATATATATATATATAGCCTATAGCCTTCCTCGATGAATGGGCTATCTAACACTGAAAGAATTTTTCAAATCGGACCAGTAGTTCCTGAGATTAGCGCGTTCAAACAAACAAACGAACTCTTCAGGTTTATAATATTAGTATAGACTAGCTTCTGCGCGCGACTTCGTCGGCGTGGACTCCGCTCCTATTGGTCTTAGCGTGATGATATATAGCCTATAGCCTTCCTCGATAAATGGGCTATCCAACACTGAAAGAATTTTTCAAATCGGTCCAGTAGATCCTGAGATTAGCGCGTTCAAACAAACAAACAAACAAACAAACAAACAAACAAACAAACAATCAAACAAACTCTTCAGCTTTATTATATTAGTATAGATTTATTTGCCGTTACCATTGTTCATCTTATATATAAAATTCTCGTGTCACAATGTTAGTTACAATACTCCTTCGAAACGGCTGGACCAACTTTTATGAAATGTATGCATATCGAGTAGGTCTGAGATCGGCCAACATCTAATTTTCATACCCCTAAGTTATAAGAGGGGGGGGGATTAAGGTGCTTAATAATAAAGCAAAACAACGTTTGCGGGGTCAGCTATAAATTACCTTCTTTCAAAAGAATTGTTTTGGGATTGCTGAGGGTTTAATTTACTTATACGAGTAAATGTTTTTTCTTTTGTTGGTTTACAAAAATCAACTTTGACTACATCTATTTTTAATTATTTTCATCTGTATTTTAATTTGAATCTTTTTAATAATACTAGTGTTACATCTCTTTTTGTGCATGTTGTGACAACTTGAAATGTTGCGCATTTAAGCTCAATTGTAGTACAGTTTTTATGTGAAAATTGTAATGTAGCAACTACTGTTTGTCCAAATGAAATAAATAAATAAATACACTGTGTCTTTCTTTTTTAAAGTTCTTTTGACATAATATCTTAATCAAGACAAGAAATTACAAGAATAATCAGAAAAGGTTAAAAAAACGTCAATACTTATTATTCAATGTTCTGTACTTATTTTTAAATTATATTTGTACACAGTTTCAAAGTAAGTAAAAGAGATATAAAACATACAAACTTAAAAGTGTGTAAAGGCAATCTAAGCAGTTGTAGTGATTTTTATAGATAACTCATGACTATGAAGTAAATAATATAGGTAAGATCGGTCAAGGGCGGATCCAGCTTTGGCGCCAGGGGGGGGGGTCACAGTCATGGTCAAGGCGTCAGGGGGGGGGGGGGTGAAATAGTCGTGGTCAAGTAAAAAGAAGTTGTAATTTAATTTTTATAATGATAGATACAGGGAAAAAGTAGGTATTTTATTAATCTATGTAGATAATGTACTTAAAAATACCTATATTGTGACAAAAATCTTGTTTAATAATTTTAATTAGTGGTCCACCTAGGTCCTGGACACAGCCCGGGGGGGTCATGACCCCGTGCCCCCCCCCCCCCTGGATCCGCCAGTGAGATCGGTTCATGTTTTCATCTTGACATTTTGTTTAAATTAAATTCATAGCCATAGCATAAATAGTAAAAATGATTGTTCATATACATTCATGAGAGCATCACATGACGCTGGAATTACATTACATCGCGAAATTATATCAAATTAGATATGATTCAATGCATACTACATTGTAGAGTGTTCTAGCAAATCGCACAAACGTAATTTCACACGAGTTATGACATACGAGTACATAAACTGATTGTATCGTCAAACAACTCAAAATACAAAAATAAATAATAACAAAAGGATTTTTAGATATTTTTTTATTAATATAACAAAAAGGGAATTAAAATACATAATTTTTCTTTCGTTATTCGCGCTTTTTTATTTTTACCTTCATTAACCCTTCGAATTGAAGCAATTTGTGATCTTGCGCAAAAAATTTTTTGACCTTTCGTAAAATTTGCGTAATTAACTAATTTTATTTTCAAATGAAGCACTCCGCGCGGTATTATGTAAATATTTGAAGTTTAACTGTCAACGGCTTGTACATCTCGTTTGATTAACAAAAAAATGCTCGTAAAAAGGATATAACTTCGAAAAATATTTTGGATCAACTTGTTTTAGATATAGTGTTTTGAAAGAGCAACAATCAAACACATGCGTAGTAGGCACAGTATACTGAACAATAATTATACAATTTAGAAAATAAAATAAATTAAGACGAGCTCTAGAAACATACTCAGGTATTGTATGCTTAAAATAAATAAACAAAACTACACATAGGTACATACATATGCCAATTCTTTATTAACTCTTTGTACACTTCCCTACCGCTTTACTTTTTCTACGCCATGTCCTAAGGTTGTCTGGAAGAAATCGCTCTTAGCGATAAGACCGTTTTGTACATCTTTCTTTGTATATATCACTTTTTTTGTAATGTTTCTTTATGGTGTATAAAGAGTATTTATTATTATTATTAAAAACTACACACACAAAGGTTCCCACAAGGAATCACTCCAGTGTTGGGGGTCCGGAATCACAAATACACAAATACAACACACAAACACAAATGCCCAGACCACGGAAAACAATCGTATGGCCCATAAAAATGTCTGCCATGAGCTCAAAATGAAGAAGATGAATATAACCTGCGACTGCCAGCTAAACCACGTCGTCAAAATGTTCATTGAAAACGCTTACTTTGATATTAATTTTTCATCCATAATTTTCATAACAGAGAATAACACCAAAGTTAATAGGCTCTAATAGGGTTTTTTGATTTTAAACTTGAGTGCACTCTGAGAAGCCGTCTGAGTCGAAACCACCAACGCGTCAATTATGTAACCACCAAACAGCAATGCTTTGAGTTAGTTACTTCCGGACGAGTGCTCCAGTAATTACAAAGGTTTACAACTTAAATCTTTACGTCAAAATCAATCCTACTGATATTATAAATGCGAAATTTTGTGAAGATGGGTGGACGGATGTTTGAAACTTTTTCACATAAAAAAAGCGAAGTTTTTCTATGTCAACTATCAAAATTTTACACTACCTTATCAGTAATAATATCAAAACATGACCCTAAACAGAACTGTCATCCGATGTCATGTTCGAAATTCCCAGAATTCATCCTAATTTGAAGGGTATGGATAAACGTTTAAAAAGGTTATGAAAAAAAAACTGAATATTCTTTGTACCAAATCTAAGAATAAACATATTTATACTAATATTATAAAGCTGAAAATTATGTTTGTTTGTTTAAAGGCGCTAATCTCAAGAGCTACTGATTTAAATACTAACTAAAAAATTACTAATTAAAAATTATTTTGTGTATTAGATAGTCCACTTCCCGAGGACATTTATATAAATAAATCTTATATATTAAAAAATAGTTAAAAAAATTCGAATACCCAACGTTAAATATGATCGTCTATACAGGACATATGACAGTACTGAAATCATTTGATTAATATGCATACATATATATACCTATATCAGTTTACTGCAGTCCATACATTTTATTAAAAAAATACCTTTCAGATTCATATTAGTCTATGCAACATACCGTTTAGTATTAAAATATTCCAAGCAATGCGATGAAATTAAGTGAAACAACGGGGGAGGATGTAAAAAGGTAGGTAAAAGTATTACATAAAGTGAAGTTTAGTTTCCGTTCCCATTACCGAACACTAATTTATTGCTGAAGCGATCCTCCATCAGAACTTCTAACAACAGAGCAGTACGCTAGTAACGGGAATTTTTAAGTAATTTCCTTAGTCTTTTTTTTTGTAAAAAATCTCTCTGCGAGGCTGAATTTTATATCAGCTACTCAAACAGTGGAAGTGCATGGCTTTAGCTAAGTGCTGGAGCGTTTCTTTCTATTTTTCAAAGGATTTTTAAAAACTACGTCACGGTGTTTTAGATACGCTCTTTGATTTAGATTCAGCCGTGTAGTGCCATTTTCGAAACGAGTGAAGTTCACTTGCAAGCTTTTGTGGCTCGAATCGTGGAAATTATTCATACTTTGTATACGTTTTCTTTTTGTTAATTTTTAACAAAATTTTCAATTATATCATTTCATAGACCGTTTCGCTTTCAAGTCGTACAAAAATAACCATCCTGTAACGAAGTAATTGGAAAAGTTTACATGAACAAAATCAATCACATAAATCCTACCTGCACAAAATGGTCAAACAAGAAAAAGTACGTATAAGGTCAATCCAACGAGGGTGCTTGGTAGCGGTTAATAGTGTTGCACTGCGATTTATAGCTCTCGCTTGGAAGATATACGCCTCCGGTTCAACACGTGCACATATATCTCGAAAGGTCAAGGAGATAAAAGATCTTGTTATCTGGCGGAGGTTCGCTTGATTATCGGACCGTACCGATGTTGTATTATTTTATAAAGACGGCATTTATTAATTCAAGTATATATCTATAAAATTATGGGACTGATATCGAAAAGATAATAATCATTATCTTTGAATGTCTGTAGACCACTTTGAAACCGAAATTGGGTTATTATTTTTTTTTTTTTTTTTGTTTTGCCAAGACAATAGTTATCCGACGGAGAATTTTTCGAAAATTCAGTCGGAAAATATTTTTGTACGAAAGCAACGCCTTTTTTATACAACCAGGTCGGCAAACAAGCGTACGGATGTCTGATGGTAAGCGATTACCGTGGCTTATGGACGCCTGGAACATCAGAAGCATCGCAAGCTCGTTGCAGACCTAACCCCAATACCCCAGGAGCTCTCGTCACCTTACTCACCACAGGAATACAACAGTGCTTGAAAGCAGTATTTTTTAACTGTGATCTTCTGTAAGGTCAAGGAGGTACTTCCCCTGTCGGGCTGCCAGATTTTGAGCAGGATATTTCCTGCTGTGTCCTACCTCAGTTGATATATCGCCTATATGCAATTTGGATACACAGATGGTAAAGTGACCTTCATGAACAAAAACCAATCCAGAATTTTTTTTTAGAATCGATTATTTATTTATTATTATGATTGCTTTCGAAACATTTCAAAGGAGTTCTATCTAAGACCAAGATTGTAAAACCTTGAGGACTAGTTAGAGACAGTTAGTTTCTGTCTTCGCTGTAGCATTTCCCCAGAGAATAAAAGAGAATATTGTAAAAATAGCTAAATTAATGTACTTTAACTGTATCAACATCGTTTAAAATCCTCACATTTCTAATCAGGAACAGTGCACAGTTGAATCTCTCCGCAAGGGATAGCAAATGAGACTCCCACAGGAGCTTCGAATCCAAAGCTATTTCTAAGAACACAATAGTACCCGGTAATATTATTACGTAATTACATTGTTTTAATTTTAACTTTCAAACTCGGATTTTTCGCCCTCCGAGACACAAAGGTTTAACCAAGAATTATAGAAATATTGAAAAATTTGTAACAATTCTCTTTGAGTTTTCAATCGAACATGCTATTGTCCATGTTAATGCAAATTTCCAAATCACGTGTGCTTATGATGGAAAGGTCAATACCGCTAAGCATCTATGGACACTGCAAATACATTGGAGTTTAAGAACTATCTGCTTAATGAGCATCTTCTAAATTAATATTTCAAACCAACATATTTCAATAGAAAAGCCAACCCCATCACTCATGGTATTTCTACTGATTAATGAGGCTCTGACGTAATTATAAAGTCTAAGGTGAAATTTAATCAAATAACCATGCCTATGCCATGTATGGGGTTCATATTGAAGGACAGGGGTTGTTAACTCGTATTGCGGTTAACTAACCAACTTTAGGACTCCGGACGCACCCATTTCAACCATATCTCGTTAATTAAATGCCTCGCCATTATTTTCAAGAACCTCTATGAACGTTCACATATCTTTAGTATTGGTTCAAACAATATAAATAAACGTATAAATAATAGTGTTTCTTCTCAAACAAAAAATATAGACTCCAATTTACATCAACGATAAATTATTGATTGCTTTCGAAACATTTCAAAGGAGTTCTATCTAAGACCAGGATTGTAAAACCTTAATACACTTTTATGATTTCAGAAATAGTTTATATCGTCGCTGTAGCATTTCCCTAGAGAATAAAAGAGAATATTGTAAAAATAGCTAAAATAATGTACTTTAACTGTATCAACATCGTTTAAAATCCTCACATTTCTAATCAGGAACAGTGCACAGTTGAATCTCTCCGCAAGGGATAGCAAATGAGACTCCCACAGGAGCTTCGAATCCAAAGCTATTTCTAAGAACACAATAGTACCCGGTAATATTATTACGTAATTACATTGTTTTAATTTTAACTTTCAAACTCGGATTTTTCGCCCTCCGAGACACAAAGTTTTAACCAAGAATCATAGAAATATTGAAAAATTTGTAACAATCCTCTTTGAGTTTTCAATCGAACATGCTATTATCGATGTCAATGCAAATCACGTGTGCTTATGATGGAAAGGTCAATACCGCTAGGCATCTTTAATTGACACTGCAAATACATTGGAGTTTAAGAACTATCTGCTTAATGAGCATCTTCTAAATTAATATTTCAAACCAACATATTTCAATAGAAAAGCCAACCCCATCACTCATGGTATTTCTACTGATTAATGAGGCTCTGACGTAATTATAAAGTCTAAGGTGAAATTTAATCAAATAACCATGCCTATGCCATGTATGGGGTTCATATTGAAGGACAGGGGTTGTTAACTCGTATTGCGGTTAACTAACCAACTTTAGGACTCCGGACGCACCCATTTCAACCATATCTCGTTAATTAAATGCCTCGCCATTATTTTCAAGAACCTCTATGAACGTTCACATATCTTTAGTATTGGTTCAAACAATATAAATAAACGTATAAATAATAGTGTTTCTTCTCAAACAAAAAATATAGACTCCAATTTACATCAACGATAAATTATTGATTGCTTTCGAAACATTTCAAAGGAGTTCTATCTAAGACCAAGATTGTAAAACCTTAATACACTTTTATGATTTCAGAAATAGTTTATATCGTCGCTGTAGCATTTCCCTAGAGAATAAAAGAGAATATTGTAAAAATAGCTAAAATAATGTACTTTAACTGTATCAACATCGTTTAAAATCCTCACATTTCTAATCAGGAACAGTGCACAGTTGAATCTCTCCGCAAGGGATAGCAAATGAGACTCCCACAGGAGCTTCGAATCCAAAGCTATTTCTAAGAACACAATAGTACCCGGTAATATTATTACGTAATTACATTGTTTTAATTTTAACTTTCAAACTCGGATTTTTCGCCCTCCGAGACACAAAGGTTTAACCAAGAATTATAGAAATATTTTGAAAAATTTGTAACAATTCTCTTTGAGTTTTCAATCGAACATGCTATTGTCCATGTTAATGCAAATTTCCAAATCACGTGTGTTTATGATGAAAAGGTAAATACCGCTAAGCATCTTTAATGGATACTGCAAATACATTGGACTTTAAGAACTATCTGCTTATTAGCATCTTTTAAATTAATATTTCAAACCAACATATTTCAATAGAAAAGCCAACCCCATCACTCATGGTATTTCTATTGATTAATGAGGCTCTGACGTAATTATAAAGTCTAAGGTGAATTTTAATCAAATAACCATGCTTATGCCATCTATGGGGTTCATGTTGAAGGACAGGGGTGGTTAACACGTATTGCGGTTAACTAACCAACTTTAGGACTCCGGACGCATCCATTTCAACCATATCTCGTTAATTAAATGCCTCGCCATTATTTTCAAGAACCTCTATGAACGTTCACATATCTTTAGTATTAGTTGGAACAATATAAATAAACGTATAAATGATTGTTTGTTCTCAAACAAAAAATACAGACTCCAATTTACACCAACGATAAAAATCAAAATGATAACATCATCAACGTAAGTAAAAAAAGGACTCATCAAAATTGGTACACCCAAGTACAGTAAAAAAATATCAATATCAATTCACGTAAAAATACCACAAAAAATATAGTCAACATGTGATGAATCTCCTAATTTTTTAAGTCAAAAATTAGAACTCAAAATCGATAAAAAGAATAATGTTAGATTATATGTTAGTAAAGACAATAATCATTTTTACATAAACATGCAGAAAAAACCCAAAATTGCTAGAGAATATTCATCGCCATTAGTTTAAATTTTAAAGTCACGTATGTAACCTCCTTTTAAAATATATTACGGTTTTATTACTCGAATGCGGCTTGTTGAGCCTAAAGAAAAAAAATATGCAATGCCGCAATGCGTTCTCACGTCGACTCGACCAAATTTACATTTGTTCGCCACATCTGCGACTGTTTTGGCGTTTGTTTCATTTTTGTTAACATATTAAATCGTCTATTGCATACTGAAACAAAAAATATTTTTGTTATTTAAAACAATATAAATACAATTAACAAGTAGTAAGTTAACTGAGGTAGGGCACAGCAGGAAATTTCCTGCTCAAAATATGGAGCAGCCCGAATGGGGTAGTACCTCGACCTTACAGAAGACCACAGCTAAATAATACTGTTTTCAAGTAGTATTGTGTTCCTGTTGGTGAGTAAGGTGACCAGAGCCCCTGGGGGGATTGGGGATAGGGTCGGCAACGCGCTTGCGATGCTTCTGGTGTTGCAGGTGTCTTTAGGCTACGGTAATCGCTTACCATCAGGTGAGCCGTACGCTCGTTTGCTGACCTAGTTAGGTATATATTTAAAAAAAAAAGTAATTGATACACAATGTACTACACTACACATACTATTGTAGTTATTTTCTTCATAACGCAATTTTGAAATATTTTAATATTATCATCATTCAAGAGAATGATGATAATAACAAAGATGTTAAGATTAATTTTTTTACTTCTGACAAACTTACGAATAGCTCTCCTCACCTCCCAGGTGAGATCATTAAAAGTAACATTAACAAAAACATTATTATGCCTTCAAACCAAGCATATAAGCAAACATTTTTTTATATCTTATAACATGCACACAGGTCGTCTGTTGCTACGGTAAACATCTCATAGTACTAAGACTATATGCAAAGAAAATGAAAAATGTACAGTAAAAAATAAATAAACAAAGATATTGTAACAGAACAATTCCGTCAGCGTCGGGCCACGTCTTAGCTTAAATACAAACATTAAACCAAGGCTCAGGCGTGAATCGAACCCATAATAAACAAAACAATATAGAAAACAAATGGTCAAAAGAATTTTAATAATCATATTAAAACATCTTCATCAAATCTGACTATATTGTTTTTATTAATATTATAATTACGAATAGATATGAGTATATTATAAGCATGTACATAGCAAATCCAAAAAATATCGATTTCTTTTGGTTAAATATAACTTCAAATAATTATTTATTTATAGAAAAAAAAAATTGTATGAAATACGACTAAGTCAAGAAATGGGCAAATTTTTCACCTCATGATCACCCATAAACAATAACAGCATCAAAGGATATGGTCAAGAGAAGGAGCGAAGAGCTAAAGAAGAGAAAAAATGTGTGGGATGTAGGTGGGAATGATGTTGGTTTTCAGAACTCTAAGGTTTCGTAATATTTTAATACGAACTGAATTTAATCTGGACGTTAATTAATTAGGAATCTATTTTTTATTACGAAAAATAAAGCAAATAAATTAGAAATTATGGGTACCTACTATAAAATAATTATGTATATTAGAATGGAGTTCCTAATTGTAACTCATTTTATTTTTAAATATTTTAGGTTTACACTACGGAAACAAGAAAACATGTGGTGAAAAAAATTTATTCAGGGCATGGTTTTTATGGACTTTTGTACTTCAGACTTTTCCACAATTAAGATTCCATTTTTAGCCAATGTAAAAAGCACTATTTTATTTATTTTCATGTATTTTAAAACGTAACTTTTTATTGGGTGTACTGACTTTGGTAACTACATATTTTTTTGTTTGAAAACTGATGCTTGACATGTGGTTCTATTTAATGAGCGAGATCCTACAAGAATTTTTAAAACTATTGTGTTGTACTTACTTGTCGATATAAATTGATATGAGTTTTTTTTTCGTTTGTTTCTAAAACGCACTATTATTGAACGATCTCCTGGTATTTCTTTGTTTAACCATTCTGACATTACATCTACTACTAGTGCTAATTAATAGCTTAAAATTTTATGACTATTTATATTTCCTAATTGTGAATTGTAAAAATGGTTGTCGCTTAAAACGAATCAAATCTTTCCTCTTTATAAAATTGCCTAAAAATGACTTTCTCATTTAAATAACCCGTTTTGAGCCATTTTCGTAAACATCACCCATATTTAAACAATCCCCCGCGCACTGAAAAATATATCCCGCTGCAACAAAACAACGAACGTTATTTTTATTTCAGTACCGAAGACAATGGAAGGTTTACATGCGCCGAAGAATTCAGTCGCCGCCTCGGCGAGAAACGACGAACAAAACTCAAATTTCACTATGCACAGTCAGCCACGTCTCGCTCGCTATAAATTTCTGTCCCATTGTGCTTCACACAAAGTACAACGGGAGCCACAAACCAGTAGGTGTACGTGGCCGCGTGTACTTCGCTTGCAGTCTGAAATTAAACATTCATTTTTATTACGTTTCCGGAAAACGGGCCAAAGTTTTGCTTTTTATTTTTCCAGTGTTATTTTTTATTAATTCGCTGCAACCATTTATAGTTTAAAAAAGGCAACAAGGTATCGCATATTAACTCAATATTAAAACGTGCAACGAACCCAATAAACGTTTTAATGGTAATGTATTTGTAAGGAAATTTCTCGATAGTTTAGTAGTTTAAATGCATTATTCGGAGCGACTAATATGGTAGGCGAAAGCATTATTACACAAGTGGAATTAATACAAAGATATTATATTTATTCAGTTACATAAATACATATTTTCTGGACATTTTTGAGTTTAAATTAAAAATCTTCAATCTAATTAAGTTTTAATATGCTACATACATGAATTAATACTTGGAATATATTTCCCAACGTCTACTTACAACTTGTTGAATGTTGACTAACTTATCGTTTTGCAAAAGAAATAAAACAAACAATTTTTATTTTTGTATATACCTAGACATATGGAGCCGAGACGTGGACACTGACGAAGGGACTAGTCCACAAGTTTAAAGTCGCTCAACGTGCTATGGAACGGGCTATGCTTGGGGTTTCTCTCAAGGACAGAATAAGAAATGAGACTATCCGTGAGAGAACGAAAGTAACCGACATAGCCCACAGAATCAGCAAGTTGAAGTGGCAGTGGGCTGGTCATCTGTGTCGCAGGACCGATGGCCGTTGGAGCAGACGTGTCCTGGAGTGGAGACCACGTATTGGCAAACGCAGTGTAGGACACCCTCTGGCCCGCTGGACCGACGATCTACGTAAGATTGCTGGTGTAGGCTGGATGGGGATTGCGGAAAACCGGGATGTCTGGCGCGAGCTTGGGGAGGCCTATGTCCAGCAGTGGACTGCAACAGGCTGATATGATGATGATGATGATGATGATATACCTAGACGAAAAGCTAATATAACGAAAATAAATAAAAATACTTACAAACATTGTTCAGAGTTAACGCAAGATCGCTTTAACATTTTTAGAGTTTAATTATTTTTCAGCCCGATGGAATTCCCCGCTCGGCATTATAGGGCTACTCCATAAAACTCGCTTCTCTAACTCGCTTCCACGACTTCGCTAAGATCCTTAGCAGAATTAAAATTCGTCGAAGCGTGTAATTCTACCCTCATACCGAAGCGAACTAGTCGATTGATGCTTTAATTTAATAAACGATACTCGGTTTTGCTTTGAAAGTTTATAAATTATTTATTGTTTTAGATTTTTTTTTAGAAACTGATACTTTATGGATGTTTTTCGGTCACTACTATTAGTTCATTCGCTCTCTATGCATGTATGCATTCATTCATATATCACGTTAAAATTTTTAGTAAAAAATCGAATTTTTAGTAAAATACTATTTTTTGGTTTACCCATGTTCAGTATGGATTGGTTTAATGGCTTTCAGTTGTGCCAGTGGAGCACATTTGATTCCGCCGATGTCACGTCATGTGCAGATATGTATATTTCTATAAATCTGTGACATTTGACCCTTTATGTCAATACAGTTTTTTCCACTTATATTCATTAATTTAATAAATTTATTGATAAGAATTGACTTAAAATATTTTATTTTTTATTTATTATTAAATATAAATTATCTTTGAGAAAAAATTTAAAAGTTCGATATTGTTTTTTATTACTTCTTTTTTTTAAATATAATATCTTTAAGAAAAAATTCGATTATTATCGTGTTCTGTCATTCAAATACGAGATACGAGATCAGAATGAGTATAAATATTTGATTTCAGAAATTGATATATTTTCTCGTAAATAATTTTATATTTACCCGTGAGAGTACGTACAGCAGTCGAGCAAGAGCCCCAGGGGCTTAGACGAAATGATTTAGCGACTGACGAAAGACAAAATGAAATGTATGGATATGGTATCATATTAAAAAAGAATAACTGCGGGGTTTCTTAGCCGATTTTTTTAATAGAATCGAAAATAATTAAAATATGTAAATGACGATTCAAAAGTTATCTTTAAACCTACTCCAACAAAAAAATTGATTAATATTATATGACTTTTCGGATAAAGTTCCGATAAAGCCCGTAACGCTTTTTTTCTTGAAATTTCGTATACTTATGTACCTACTTTGACTCGCTGATCACGAATATGATAGTTAAAATTGGCGCGATTGTGATTTTCAAGGTCAAAACTCGAAAAACTTTCAAAAAAAATTATTTTCATAACCTAAACTAGTATTGCAAAAAAAACAATAAACAAGAGTTAAAAAAAATGCAATAACGAAAAAATAAAAAAACAAAAGTGAAAAAACAAAACCTAACCTAACCTAACCTAACCTAGTATTGAAAAAAACAATGAACAAAAAAGTAACATTATCGCACTTTGAAGCTCGCTTTGAAGACTCCAACCTTCCCTCGGTGACGACCGTTTTTACCATTTTTCTCGAAAAAAAAATTGATTTAAAATTTAAAAATAAAGCAAAACCAAACCTAACCTAACAACCTAGTATTGAAAAAAAAAACTAAACAAAAAAGTAAAAAAAGACAAAACCTAACCTAACCTCGTATTAAAAAAAAAACAAACAAAAACGTAAAAAAAAATACAAAAAATTAAAAATTAAAAAAAGTAAAAAAAAAAACAAAACCTAACCTAACCTAACCTAACCTAACCTAGTATTGAAAAAACAATGAACAAAAAAGTAACATTAACGCACTCCAACCTTCCCGCGGTGAAGACCATTTTTCCCATTTTCCTCGAAAAAAAATTGTTTTAGACAAAAACCGTTAAAGACAAAACGTGTATTTTTCGATAATCTACAATTTCTATGGGAAACATTTTTCTCAAAACCTAACCTAACCTAGTATTGAAAAAAAAATAAACAAAAAACGAAAAATTAAAAAAAAAAGAAAAAAGCAAAACCTAACCTAACCTAGTATTGAAAAATAAACAAAACAAAAAAGTAAAAAAAACGAAATCTAAGCTAACCTAACCTAGTAATGAAAAAAAACAATGGACAAAAAAGTAAAAAAAGAAAATTAAAAATTAAAAAAGTAAAAAAAATTAAAAGAAAAAGAAAAAAAGCAAAACCTAACCTAACCTAGCCTAGTATTGAAAAAAAAAATTAAACAAAAAAGTAAAAAAAAAACAAAACCTAATCTTACCTAGTATTGAAAAAAAAAAACTATAAAAAAATACAAAAAATTAAAAATTAAAAGGTAAAAAAAAAACAAAACCTAACCTAGTATTGAAAAAAAAACAATGAACAAAATTGTAACATAAACGCACTTTGAAGCTCGCTTTGAAGACTCCAACCTTCCCGCGGTGACGACCGTTTTTCCCACATTTCTCGAAAAAAAAAAATTTGTTTTAGACCAAAAATGTATAAGACAAAATGTGTATTTTTCAATAATCTACAACATCTATGGGAAACATTTTTCTCTAACATCAATATTTATTGAGATAGCGTAGTAAAACCTGTGAAAAATGAGTTTTTTATCAATTTTTCCGAGTTTTGACCTTAAAAATGAAATTTGCGCCAATTTTAACTATCACATTCGTGATCAGCAAGTCAAAATACATAAGTACATAAGAACTTGCAAGAAAAAAAGCGGAACGGGCTTATCGGAACTTCACCCGACTTTTCTACGTACGACTTTTTTCTATATTATTTTATATACTACATACAACAATGAGTGGAAAATGTGTATCATTATTGTACATTTTTATTCGTTGACAGACCAATTCGTCATTCCCTAAAATATTCTGTCTAATCGATGTACGAGATACAAAACGAAAAAAATCAGTGATATAAGTTTGGATTCCATACTCGTCTTAATATTTTATCCTCACACACTTTTGCCTTAGTTAATATGGCACGATTTTTGAAGTAAAACTTCTTTACGCATTGACTTGGGGAGTAAGCTGGTGAATGTATGAAGTTGAGAGAAGTTAGATGGAGTTAAAGATGTTTAACTTCAGTCGTGTGGTCTAAAGCACACTTGTTGTTTTTTTTTTTCCCGTATATGGCAAATTGTATTTGGTATTTTCACGTCACAACACCTTTAACAGGTTTACTCTTATGGCCCTAACGCACTAGCGTTTAGCCGCAGGAGAGGCTAGCCGCTTTTACAGTTTAATATGCAACCGCCTGTGATTGTATGCACTTAACCGCCACGAATTTTCAACCGCGGCGGTTGAATGGAGAGGTGCGGTCCGCTTCGCGGCAGACCGCCCGCGCCATCTTGTCTTTACGCACTGGCGTGGCGATTCAGTTTGTGGCGTGACGCTGAAAAGTTTGTACGTAATTTATAGTTGAAATTCAACAAAAAGAAGCTATTTGGAATAGTGAAGGAGCAGTTTATAAAAATAGAGGTTTAAAACGGAAACGATGGGAAGCACTATTAGATATTTCTGGGATAGAGGAGATCTAGTAGAGGATGAATCCAGTATCGTTTTTTGTTTAGTTTTACTTGATTTCGGTAGTTAAAATAGATAACACAATGTACTTCGATAGCGTCCATTTCGCTAATGAAGCCAACACGTTTGCAAGCGGTCCAACCGCCCTACGCGGTTTCAGCGCGGTTAGCCTCCGTAGTGGTCAACCGCTATAGCAACCGCTTCAGGCGGCTGGTCGCTAAAACGAACCGCCTAAGCGACTAACCGCTAGTGCGTAATAAAATATCTCATAATATACAAGTACTCTTAAGGATTTAGTTACTTGTATATTTATAGTAAAAGGTCCGACGACATTATCTGGTGCATTTGCTGTATATTAAAAAAATTCCATCACCTTTTAAACTAAAACTTATTTTTAATTATTTACATACAGACAAATTTATGGGTTGTTTTATAGATATAGATTCCAACATACTTAAGCCATCAAGTAGCGTTGACATGGCACGAACATAAATTTGACGACTATGAATATCGTGGGAGGGTAGAAATAAAAAACCTTTTAGGTTACTGGACACATCTTTACTTTACAATAAACAAAACAGACATCGTGGAGCCGAAAAATAAAAGCCAAGTCGTGTTTCTATTTAAAAACTTATATTTACATAATAATAATAATCCATCTTTTATCGTATCACAAAATCTGCGATATTAATAGCTTTGTTTAGTTGATTTATATAATCGATATATAGAAATATAATTATGATTCGTTCAACGGTTTTTGGTGTATGAATTAAATGTATATATATTATACAATATGTTTAGTTGTCACTTCTGTCTTCAGTACTTAATTTTGGGGAGTGCTTGAAGCACGGCACCTTTGGCGTTGGCTGCCGCTTTCGTAGGGTTGCCGCCGCCAGCGACTGCTCTCAAGAACTAGAGGGCGAGAGAAAAAGATATGACCATAGGTATAGCAATGTAGCCATGTAATTCTAAAGTAGATATGATTTTATCTATACTAATATATAAAGCTGAAGAGTTTGTTTGTTTGTTTGTTTGTTTGTTTGTTTGTTTGTTTGTTTGTTTGTTTGTTTGTTTGTTTGAACGCGGTAATCTCTGGATCTACTAGGCCGATTTGAAAAATTCTTTCAGTGTTAGATAGCCCACTGATCGAGGAAGGCTATAGGCTATGTGTCATCACGCTAAGACGAATAGGAGAGGAGTCCACGCCGACGAAGTCGCGCGCAGAAGCTAGTATTGATATAAAATCCAGTGCTGTGACGCCGCGTTGGCGCAGCGGTCACAGCAATGGATTGCGATTGGCTGTTGCGCGGGCGGTTGCGGGTTCGATCCGTGCACATGACAGCATTTGTATTGGCCATACAGATGTTTGCCGTGGTCTGGGTGTTTGTGCAGTCCTTGTGGGTCTCCCCACCGTGCCTCGGAGAGCACGGTAAGACGTCGGTCCCGGTTGTTATCATGTACACCTGATAGCGATCGTTACTCATAGTAGGGAATATATCCGCCAACCCGCATTGGTGCAGCGTGGTGGATTAAGCTGCGATCCTTCTCCTCCATCGGGAAGAGGCCTATGCCCAACAGTGGGATATTACAGGCTGAATTGTGATCGTGATCGTGATGTGACAACATAACACAAAGAATTATGTTAAGGGTTTTTTTTTGCCCCGTATGTACGTTTTTATTATAATGATGTACTTATAGGTTTGTTTTTATTTTATAAAGTATCTAATAAAATTAAACTAGTAGTAGTTTTTTCTCGTAATTTATCTTTGATGATAACGACCCAAATTTTATAAAATGTAAAATGGAAGTCTACATAAATAAGTTTATTTAAATCCATAATTCAAATAGCCGGCTTTTCGGGATGACACTTTTTTCAACTAACATTGATTTATAAACAATCTGGCAAATACAAGTGTTCATAGTTGACGACAATCCCCCCATATCAGATAAAATATTTTTATACTAGCTTCTGCACACGACTTCGTCGGCGTGGATTCCGCTCCTATTGGTCTTAGCGTGATGATATATAGCCTATAGCCTTCCTCGATAAATGGGCTATCTAACACTGAAAGAATTTTTCAAATCGGCCCAGTAGTTCCAGAGATTACCGCGTTCAAACAAACAAACAAACAAACAACCAAACAAACAAACTCTTCAGCTTTATATATTAACTATAGATTTACTTGACTTGAAAAAGAAACAATAAATAAATAATAAACAATAGATAAATATAAATGTCATACTTTTGCAAGTTCTTTAAGGGCGATCTCTGCGACTTGGTTGATTTGGCTGGTGGATGTGGCGGTGATGGCGGCCGCCAGGTTGTTGCTGCGGATGTTCAGCGCGTAGTACAGACGCTTAGAGGCGCAGTACTCCTCGTTCAAGAGACTGTGGACATTTGGAAAGTATGAAAGATAAGCATCATCTCCCTGCCCTTATCCTATTTATATAGGGTCGGCACAACATGTTCTCCTCTTCCTCAGACTCATGTTGTAAGTGATTTGGCATGTTATTTTATTACGACCGGCCGCCTGCCTGACATCAACCCTCCTTGGGAATAAAGTATGAAAGATAAGCATGGAACATTAATAAAAACGCCGCGTTCGTCCTCCCTGCCATGCCTCCATGGGGGAAGCTATCGTCCAGCAGAGACCTGAAATAGGCTGATGATGATGAATAAAAACGCTAGACCGAATTCCGGTGGAACGATTCCCGGTGGAGGCTTGATAAAGATAGTCGAAAGCCGGGATGTTTGTCGCGAACTTGGGGTGGCATATATCCAACAGTGGATTGCGATAAGCTGATGTGAATAATTAATTAAATTAAATAATTAACCTCATCGACCATCTTAATTATATTACAGTTTTTAAAATACTAAATAACAAGTGTTTTTTTTCTGTATCTGTCTATAATTTGCGTGCGTGATGCACCAAAAGGTTTTATCTCTTATTATGGACTTAAGTCATGCCTATATTCATTAAAAATCATTCAACACCTTTGACGAGAGTAAATTAAGGAAAAAAAACTGCCATTTCAATTTAGTATCGACTATAAAGTAGGTTAGAATAACTTAAGCCATATCTAATTTAAACAAAAAAAATGATAACAATTCAAGAACACTTACCCAACTTGATAAACGTTGGCTTTGTCGAGGATGGCGTCCCAAGTTTCTTCGAATTGGTAGCTTCTGCCACCACCGAGACATTTACCTTTTGGTCCAGACTGTAAACAAACAAATTGTAATAATTAAAACATTACGTTAACTAATATTTTTCCTAAATATACAATGTAGAACAAATTTGTCATACAAAATTTAAAAAAAGATAGTATTTTATTCCTTGATATAATATTTCTCTGTGTCTAAAATTTAAGTTCTTAAATCATATATTTCTACATGTACTATTTAAAAAACGAATTAATTTTAAAAATGCCTACTCCATTACATCTAATTTATTACGTCATTGAACAGTTAAATGCAAGACGAATGTCACAATGTGCAATAAGATGAATCTAAGAATATCGTTCAATTTCATCCCGCAAATCTTCTTAAAGAATTGTTGGAACAAATCGCTAGTAATAAGATATAAATTAAACACGCTCGGATGAACTTCGAGTGTTTTCAAATTTTCCTATCAATTACCCACCAGTGAATCGGATCAACGTGTAAAAATACCATCGATATCAATAACAGTCCAGTTTCAATGATCGGTTGTCTAACAGCAAGAGACAATGGTCATGATTGATGATAAAGAAACAAATGATCGACGTCCCACGTGTGCTGAAACGCAAGTCATCCCACGTATATTCTGTTACGATCAATTTTAGTTCACAAAGGAATGTGGAAAATAGTACTTAACGCTAATTACTTTATGAAGCATTTGTTGCGTGAAATTAAAATATTAATAAAAAAGGTACTCTCGAAAAAGCTGTCCATTTAACTCGTCTCTCTCGTAACATTAAATTCGTCTCTCATATTTCTCATAAATAAATAAATATCTACACAATACACTGCTTGTGTTATAGGTAACAGTCGACTCGTATATATATTTTTTTTTCGCCAAACATACTTATAAATAATACATACATAAATATATAAAAAAATGTTTATATTACAACCAGACTCGGGGTGGGAATCGAACCCACAACCCCCGGAGCAGAAAGCAGTATCACTAGAAACTGCTCCAACGGGCTAGTCGAACATATCGGGAATATATTTCTCATATCGGGAGTTTCAAAATAATAATCGTGGTCAATCACGTAGAATCAAAAGTTTCTCATATTTCTTCATGTTTTTTTTATAGAATTTCACTAGATTAAAAGTAGGAATTAATTGATAATACTTACTACCAAAGACCCTAAATGATCAAAAGTTCTAGAAAAGTAAAAATAAGAACAAGATTTCAATCTAGAAAATATAACTTACCGAGTAACGGATGCTATTGGGGTTAACAATCAATTGGACGATGGTGTCGATGTAGCCAACGATGCGTTGCACATAGTTAGCAACGGCACTGCGGAGTCCAGCGCTGTTACCAGTGCTGACTGCGGATGCATATGCGTTGATGAGCTAAATGTGGTAGGAAATGATAAAACATGCATTGATGTTCATTAGAATTACGAATCTAAAAATGTATCTATCGGCTGATTTATTTTAATAGGCAGGAGGTTTTATTGTTGTATTTGAAATTGTAACGTAATTTTCACGTTTTCGACCAAACTTTTTAACTGTGATTTAACTATTTACAGAAGAACTACTTTATCTAAAAGGTAATTCAGCAAAATTAACTTTTCTGCTTTTGAAGTATAAGATTTAAAATGTTTATAATATAATTAACATTTTGCTTTTTAGCTGCCAGTATCAGCAATGCAATTATTTAAGCTGCATTAATTAAATTTGCAAGTCTTCACATATCAAACCATAGCGCTGATCAATTCATAACTGTATTAAAATTTGTTCTGGAGATAGTTTGAAGCGTAAGAAAATACATAGGCCATAAAACACACGAAGCGAGACAAGACACGCGACTCTCAAATAACCACTATTATATTAAAGAGTTAACATTCGTTTTATATCATACAAAAATTATTACAAGGCAAAATACAAAAAATCTTAATCAGAGGAGCTACTTGTATTGCTTGAAAGGTTATTTGATTTCTTATCTTTTTTGGGCTAATACATACCGCAGCAGCTTCGCAAGCGTCGCCAGGGATACCGTTGGCTAGTTCTCCAATAGTGGCGATGGTTTGAATGACAGCAGCCGCTTGGGTGGTAGAGTCGCGCACGTTAGCCATGTCGTTTATGGTTTGGATCACCATTTTGGCGTAAAGGGGAATGTCACCTTCATCGATGTATGCGAATGAACCATCAGTCGCGTAGCTGAGAGTAAATAAAGTACGCAGGAAGTTTTAAGGTACCTTTTTATCAAATTGGAACTGTTTTAAATTATACAAGAAATATTTCTTTAGTGCGCTGTTTGTGTCTGAGCTATATCAATATCAATAAATATAGGACACTAGCTGTGCCCCGTTGTTTCACCCGCGATAATTTAAGGAATAAAATAGCCTAGAGCCTTCCTCAGCATATGGATTATCCAACACAAGAAAGATGTTTTTTAATTCGAACCTAAAATATGTAGTTGTAATTCTCGCGTAAATCTCGATTTCGCGGAAATTCCAGGATAATAAGTACCTCCTCTTCCTTCTTCTAGTGTTCCCATATAATCGGTTCAGCCATTCTGAAGATTAGCCCGGACAAACAGAAAGAGAGACAGTCTGACAAAAATATCAAAATCGTTTGTGTTAAAGAAAAAAAACAATTATTTTGAAATCACAGACAAATAATGCATTATTTTAGAACAAATTTGGTTAGCATAAAAAAGGTTATATTAAGCCAACCTTAAAATATAGACATAATGTGCTGCAGCGGACTTTTAGAACTTTTAAAGAGGAAAAATTCTGCCATGCACGATTTTTGCAAAACTTTAACAAAACTTTTTTTTTCAAGCAAACAAACAAACAAGCTCTTGAGCTTTATAATATTAGTATAGATTGAAAAGTCTTGAATTTTATATAACATACTCGTACGAAGAAAGTTTTTGCTTGACCTAATAATAACAATAATTGCCCCATATTCCAATGAAGTGTATAATAAATCTCAGAACAATACCCATTTATTGTGACCACTATGCTAATCCATTACTAAAGTATGGTTTCTTCAAATCTTGAATAACGCGTACAAGATAGCTAACGCTATAAATTTCGTAAGACTGGAAACATACATACTATCCTGATGATATAATAATATAATATTAAATAAGAATGACTGTGTATACTATAACACATACCTTGAAACCAGTTGGCCATTGTCACGGACTGCAGGGATATCGTTGATTTTATAGAAATTGACGTTAACCGACGGTGCGGTGAGGACGCCCTATAACAAAAAAGTGTTTTATAATTTTTGGAGTTTACTGCTTAAGGCTAAGCGCGCACTAGTGACTTTTTGTCACCGTGACTTTTCGTCACTGTCACCGCGTCCATCATCCCTAATGAAGGTGCGCGCATTTGGATACGTAACAATTCGGTGACTTTTTGTCCACGGAGGACGCCAACATGCCCGTGACGCAACAAAATGTCACGTGTCATAATTATGTACGTAGGTTGGCAAACATGGTGTAGAACTTTCCACTTATCAGCCTATCACTCCAAAGCGGGTGAACCCAATACTTTTTATTATTGTATTTTTTTCTATTTCTAAAAACGAGTACACAGACAACCGTCTCTTCGAGATTCATCTTATCGAATGCAAGAAACTGTCACTGCAAGTGCGCGCAGTCACGAAAGTTTGGTGACGTGACAGTGACAAAGAATTTTTGTCACGGTGACAAATGTCACTAGTGCGTGCTTAGCCTTAGAATCGATTTTCATATAAGGCCCCCGGTATGAAAAAATATGAGGAGTAAAATCTACTCAACGAATGACCTCGTTACGTTTTTGTGCGCTATCTATCTGCTACGACGCTTACGACGGTACTTACTACGACGGTCACGACGGTATCGGTTACGACGTTTTCTAATAATGCCATCAATAGATGGCGTTATTTTGATTCATTTATTTACTATTATTTTGATATTTAATATGGTATTAATCTTTTTCTTAGACTATAAAGTCTTTTTGTGCATATTTAGAGAGTCGATCTGAAGAAGTAAACTCCAGTCTTGGGTCGCAGCTGACACACACTTTTTTATAAAATAATAATAACCAAAAATAATTTTAGTAATAAAAATAACCATGTTATTTTAAAATCTTAATAATAGACAAATGTTTAATATCTAAATTTACAGACTGTGTAAAAATTAGGAATACCTACAATTTAATTAAAATTTGAACATAATCTATACAAATATAATATTTATATGGCAAAAGGTTTGGTTATTACTAGGATGAAGAATACTGTGGATACGCTACGCAATTATTATTACCGTGTGTGAACGAAACCACAACATACGAAAACTGTAAGGGGTGAAAAGGACACAAACAACATTTTTTGTCTTTGTCAGAGTTTCTGTTGGTCACAACTGAAGTTGCGACCAACAAATCAGTTGAGACCGATATTTACTTCGTGAATTTATGTGATTTAAGTGATTTACAGTAATTTAAGTTGTGAAACTAAGACGTAGTTGAATGTTGTATAAGAGTTATCATGGTTATATGTTATATAATCGGCTGTAAAAGCCGTACGGAGACGAAATCACAAGACATAACCTTTCATACGTAAGTACAATTTTTTTGATAAAAATATGACTTGTTAGGCAAAAATATTAACAGAATGAGAGTCCTAGTATATTAACAAGTTATTATAAACAGAAATAATTTATGAAAACGGTATTTATCATCATAATAATAAATATATATTAACCGACAAAATTAAGTGGTAAGGTTAATTTGTCATCCTCGAAACAAACGTTAGGCTGGTCCGCCATTTTTAAGTACTTTATAATTTGCTCAGGTTATAGATTTTTTAGGGATACTAACTAAGGTTACTGATTACTTACCCTAAAAGTGGGGTATTTGTTATTCAATCTTAAATTTCATATTACTTAATGAAACTGTTGTTACTTGTTACAGATTTCCAAAGGACTCTGCAATTCGCCAATTACGGATTCCTGCCACTGGGCGGCAAAATTAAATATATTCAAAGGACAATAAAAACTAAAATTTGGAGTAACTTGTTTCATTTTTTATTCATTATATGCTATAGAAGTTCCTTTCAACTCCCCGGTTCGACTAAGAGATAAACAGAAAATTTTTTCATGCCACATCTTACAAAATCAAAACTCAAGTAAAAAGCACAATAAAATAAAAAATCGAAAAACCCGACTGTGTAAAATAAAAACTTAAAACAAAATCAAGTGCGATTTTAACAGTCACGACCCAGTATAACTATTAGAAAGAATATAGATTGATTTTAAATAATAATATGGGTCCTGACCAGTCCCGACTGTTAAAATCGGTTTTTTTTTCAGTTTTTACGTTTTTATATTTTTTAATTAATTTACTTTATTTAAAATTTTTAAGTTCTTGTTTGCAGTTTCTTTGTTTTACCTCAAGACCATTTACAGTTAACAGACCCGTAGAAATATCAAGTGTTACTGGTTTATCGAAAATTCCTGAAGAATACGGGGAAATTTTGGTAGGGCTGGCAACCCTGACATCTTATATACTTTTATGTTTGTCCCTTTCGGGTGTGGCACGCTTGTCAGATCCAGAGTATTCTTCATCCTAGGGTTATTATGATTTCTTTAATTTTTTTTAATAGAACTAGGTCAACAAACAAACGCATGACTCACCTTATGGTAAGCGATTACCGTAGCTTAAGCACGTCAGCAACACCAAAAACATCGCAGGCGCGTTGTTGTCTCACAATTTTACAGTATTAAAAAGATACGAAGAATGGAAAAAACAAACTGTATTTCTAAACAATTTACTTGACATACCGTTTCATACACCGACTATTAGTGAGACTATTCCAATTAAGCATTCGTACTAAATCCTCATAACGATGTCTCATTAATCCGCTCAACAAGGCGCGCGGTTAAATCAAAATTCGCACAAACAAGATGGCGGCTAACCACAGACAACCAATCGGAACTATTCTCTAACAAGAGCTCTAGTGTAGCTCGAAATCGCAATTCCCGCGTGAATTGAATCCGTATTTGAAAGCTATTTTCACGACCATGGTTATTGTATTTCGAGATCTATACTGATAATTTCAATATAAGTACAAATATTCATTTTATACAACTGGGTTGGCAAATCAGTATACGGCTCACCTGATGGTAAGCGTAGCCTTTAGACGCCTGCAGTACCAGAAGCATCACAAGCGCGTTGCTACCCTAACCCCCATCCTCTCCAGGATCTCTCACCGCAGAAACACAACACTAATTGAAAGCAATATTATTAAACTGTCTTCTTCTCAAGATTGCGGTACTTCCCCGGACGGGCTGCTCCAAGTTTTGAGCAGGATATATCCTACTATGGTCCTACCTCAATAATACCTGTCAGTATTTCGGCCACCTATTTTAATTAAGTACACATGTCAAAAGTAAAACTTCTTTGGCAAACTAATTTATAAAAAAAAACCAATTCAAAAAAACTAATTCAAAAAAATCATAAAAAAAACTAATTGAAAAAAAAACAAAAAGCCAACGTCACGAGGTTTTCCCAGGCGGTCACCCATTAAAGTACTGACCGTCATAACGCTGCCGCGTTACCGGTCGCTGAAATTTTACCCCTCATGCGCCTAAAGAAGTTTCACTTCAAAAAGATAACTAGGAACATTTGTGACAATTATTACATTTTTGTTAGCTTTTTTTAAACTTAAAGTAGGTATAGGTACATACGCGTACTGTTTACTTTAAATTCAATTCGATCTGAAATATCTATAATTTTAATAACGAGATAGCAAATCCAGTATTTATTTTTAACAAAAAAAAAATGCTTGCATACAAAGTACACATGTCAGAAGTTAAACTTCTTTGGCAAACTAATTCAAAAAATGACTAATTAAAAAAACGAATTTAAAATACAAAAAAAAACTAATTGAAAAAAAAGCTAACGTCACGCGTTGTTCTCAGGCGGTCACCCATCCAAGTGATGACCGTCATGACGGTTCCACGTTACCGGTCGCTCAAATTTTACCCCTCATGCACCTAAAGAAGTTTCACTTCAGTAACATACATATAATTATGACCATGAAAAAGGCATATCATTCATCCTAAATCACGCTATCAAAGTTTTTAACCTCGCATCACTTAAATATGATTTATTGTTAATCGCCTATGGGGAGTCCGTTTCTACACAGAAAGGCAGTCTCACGGGTAGATGCGTCATTACCCGTAACGCATAGCTTAGTATTTGGGGGGATACGGAGCTATCGCAACACCGACAGATGGCAGTCTTATTTAGGCTCAGATGGCTCATATGGCTGGTGGCGTACAGAGATGACAATTGACAGTCCAATGTAAACTCAAATTGCTTAGTATTTATAGTCGATACAGAGCCTTCACGTCACCGCTTGATGACAGTCCAACTTAGACTCGGGCGAGTACCTGTACTTACTCTAATCTATAGTCGTTGACTACTTACTTAGGTTCAAAATCCTAGACCCAACTGATGTAGAAAATGTGACTCCCTTTTTGAAAAAAGATATCTATATATTATAATACGTGAAGCGAAAACTTTGTACCCATTTTTACGAAAATTACGAGGACGGAGCAGCATTAAATTTCGCACACTTATAGTTCATATAGAGAAGGAGTGCAGAATACTAATATATTTTTTTAATTATACATAAAAATACATTGAATCAATAAAAATAAAAACTACACACACTACCATGTATTTGACACACAAACGCTTATATACTCTTTTGTTTATTATAACAGTATACCTAGTCTCTGACAACAGAACCTTACTATTGTTCAAACTGCAAATTAAATTTGGTCGAAATCAATATACGTAATAAAAGTTATATTCAACTGCCATCACGATAAACGAAAAATCGACACAAGATTGCTTGTGTCGCAGTTCAAGCAAAACAACACAATCTGCACATTGTCATAAGGAGGAATCGAACGCGCAGACACATTAATACAGCAATCAATTGCAGCTACTACTGAGCCAACATATTATGATTGTTTATGCACTTGAATAGTTACAACCTCAGTTCTGGGCAACGATCATTTTAGAGACAGAAATTTGAGGGTAGTCTCAGAACCGACCTACCGGCTTTAGAAGGAGATGAATTTCTAAGTAAAATTAAAAAAAAACGAAATTAAAAACAATGCCAACGCAGATTTGAAACATTTAAAATCCAAGTATTCTATATTCGAATAAGGTAAAAAAAAAAAATACCGATCGAACGAGCATTCACTATTTTTGATGTTAGTGAAAAATTTCGTAGTACATATTTTCCGTTTGACGCTTTATCGCTTAATCCAATTAGTATTTTCAATGTGTTTTAAAAACTAAAATCCATAGGTACGTGAAAGTATAATTATGTATAAAACCTTTTTTATATTAAAACATCATGCCTTTTATTTTTACATTCCAGTAGCATTAAAAGTAAACATAAAAATAATGATATCACTTATTCGTATTTCTCATATTTCTCCGTCAAAAATTGGGGACAATATTCTGAATATTGTAGTGGTAGTCTTAGCTATGGTGGATACATTTTTCACATATTGTGGATATAACTTATTTTGTCGTTTTAATTCTACATGACACTAGCGGAATCAACCGTGCTTCACAGCAAAACTGAAGGCCATTAAACCAATCTATCAATCAATCAACATTTTTTATCTACGACAAAAAAATTATTTTCACAATATGACGTAACAGCCTTTATTAATTTAGTTCAGTTATCTCCAACTATTATGTTTAGCCCCCATTGTAAATTTACACAATCGTTCTAGTGTAATGTAGCGGGTTCTATTCAATCTCGGGCAAGACACTTGTAGAAATATTAACTTCCTTTGGAGTTTGAAGGTGACTTCTAATCTACCATGACATGCTGTTCTTGGTTATTAATTTCGACACTTGACAACAGTCGTTACACTTATCGTCTAGTATACTTGTTTAAAAATTCCCCCCTCTCTTTCTCTCTCCTGGAGCAAATTAAGCGGACGTCTATACACAATGGAAACGACCCGCACGTTTTCAGTCAAATCACTTTGATTCTTGTTTAATTTACAGTAAATCTCAAGAATCAATTTCAGTCAAATCAGTCAGGTTTAAAGTCAATTCAGCTCAGTCCAGTTAAGTCCGTAAACATCCCAAATGTTTCATCATAGTCACCCTACCTCCTAAAGCGGCCGTCACTTCCACAGCGAGATTTCAATATACGAGTGAGACTCACGACAATGTCATGTTCAACATATTCTCATGTAAATCTCTCCCAACGTACATTCGTATTGAGATAACTATCTCTCTAGTATACTCGCTAATGGAACCCGATGCGACGTGGCGTATACTTCAAAATCAATATTAAAATTGTTTTTTTTTAATTTAAAAATATTTATACTTTAATTTGTCTTCATTTTAACACTAAATCTACCAGAGTGATGAAATTATCGCTTTTGAAAATTGAATTAAACTTGTTCATAGAGATTTCAATTGTACGAGTATTAGATTACCTGTTTTAGCAGCTATTTAACATACTTACTTAAATAAATTTCTTTTCACGTCGCAGTTTTATTAGTAATGTCGAATCAACGTTGTATAGGTTATAAAATTTTAATAATATTTTTTTATATCTACTTATTTTTAAAATTAAAAACTCATCATTCTTGACGGTTTATTTAAATAATCTGTTTGAGGAAAGTTCAACAATATCCCCTTGAACATTTGTATATAAAATTATGAAATTAATACCAGTGATTTTTATAATATCTATACTGTTGACTATTTTCATTTATTTCTTTTGGCTTTTGATATGTACTTAATTGCAATCGGTTGAAATTAGTATTAAATTTTAATCTTACCAGGCAAAATGAAAACATTTGATTGATTGGTGATTTTATAAAATTTTAATTGAAAAACAACGCAACAATAAAAAGGATAAATAAATAAGTCATCAAAAAAATGTGAATAAAAATATAAAAACCTCACCTGTGCCACAAATAATACCACTGCTATAGACAACATCTTGGTCATCATTCGACCAAACGGTATAAACTATACACACAATAATCCAATAATACCTCTATTTATACCTATAGAATAACACAAAAAACACAACTGTTCAAATCGACCCCGAACGCAAACACAGGGTTAAAAAAAATTATTAAAAAATGGATCTTATATTTCAAAATATAAAGTATATAATATCTTGAAAATTTATTTTCTTAATTTATAATTATGTATTGTAACGTTATTGTTTTCGTTTATTTGAAACAAAGGGAGTAATTAAATCATTTGTGCGTCTGTTTGTCAAGCTACGCGAATTGTGTACCATTAACAATAATACAAAATTAAGATATTTTCTTTTGTTTGACGCCACAATCTGTAAATATACGTTGAAGGTGATATTTGCGTACTTATAAAATAATTATATAATATTTGTTGGACAAATTTTCAAAAGAGAAAATATAAGCAGATCTGATCATCTGACAGGCATTATACTCAAAGTATTCTCAGAAGATACAGCTATTATATTTATATATAAAGTCAAATCATTAATACAAACCATTCATAAACTTATCTAATATAAACATTTTATATATTCAGTACCTGGGTGACCGAGCCTAGCTCGGTATTTTTTTTTAACCGACTTCCAAAAAAGGAGGAGGTTCTCAATTCGACACGTATGTTTTTTTTTTTTTATGTATGTTAGCTCAGAACTTTTGACTGGGTGGACCGATTTCGATCAATTTTGTTTTAATTGAAAGGTGTTGCGTGTCATGTGGTCCCATTTTAATTTAATTGAGATCTGATAAGTACTTTTAGAGTTATATCTAATAATACGTATTTACGTGACTACTTTTTCGTCGACCTACGTTATATTATACCGCATAACTTTTTACTCGATGTACCGATTTCGATGATTCTTACTTTAATCGAAAGCTAATACTTGTCTTGTAGTCTTGTTTAAATAAGATCGAAAACTGATTACAACTTTTTGAGTAATCTTTAATAGCGCGTATTTACTTGACTATTTTTTCGTCTTATTACGTTGTATTACTTGTCGATGTAATTGAAGTCGGTTTTTTTTCGTTTGCGAGCAAACACAATTATTGTTTGTTTTTTTTTCTCGGTATTTTTATATTTTAATCACGAGTGAAATTTAAAAAAAAAAAGAAAAAATAATAATCTGGAGACTGAGATTTGAACCCGGGTCAACACGATTCGACACCCGCCGATTTCCTGATTAAGCTATTACAGCTATGTTAACAATGGTGAAATTAAGAGCGCGCATAATGCAAAATTACCAATCTTCTATTTGTTTTGACATGAAAAATTCCAGACCAAATCTTAAAATAAAACATAAAATAAGGAAATTTCCTCGATAAAATATAATCACGATTCACGAAGTAACCTCTAATTTTTATATTTTTTCTTTTTATACTCGATATGGTTATGACCATTAAGACAAAAATTTGATAATTAATTACATTTAAATACGAGTAAAGGCTATGCCTAGGCATTTAATGTAATTACTTTTAGTTTCGGAATTATATATAAAATAAGATATTTGTCGTTTTTTACATTCGTAATGCGCTCAAAACTATATCGTCTATCGCACTCTGACACGAGGCTTTGTGTATACTTTGTTTCATCAATTATTCACGGGCGCGCGGTTGAAATCTGATTTTTTGCTCGCGTTATGCGCCCTCTTAAGCTTCGTATTCTAATGATATTTTCTCATTGCCTAAAAACAGGGATAAAACTACATTTTTTTAAAAATGAATCCTAGCTAGATCAATTTTTCGCCCCCGAAATCCCCTGCATACTAAATTTCACGAAAATCGTTGGAGCCGATTCCGAGATTCAGATTATATAACTATCGCTTCAACGCGGTTTGGCGGATATATTCCCTACTATGAGTAACCGATCGCTATCAGGTGTACATGATAACAACCGGGACCGACGGCTTCGCGTGCTCTCCGAGGCATGGTGGGAAGACCCACAAGGACTGCACAAACACCCAGACCACGGCAAACACCTGTATGGCCCACAGATCTAGGAGGTGATCTGTGGTATGGCCAATACAAATGGTTTGTCATGTGCGGGGATCAAACCCGCAACCGCCAGCGCAACAGGCACAAAGCAGTGCTGTGACTGTTGCGCCAACGAGGCGTAGTAATAACTATATTTTTACTAAATATAAAAGGTAATAATGAAAGATATTACGCACTTTAATTAACTTCTGAGAAAGGCACGAATCTCTCACTATAGTAACAAACTTATATATTAAATTAACTTTTAAATATTCAAATTTCCAAGGGTCGTGCCACACGTGACCTCATTCTTTAATGTGTTTGTTTTGACACCCATTACTCCTCGTACGCTATCGCGCCTCCGCAAAATGTACTCGAAATTCATTTTAGATATTTTAATACAATGTTTTCTTTACTCTAAGATGTTTAACTTAATTTAATGTTTTTAAGTATCATGTATTTTTAAGAAGTTAGTAGCAATATGAAAAGTTGACGAAGCGTTAGAATCTACTACTGTGAACTAATATGTCACCAATTTACTTTTGATATCAAGTTCTTCGAACAGAAAGCACCTAATTTTTTTAGGTCACATGATCTCGTACATTATTGTTTCATCCGTCCGCATACGGTTAGTCAGCTTTAAAATTTGTATATATAATATACGTTAGTTGCCAAAATAGTCATCTTTTCTAGTTCTACCCTATTAATTAAATATTTTTTTAAGTCTACTTATCAATTTTTTTTTTAATGTTTAAAGTCGCTCAACGTGCAATGGAACGGGCTATGCTTGGGAGATAGCAAGTTGAAGTGACAGTGGGCTGGTCATCTGTGTCGCAGGACCGATGGCCGCTGGAGCAGACTTGTCCTGGAGTGGAGACCGCGTGAAAGCAAATGCAGTGTGGGACGACCTCCGACCCGCTGGACCGACGATCTACGTAACATTGCCAGTGTAGGCTGAATGAGGATTGCGGAGACCAGGCGGGTGTCTAGCGCAAACTTATGGAGGCCTATGTCCAGCAGTAGACTGCGATAGACCGAAGTAAAGTGATATCCATTTTCGATAAACAGATAAAGAAAATGTTATATCATATATTTCACAAAAGGATCAAAACTGTTCATAATAACAACATAAAATAAACCAAAAAATAGTTGAATTTGACAAAAACAATAATAACTCCGTAAGTGAAACAATGGGGCTTATTTTGAAACGAAACAACTTCGCGGAGACTTGATCCTCAGATTTATGAAACATTTGTAGGCGACGGGTTTTACTCGCTATGTAAAGTCAAATGTGCTCTAAAGGTGAGACTTCAAGAGAAGAGCAGCGGATTATAGTTTGTTCGCGTTAAGAAACAATGATGCACAAATTTAAAATTTTAATAATAAACGACTGCATAAAAATATATAAAAATAAAAGCTGAAAAGAAAAAATCTTATATTATTTTATTAATATTACATACATACAAGATACGCGATACAGTGAATCATCATTATCTCAGCTTTACCACGCTCCTTGACCAATTAAATCGTAGTAAATTAGGAGTCCGTTTGCATATTGACCAGTTGAAGTAAGGCCTTCTAACAGGCTTACTAATTTACAATGACTTCATTAGTATAATCTGTAATTATGAAAATGAAATTGTTCTTTATGTGATAATAATATTGTGTATAACTTGTTAGAAAATGTAAATCTAAACTGTTGTACTCGTAGCTAGGTTGTCAAATTCGTAATTAACTTATTAAGATAATTTGAGTCGTATAAATGTCCACTTGCTTTTTCTTGAATGCTTTAATAATAAGATAACAAAAGGCTGTTAAAATTAAAAAAGTACACTTCTATTCATAAAAAATAATATTAATATAAAATTCCTCTTTTTAATGTATCCGCTCCTTTCATGAACATATTTCAGCCTAAAGTCCAATCCGCGGATTGCTTAGAGATAATCCAGTGTTTCTTGCGGGAAACTCGTGACTGTAAACAGGACGCTCGCAAACAGATACTATGACACTATGTTAACATTGTACAAAAACTATTTCGCGAACTTTATGTAGGTACTTTATGAAAAAAAATTGTGGATTATGAAAGATATTTTATTTTAACCAAATTTAAAAAAGAAAGAGGATTTGAGAGATTGGACTGTATTTTATGTAATGTGCGTGTTATCCTTTAAAGTAAATAGTGTGTAAGTGTGACTTTGATTATTCTTTTTTGAACAATTTCAAGAAATAAAGATGTATTTACTGTATTTTTAAGGATATTGATGATGACTGTATTTTTTATTTGTTTTACGTCATAAATTTTTACTTGCTTTACCGATTATGATAATTATTTTTTTAAAATCGAAAACTGGTACCTGTCATATTGTAGTCCCATTTTCATCGAGATCTGACAATTGCTTTTTAATCGACTTCAAAAAAGGAGGAGGTTACTCAATTAGACCGTATATGTATATATTTTTTTAAATGTATGTTCGGGGATTCGCTTATGAACCGATTTTGATAATTCTTTTTTTGTTGGAAAGGAGATATCCCAAGGGTGGTACCATGATAAGGAAATCAAGATCTGATGATGGAATCCCAGAGAAATCGAAAGGGAACTTTCGAAAATCGTAGTGACGACTAGTGCGTTTGTTAATTTTTTTTGTCTACTTACGTTGTATTACTTGTCGATGTAATTGAAGTCGGTTTTTTTCGTTTGCTAGCAAACGCAATTAATGCGTTGTCTCTAGTAATACGTATTTAATTCTTATATCTTCTCTCTTATATATCAATTGAAGCCCTTTTTTACAAGCAAACACAATTATTAATTAACAAAACAATTTCTGTCGTTATTAGTTAGTCTATAAAATAGGATACAGCTTGGATACAGCATAACAATGTATAGAACGCATGGTCAATCTGAAACAAATATGGCGTTATCTTTTGTATTTTACAGAATATTACAAAATTATTAAAAATGTTTTTTAGATATTTCTTTATTACTAGAGAAAATTCTGTTTTTGGCTTGTCTGTAAGTAGCACTATAATTTTGTCTCTCTATAATAATATATTTATCCTACAAATGTTATATCATATGTTATCTCTATCTCTATATGTATATATAAAAATGAATCGCGAAATGTGTTGCTAAGAGCAAATCTCGAGAGCGGCTGAACCGATTTCGCTAATTCTTTTTTTATAATATTCTTTTACGTACGAGGATGGTTCTTACGGAGAGAAAAAATTAAAAAATTGCCTGAAAAAATCTAAAAACAACACTTTTCTATATTCCCATACAAAAGTTAAGACAGGACAACGTCTGTCGGGTCAGCTAGTAAATTATAATTATGTTTTGTTTTTTCACGACATTTCCATGGGATCAGAAATAATGCGAGTGACGCCGTGAAATAAAGCTAGTGTTTACATTAATATCTAACTAATTTTTAGTGCAATAACATAATATTCAAGTATTATTAATCAAGGTATTAATAAAAACAAACAGAAATGAAATGTTAATAAAACATTAATTGCAAGACCTTACAATCACACCTAAGGAACCCAAACTGATTTATTACGTTTAAATAAATAATTTGGTTTCTAAGCCGAGAAAAGAATCACCCTGCGGGGTAAGATAAGAGGGATCTTCTTATAAATTATTTATTAACTGCTCCCCGACACTTCTGTTGTTACGGGGCGCTTTGTTCGCGTATTTTATTCGTAAAAACGAACGAACAAAATGAGAAATATTTCTGAGTAGAGTAACCATTATTTTATGATATTTTGTACTAATTTTAACTATTTTATTTTATGTTATAAATAGTAATATATAAGTTACTAATTAATACACACATTAATACAGACATTTTATAACTAGTAGTAGCTAGTTACTACTAGTTATTTCTGTCGCTGATCCGAAACAATACGCAATAATTATGTTTGCTTTCAAACGAAAAAAAAACCGAGTCAAGTAAATATGTACGCATTATTAGATAACTCACAAAGTACTTATCACGCTTCGATTAAATTTAAATTAAAATGGTACCACAACCACCACGATTAAATTTAAATGGTACCACAATATGACAAGCCACCTTTCGATAAAAAAAATAATCATCGAAATTGGTCCACCCAGTACAAAGTTCGTCAAAATCGAACAAAAATCGAAATTTAGTAAAACTAAATTTATATTGTACATACATGTAATTTATGTAAGCTTCAATTTCTTGTTGGTAAAAAATATATTTCTTATTTCAAAAAGTATGTTTAGTTTTTGACTTTAATTAAAATATTATGACCACTGATTAATATTATAATCATTATGTCTAATATTTAACAAGTAGCGCATTAGAAAAATATCTGTTAATTTTAGTAACAAACAGATTTTAACCGTTTTGCTTGCATGAGTTTCACAAAAATAGCTTTACAATAGCTGGTTTAGTAACTCACAAAATAATTTTATTAGTGAGAAAGATAATTTATTTCACTTTTACTATACTAAATCAAAAAGAAACAATAAGTAACTATTATTGTTTACAATTTTACTGTTATAGTAAATAAAATTCCGAGAAACAATTTAATAACGTTGCCCCTACGTCTGAGGCGTTTTGTATGACGTTGATAACAGATGTTTGGACCACGCTGGAGGTTTGAGAGCTTACAAATAAAAGGGATATTAAATTCTCTTAAATTTCGCCTTATTGTTTGTCAGGAAATTCATTTCTGTGAGAAAATATGACTTAAATTGAAAATCGTATAACTCATAATCGTATAATTAAGGTAAAGGTAAGTAAGGTAAAGGTAAGGTAAGTATATGGCTGCATATAACAGCACAGCAGGCTTCGTGAGCGCGGTCGAGTCTGAGGGGAACGATGAGGAGCCACAAACCTTCGAAACACCTGAAGGGGACCCGGTGGTGGTAGTGGCCAGATGCACGAAGTTAATGCTGGCGGACCGGATGCTACAGATGGCGAAAACCGTCTCGGGCGACCGGGAAGGCCTACCGACCGTGCCCTGGGGACTACCATCGTTGGAGTGGATAAACGGGGTACCAGGATGCGGCAAGACAACTCGTATAGTCGGGGACTTCGATGAGGACACAGAGGTCGTGATCACGACCACAGTCGAGGCGGCCAAAGACCTAAAAGAAAAACTGGCGCACCGCTATGGCAACAAATCCCAAGCAAAAGGTGCGCACTATGGCCTCCGTTCTAGTTAATGGTTTCCGCGAGGGCTCAAAAATAAACCGCCTAACGGTGGACGAAGCCCTCATGAACCACTTCGGAGCCATAGTAATGGCCGCCCGACTATCGGGAGCTCAGAAGGTAGTCCTCATCGGAGACATAAACCAGCTGCCGTACATCGACAGGGACAACCTGTTCGAAATGCGGTACTGCAGACCAACCCTGATAACAACCATCTCGTGCGAGTTGTCCTGCACGCATCGTAATCCCAAAGACGTCGCCCTTGCCATCAGCGAAGTTTACAGGACCGTGTATAGCTCAAGCACAAAGATCCGATCATTGCGAGTGGAGAGCCTCACGGGCGCGCGTATTCCTGCAGGAAAGGACCGCACCTTATACCTGGTCTTTACGCAAGAGGAGAAGAGATTGCTGACTGACCAGGGATACGGGTCCGGTGAGGGATCGCGCGTCTTAACCATCCACGAGGCGCAGGGCCAGACCTTTGAGGACGTCATTGTCCTCCAGACGAAGACAAGGAGGCTCAAGATCCACGACAGCGTTTCGCACGCTGTAGTCGCGGTAACTAGACACACCAACACCTGTGTCTACTACACCGACGACCGTGACGACGCAATTGGCCGCTTTGTGGCGAGGGCAGCGGAGGCGACAGACAAGAAAATTCTCGAGCACAGTCTCAAGATGGCAATTCATCACAGGGATGCCGCTGTCATTGAGAGTGTGCTCAGAATGTTGAAAGGTGTTGGGGTGAAAAGACATAATACGAGTAAATAGTGTAGATTAATATAAAATGCATGTAATATAAAAGGAAGATAAATAGTGTTGATTAATATAAAATTCATGTAATATTAGAGGAGTAGTAATACTATAGGATTAAGTATTTAAAAAAAAAAAAAAAAACTTACTAATATTAACATAGGTTGTGTACATTGTAAGTAGCAAATAAGTGCACATATATTGTAGCTAGGAAATAAGTGTACATATATTGTAGTTAGCAATTAAGTGTAAATATATAACAAAATTATATTATAGAATAGTTTTGGTCAGTGGACTCACGTCGATTCTAAGTCTAGTTATTAGGTTTACTTAAGTTGCAGTACAGTACCAATGCATGTTTTATTATATAAAAAATTGGAATAACAAAAGCACGGGCACTATAAGTCCGTGGATATATCTTTTATTAAAAAAAAAATAAAAAAAAATCGTATAATTAAGTCTATGAAGTATTCCTATGTTATACGCTATAGATGTCACCTGACAAACATACATCAAGGTAGAATATTTTTTATTTTTATATTTAAATCTCCCCTCCCGCCCGCTTCGGCTACGCACAGGTGCAATGCTGATACTAAATATAAAATAAATATTTGCAATCTAAGCGCAAAAAATGTGTTTATTTACGACATCACATTAGAAAACTTTAAAACTATCAGTGTCCCTCTACTATATTATGTATGTATTATACATATAAACCTTCCTCTGGAATCACTCTATTTACTAAAGAAAACGGCATCAAAATCCGTTGCGCAGTTTTAAAGATCTAAGTATATATACAGACAGACAGACAGCGGGAAGAGACTTTGTTTTATAATATGTAGTGATTAGTAAAATCCACGAACTCTTAATTGTCCATGCCTTTTTTCAAATATCATGCATTACACTTATCCAACAGGCGATTTATTAGGTAAGTCTGCAGATCGACAGTCCTGCGACAGATGTAGAACTTACTACAAAGTAATATTAATTTTATTCAGTCAGACAATATTGCCAGAAATTTATTTCTATGAAAGTCCACAAGTTAATATTTAAGACTCAACTTATATAATCTATAATAGTCTGTAGCCTAAGTTCCGTTTACAAGTAAACTCAACCGTAGATCTTAGAGCTTACGCAAGGGACTAAATATTTCATTATGTTCTAACCCAAACGTCTATTAAATATGTAGACTATATGTTTGTATATATCTAAAGGCTTTTAATTGACCATATCTCTGTTTTAAAATATCATGCATTTATTTATGATCATTGTACATACGATTTAATTTATGACATATAGGTTTAGTCCTGTGACTGCATAGAAAAACTAAGAGAGAAACGAGGTGGTCTTACGCTGACGGTGTTATTCTTATTAAATATGTTTAATGAACAGTTTATCTTTACCCTGAGTCATCATTTTATAATCGATCACACCTCATCGAACAGAGTCGCAGAGCGCATCTAGTATTTTTTTATATAACAAAGTCAGCAAAGAAGCGTACGGCTCACCTGATGGTAAGCGATTACCGTAGCCTATAGACACCTGCAACACTAGAAATGCGTTGTAACTATTTACTAATATGTTCTAGAAGTATCGAAAGCGCGTTGCCAGCCCTATCCCCAATCCCCCCAGGAGCTCTGGTCACCTTACACACCACAGGAACACAACGCTGCTTGAAAGCGGTATTGTTTAGCTGTAATCCTATGTAAGGTCGAGATATACTACCTCAGTCGGGCTGCTCCAGATTTTGAGCAAGATATTTCTTGTTGAGCCCTACCTCAGAAGGTGAATATAAAACACTTTATAACTAATTCGCATCGCATAAATTTAAATTTTACGCAGCGTTTGATAACTGTTAAGGAGATGTGTTACTACAATATTAATAAAAGGAAAGATAAAGACTATTAAATTTCGTAGTAATTTTTTTCTTACAAATGTTAAGTTTAGTTGTTTTCCCTATAAATTAAATAAAATACAAAATATATAATATATAAATTTTGTTTTCCCTAAATAAAAGTTAAAAAAACGTCATTTCAAGCCACAGATTGGTAGTCCCTTGGACACATCAACTTTTGTATTCTTAACAAAGATTCTTAAAAACAAGACGTTCGAAAGTTAGACACGTACCTACATACATACATTTCAGCGATTTATCTATACTCTATAGTTCTATACGTATAAAAAAAATTGGAGTGTCTGTTTGTAATATTAAATTAACCCCTTTTTACTAAATGCATATGGATGTATACACGGTACATATACCAAAATAACATTTATTACAATTTTTGTCTGTCTGTCTGTCTCTTTATTGCGGCTAATCTCTGAAACAGCTGGAGAAATTTTGACGGGACTTTCATTAGCAGATAGCTGACGTGATAAGGAGTAACTTAGGCTCAACTTTTATTTTAGAAATTTATTTATTTTGTAACTCTGTGAACTAAACAATATAATTTTTTCAATTCCACGCGGACGAAGTCGCGGATACAGCTAGTTTTTATATATAGATATTTGTAATAGAAAAGAACTACATAATTCATTTAAAATATATTGAAGTACATATTATTCGTCATGTACAATATCACGCTGTGTGTCTGTGACGAAACATATACTTTATATATTTCATATTTTTTTTTTTAATGTTTGTATCAATTTTCTTACTTTAAGTGTTACAATTGGCAACATGTTAGTAAAAACAGCAGCTATTTTATTATTTATTTTACATGTAAGTAAATATATAAAACATATTGCGTATATCCGTATTTACGTAAATCCGTATCCGTATTACGTAAAGGCATTTTTTCCCTAATTTCGTTATGTTGTACAAAAATTTCATCATTTTTGTCGTCAACACATATTTAGAACGTAGATTAACTTTTACTGTGGTATATAAGTTTATGTTAACTAAATACGGTAACTAAACTGCACACCCCCCGCGTCAGCGGCTTAGATTTTAAGTATTTAGTAGAATAAATAATTATCATCTTAACAACATTGTAAACAACAAACTTTATGATATCGATATGATCACTTCTATTTTGTATGAATATGCACATAAATGTTTAACATACACTAAACTTTAGTGTACCTACACTAACTTGGTACATTGTCCACGTTACTTTCTGTTTCGGTTTCGGCTTCGGCCAAAAAAAAATGTTTTGGTTGGACACTAATGTAAAAGTAAATAATATTTTTTTTCTATTTCTTTCAGGTATCGGCTGCACTTGATTTCCCGTGTTTATTTCCACTCATTCCCTGTTCAAAAAACAATACAGGATCTAGTTTTACAGATTTTATTCCCTTCTTTGATTTTTTTAAAAAGTTCCACAACAGCATTTTTAATAGAAATCTAACTTGAATCGCAAGTTGAAAAAAAATTCTAAGCCGTAACATTGTTTTAAATTTTTCTATATGGTGTTGCCAAGAAATTTAAATGAAATAAAAATTTAAATTATCAATTGTGATTTTTCTTATTTCTTCAATTGTGAAAGTTCGGGAAACCCGCAAGAAGCCGAGCAGAACAAGAACATTCGTTGCAAATGATCATCACGGTCGTCACCTTTGTATCCAATTATCTTTTGTGTTATATATCTACGAGTATAATAATATATAAAGCTGAAAATTTTGGTACTTTGTTTGTTTAAACGCGCTAATTTCAGGAACTGAGGTAGGGCACAGCAGGTAAATTACTGAAAATCTGGAGCAGCCCGACTGGGTAGTGATCACAACTAAATAATACTGCTTTCAAGCAGTGTTGCGTTCCTGTGGTGAGTAAGCTGACCAGAGCTCCTGGAGGGAGGGAAGGTCGGCAATGCGCTAGCGATGGTTCTGATATTTCAGGTGTCTATAAGCCACGATAATCTATTATCATCAGGTGGATATCAGTCAGTATCAGTCATCACTCAGGTCGCGGGGCACAGCTATTTAGAAATAAATACGTAATTTTATAATTTCCATTTAGTATGCAAATTTTTATATAATTATCATAATCGACTCCCAAATAGGCGCTTCAGTTTAACAAAGTTCATGTCTCTATCAACTACATATAAACTAATAACAGTCAACTCTTCAAACAACGGCTGAGCAGCCTGGGACCCCACGAATTGGCTAACTGGCCGACATGTCACGAGTTCGCTTAATTTACTTACTCCTGCGGAATAACTTAGACAAGTGACGTGAATTAGTACTAACGTGGAGATGTGTTGCTTCATTGCGACAGTTCTGTAATATAATTGTCATTGTCAATATTAGTTTATTTAATTATAGCTATTGAATTAATTATGATTATGTCTGGGATAACTTCTTAATGCATATGTACTAGCGACCTGACCAGGTTTCGCACGGGAAGTATATATATTTTTTGACGTTATAAGTTATAACGTCTTTTAAATATGTAGATGAATACAGGCTGCACGCACGAAAAACTGTCACGTTCTGCCTGAGCCAGAGCGTGCAAGCGAGAGCGCAGAACAAGGAATAGAGAGGCACGATCGGCCCAAGCATTGGCTTGACCCCTCCCCCGCCTGTAAATTTGAGATATTAAAAAAATAATGAATAAAAAAAATAATCATTAAAAAAATTGTGTTTTCTTTTCTGCTGTGAATGTTGATACTCAAAAAAAACAGCTAAAAAAATTAAAAGGTCTCTTTGCATCCTGTACAAAGACGCAGAGAGGAGTTTGACAATTTGCAACGCAAACGTACCACGCGCCTTCGGCAATTGACTGATTACGTTTTATTTGTTTGTTGCAATAAGTATTGCATTGATGAATTTTATTCCCGTATAACCACTTAGACTTAATTTCTATTCAACGATTGAGAGAAGATAGAAAATGTAATATGGCCTATTTATGTATATCAATCTGCCAACCCGAATTGGAGCAGCGTGGTGGATTAAGCTCTGATCCTTCTCCTACATGGGGAACGAGGCCTTTGCCCAGCAGTGGCATATTACAAGCTGAATCGTATGTATATTGAATCTTTTACAGTTAGAGGACGTTTAAAAAACGCTTTTGCAAGGCATTTGGCATCAAAAATTCAAAGCATGCCATCTGGTACGTGCTTTTTTACTTTAAAGGATCCAACCGTTTAGCGAATCTATACCTATTAGACGGTACGGTATTGGTAGCTACATAATATGTAAGCAATAGGAAATTATGTTGTAAAAAGATTCCTGTTCTCAATGCCTGAACTCCTTGCAATACGAAATATTTTACATAAACATTATATAAAGTTACAACATTCACAATATCACGGTGCCATAGATTGTAAAGCTTGTTGTTATAGGTTTGATTATAGATGAAGTGATAGGCTATAAAACATCGAATTATGACATATCATCCATAAACGTAGGTGTAACCGTAGTACTGCTGCAGGTCTTCTTTATTGTTATGTTATAATATATTATTATGTGGTCTAGTGTAAAACAAGCATATGACAGTAACACAACATTTTTTACTGGTTGTAAATGTTATGACGTCTATTCCACGGGACACCTGTGACAATAAAAACCACAGTGAACAGACATTCCGACTCGTAAATTTACGTTTGATTGTAGCCGTTAACATTGGATTACTGTCACAGTTGTTGTTGTGACAGTTTTTGTTGTAAAATGTTCTCTTAAAGCCTTGTTTGCTCATATTTATGTTTGATCAATTATCTGTCACATATATGTATATATGTCATACAAAAAACTTTTAAAGATAAAAAATGCCTTTATTTAATTTGCGTTTGACAAATTTCATTCTCTCGTGTAAAAATATCGATATAGATAAATATCACGCGGGCAGCAAGTAGGTAGTAGTTTAAAGTAGCCATATATAAGGTAAAAAATGTTCTAGTGAATAATCTAGTATTCACAATATCATTGACGGAAAGTAATGGATATTCTAGTAAAGATGCAAGCACCAATCTTTCTTTTAATTTTTTTCCTTACTGAAAGAAGTTTTAACACACAATACAGTACAATACAGCATCTTTTCAAACTGCTCCTACTAATGTATAAAGCAATAAAGGTCTATCTGTCGTTACGGCAGTCCACCGCAGCTTCGCATCAGTCATGGCACCTGCACCTCCCTTTATTAAACTAGTAAAATTGCCGACCCCCGCCGCCGCCGCCGCAAACCGTGCGTACCCATTTCAAGCGATTATATCACCATTTTTTTCATGTGAGATAAAAATATTAAACAATACAACGTAATTGCTCTTGCGATTGCAAACCATTGTTTGCACAGGTTATTTTAATAGTAATTATTCGCTCCGTTTTGTACAAATATTTGTTTTATTTTTGGATTGACCGTTTAATTTTTAAATGAACATATTATGCGCATAATGTCTCTTCCATTATTCAGATTACTTAATACAATAGGTATATGCATTCTATTATTCAAATACACATAAGTTGTGTTTAGGTTTTGTGTAGTAGTAGTAAGTGTTTTTAGGTTTCTGTGGATAGAAATCTGCTGTCTTTTGCTACTAAATACTAAAGCTGTCTTTCTATTACTGTAGATAAAAGGGTATTAATTACTTATATAAAATACAAGCTGCGCCCCTTAGCTTCACACGCAATAATTTGAGGGAAAAAATAGCCTATAACCTCCCTCAATAGGCTAGCCAACACAAAAATAAATTTTCAATTCGAACCTTTAGTTCCTGAGATTAGCGCGTTTAAACAAACAAATAAACATTCATAATATTAGTATGTATATTAGTATAGATTAAATACGCTATAAGCTACAGCTGTCAGTGGTGTCACGCCTTCATTCGAAAGTCTAATGCTCCTAGCCTGCAAATTCGAGGCGGTGATGTAGCGTGCAGCAGCGGTGCGCCTAATGCACCGCTAACATGCGATTTCATATACTATTTAGAGATATTCGAAACCTACAATTTTATTTCGACGAAAGACTTTTGACAATTGAATTTGTTACTTCCTTTTAAAAGGAAATGTTGAAACCTTTGAAGATATATTTCTTTGTTAGTAAATGTATGTTAGGGGGCGTTCAAGTATTACGTAACGCTAATAGGGGGGAGGGGGGGTCTTGTTAAACGTTACGATGCGTTACTGGGGGGGGGGGGGGGTTCGAACAACGCGTTACGTAACGTTGTTTTTTGTTTAATTAAAAAACTAGGGTATTAAAATCTATTGTTTTATTTATTTATTACTTCCACAAACGCGATTAAAACAATAACAAAAGTAATTTAGCGACTTTCAGGTTAGTTTGCGCAACAAAGTTGTGATATTTGGGTAAAAATGTGGTAAAAATGGTCAGTTGGGTGTTACGTAACGTTTATAGGGTAGGGGGGGGGGGTACAGGAAAACGTTACGGCGCGTTACATAGGGGGGAGGGGGGGTCAAAAATCTTCAAAATATGCGTTACGTAATACTTGAACGCCCCCTTATATACTTACGAGTACTTCGTGCAAACCGATCTTGGCATGATAAATATTCAAAGAAAGAAAATTGTAGCAGTTTCGTTTGCGTTAGATTTCGATTCTCTACAGACGTTTACTGTAATACTAACTGTAATAACTATTACGCTATTAAGAGTCTTTATGATTACTGAAGTATGATTACTATAGATATTGAAACAACAAAACTTCACATTCAAACTGGATGTGAATACTGTATCGAGGATCCAGAACATGCAAGACACAAGCACAAACACCCAGACTATGACAAACTTCTATTATCAGCTCATAATGTCGAATGATCGATAAGCTCATCAGCCGTAATAACTTCGCCAACTCGTCATCATATCACATCATGATGTACAAGTTTTTTCTTCTTATAATTTTGTACGTTCTAGGCAGTACACTTTTCAAAACTTTTGTTTGAATGTCTGACGCTAAAGTCCAATTTTGCACGCTTTCGAGTTCGAGGAGGTTGTGCTTTACCCTTACAAATTGAAAAATACGGCAAGCGCTTACTCTTAAACATCTATAAGATAAGATAAAGATAAATATACTTTATTGTGCATACAAGTTTACATACATAGGTAGGTATACAAAAAATAAAACTTACAAAATAATATTATGCACAAAGGCGGCATCTATATTTTTTATAACAATGCATTATTTGTTTATTTTATCAGAACAGTATAATTTTTATCTGCTAACTTTGAAACTACTTAGGAGATACATAGGCTACAAAATATATTTTATTATACCCCTAGAATGACAAAAAACATACTGTCCACCTGATGGTGCCGTGTCACATTTCAAACATATTGCTGACCCTAAGTCCCTAACCATGGCCTTCCCCAGGAACTCTGGCCATCTTACTCACCACAGGAACACAATACCACATGAGAACAGTACCTACTATTTGGCTGCGATGAGGTTCATAACTCAACCTTACAGAAGATCGGGTTTGAAAAGTAATATAACTTAGTATGATTTGAAATAAAAAAGTATGTAGCTATATCAGTCGGCTGTTATCTACAACCTACAACACAAGGCGTTACATTATGATTAGACGATCGTATGTGTATGTTAAAGATATTTATTTACTTAAATTTAATGTTTTATATTTATTTATACAAATTCGTTCTTTTCCAGTACACTTACTAAATTATTATTTTTAAAATTTCATCCAAAGGTTGGCTGGAAGAAATTGCATTATGCGATAAGGCCGCCTTTTGTACTTTTTCTTGTTGTTATTTTAATTCTTTTTCTGGTCTACAATAAATAATACTATTTAATAATATTAACATTGCTATTATTATTATTAAATATTAATGGTACAACAATCAATATTAATGGTTTAACAATGAATAGTACAAATGCCTTAACAATAAAGGACGTCAAGAAATATATTATTTAAATATATTTTCAACCTGTTCTTTATAAAAAAGAAAACTAAATACCTCGTTAAAAACTCTGTAGAAAATCCTTCAAGAATATTTTCTCTTAATTACAACTAATAACGAGATATCCTCAACGGTTATCTCAAATATAAAGTGTTCGTGTAATTACACCGCGTCCCGTTAATAAAGTCTCTTTTTATAGAGAATCTTTATACACTTTTTCTATTTTTAAACAACTTCAAAAAGTTTCTCAATTCTACTGTATTTTTAATGCATGTTAGCTCATAACTTTTTACTGGGAGTACTGATTTTGATGATTTTTTTTTTATGTTCTTAATTCGACAAACAAGCGTACGGCTCATAATTATGATGGTAAGTGACTACCGTAGCCTATAGACGCCTGCAACACTAGAAGCGTCGTAAGCGCGTTGCCGACCCTATCATCGACAATCCCCTCAGGAGCTCTGGTCACCTTACTCACCAACAGGAACAGAATATTGCTTGAAAACAGTATTATTTAGCTGTGGTCTTCTGTAAGGTCGAGGTACTACCCCAGTCGGGCTGCTCCATATTTTGAGCAGGCAATTTCCTGCTGTGCCCTACCTCAGTTGGTTGGTTATTTTATTCGAAAGCTGGTGCTTTTCGTGTGGTCCCACTTAAATCTGACGATTATTTTTTTTTCTTAAATATAGACCAGCGCTTGACTGCGACCTCACCTGATGGTAAGTGAAGATCCAGCCTAAGATAGTGCGCGCTTGCCTGGAAGATGCCTATTCACTCTCGATTTGAAGATACCCAAGTTATAGTTATTTGGAAAAAAGGAAGCCGCAAGGGCATTCCAAATTTTTTTGAGTTATCCCTAATAATGTGTATTGTACTAAACTTTTCGAAGTAAATTCATGTCATTTTTTTTCTTGTAAAACACACAGAGGACAAACACAATTTAAAACATATATATAAAGATTTCTTATAGTAATAAGTATATACTTTTTTATTTTATTCGAATATATTTAACAATAGTTTGTTTAATACAAGTACAATATAATCTTTACATACAAATAAATAAAAGTGCGTTGGCGCAGCGGTCACAGCACTGGTTTGTGGCTGTTGCGTGGGCGGTTGCGGGAGTTTGATTTGAAATAGAAAAGCACTTAGCAATATCAGTTGGAACAGACGATTATGTGTGTATATCAAAGATATTTATTTATCTATGTTTAATTCACGTTTAATTCTTGCGCATTTATGTCAGCGTTTTGTATTTTAAAATGTCGTTTAAAGGAATTTATTTTTTAATTTTATATAAACTTCCGTTTCCTCGATAAATAAATAAACTGTGTAATTGTATTCTAACACAAATAGACTGTTTCTCAGGATATGGTTAATTATTGTATCTATTTTATATACATTCGGTTATATTTCACTCTTCAACCCCCGCTGCGCTGGATCGAAATTTTTTGATATGATTGGCAAATTTTTTGATATGATTGGAAAAAAAAAGAAAAAAAAAAGAATAGAAAAGAATAGAAAAGTGAATAAAAAATTAAAGGATAAGTATATCATAAAGACTTAAAATTGTCGCAATATAAATAGCGGCAGTGCGAATTTATATATAAAAAAAAAGATATGATTTAAAATGTTTATATTTCACTCTTCAAATTCTCAATTCCTCAACTGAACGAGGCATGTAACCATCTGCATCCCATTCATTCACACAACGTCAGAGCACCAATATTCATTAAAAACTTGCATCGTCTAAAAACTAATCGGTTCACCTTAGAGCAAAAACTTTATTACAAGTCCCATCACAATAGACCAATTTGCAAAAACTAATCGAACATAATTATTGTCTAAGATACGAACTAGACGTGATCTTTACCCACCTGCTTAATGGATAAAAATTAAATAATTATCTTCTCCTATTATTGTCATCGAAGAAACAAAATCAGAGATAGATCATTGAGATCTACCATACGAGTAGGTCACTAACTTGTAAGGATAAAATTAAAAAGTATTTTATTCAATTAGGCTTCAAAATCAATTTTAAATAATCATTTTACCAATTATAATTTTTGTTTTGAACAAATTAACAATAGTTAAATTCAGACTACCACTGATTCGGATCTAGTCCAATTTAACCCCTCCAAGACACAAGTTTGTGCGTTCACCGCTAAGAAAACCCCATTCACTGTGGCCCCTCAATTCCAGGACACACCCCTTATCATCTCTAGCAGTATTGGTATCCTTGGTGTCGATATATCCAGCGACGTCCAGTTCCGATGTCACCTGGAAGACAAGGTCAAGCTGGCATCCAAAAAACTCGGTGTGCTCAATAGAGCGAAGCGGTACTTCACGCCGGGGCAAAGACTGCTTTTATATAAATCGCAAGTCCGCCCCCATATGGAGTACTGCTCTCACCTCTGGGCGGGAGCACCGGCATACCAGCTTGGTCCTCTCGACTCGGTTCAAAAGAGAGCTGTGAGAATTGTCGACGATCCAATACTGACGAGCGATATTGAGCCCTTAAGTCTAAGAAGAGATCTTGCATCCCTATGCGTGCTCTATCGTTTGTACAATGGGTTGTGTTCCGAAGAATTGTTCGAGATGATGCCCACGGCCACTTTTTATCATCGCACCGCTCGCCATCGACAGGGAATTCATGCTCACACATTGCAGCCCAAATGGTCCCGTACAGTTCGGTTTCAAAGGAACTTCCTCCCACGGACCATTCGGCTGTGGAATGAACTCCCTGCCGAGGTTTTCCCACAATGCTACAGTATGGGGACCTTCAAGAGGGGAGTAAATAGGTTTTTGAAGGGTCGGCAACGCGCATGTGATGCCCCTGGTGTTGCAGGCGTCCATAGGCTACGGTAGCCGCTTACCATCAGGCGGGCCGTATGCTTGATTGCTACCGTCGTGGTATAAAAAAAAAATATATATATAGATTCAGCAGAGAAAAATCGACAAGAAATTCCACGGTTATAATTAAGTAAATCAGATAGTTTTGTACCACTTAGGTACGATCTCTATTCCAAGTACGAAATACCACCGCCTCCAACATTCACACGTTTTTTACCGTAATAACCGTACTGTCAGCGTGAAAAATTTGTGACACTTTTGCGGTAGAACATTGCTTTTGTAATTGAATTTTTTAAACTAGAAACTTGTGTCAACATGCGTTCGTTAATTTAAGTAACAAAATGTTTTGTTTACATTTTTCATTATAAGGTATGTCTAAAGTATTTTAAATATTTTGAAACTCTACACGTACTATTTTTTGGAAACAATACGGCCCAAAAAGCCAGGTTGTTGCTAAAAATGCGTAAAGATAGGGGCTAAACTAAACTGGCTTAAAGTAGCAAGACCTCATGTCGACAAAAATACTACGCCAACTGTATTAAAGTCGTTTGTACAAGCAGGAGAATGTCGATAATTGTTGCATTACTATAACAATTTTAATATATTATACGAATATAACTAACGGTTTCCCCTTATAAACAGAATATACCCAAAATTCAGTTGAGCAGTAACATTTCTAATATTTCTAAATTGAAGATAAAAATTAAACCAATAGAAATATTATAAAGTTTAACCATAGAAATCTTTTAAGCAATGATAAAAGGAAATGACTAAAGGAACCAAATCACATTAAAATAAAAGATAAATTGAAAAATTCTTTCACTGTTGGGAAGCTACACTATCCGCGGATGACATAGGCTATGTTATATTTTCAAAAAAAAAATAGAGAAAAAGTATATTGAAATTTTTGTTAAATATCCGTGCGAATCCGGGGCAGGGTGCTAGTATCATATAAATTGTAAAATGATGTTGATAGTAAAACTTATAGGAACATTTTATTTTATTCATTTTGAATTATTAGGTATATTATATTTTCTTATAGAATAAAATAAAAAATTTATTTAAAGTTTTTTACTTTTAATTGATTTAATTAATTTTTAGTTTCTGTTGGACAGATTTCTCAGTCTGGTAATTTCAGCAAGTCCTTTCACTTGATACCCATATTCCATAAGTCCGCTATATTGGATTTAGAGTATCGTCACTATGTGTTTCGAGTTACTTTTAGCAAGTCCTTTAATTTGATACCCATAAGGAGATCAGAGTGAATTTAGAATGATATCACAGAGGTAACTATGCATTGTCATCTAAACTAAACGTGAAAACAAAATTTCTGCTCAATCGTTTGAAGACATATACTTCAAAATTGAGTTTCAAGATTCCACCTCAACAAACATAGGTACATATTAACATTGCAAACTTAATAATTAAAAGCTTTTAAAATAAAAAAGTTTTATAAAATAAAAATAATACTAAAAAAAATATAAATAGTCTAGTGCTATAATTTAACTAGCCAAGGTTTTTTATAAGTTCCTTCAAGTAACGTATATCTTTCTTGTCGTGAAACTCTTCACTGTCAAAGTCTGTTTCTTCCGTGGTCGTCCGTGAAGCTGAGGCCGGTCCCGGCAGCTCCCATACGAAAGTCCTAACCTGAAATATGACACAAACAGCTAGAAAAACTAAACGATTTCTTACATGCTGTGAATGTATTGAAATACATTCACAGCAAGTAAGATCTCGTTGTTGAATAAATGTTAAGCATTTGTTAATTAGTAAAGAACCTAGTTTGAGATATAAGCATGACTGCTTTCATGCAGCTTTCAGAAATTTATCAAGTGTAAGATTTTAATAAAAAATGATTAAAAGCCTTTGGAGGCTTTTTTATTTACAAAGGTGTGTTAGGGCGCGTTCCCACTTTGTCGTGACGACAGATAATCGTGTAGTTTTAAGTGTCGTGGCTCATATGTTTAAATGGAGGTAATTACATATAGAACGACACGATTTACTATCGTCTACGACATTTTTGCAGTGACGCAAGATTGTCATAACAGTGGGAACGGCTAGCACGACAGTCGTAAAACGATAAAAAATCGTTACGACTAAAACGTGACGCAAATCTATCGTAGCCACGTAGAGCGTAGAGGCGACTGTAGATTTGTAGCTTGCTAATGATGTGTAAACGACAAAGCGACTGCCGTGAAACGATAAAATGTCGTCGCGATCCAATGGGAACAGCTAGATACGATAGTCGCCAAACGACAAAAAAAATGATGACAAACAATCGTTAAAATGGGAACAGCCAGAGACGACAGTCGTCAAATGATAATTATTCGTTACGAAATAGTGGGAACGCGCCCTTAGTAAAAAATTTACTTTTTTATGCTGTGTCTACTACTGCTTCAACAAATTAACCAATATTTCTAGATTCCCTGATGTGGCCGTAGTTACCATAAAAAATATTCTTCACTAAATCTACACACGTTTACAGACAACCAATCATTATATTTAACTCAGTAAATCAATAAAACACCAACTCCATTTTAAATTTTCAACTCAGTACGACAAACCGAACATTCACGAACATATGGAACACAGATAAAAACAAAAGTTAGCGACATATAAGCACGTGTACGGTGTACCTTATGATTTACAGCCCTGAAGTTTTGCAGCAACTTTAGAGCCGAACGCTTCTCGGTTGGATGCGATGCTTGGTACAGACGTAACGCGCGGTGGAACTGTAGAATATGGAACGGAGTAAGTTAGAATGTTGCTGTTTTGTGTAGCTTAATTTAGTGAATTTAGAATGGCTTTAGATTATTAAAAACGTGAGATGTGCAGGCTTTTCCAATTCTTTGCTTTCCATGTCATTGCATAAATTGGGGCTTTCGGGTGATTCTTCAATATTGTCAAAATTTAAAGACTCAATTAAAATTAATTATTGCATTCAGCTAATCTGTTTTTTATGCCACAATAGTGTCAAATATGAGAACAGTCTGTCTAATGAAAAGCAACAATCATCTCAAACAAGTTACCACAAAACATACTATTAATCTCCACAAAGGAATCACTCGTGGAAGAAAGTTCCTCTTGAATCTCACTGTACCTACTGTCAATTCAATTACAATTCTGTATTGTCAATAACAAATTTATTTTTAAGAATATTGGACCACAAAATACAAAGTATTTTTAACCGACTTCCAAAAAAGGAGGAGGTTCTCAATTCGACACGTATGTTTTTTTTATGTATGTTAGCTCAGAACTTTTGACTGGGTGGACCGATTTCGATCAATTTTGTTTTAATTGAAAGGTGTTGCGTGTCATGTGGTCCCATTTTAATTTAATTGAGATCTGACAAGTACTTTTAGAGTTATATCTAATAATGCGTATTTACGTGACTACTTTTTCGTCGACCTACGTTATATTATACCGCATAACTTTTTACTCGGTGTACCGATTTCGATGACTCTTACTTTAATCGAAAGCTAATACTTGTCTTGTAGTCTTGTTTAAATTAGATTGAAAACTGATTACAACTTTTTGAGTAATCTTTAATAGCGCGTATTTACTTGACTATTTTTTCGTCTTATTACGTTGTATTACTTGTCGATGTAATTGAAGTCGGTTTTTTTTCGTTTGCGAGCAAACACAATTATAGCAAATATTTTAATAAATAAACGTTTTTAATTACTATTAAATTATACAGGAGAACGAACTGAAACTATCGCGGTAATCTGTAGCAAAATTTAACTCAAATGAGAATACAAAGACGCCGCGTTGGCGCAGCGGTCAAAGCACTGGCTTGCGATTAGATGTCGCGCGGGCGGTTGCGGGTTCGATCCCCGCACACGACAACATTTGTATTGGCCATACAGATGTATGCCGTGGTCTGGGTGTTTGGTGTACAGTCCTTGTGGGTATCCCCACCGTGCCTCGGAGAGCACGTTAAGCCGTCGGTCCCGGTTGTTATCATGTACACCTGATAGCGATCGTTACTCATAGTAGGGAATATATCCGCCAACCCGCATTGAAGCAGCGTGGTGGATTAAGCTCGGATCCTTCTCCTACATGAAGAAGAGGCCTATGCCCAACGATGGGATATTACAGGCTGAATCGTATCGTAATCGAGAATACAAAGCTACATAGCAACATATCAACAGTATCTCACGCGCTGTAACAGACACCAGGCATCTCTGTAGTTCTGCAGGAACACCAGAGGAGTAAGCACCGCTGCATAGAAGGCAGCCTCTCGGTCCAACAGATCTTCTCCTCCTGACATTGCGTAGACTGACGCTCGGTACTTGTGCAGGAACTCCGTATTCGAATGATCCTTATCGAAACTAAATAAACACATAACATTTAATTTAATGTATCATTGGTGTAAGAAATTGTAGAATTTCAGAATATAAGCAAACTATTGCTAAAACTAATATTATTTTTGGTGTTTTTAATGATGCAGCATCAAAATAGCCTAACAACACGCTGCTATCTAAAAGTTATCTACCTATATATAAAATTCTCGTGTCACAATCTCAGTTACAATACTTCTCCGAAACGGCTGGACCGATTTTTATTAAATTTTGTGTGCATATCGGGTAGGTCTGAGAACCGGCCAACATCTATTTTTCATACCCCTAAGTTAGAGGGGGGAGGACTTAAGGGGGTTAACAAAATACATGGCAAAACAACGTTTGCGGGGTCAGCTAGTATACTAGTATACAGAAAATTCTTACATTTCTAACGCTCCTACAATTAGTACGACGTGCTCTATAGTTTAATACCTTCTACAAATATTTTTAAAAGAAAACTGTGATAACCTAATATTAAAACGTTGAAACAAACACAAAAACATATACTTAATATTCACACATACAGTATTTTTTACGGTAATCACACATAATACGCACATGTAAAAAGCTTAAATTAATATTTGTATACAAAACACTGGATTTCAATTAGTGGAACGCAGTAATTACACTGTTTTTATCTCTACGATTGCGATGTTACATTAAAACAATTTCATTATAAACTACGATTTATGGTTCAACAACTTTCTACAAAGCTATTACATACGTCTGGTAATTTCATGTAGTTTACACACATTTAACATGTTATAATAGCAAAAGAATAAAAAAAAGAATTCGAGAAGAATTAAGGATAACGATACAAAACTATTACTTTAATATACTATTCGGCCTATAATATTCCACTGTTGGGCATAGGCCTCTTCCCCATGTAGGAGAAGGATACAAAACAGCAAATTTAAATTACAATGTTAAATTATTCGAAAACGGGATATTTACCATGGTTATTCATTTTTCTTCGCGGAGCTCGATATTTCGACATTAACTGCGAATGTCTTGTTCACGAGTCTCGTCTCGGTAAATATCCCGTTTTCGAATAATTTTCGTAATAGAAGTAACCATGTTAATCTAAAATCTTATATACAATGTTAAAATCATTGAATTAAACATATTAAATAATTACTATAAAATTGATTGAGTATAATCTAAAACAATATACCTACCTAGCTTGATATGTTCGACTATAAGGCCAATTTAACAAAGTATAGGTACTTATACATATTTTCAATTTTCCTATTTAATATATCTAGTATTTTTTTAAATCGAGATAAGATTATAATGAGATCCCTGAAATTGACTAAGAAGAATCATTATATAACAGACACTTAGAATAGAAAAAAAATCGACATTTATCAATATCCTTAATTGCTATCTACTCTGCGCCTTCCGCCACCAACACTATTTTAGTTACAAAAATAAAATCATAAAATCAATTTCTACACTCGCGCCACTGGCCACTCACTCGTCAGATTTAAGTAATACAGACAGACCATTATTACAGCTCTGTTTTATTATTCAAAAGTTATATAGTTTAATGTTAAAAACGTGATATTACTTAACAAAAGAAATGATACCTCAAATGTATAACTTGAAATTTTTATGAGGTATTTAGTTTTCTAAGCACAAAGACAATTTCTTACTCTCGCGGGACGGTCTAGTCTGTTTCAAGATGAGATTTAATACCACTATAATTTATTATTCATACGTTCGCGGTAAAATACTGTCTGTCGCTTCGTACGAACTATACTTATGTATATTTCAGACCTTTTTGATGATATAAATACATTCCATGACGAGCACTAAGTTAGATATATAATATCATTTAACATTGTTACCGGCTTCTAAAGACGTCCTTTTTATACGCTTTTTACATGCTATTTTTAGGGTTCTGTACCTCAAAAGGTAAAAACGGAACCCTTATAGGATCACTTTGTTGTCCGTCTGTCTGTCAAGACCCTTTTTCTCAGAAACGCGTGGAGGCATCAAGCTGAAATTTATATTAAATACTCAGATCTGCTGCCTCTTAAAGCTGTGAAAAAATGAAACTTCTAAGCCAAGGCAAGCAAAAGATACAGCCGTTTATGCTGCAAATTTTCGACACTCTCAAGGGAATCAAAACCTACAGGGTACTTCCCGTGAACTAAGAATCTTGAAATTTGGTACGAAGCAACGTCTTATAGCACAGATACAGGAAAAATTGCGAAAAGTGTAAATTTTTAGTTACAACATATAAAAAAAATATTTTAATAATTTTACACTTAATACCACTTTTCTCATAAACGCCTAAAAGTATTAAATTGAAATTTATATCAAATACTTAAGTCTATAATACCTTTAAGCTGTAACAAAATCAAACTTCTATGTCAACGATATCAAAAGAAAAACCAATTTAAGCCGCATATTTTCATCGAAAATAGTCCCAAAGGAATCAAAACCTACAGGGTACTTCCCGTGAAGTCAGAATCTTGAAATTTGGTACGAAGCAACGTCTTATAGCACAAATACAGGAAAAATTGCCAAAAGTGTAAATTTTTAGTTACTACATATAAAAAAAAATATTTTAATAATTTTCCACTTAATACCACTTTTCTCATGAACGCGTAAAAGTATTAAATTAAAATTCATATCAAATACTCAGGTCTATAATACCTTTAAGCTGTAACAAAATCAAACTTCTATGTCAACGATATCAAAAGAAAAACCAATTTAAGCCGCATATTTTCATCGAAAATAGTCGCAAAGGAATCAAAACCTACAGGGTACTTCCCGTGAAGTCAGAATCTTGAAATTTGGTACAAAGCAACGTTTTATAGCACAGATACAGGAAAAATTGGGAAAAGTGTAAATTTTTAGTTACTACATATAAAAAAAAAATATTTTAATAATTTTACACTTAATACCACTTTTCTCTTGAACGCATAAAAGTATTAAATTGAAATTCATATCAAATACTCACGTCTATAATAACTTTAAGCTGTAACAAAATCAAACTTCTATGTCCACGATATCAAAAGAAACAGCAATTTAAACCGCATATATTGAAACTAGCAAACAACTGACAAGGGAATAAAAATCTAAAGAATACTTCCCGTCGACCTAAAATCTTCAGGTATGAAGCAACGTCTTATAGCACAGATACAGGAAAAATTACGAAAACCTTAAATGTATAGTTACATCGCAACCACAGAAATAGTATGTGTAATGTTGTTTATATCTGCTTTGTTTTTCAATTATAAAACTTTGCAAAGTAATATTTATTTACTAACTCTTTTTGCACACCAATACACAAAAGAACAATACATAGAATTTATAACAATAAACTTGCATCAATTGCAACAGGCGGCCTTATCGCTAACACAGCGATCTCTTCCAGGCAACCTTTGGGCAGAGGACTTGCATATAAACTAGGGGAAGGGCGCAAAATTTTGTAAAAAAAGGAACAATATAAAATAAAAATCAGATATAAATAAATAACTATATAACAATAGATGCTATATTTAATGACACATATGTACATATAAGTTTACTCATATGTATACACAAATATATAAATACATACATACATACGTATATACACTATAAGCAAATTGATAGATTAAGACGAATGACATAACAACATAACGTAACTTCATGAAAAATAATAAATAATAAAATAAAGTTGCTTAACATAATTTAATATGATAAGTACATTTCCTTAACAAGTTTTTCAAATGTCATTAAAGATTGAGCGCGTTAGACAGTGGCAATAAGTTCCAAAGACGATAAGCTTCAATAGTGAAAGATTTAGAATAAAAGGAAGACGAATGTGAAGGTATCTTCAAAGTTAGGCTATCATTTAAGCGAAGAGGTACATATTATATATTTATCTTTAACGCCAGCGTTGAGTCTAGACCAGAATGAAGAAAGTTCTTCAATATGTATTCGTAGCCGGCGACCATGCAAGTAACTATGAAACCAGTCAGACACCTTAGGAGATATGTTAAGAGAACCAAGTATAGCTAGTAGTAAGTCAAAATCAACAGTATTGAAATGATTAATGAAATCAAGTAATATTAACACTGTAATGAGAATTCTAGACATTAAAAAATATATATGTTTAAACAATAGCAGACAATAATAAAAATAAATTTAGGAAAACATGTTTTATACAAACTTGAAAACAGGTACAAAGGTCAAAAAGGCTCGAATTAAATTACAAAATAAATGTTACATCATCTGTGGGACTATTTAAATAAATAAATAAATAATAAATAAATATCTACTATATATAATATGGTTCAAATTTAATACTTAATAGTAATAAAGTATTTTTGAACCAGACTTCTAAATAGTGACTAAAAAATTTGTAAATAAATAACTTCGATAAAAGAACTTTCCTACCAAGAGACAGGTCAAGGAAAAAAGGGAGACCAATTAAAAGGTGGAGAGATATCTTCAACCAGATAGTCCAGATAATTATGTGGACCGCTGTGTATACAGAAAGCACGGGAAAGGGATACATGGAAATGTTTAGGAGAGGCCTACGCCGCAGAGGCGACTATTACTATTACCAATATTAATTAAGTGATGTTATTAAACATGTAGACGAGTTAATTATACGAGTATAGAATAAATATATACATATGTTAATATACATACATATGTTTAAACTAAGAATACTTACGCTAGTATTAATTGAAATTTTAATAGTACAAATAAATTTTAATAGTAATAGAAATAAAGGCGATTTTTATTTTATTTATTTATTTTATCTATACTAATATAATAAAGCTGAAGAGTTTGTTTGTTTGATTGTTTGTTTGTTTGTTTGTTTGTTTGAACGCGCTAATCTCAGGATCTACTGGTCCGATTTGAAAAATTCTTTCAGTGTTAGATAGCCCATTTATCGAGGAAGGCTATAGGCTATATATCATCACGCTAAGTCCAATAGGAGCGGAGTCCACGCCGACGAAGTCGCGCGCAGAAGCTAGTTTTATATAAATTAAAGGATTAATGAAAAGATAAAGATACCTTTGTCTTAAATTTATGCTCCTCCAACTTTCAATATTGTAATGTTACGGATTTCATTTAGCAGCAAAATACCATAACTTTTACTTATATACCTGCAGGTTTGTACGGAACCCTCGGTGCGCGAGTCCGACTCGCACTTGACCGGTTTTTTTTTTTAAGTCGAATTTATATAAAGACATGTATCGCCACTCATGGATAGGAAATTATCTGACAACCTGCAGTGGAACAACGTGGTGAAGCTCTGTCCTTCTCCAACAAGCACATGGAGTTAAGAGTGCGCATAACCCGAGCAAAAAATCAGATTTCAACCGCGCGCCCGTGAGTAATTGATGAAACAAAATATACACAAAGCCTCGTGTCAGAGTGCGATAGACGATATAGTTTTGAGCGCATTACTAATGTAAAAAACGACAAAAATCTTATTTTATTTATAATTCCGAAACTAAAAGTAATTACATTAAATGCCTAGGCATTGACTTTACTCATATTTAAATGTAATTAATTATCAAATTTTTGTCTTAATGGTCATAGCCATATCGAGTATAAACAGAAAACGCATAAAAATTTGAGGTTACTTCGTGATTATATTTTATCGAGGAAATTTCATTATTTTATGTTTTTGATTAGGCTATAGTCTTGAAAATATCACGTAGTTTGTCATATATTTTTATTTTAAGATTTGGTCCGGAATTTTTCATGTAAAATCAAATAGCAGATTGATAATTTTGCTTTACGCGCCCTCTTAAGGCCTTCATTCCAACAGATGAAGATTTACAGACTAATCCATTGGCAGAAAGATAATGACTAGTCAGTATTTTAATAAAGTACCTACCTATATTAGTTCTACATTCCTAACTCTAAGGTTGTCTAAAAAAATCACTAGGTATTGAAAATTATTGTGTTGTGTACATTTGTGTATTATTTGTGTTGTGTACAATAGAGTCTACAAATAATTGCCTAATTAAAGTATCTCTACATATGTACATAAAAGTGAGACAAACATAACACAGTAACGTTTCTTTTATATTAAAAAAGTTATCTTTCTTTTAAATTCGGGTCATGTCAAAACGTCACTGTTTAGGCAGCGGTTTGGAGTGGTGGCCCAGTCGTATTGTGTCTCCAGTTCAAACAAAAGCCAGTTTCACATGAAAGCATTAACACTTGACCCATATTTTTTATTTAAAGTAGAGCGTTTTACCGGTAATGAAACATAAACATGCCCACCGAAGTCCATTAACATAAATTTCACGAAATTTGCCCGCACGACTGTAACTACTCTTTACGGAGCATTAAATTTGGGCACACTAAACATATTATTCAAAATGAAATTAAGCAAACATTTTGTATAATTAAATATGTTGTGTAAACTACGCAATAGTTTCATATTTCGCTGAGCGAAATATTCAAACATGGTTTAAAATACACGAAAATTTAAGTTTTCATATCTACTCTTCTGGCACTACAGTTTACGTAAACTAAATTTACAAAAGCTAAAATGGTGTACTTAACACAACTTAAAAACATACACACTGAAGATGAATTTAAACCAAGATGAAAAACCTACTTTTTTAAATTTATTACTTTAATATTTATTGATTTATCTTCAGTTTAAATATGCATATACCTATGCATATACTAATTAAAGTTATAGAATAATTTTTATTTCTAATTATAAATGTAAGAACAGGGTATCTTATCGTTTATCCCCTACACCTACAGATGAAAAAATTTCCCTTTTTCACTAGACGATGATGGGCCTAAAAAGAACCTTACCGGTAAAATTTTACTTTTTTTTCTTTTTAATAATACCTACGTGGGAAGTTGCAAGTTGAAACATCAATCGATCGATAGCTGCATAGAAGTCAAGAATTCTATAATTACTTACTAAGGAAGAATAGCTTGAAATCTCTTAATGATATCTCTGTTTGTCGGATGCGTTTTGAGACAGGGTGATCCTTCGTTAGGAGGTTTTTTAACATTGCGGTGCGTCCATCTGTCTTCCAGGTAAAATTCTGGATCTGATGTGTCCAAATCCGCTGTGCTCAAGGTACACTTTGAAATACATTATTATCACAAAATAAGTAAATATATAATAAAAGTATTCAATGAAATAGAATAGTAATATAAAATCCAAATGTTTAAATACAATAACTTTTAGCATATTCCATAATTACACCTTTGTTGCTTGAAAGAGATCATAGTATATTATTTTAAACTATTTGTTTTACGTAGGTAGGTAAATACGATAAAGAGTAGTAAGTTAATAAAACCATAAATACACCAAGGATCGAGGTAATAAGATAATAATTATGTTTGTGATAATAATATGTTTATGAGGTAATAAGATAGTGTTTTTGGTTTAATGGGTCATGTTATATTATTGAAAATCGTCAAAAAACTAACTGCTAAGAATATCCATATCACAACAAAATTATTCCACGCAGACATCTTCGATTTATGTAAAACATTGTAATTTTATTAAAATTAAAACGTTATTTTCTTTCTACACATTAATGATTCATTTAGCCGAAAGAGTGACATCATGTCATAACAATAAAAGATAAAAAATTCTGTAATATTTTAGCACAAAAGTTTCGTGATGATGTCAATGAAGGTTGCATGTGCATTTATATTTTATTTGAAAACCAAAAAGAAGAATCTATATTTGCAAATGTATTTTTCATTTAAATTCTTGTTAGTCGAGTCAACATAATCAAAGTCTTTTGTTAATTAAGTAGTTTTAGTTTTGTGTTTTAAATTGTATATTTACACTAGCTTCTGCGCGCGACTTCATCCGCGTGGAATAGGACCAATTCTGTCATACATGATTTGTGCGAAACTTTAACTGTTTACGTAGCGGAAGCTCTCAAAAGGAAAAAACCCCGATTTTGAAACATTCTTTATTGGTGCTACGCTCCTATTAGTCTTAGCGTGATGATATATAGCCTTCCTCGATAAATGGGCTATCTAACACTGAAATAATTTTACAAATCGGACCAGTAGATCCTGAGATTAGCGCGTTCAAACAAACAAACAAACAATCAAACAAACAAACTCTTCAGCTTTATTATATTAATAGTATAGATTAGTTAGTCCGTGTTCGTAAAATTCCAGTCAAAACATTTAGCTACATTACAAGATGAAAGCCACAATTTCAATCCTATGGGACTTATGTAGAAAATACACATTATCTTTAAAGCTGTCTCGTTAGCTTTTCTTCTTATGAGACCACGTAGAAACTTAATTCCACTTAGGATTGCATTTCTATGGTATATATTTTAATAATTTATTTTACTATTGTATGTTGCTCTTGAAATAAAGTAGATAAATAAATAAAAATAATATTCATACAATTTACTTAAAATATACAATACGCAGATAAGAAAGGCACAAGTTATTTTTTTTTTTTTAATTTCAATTTTTTTTATAAATAAATCTTCACCCTAACAATAGCTAAAGAAAAAAATCGATGAAAGAACTATACTTTCTAGATTTAGATAGTTCTTTGACACTTTTTATTCGCCTAAAATAATGGGATCATCAGATAACTTAAGTATATTTCAAACTATAGATAATGTTTTACCTATAGACGAGATATAGATAAGACGTCTCATCACCTTCGTTATTACAATTATTTGATAACCTGGTAATGAATTTATTAAAATATTTAAAAAAAAAACGATTATATTTATGACAAATAATTAAAAGTAAAAAAAAACTCATTATGTTTTTCTTCACTTTGATATAATTAAATAATTTTGCTACGTTATTTATTACCCTCAAAATCAAGATCAAAAGAATTCAAAAGTCATTAAGCCGTTCATTTTCTAATTAAAGAATACAGTAATTAATATAGAGAAGGCATTATTATTAAAACAATAAATAAAACAAAGTAAAACACGATAGCAATAGGTATATTACAAAATAAATACAAATATAAAAAAGATTAACATCACATGTAGTCTGGCGGAGGAATTAGCTACAGCTATATATTTTCCATCGACTATATCTAGACTAGGATCAGTAATTTCCTTTGACGCTGACTGCGAAATAGCTCGGTGCTGCAAGAGTGCCTATACGAAAAAGCTAACGTTACTTCGTTACATAAGAAACTATAATTATGTACTAAGCAACATGTTATCATTAATATATTTATGCAAACTTGTCAAAACATTTACCTCCTCATGAGCTCGCGGTTTCACGGCATGTTTCTGATCATGATTAGTTGACAACTTCTGATGTGACTGCTAAATTAAATAAATTATGTTACAACTTGTCCTTGATTAACAAAATGTATTGTAAAACGTTGATAAACATTTAAGTGTTATCATTTAAGAAATATATTTTGTAGATTCTAAAATGAGAAGATAATTATGATATGATGAATTTATAGACTTCAAAGTACGTAAAGTATAATAAAAATACCAAAATGTTTCATCGGTCACGGATAAATTTATCTCGCATTTAAGTTCGTGATAAGTTTTATAAACAAGAAGTAAAGCAGGTCCTTATTGCATGTCTTATTTCAACTAATAAACTACAAATGTCACAGGTAGCGAGTAGACATATACAAATAAAGTGCATTTTGATTATTAAAAAAAATTACATAAACTTGTATCAGTTGGATAATACGTCAGCTAGCGGTACCTAACACATATCCAAGCCAAGTTTTACCGGTAACCAGTGAGACAGGCCCTTATTCTAACCTATTGAGCTACGTAATTTGCATTTAAGAGATTTCATATCTCTCTTCAAAGGTATTTAGATCTACAATTTAAAATTTATTTTATTCATTGAAAACCCTAATGGACGTCTAGATTTTTAAGGTCCCATTAATTTCTAACGAGAATTATTATTGTGCCTTATTTACATTTAATATTCACGATCTGTCTGAATCTCTTGTTTGAGATTTACTAGAATATTACAAGTTGCCTACTTATTCCTCTACTACTTTATTTTTTACTGGGTGGACCGATTTCAATAATTCTTTTTATTATTGAAATGTGATGCTTGTCATATAGGTAGTCCTATTTAAATTTATATAATCGCCAGACCTGTCAAGTACTTTTTCAGTTTTCTCTAAAAATACGTTATATTACTCATCGATGTACCTAATTGAAGGCGGTTTTTATTATTTTTTTTCGTTTGCAAGCAAACACAATTATTATATTTTATTAATCTTACTTGTGCTCTCTTCGTAGTCTTCTTCTGATAAATATTAATAGGCGTTACATTCTGTATGAACTCTTCCATCACGAAGCGAGCGCGAGCTAACACAGCCTCTAATGTACGCATCTGTCTCGCTATGTCAGATGACTTTGATAGCATTATGTATTGATTCACCTAAAGTTTATATAATTACAATTTAATTTTTTTCAATTCAATATTGATGTTCAATTTCAATTAATCCCTTACAAGGGTCAAGATTATCAAATTATTGTCAATAATCGCTAGTTACGATCTAACATTCCAAGGTCTGTTTGTTAAAACTCTAACTACAATATTATATTCTACGCTTTTTTTTTTCTACGCTTTATCTATACTAATATTCTAAAACTACCACTTGAACTACTGGTCCGATTTGAAAAAATTCTTTCAGTGTTAAATAGCCCATTCATCGAGGAAGGCTAAAGGCTATATATCATCACGCTAAGACTAATAAGAGCGGAGCAGAAGCTAGTTGTAAATAATGCTGTATATCTGAAATTGTAAACACTAACTGTTGTACATTTTGAAATTTTGTCTATAAGGGAATTAAGAAAAGAATTATTTATTGTTATAATAAACTTATTCTGTATTCTGAGTAATAAGCAGAGGTATCTGTATGTCGGATTCTACCCATAATATAATATTTAAATTTATCACAAAACACTATATGATCAGTTCTTTGAAGTAACATTGCTTAGTACCTTTTTAACCGGGCACCATCCAAATTTCCTAGTTGTTGAAGCATCGGTAATAAGCATCCAAATAACTGCGAGGATTCTTGGAAACGTAGCGTGAGGTTCGCCCATCATCACACCCGGTGTCTCCACCAATGAATCGAAATCTGGCTCCGATTCCAGGATCGACGTATCGACCAATAATTTTGAACGTATTAGGGCATTGATCAATTCAGGTATAAGGGTACCGTCGTCACCTTCCAAACTCCTAGATTTTTACAGAACAAAAATAATCTATTTTTTAATAATTCATTTATTTCAAAAAAGTACCAAGAGATTTTGTGTAATTTGAAAATCGAATAAAAACTTTTCAGCAATGTACCTACAACATATCTATATCATATCTTTACTATCTATATTATAAAGTCGATTCGATTTTTTTTTTTTTTTTGTAATTGACAGAGATAAAAACTACTGCACTGATTTGAAAATCTCTTACACTAGGAAAATAAATACTACAGCAGCCAAACTCATTTAATCAACGCTGGAGAAGTAAAAAAAAACTAATTTACTTAAGCATTTCCAATATCAACCGCCCGATCTTTCCCGGCGCTGGTCTGGGATACGCCATGCAGTCCATACTGACGATTTTAACTGGAGACGCTTCTCTCTCAAAAGCAGCCGCTAATTCTCTTTGACGTGAATCCTCAGCGGCCAACCAGTCTAGTGTTAATGAGGAGCGATAGGCGGCGATACCCGGTAAGGTAGACCGAGTGACGTTATATGGAGTGTAGTAGTAGTCATCTGCGAGACACTGAGAAGAAAAAAATAAACAACTAATTAATTATAGATTGTGTAGCATTGAAATGTACTATCATCATCATCACCATCACTTCAGCCTATAGCAGTCCACTGCTAGACATAGGCCTACACAAGTACGTGCCAAAAATAGTGTGAACTCATGTGTTCATGGAATCATGGAATGTACTGTACCTATAGCTTGTAAAAGTTTGCTTGTCTGAAAAATGTTGGGCGTAAATCAGAATAATTTTTAACTGTCTTTAAAAAAGGAGAAGTTTCTCAACTCGACTGTATTTTGTGTGTGTGTTACCTACCTCAAACCTTTCACTAGGAAAACCGATTTCGGTGATTATTTTATACTCGAAAGCTGGTGGTCATGTTGTATCATTTGAATGTGTGTAAGAACTGACGAGTAGTTTTTGAGCTATCCCTCATAATGCGTATTTAATTTGACGACGTAAATTGAAGTCTGTTTTCTTTTTATTTGAGAACATACACACTTATAGTACCTATTCTTCATTAGTTTCAATATTAATTCATTCATTAGATCACCAAAATTGTTAAAACTAACCATGGACGTAACTATGATTTGCAAAGGAAGAATTGAGTTTTTGGTTTAAAAGAATATTAATTTTAAGACGCAGCATTATAAAAATATAATCATGATAAAATTATTCATCGTTTCTGAGAATGAAAATTAATATAAGTACATCTTATATTTTCCTCCTAAAACTTTAAAAGCCATTAAGACTACAAGTTACTTTAATAAAGTTCGTATTTAAGGAAAACTTTTTCTATTATTATACACTTTGTAAAGATAATCCTCTATAAGCAAAGAATACATTGTATTAGGAGCATCGTTCTACGAATTATAATTGAACAAAACTTTTCCAATTCGGCCTCTCTTCAGGTCGAATGACGACATAAATGAGTTTACACAATTTCGTGCTCAAATTGCAACAACGGAAAAGATAAATTAGGTCAGGTTGTTTTTATAATTACAGAATAAAAATTCGGATATACAGTGATTTGAAAACTGATTTATTTGGTTATAATACCTGTCATTGGGACCACTAGATATCTATGCGATAACTGGTTGGAACCGCTACGGGTACCCGACCCCGGACTGCTCTAGCTGCTACTGTCACACACCCCTCCCCATAATCTGTGGCACTGGTATCCCTAACCTCAGATCCTGTTCTCACATAAATTCTTCCCACCTATCCTTCTTCTTAGCCAAGAATTCCCAAGGCAGGTTGATTTCAGGCAGGCGGCCGGTCGTAAAATATACCATGCCAAATCTTTTACAACACGAGTTCCATGACTCATGTTGTGCCGACCCTACATAAGTGGGATAAGGGCAGGGAGATGATGTTATATTCCCAAGATAGCAGTCACTAAATTATTTAATTGAATGCATTACATATTTGCCTCGCCTATTACCGTAACACATCTGCATAATTATGTAATTCAATATGATAGAATCCGAATTACAAAACGGGAGAATAATTGAATAAGTTATTTCCAGATATTACGACAAGGTGCATTATATCGACTCCTAGCTGCGTTCCTTCAAATGGGAAGGTTCTATAGGTGTAAGAAATCACGTTCCACGTGAAATAAAATTTCTAGGCCTTTTTTAAATAATACTTTGTCTTAATATACGAGCTACTCTGGCAAGGTACTTCTACATAACCGACCAATACTATTTTTTTAGCCTTAAGTCCCCGTCGATAAAGTGAAGTATTAATACTAACTGTCGAACACAAATAAAGAATCGTAGGTATATGGAAACGAATTCTTTTTCACGTGCCTAGAATGTTTTTCATTGTAAATTATAGCCGTGCTTACGCGCTCACGAAAGGTATCATGCGAAGAATCTATCAAAGTAGCTCATCTATTTAAACAAAGTCAAATTGAAAAATGGGCTAGGATTTTTTCCCTCGGGAAACGTGATCTATTACAACAACGGAATCCCCATTTGAAGGAACGCAGTTAGTAGTCAAACACCTTATGTAATACAAGTTTTAATGACGAATTCCCGCAGCGGTCATAGCACTGGCTGTTACGCCAGTGATCACGAGTTTGATCCCCGCTCATGGGTAACATTTTTGTGGTTGTGGTAACATGGTGGCTGGGCGTTTGTGCTTGTGCATTGTCTGTGTTTCCGGACTCAAATTATTTATTTATTATTTCTTGAATAGATGTACGTAAAATAAAATATATATATATATTATATATATATTCATAACAAACAACTGACAAAATTGCCTTTATAATTACAGAAAACACTGGGTTTCTTAACCTGTGGTCCATGGACCCCTAAGGGGTCCGTGTTATGAAAGCTGGGGGTCCATGGCAAGCCTACTTATGTTGTGAGTAAATATTTTCTCTTTGCGCGTAATCAAAAACAACTTCTCAATTTGATATTCTAATTCAGCATAAGCAGCAGCAACCGTCGTCACACTAGTTATTTTTATGTAAAGTTTGATCGCAAACAATAAAAGGTGAGTGAAGTAAAGCATCGTTGTATTTTCTTTTTTTCTTTTTTTTGGAAAGGGTCCGTGGACTCTTTGAAATTTTTAAAGCGGTCCATCACTAGAAAAAAGCTTAAGAAACCCTGCTTTTAAAAACTTTAGTCATGAATTTTTACAGATATGATAATATAGTAGCGATGTAATGATGATTATAATCCATCAAACACGTTAAAAGAATCATGGAGTGTCTGTTTTGAAATGACAGCAACTTCCGGGGAAAATACTGCCACATCATTCACTCTATGTTGTAAATAAAGCCTGCCATGATTATGACATTCACTTTTTTATAACATAATCAATACCGAGCATTTATCGTGTTCAGTTAAAAATGGTTTGGTTCAGGCTTTTTCAGATTAATTAATTGTATTCTAGCAGGTAAAATAATTATATCGTAGCTGCTGAAAATAAAAACTTTTGATATCTCTTTTATTCCAATTCGAACTCATCTCAACTTCTATTGTACAAAATGAGAAAATATTGATGTATTCATAGAAATTGTGTTGATAGTATTGGAATAGTGTCACAAGTTAAGTTTTAAAATATTAAAATAAAATTTTTGCAATAGATTTTTCCTAAACTAATCATGGACGAAATGAGCTTGTTAAATATTGCATTTATGAGACAACATCCAAAATACTTTGTAACGTATTTTTTGTCTTTATTTATATACTAGCCGACCCGTGCCCACTTCGCTGCGCATTAATTATTTTTAATAATTACTTCTAACGACGATATCTCAAAAACTATTCATCTGATTGATATAGTGTAAAGGGCAATTTTAATCTACATTAAATTCTTAAGCTAACCAACATATTTATTTCGATAAGGATTAATACTGAACTAAAGAAAATAGCTTTGAAAATAACGTAATGTTTTTAATTACAAATTTGAACATAAAAGTGGTTATTGTAAGTCAACCGTAAGAGATAGAGATATGCTGTCGCGGACTTTTTTGTAGCATTTTTATAGATTTTGAATTCGCTAGTACATTACTTAACTATATCTTTGCTAGTTTACGCGGCGTTCGCGAGGAAAGGTCCCCCGTTGGCGAGGTTTTTTGCGACCTCTTCAACATTTATCGCCGTATTTCTGCTAATTTACATAAAAGCATAATAAATTATATACCTAAACCTTCCTCAAGAATCACTCTTTCTATTGTTGAAAACCGTGTAAAAATCCGTTCAGTAGTTTTCGAGTTTATCGCGTTCAGACAGACAGACAGGAGGACAGAAAGACGCGGCCGGGGGACTTCTTTTTATAATAAGTATAGATAGATTATGAATATTAGTTTCTACGTGCACTTGCTTTACATAATATAAGAAATTCAAAATAGACTTAAATAATAACTCTGCATTACAATTAAAACTTTAAAAACTAAATTGCGATTTTTCATCATAATAAGTCGATTTCCAAAATAATTACCAAATATTTTCAATTTCACACCTTTTTACAAAAAAAAATCGTATAGCAAGTATGTAACTTACATAAACGTTAACTAATATTTTTAAATTCAAATTTATCTATAGGTAGGTACTATAAACATATATTTTTTTTAAATACGATAAACTAATATAAACGAGTAACACGGTCTATTACAAAGGCTGCCGCGAAGCTAAGGGGTTAACGTCAAAACAAATTTAGATCGTAAAAATGGTTGATAGTCCATCAAGTAGGATGGGGTGTTAGGGGCGAAGAGGCTTTATTACACACATAAATTTACACTGTGCATCTTATTTTTCCCTAACAAAATTTGTTGAATTTAATCAAAATATACTTGTGTAGCTACCGTGGAATGTTTAATATTTGTCTCGTGAAAGCGGTAATTTTTATAACTTCATTAAAGTTTCTTGACCTTTTTTTATACTTTTAATCAAAATTTGTGTAAAATGAGATGGGAAAGATGATTGAATGGTATACATTATATGCAGTACCGTTCTAAAACAGTCTTAAAACGTCCCAAAGTACCTACTCTTCTACGAAAGAGGAAAGTTAGATATTCCTACAACATGCAGGAGGTTGGCGGATACAAAAAGAGATCTTAGATAATTTTTTTTTAAATACTTAAAATTGTGAATAGTACCAAAACCGAACTCAACTAATAAAAAATCAGCAAATTATTTTAATAAATATTACAAAATACTGACCCCTGTTGGTCCAAGTCCAACGGATATTATTCCCGTTGATAGGTAGGTACAGATGATTGCCTGTTCTAATCCTAACCAATAAAATATCAGGTACCAATAACTAATTAATCCTTTAATGGTGAATCTTTTAATATTTCAAATTTAACGAATAATAATATCGTAAAAAAAACGAGTTGACCTAAGAAGACATCTGATGCATTTATAATATAATGCTTTAATACTTTTTGCTTACACTTTTTATAATACGATTCACGATCACGATTCAGCCTGTAATATCCCACTGTTGGGCATAGGCCTCTTCCCCATGTAGGAGAAGGATCGGAGCTTAATCCACCACGCTGCTCCAATGCGGGTTGGCGGATATATTCCCTACTATGAGTAACGATCGCTATCAGTGTAGGTACATGATAACAACCGGGACCGACGGCCTGACGTTCTCTCCGAGGCACGGTGGGAGACCCACAAGGACTGCACAAACACCCAGACCACGGCAAACATCTGTATGGCCAATACAAATGTTGTCGTGTGCGGGTATCGAACCCGCTTCTGCTCGCGCAACAGCCAATTGCAACCCAGTGCTGTGACCGCTGCGCGGCGTCAATAGCCATAATAGCCTATAGCCGTATAACGTATAATAGCCAATAAAAATTTATTACAAAATTCAACACAAATCAACTTCCTAACAAAACGTTACTTATGCGCCATTCGAAGCGCCGCTGTTACAAAACGTCGCCTGAGAGTAAAATCCATTAGCAAACAGGTGGATATGGTTATGAGCTCTTTTTGCGAACATTATAACAACAATAATAGCCAATCCATACATTTATAGGGTAATAAAAGTGAAACACGCTATTTTTTCAAATGACTACCATGTTTCTGTGGTTATAATGGGTAATTTTTACACGATACCTCGTTTCTACCACACGAATGTTGTAAAAAATGTTATTAATTTGTTTTCTTAGTATCATTTACTGTAATTGTATTACAAATAAATTGATTAATTATGTAGAAATTTGTACGTATTTATTTTAAATTAATAGGTATGTATGTTTTAAAATAACTTCCGTATCTATCTATATAGGTAGTATATCGTTTTTTTTTTTTTAATACAAAACTTCTTTAAGCACGCTTGACTTGGGGTAGGGAGTAAGCTGGTGGGGTGCATGTCGGTCACCTCCTCGTGATGCACCCTGGGCAACGGGACGGGCAGCAGTATCGCAGTCGCGGTACTGCTGCTCGTCGCGGCTAACGACTGACTCGAGGGGTGCGTTCCGGGTACTGCTCGACCCGTGAGCGCACTAGAGGGACGGGGTGGGTGGGTTCGCTTGCCCGCCCTGTAGCGCGAAAGCGCGGTTTGCCGGCCGGGTTGTGCTGGCTCCCTGGAGCTTTGCTCGGTTGCTGGTGCAATCCGGCAGACGTGATGTGTGAGGGCCGGGCTGTGCTGGCTCCCTGGAGCTTTAAGCTCGGTTGTTGGTGCAGTCCGGCGGACCCGTGGGGTAGTTGCCGGGTCGTGCTGGGCTCCCTGGAGCTTTCTCGGTTGCTCGGTGCGATCTGGCATTGAAGGTCGGGCGGGCCTGACCCCCAACGCCATGATGCCAGGCGTTGAAGGTCAGGCCTGCCTGACTTGGAGGGGGGGACGCTCCTGGACATGTGTCCCCATTCTGCAGACGGTAGCCTGGTCCGGTTGAGCGTCCTCTAAGTGGGGTGGCCGGCTGGGGGTCGGGGGATCCTCGGCTGGCTTAAGATCCCACGTCGTCGGGAGGGGTGGTCTTATGGGTGCCGCCCCTCTGGGTGACGGGGCCCGGATGTTTACATTCGGGCCAACCGCCGGGGCTGGGTGGAGACTGCTAACGCGACCCCATCTCGCCTCACTTAAGCGGATGTCTGCTCACACGTGGATGGTTTTTGGTCAGTAGGAGTCTGAAATAACCCTCTGGTGCCCCCGCGCCGGAGGGTATCCATGATGGATTTTCCCCACGTAAAAAAAGGTAGTAAGCTGGTGAATGCGTGACGAGAGCGTTACGAAAAGTGTGATATGGCGAAACGAACGGAGGTTGATAGGGAGATGTATGTAAGTTAGATGAAGCTAAAGAAGTTTTACTTCAGTCGTGTGGTCTAAAGCTCACACGTTTTTTTTTTTAATTAAAATATGTTGTATCCAGTAATCAGGGTTGTTGTGGATGCGAAAATGTTGAATGAATCCGTCGATCTGCATCCGACGATGCGGATTTTTATGTATTGTTATAGTAGGTAGGTACTCATGATTCGTATTATTTTATTTTTGTGATTCCCACACATAAGGAAATTCAAAAAGGTTTTTTATTATCATATCAAAATTTCAATCCAGCGGGATTCGACATACCGTGTCCAGTGCTCTAGCCAGCTATAGAACGATGTAACCGCCGAATCGAAATTTTCGAATCCCGCTGGATCGAAATTTTGATATGATAATAAAAAACATTTTAGGTACCTACTCATGATACTAAATATTGCAAATCTTTAAGTTCAGTTCGATAAATTTTCATCAATTAAGAAGGTTTTTGTATCTCGTTATCATTAATATCAATAATTAGTTTAACTCCCTCCTAAGCCTCCTTCTCCATGTAGGACTATTATTGGAGCTTACCACCACGCTGCTCCACTGCGGGTTGGCGGATATATTCCCTAATATAAGTAACGATCACTATCAGGTGCTTATGATAACAGCCAGGAATGACAAGTTGCTATCTGAGTCACGGTGGAAAAACCCACAAGGACAGACATCAAAACCGGAAAGAAACATTTGTACAAATATAAATATCAACCCCGAACGGGCATCGAACCTGCAAACCGTCGGTGTTTTGGGTGCATACACGCACCGCTACATCAGAACGGTTGCTAGTTGTGTGAATTTAACTTTCTAAAATTTTTTTTAACGAACTTCGCGCATTATTATATTAATATAAAAGTCAAAATATCGAAAAGAAAAACACAGTACAGTACACGGCCGTAAATAATGCACATCGACTTTTAGAAAGAGACAATCAGCTAATTTGAACTTTGTAGAGCGTTATCTCTGACGCACATTACCTATGAGACGTATCGGACTGTCAGTATTTCATATGACAGATCTAATAGTGTAAGAACCCAGTTCCCAGATCACCTGTCATATTTTTTTGAAGGACAAAATATATTAAATTCAAATTCAAAATATTTTATTCAGCATAAAATTATTACAATTTCTTACTGAACGTCATGAGTCTACTACCAGTTCGGAAAGAAAAAGCCTCTGACCTGAGAAGAACTGGCGAACGAAACTCAGCGGGACTAATATCATTTTTTTTAATCATGTTTTTTTTCCAAAGCAGATTGAAATTTACAATAATTTTATAGGTTAAAATAGCCTGGCGGCGATCACATCATTCCCAAGGCGTACCTACTGTTTTCTATAAAATCGTTAATCGAATAATATCCTTTAGTACACAAACGTTCTTTCACAAATTTTTTAAATTTGGCTGCTTTATATACCTACGTAAAAATGTTATTAACCAGCTATTTTAGTATTTATCGCCAGACACTAATTATATTACTATATTTTAAAACCTGTAGAAAATATTTTAGCAACTCTTTATACTACGATGTATACTGTAATGTTTTGTCAATCAGAAACAAGGAAGTCTGGGGTCTGGGATCTTGGGCTATAACGCTCTACGAAGTCGAAATTAGCCGATTGTCTCTTTCCAAAGGTCGATGTGCAATATTTATGGCCGGGTACTGTATCTTATATTGAATTAATCATTTAAATTAATTGAAATTAATTAATTGTCGTTGTTAATACAAATAATTTATAAGTACCTACAATATTAATTACTAGCTGCCCGGACAGACTTCGTTCTGTCTGTTGTTTTTTTTTTTTAGTTTAAAAAACTTCTGAGAAAAAATTAGCCGAATTGGTCTGTCTAGCCATTCTCCAGTTATGCGCTTAGCAACATTCATTTTTATTATATGTGTAGATATGACAACTATGGTATATGACTATGACTGCCACTAAACCTTGGGTTACCGATCCCCTAATACGTTTAACTTGATTTAAGTTTTAACCTATAACACATTTCAGGGTATTATTGAGCTATTTTTGAGTGGTGACGGTCACTTATTATCGATGTAGCTAGCTTCACTAACTGTAATAAAGATATCCAACTTACCTCTAATAAAAATAACATAAAGGTACAAAGATCGACAAACATTCTGTTGAATTTTTAATTTGTTTCCTTCTCTACAGCGGTTACAGTTCCATAGAAATTCCACTAAGACTATAATTTATATTTTAATTTTACATTACTTCAATAATTCATCATTTCTTCTGTCAAATAATATTTCCGTGACATATAGCAAAAATGTTTAATAAGGATAGATAATTAATTTTATTCGAGTTCTTAATACTGATAGAAATGTTTGTATTAGGGTGGATTTAGACCAAACGAACAAAGAGCTAGAGCTAGAACAAAAGCTAGAAAAAATTTGATATAGTGGGGATAGAATGAGCATTCGCTCGTCTGATGTAAATCGACCTTAACCGGTGAGGCAAACAAGCGTACGGTACGCTTGATTGTAAGCGGCTACTAGTCTATGAACGCCTACTACATTAGGAGTATCGCAAATGCATTGCGAACTCCACCCTCGAGCCTCGACCCTGCACTGGAGCTCAGGTCACCCTACACAGGAACACATCACTTGAGAACATTGAGTAATTTAGCTGTGATCTTCTGTAAGTGTGGAGTGGAGACCGCGTCTTGGCAAACGCAGTGTGGGACGTCCTACGGCCCGTTGGACTGACGATCTTCGTAAGATTGCCGGTGTAGGCTGGATGAGGATTGCAGAAAACCGGGATGTCTGGCGCGAACTTGGGGAGGCCTATGTCCAGCAGTGGACTGCAATAGGCTGAACTGACTGACTGACTGACCTCTATAAGGTTGAGGTAACTCCTCAGATGAGCTACTCCAGATTTTAAGCAAGGTATTGCCTGCTGTTCCATATTGAAAATAAAAAGAAGTCTTTAAAATAGATAATTTAATAAAGTTGTATACTATGAAACAAAATCAAGCCATTGCTTTGTATCAAGCGCGATTCTTAATGTATTACTGCTTTAAAGCTGACTGGCAAAATCAATAACTTTTAACGCAATACTGACTAGCACGTATTAGATATTAAATAAAACAACAAAGGCTAAGTAACCAGAAAATTCTACTTAATCTATACTATTATATTATACTATAATATTATAAAGAGGTAAAGTTTATAACTTTGTTTGTATATACGGGGTAATCTTCGCAAATACTGATCCGATCATGAAAATTCTTTCGCTAACAGAAAGCTACACTATTCAGGAGTGACAAGATAAAAGGAAAAAGATAAAAATATATAAAGATTTTAAATCAGCAGGATTTGAACCTGCGCCCTCTGACGTGCCGTGTCAACAATTCAATCTAATCAAGCATTATTATTTGCCTTAGAAATTAATTGGTGATTTTAAAACATTTATATTTATCTGATTTGCTGAAAATAGTGAGAGTGTATTGGAACATATCAAATTTCACCGTACCCTTCTTATGTGAAATGGATTATAACGCCCAACGAAGTGGGCACGGGTCGGCTAGTTATTAATAAAGCTATACATGATGTTGTCCCAAAAGAGTACACCACTGCATAGATAAATTTAACGTATGGTATTCAAAACTCTTAATACGCGTAATAAATGACAAGCTGCGAGCCCATAGGTGGTGGATTCAACACGGAAATCCTAGATTACAATGAATTTTCTATCTTACCACGACGTCAAAAGAAAATCCAAACAAAATTTTATGATTAATATCAAGAAAAATAGATACACAACTATCTTAAGAAAAACCCTAAATACCTATGGTCATATTATACGTTGGGAGACATCAGACAACACTTACCACTGCGCAATTGATGCCTGCGAAGGTTTTAGCCGTTTTTTCGAGAGTGTGTTTCAGAAATCAGCTTCTGTATATACTCACCCGTTGCTAGCAGAATCAACTAATACGAGTACCATGAATAGGCTCAGTTTCTCTAAAGATATCGTTAATAATATCGAGTTTAATAAAAGCCCAGGTTGTGACAAAATCTCCCTATATTTATATTTATAAAAAACTGCGCTTCTTACCTAGTTAAACCATTAACAATCTTTGATTTGTCAATACCTAAACGTTTTCGGTGCTTTTCCATGTGTCTAGAAAGAAGCCTTAATTGTGCCCATGCCACAGATCCCATGCACCCAGTCATAAAAGTATATCTATCCTAAATTAACTTAACTAATTAAAATTTAATTAAATAAACTAACCTATATCTAAATTAATCTAATTTTGTAAAATTTTTGTAAAGTTAATCTACCAATCCATAAGTTCAATGATCCTCACTTCGATTTAGGATTAGCAGCATGGATTTATGAAGAGTACTCCACTGTAACCAATTTGACGGTATTCACAGATTTACATCTTTCGCTCTATGCATATAGGAATCCAGGTTGACGCTATATACACAGATTTTGAAAAGGCGTTTGATAGGGTAGACCACATAATTCTATTGCACAAGTTGGACGCCCTAAGTAGGTACATGAGGTGATCTTTTTAGATGGATAAGTTCATATATAACAAATAGGAGTCAAGCCGTAAATTTGGGAAGAGCGCAGAGTGCCTATGTTGCAATTACTTCTGGAGTTCCGCAAGGCCCATTACTATGGAACGCCTATCTCTATGATACTGGTTCATGTATTACTAACTCTAAATTCATAATTTTTGCTGACGACAAAAATAAATTGTTTCAAAATGATAACATCACTGATGGCCACATTTTGGTATTTAAATAATTTATACAAATACTCTGGTCACCTTACTCACCAACAGAAACACAACACCGCTTGAAAACAGTATTATTTAGCTGTAAACTTCTGTAATATCTGTTATTATATAGTTCCTAAGTTACAATACTGAACTCTGAATTAGCGATCATGAAAGCGATTCCCGCTCATTACAAACATCGTTATAACCTATACAAATATGTTGTCTCCTGGCCGTCTAGTCGGTATAAATGTATGTCGTAAGCTGACTGGTAGTTTTTATTGTGTGTGCTTCCATACCTTTAATATTATTCCATAACTTATGTTATTCTTCCTACTAAGGCCTATTCACACACTAAGGCCTATTAACACACTACAAGGTCTATAAGTGTGGTGCTGTGTGGTTACGGCACTAAAGAATGTAGCCACCCCCTCTCTTCCCGTGGGTGTCGTAAGAGGCGACTAAGGGATAACACAGTTCCACTACCACCTTGGAACCTAAAAAGCCGACGGATGGCGGGATAACCATCCATGCTGGCTTTGAAATACACAGGCCGAAGACGGGCAGCAGCGTCTTCGGTGCGACAAAGCCAGCCCTGCGGTCACCAACCCGCCTGCCCAGCGTGGTGACTATGGGCAAAACACATGAGTTCGCGTTATAATGTCGGGCGCGAACTTGTGGAGGCCTATGTCCAGCAGTGGACTGTGATAGGCTGTAGTGATGGAAGGCCTATTCAATGTTAGGCGTTTACCTATTGAGCCACATTCTACACACAAACACACATAAAAATATCATCATTATCGGTTCAGCGCCAAAGGAATAACGGGGCGTTCAAGTATTACGTAACGCTAACTAGGGGGGAGGGGGGTCTTGTAAAACGTTACGATGCGTTACCTCCCCCCATGAACCCCCCCCCCCCCGAACAACGCGTTACGTAACATTGTTTTTTATTTTATTTAAAAAACTAGGGTATTAAAATCTATTGTTTTACTTATTAATTACTACCGCAAATGCGATTAAAACAATAACAAAAGTAATTTATCGACTTTCCCGTCAATTTGTGCAACATACTTGTGATATTTGGGTATAAATGGTCAGTTTGGTGTTACGTAACGTTTTTGGGGTAGAGGAGGGGGGGTTCAGAGAAACGTTACGGCGCGTTACATAGGGGGAGGAGGGGTCAAAAATCTTCAAATTTTGCGTTACGTAATACTTGAACGCCCCCTAAACATACACACATGTATATAAACTAATTGGTAAAGTTCATACTTAAAGAAAAAATAATAATATTAAAAGACATTTTTATTCAAAATATTATTTATTTCTGATTTTTCTAAAATAATAAGTCAACACTTAAACTAATTGGATGTCTTGCACTCGTTCACTTGTAAAATGTTCAAAATCCAATAAATAATAAAATATCTATATATAATATGAGAAAAGATTTACATAAAACTTTAATAGAAAAATACGTTTCATGTACACTCTTTATTTACAATTAAACATATATTTTTACAATATTATATATAAAAGGCAGTATCTTGGGTATGTAAAAATATGTACTGTAAAATATGTATTATACATTGTGATAAAATTTTTACGAAAATATACTCAATAAAACTATTAAAATGATATTTTAAATAATAAATGTATTAAATTTTACATTTTTCGCAATAGTTTATTTTTAATATATCCATGTATACATAATTACATACTACTTCTCATAATACAATCATCAAAACACAAAAACTTAGGAAATCATTTTCTTTGAAGATCTTCATACTGTCTCTATAAATTACTATAATATATATTGAACTCATGTGTACATAATTTAAGTTATCAGTAATTTATATACAGTCAGTTGTTTTTCCATTTCAATGTAATTATTGCAAAAAATGATTTAATATCAATTATTAAGGTTTTTTTACTGTGTCAATTTACTAGAAGTTAACTTAATTATGTCTTTCCTTTATAATAATTAATTATTTAATACATTTTACTAGCCACGTATGTAATTCAGTCATTTATAAAAACATTACTTTTAAAGACTTTTGGTTTATTTGTAATTTTGGAATCTTTAGCTCTTAGCGCCATCTTTTGAGCAGAAGGTGAATTACATAGATTAACATTTACTTCAGATCGTTAATACTACATAATATAAAATTATAATTAAAAAAGAAGTATAACTTCAAAAAAAGTACACTTAGGGCTTAGTATTAATTATTGTTCTATAACTCTCAATCATAATAATTTATTTTACAATTATCAATTAAAATGAAACACTATTTTAGACATTTAATTGATAAAGGACTGAGAGAGAAATGAAAAAAGTTAAATCATCTTATTTTTCTCTTATTAAATTTAAATATTAATTACTATTATTATGTAATCTCACTGATTCGTATTGAAACGACTATGTAGTAAGATATTCACATTGTTATTACTAAACAACATTTATTTTATGTTAATAAGGTTAATTACGAGACATTAAATGTAATAGAATGCATGAATTAATTTGAAAAGGACCATACATTATTCATCCAATAAACAATGACACAATTTACATTTTATTCTTATTATTCTGTACTTGGATACAGGTAAGACCATTATTTTTATTGTTATAGCTGCGCACCTATTAGAACTGTATATTTAAACAATAATAAGGTAATTAAAATTTGTATCAAACACACAAAAAATTAAATATTAATTCGCTGTAAAATATATTAAAAGTAAAATAAAATCAAATTTCAAAATAAATGATAAATGTAAAAAACACTTATTAGCCAATTTTTATGAGTTTGTGTGATCAGTTAATTATTTAAAATGTGTCTTTTCACATTTTGTAAACTTAATAATGATACAAAATCCTGGTTTTTATATCTTTGACATATCTCTGTTTTTTTTTAAATATAGTTAGTGTTAAATTAAGCGAGTAATATACATATATTATTATACTAATGTAATAATAATGAGTGCTAGTTTACATTCCGTTGTAGGCGGGACCGCCGCCTCCTTCCGGGACCACCCAGTTGATGTTCTGAGACGGATCCTTTATATCACATGTCTTACCTGTTTTAAATAATATTTAATTAATATCTTACCTACTTACTGACCTTTACTTAACTTATGTCCATAATATGAGAAAAAGTCTTTATTGCGCTAATAATTATATTAATTAAAAAATTTAGATTAGATTTTAAAAAATACACAAATATAGCTAACCCTAACTTTGTATACCATATACATATGTATAACATATTATTTATTTATTTATTTTATACACATGTTTCCTGACAATAATCACACCCAAGAACAATTATACAATTCCGGACAGTAATACTGAGTACCTTTCGACGATTTACTTTTATTTATATAGATTCAAGTACAAGACAAAATATAAGTGCGATCTATGTAATTATTGGATATATCATGATTATATTACATATTTGTATTGAATGATACTTACAATGAATGCAATTTTGTGCGTTGATTTGTAACCTCTGTCCATCGCCTGTTTCCATCGGGACAAATTCATATACACCTGAAATTATTAAAAAATACATAATTATAGGTATATGATAATATCAAGTTTGTATTAAAGAACTCACAAAATATTTAACATAAATTATTTGATTATTTAATGTAATTTATAATATCAATTAATATTTGTTTTTGGAGTTTACTCCTTAAGAATCGATTTTCATATAAAAGGCCTCCGGTATGAAAAAAATGAGGTGTAAAATCTATTGAACGAATGACCTCGTTACGTTTTTGTGCGCAACCTATTCTGCGCACCTTTCACTTCTCGGTGCGTACGCGTCGTTGTAACGCCATAGATTTCTTTATTCATAATAAATGTAAATAGAATAAAAATATATTTAGGTATTTTCATTAATTCATCTATTTACCATTTGATATGGTATTAATCTTTTTCTTAGACTAGTAAGCCATTTTTTGCCTATTTAAACAGTCAATCTGAAGGAGTAAACTCCAGTGCGTCGGAGCTGACACACACTTTTTTTAACACGCTTTTTTAGAAGTGTAAAGCACTATGGAACTCAATAATAAACTAAAAAACTCGTGACATTAAATTTTATAAAAATAAAAAATCGGCCAAGTGCGAGTCGGACTCGCACACGAAGGGTTCCGTACCATTAACTAGGTACATTGATTGTAATAACGGGCAAAAAGCGGCTAAAAATCACTTTTATTGTATGAGAGCAAAAATAGGCAAAAATGGCGTTTTTTGTATGGGAGCCCCCCTTAAATATTAATTTTATTATTTACTATTAAAGTAAAAATACAACTGAGTATTTTGTGAATATTTCAAGTGCCTACCTGTTGCCATTATTAATATCGAGCAAAAAAGGGCAAGAAAATCGCGTTTGTTGTATGGGAGCCCCCCTTAAATATTCATTTTATTTTGTTTTTAGTATTTGTTGTTATAGCGGCAACAGAAATACATAATTTGTGAAAATTTCAACTCTCTAGCTATAGCCGTTCTTGAGATACAGCCTGGTGACAGACGGACGGACGGACGGACGGACAGCGAAGTCTTAGTAATAGGGTCCCGTTTTTACCCTTTGGGTACGGAACCCTAAAAACGAATTAACAAAAATTAAATTTAAATAAAATATTAACACGTCTAGACCACATAACTACTTGCCGTGAAAAATGACCCAGTTAAATACTTTGTAGTTTACTCACAAGATATTACAACTTAGTAACGCAACTGAATTTATAAAACATTTGAGTATACTAAAAAAAAGGAATATAAGGATGTATACCTAATATCTATACTAATATATAAAGCTGAAGAGTTTGTTTGATTGTTTGTTTGTTTGTTTGTTTGTTTGAACGCGGTAATCTCTGGAACTTCTGGTCCGATTTGAAAAATTCTTTCAGTGTTAGATAGCCCATTTATCGAGGAAGGCTATAGGCTATGTATCATCACGCTAAGACCAATAGGAGCGGAGTCCACGCCGACGAAGTCGCGCGCAGAAGCTAGTAGCCTAGTAAAACTATACAATAAACTCACCAGCTGGACAGAACCTCGCCTCAGGCCCGTCGAAAACTGCGAGATTCCTTTTAATGGGTATTGTGTCATCTTTCAGGGTCAGGTGTGGCGGTTGGTCGGCCTCGTGGTTTGTACCTGAGGGACAACGTCATTTAGTATTAAATGAATATTACAAAACGTTTTAGATTATTACTAAGGTTCGTTTCTTTATTTATATTTATTTTCTAATAAATCAAAAATTTTCAAATACAATGTACATATGCAAGAGCTAATACCAGTTCATTTCAAATCAGTCAATTTGATAAATTCTAAAATAATTTATAAATTAAAGACATTTTAAGACCTACTGTAAATTAAAATATATAAAAATAGGGAAAAAAAATCCAAATTCAAATAATTCCAATCAGAGTTGTCAAAACTAGGTCTGACTAAAGGCACAGATTTTTCAAGAGCGGAAATAGTTAAATATCAATTTAAAACTTAGTTCCTTTATCAGAGAAATTTTGGAATACATGTTTAGCTATATAATGTGATAAAGTAATAAATACCAGTTAGGGCGACCGACGACAACAAGTCAAAAGTAATGACACCATCTGGTTTAGGATATTCGATGGGCTGGAACTCCTTCGCTGGTTTCAATTTCGCGTGATCAGCTCCTGTAACAAATACAATATTTTATTATTAAAATATATTAATAGTAATTATTAAAAATATAAAACTTAAACAGGAAGAATGGAATGTGGAAAACACAAGAAATAAACTGTTGAAAACTTTTCAAGTTTGTTCATTATTGTTTGGACAGTTTGTATTGATGAAATTTTATATAAAAAAAAAGAAAAAACGAAACATTTACAAAAAATGGCGATACGAAGAATAAGTACAACTGATTATACTTTTATTTAATAACTAGCTGACCCGGCGAACTTCGTACCGCCTAACAGTCGATTTTTTTTTAAATACTTATCCTTCCCGAAACCCCTCCACTAACACTTAAACTTTATGGTATGGTATTAAAGCTCAAATTGACTTTTAAGTATTATTACGAATCATTTGTATGGGAATATAGAAAAGTGACGTTTTTAGACTTTTTTAGGCAATTTTTAAAAAAATTCTCCGTAAGAACCATCCTCGTACTTCAAGGAATATTATAAAAAAAGAATTAGCGAATTCGGTTCAGCTGATCGCGAGATTTGCGCTTAGCAACACATTCAGCGATTCATTTTTATATATATAATGTGTGTGTCCCTCAACAGGCACAGTTTTTACCGATCACATATTTCCATTATTACCATTCAGTTTTCTAATAAATAAATTGTTTTAATTTTTATGTATGTTTGTAACAACTAATAACTCATACTCACCCCCATGACTTAAAGTCCAAGGTTCCTTCCCACGGACTAATGTTGAGAAAGCAGAGTAAACTAAACCTCCATACATGCCGTAGTGGAATGACGGACGACAGTTTCTTACTTGCTGAAATGTTTAATATTATATTTAAACTAGCTGACCCATATAATTATATTAGGTTTGCCATATATATTATTAAACCCCTTAATCCCCCCCCCTTTAGTAACTTTGGGGTATGAAAAATAGATGTTGATCGATTCTCAGACCTACCCGATATGCACACTAAATTTCATAAAAATCGGTCCAGCCGTTTGGCAACAAACACTGCGACACGAATTTTATTATTTCAATCATCAATCATAGGCCTTTACGTCTATTACAGACGATTCAAACAGTGCCTGAAGAGCATTTTCTCTGATGGCTGTACAAGCCGATACGGGAGCGGCAGACTCTACCACACACCGAACAGGGAAAAGATGCGCTAGTGTCATAATTGTCGCTGTTTTGATGTTTTTATTATTTATAGATGTTGTAACTAATATCATAAAGGAGAAAGACATTTTGTCTGATTGCTACACTTATACTTCCATGCTGATACAAAAATTTTGATGAAATTTAATGTAATCGTTTAAAAATATGGACATTTAGGCTTATTTTCAAGGAGAGTTAAACACTTAAATAAATAAATAATTATGATTACGATTATATGTACAATAATTAAGAGTAGTGTATACAATAATCATCACCAAGTATGGAGACAACTTCGTACCTGATTTACAGTATATTTGCACAAAATGTTTATCTAAAAAATTACCTTTAATTCCTTATAGACATAGGATTGCTTCAATTTATCCTCGTACAGAGTGGGAGTCACGCCTTTCTCGTGAGTGGCCTCTCCAGACATAATCAACTCCACTGCTGATTCAGCAGCTAACATGCCTTTAAATTAAAATATATGTATTAATTATAAATAGAGAATAAGTTCAATTGCGATTTTAGAGAGCTATTGAAACATTCTTTTAGATTTCACGTTGAAAAACATTTTTATGGTGAGTTTAATCACACAGAAAAAAGCCGTAACTTTAAATGTCGAATTAGATTCAAACCAATTAACCAAATTAGAAAGCCTAAATATTTAGGCAACTAAAATGTACAAATTCACGCCTCCGGCTGTGCTTTACTCTCACAAAATGAAAAATACGAGAAGCGCTTACTCTTAAAAATCTATATTTGTTATAAAAATTCATTAATGTGGTATAAAATGCACCCTTTTATACAGAATACACATCAAACTATGACATAAATATCATTTGAAATCTTTTTTAAATACTATTATAGTGAAACTAGCCGACCCGTGCCCACTTCGTTGGGCGTTAATTATCTTTTTTAAAATGCAAAAATAGTTTTGAAGAAAACTTTTGACCAAAACTACGTCCGGAGTACCGATAAAGTTAAACAGAAAGTAAAGAGAAAATATATAAAATAACAAATAAACGACAGCGGGCGCCTACAGCGATGAATAAAATCGTAATAATATCGTGTATTTATTATTTTAAATTACAGAACCAAATAACATACTATAAAGAACAAATTTTAAACCACTTAAATAAATAATATGTTGCTCCAACGCCATCTATCAAAAAGCGTAAAAACTTCGTCATCGATAGATTCAAATAGACAGTAAATAAAATAGAGTATTAAATAGTTAAATCTAACAGCGATAGATGGCGTTCGTTTCTTTGTCATTTTCATAATATATTTTAATATTTTTCTTTTTTACTGAATTTTTTTGTACAATTACAATAAAATATAGCCTATGTCACTCCTGAATAGTGTAGCCTCTCACTATTTTCAGCAAATCAGATAAATATAAATGTTTTAAAATCACCAATTAATTTCTAAGGCAAATAATAATGCTTGATTAGATTGAATTGTTGACACGGCACGTCAGAGGACGCAGGTTCAAATCCTGGTGATTTAAAATATTTATATATTTTTATCTTTTTCCTTTTATCTTGTCACTCCTAAATAGTGTAGCTTTCTGTTAGTGAAAGAATTTTCATGATCGGATCAGTATTTGCGAAGATTACCCCGTATATACAAAGTTATAAACTTTACCTCTTTATAATATTAGTATAGATAAGAATAGGTTAAACAATTAGGTTGGACGTTAATGTCTCGGATGTACGGATGATAGCAAAATAGCGTGAGGACCACTTGACGAAATAAGCTGTTTTTTATCATGTCACGAAACTATTGAAATTCTTCAATTTTTACTAATAAATATTTTTACGTTTCTATCACAATAATATAGTATCAGATCCAACTGTGATTAGCCGCAAGATCCAAATCAACCAAAATAAAAAAATAAAACGTAGTGGTTATATACTCTTTGAAATCAACTATACCCCGTCCGGCCACTAATTATCTTTTTGACACTTCAAGAAATTTTGACATTAGTGACTAGGGAATGCAATCTCGTTCTCGCGAGATCTCGTTTTTGCGAGATCTCGGCCTTTTTTAGCGAGATTGAATCTCGGACGAAAAAAAGGACGAGATCTCGCAAAAACGAGATCTCGCGAATAATTCGTAATAATGGCTTGTGCCGCGTTGGCGCAGCGGTCACAGCACTGGTTTGTGTATGGCTGTTGCGCGCATGGTTGCAGGTTCGATCCCCGCACACGACAACATTTGTATTAGCCATGCAGATGTTTGCCGTGGTCTGGGTGTTTGTGCAGTCCTTGTGGGTCTCCCCACCGTGCCTCGGAGAGCACGCTAAGCCGTCGGTCCCGGTTGTTATCATGTACACCTGATAGCGATCGTTACTCATAGTAGGGAATATATCCGCCAACCTGCCTTGGAGCAGCGTGGTGGATTAAGCTCTTTCTCCTACATGGGGAAAGAGGCCTATGCCCAACAGTGGAATATTACAGGCTGAAACGATAATGGCTTGTGATTTGAACTGAACAAATCTTTCATTTGATTGCTATATTTGTAATATCTAATGTATCTACTGAGTAGATATAGTTTTATTTAATTGATAATAATATCTCAGTTTAATTAATAGTCAACTCTACTTAGTTAATAAGATTCATTTTTTTTGACTTCTCGTTCTTTTATTACTAAAAGAGTTGTTTTATTGCTAAAAGATTTTTGTTTGGCATTAGAAAAGACGCCTGGTTGTTTCTTTCATTTTTTATTTGATAGATACGTAGGTACGTTAAAGTTTATTACTTAGAAGTTTTTTAAAAAAATTATAGACCGATACGTTAAACAATGTTTGTTGAATAAGTCTATTAAAAAATTCTTGAAAATAAATTTTTATTTTATAATACTTATAATTTTTATTATTTTTTAACTGACTTCCAAAAAAGAGGAGGTTCTCAATTCGATTGTATTTTTTAATGTATGTTAGCTCAAAACTTTTGACTGGGTGGACCGATTTCGATTAATTTTGGTTTACCTGAAAGGTGTTGCGTGTCATGTGGTCCCATTTAAATTTATACTTTTAAAGTTATATATAATACGTATTTACTTGACTACTTTTTCGTCGACCTACGTTGTATTAAACTGCATAACTTTTCACTGGGTTTATCGATTTTGATGATTTTTACTTTAATCGAAAGCTAATAGTTTACTTGACAATTTTTTCGTCTTATTAGGTTGTATTTCTTGTCGATGTAATTAAAGTAACGACAATTATTTCCTAAGTTATTTAAATATTGTGATTATTTGCGAAAAAAAAAACCGGCCTAGTGCGAGTCGGACTCGCGCACCGAGGGTTTCGTACCAACAAAATTATTTCCGTACCAACAAATTTATTAAAAATAATTTTTTTACATGATGTCACTAAAAATTGATGCTTTTCGCAATTTTTCCTTTATTTGTGCTTGTGTGAGTTCACGGTAAGTACCCTGTAGGTTTTAATTCCCTTATGAGTGTCGAAAATTTGCAACATAAACGGCTGTATCTTTTAATTGCGTTGGCTTAGAAGTTTGATTTTTTCACAGTCCCAAGGAACATGTCGTGAGCGTGACAGACAGACGGACAACAACGAAGTGATCCTATAAGGGTTCCGTTTTTTCCTTTTGAAGTACGGAACCCTAAAAAACACACAAAACTGCCAATCTCGCGAGATCTCGAAATTGGCGAGATCTCGCGAGATTGATATTTATAAACTCGCGAGATCTCGCTTGAGCCCCAATCTCGCGAGATTTGCATTCCCTATTAGTGACTGCCTCACACGTTATTTATTCGATTCGAAATAATAATCGATTTTATTTAAGAAGAACTTTCAATCGATTTAATTAAATACATTTAGTTTAAAAATATTATTTATTTATGCGTTTATTAATTTTTTTAATTATAAATGAAATATATAAATAATAAATTAAATGAATTAACAGAGTTATTGCTCTTTATTCTTGGTTTGCAATTAAATTTCAAGATTTCGACTTAATTCTTTGCAAGTAATCAATCTTGGGGTCATAGATGCTATTTTTATTTCCTTTTTTGTATTAAATTTATAGAAACAATAATCACACGACGTAAAATATTTTTATCATATGATCGATTTATTATTTCAAGAACTGTTTCATAGTCTGTGGTTGTTTTTTATGCACAGGGTACTTCACTCAATCAATCAAATCGTCAATAAAGTATGACATTACAGTAGAATTTTTAGTACGTTATTCCGAAAAAAAAAACTGTAATTTATAGGCGTGAGCTGTCAAAAAGATACTAAGTGGCCGGACGGGGTATAATCGAAATTATTAACTTTGTATGGTTGATCATTACCTGTTACACAAGCAACTAGAGAGCACTGCTAGGTATAAACTGTAAACAATAGTTATATAGGAGTGCGTGGAGGCGTACATTTTGGGATTTTACAAATTTTCTTTTTGTTTGTAGGACAGGTTTGTTTTCACGCATAATGTACCAATATTGAGTCTAAATGCGGAAAATGAATGAAAATGAAAATGTTTTTTTTTCCTAAGCTGACATTATAATTGATAATAATAAACAATAATAATAAACGCTTCACACTCACGGCCCCCAGTAGGATTTTCTCCTGTGTGGGGGGTCCAGAAACACACACAATACGCAAGCACAAACGCGCAGACCACGACATACATCTATATGGCCAACACAAATCTACCGTGAGCGGGAATCGAACCCGCGACCGCCAGCGCATCAGTCAGTGCTGTGACCGCTGCGCCAACGTGTTGTGAATTGATGTGACTACCTTAAAATGCTTCGCGTTGTAACTTATTATTTAGTAATAGAAACCTGTATACACTCAGCGTTATATCTACTAATGGTCCGTAAACAAATAAATACTCACCGCTTTTCATAGCATTGTGAGTGCCTTTAATCCGTGGTACATTAAGGAATCCAGCCGTGTCTCCAGCCAGACAGCCTCCGGGGAACACCGGTACCGGGAGGCACTGCCACCCACCTTCCACCAGTGCTCGGGCTCCGTAGGCTATTCTTGTGCCACCTGGGAAAGATATAATTAATATATTAATACTTCACCATATACTAAAGTTAATACCAAGTAACACAAAAAATTCAACTAAAAACTAAAATAATAATAATAATAAAGACATTTATTCAAGCCTAAGCCTAAAAAAAGATCTCTTAATTTACAGAGACTTAAGAAAAAATGCTAGTGAAAAGGTCATAGACTCGGCTTACAGCTGTTTTTCAGTTCACACAGTTGAGGGCCCTGTAAATGATCAAATAATTTGTCAAACTTGTTTGTCAAACTTCATGTTTTCATATAACTAACACATCAAACAAGCTTGCACACGGTCAAATAATTTGACAAACACATATTTGACAAATTATTTGATCGTTTACGGGGCCCTTTACAAATGTTGCCAGCATAGGACGTTTTTACATTTAAAAACTAAATATAGTAAAACATGTATCATTAAAGAAGTATATGAAAATAGTAATAAATAAAAAAGGAAAATAATAAATGAATGTGTCGCCGAAGATACAAGTCGACAAAATACACAGATGGTGAGCTACATGAGATAAACTATACACCTTATAATCTATACTACTAATATATAAAGCTGAAGAGTTTGTTTGATTGTTTGTTTGTTTGTTTGTTTGTTTGAACGCGGTAATCTCTGGTTCTACTGGGCCGATTTGAAAAGTTCTTTCAGTGTTAGATAGCCCATTTATCGAGGAAGGCTATAGGCTATGTATCATCACGCTAAGACCAATAGGAGCGGAGTCCACGCCGACGAAGTCGTGCGCAGAAGCTAGTATCATATAATACTACAACTCCTACTCAATGAGCGTTTCATACCAAACTGTATGTTAATATCTTGATAGCTTCACTTTCTGCCAATTTGAGTCTGATTTTTGCTGCTCAAGGAGCCATTTCTTACTAACATTTCGAAATTTCAGGCGAGTTGCAGCTAATGGGAAGTGGGATGTCGTTCCAACATTTAGAAGCTGCAAAGCGAAAACTACTTCTAAATGCTACTATAGACGGCTGAGGCACATTAAGATTTACGATACGTGATGACCGATAATTATTGTTGTCAGATGCGATTCACCACATCAGTTTTTGTGCCAAGTATGATGGTACTCTATTGTGCTTTTTCACGAATAATAGAGAGGAATGAAAGAGGAAAACATATTGTGTCTACCCTATATAAATAGGATAAGGGCAGGGAGATGATGATGATTGTGCTTTTTCAGTTCAAAAACGATAGTATAATAATAATTATTATTATTTTTAACTAGCCGACCAGTGCCCACTTCGTTGGGCGTTAATTATTTTTTTAAAGCAAATACATAGTAAAGTTTTCATTTCGCTCGCGTTTCTCCGATTCGATTTACATATACTATTATTTTTCATTGAATTTTTTTGTTTAATAACAATAAAATATAGCCTACATCACTCCTGAATAGTGTAGCTTTCTGTTAATGAAAGAATTTTCATGATGAAGAATTTTCAAGATTACCCCTATGCTATATATGCTATATTAGTATAGACAAGCAACCATTTAAATTTTTTAAATACATGAATCTTTAATAACTTATAACATCTTATACATTGCTTACCTTCAAACATAGGCCTGATGTACGGATGCGTCTTGAACCTTTGGAACTCTCGGAAGGGACTGAGGTAAGGGTTGGTGTAATCAAGCCCTACAACAAAACCAGCCGCCACTAAGGGTGCTTCGCCCTCTGCCACATTGAGGTGATATATAAATGAGCCTCCGTATGTGTTTTTGTCTAGCGGCCATCCTATTGTATGTTCGACTAAGCCTGGTTTGTGGTTCTGAAAGTTTTTTTTTTTATATAGTAACGCATTCAGCCTGTAACATGCCACTACTGAGCATAGGGCTCTTTCTCCATGCAGAAGGGTTCCAACCCTTCTTAATTAAATTAATAGCTTAATCCAGCACGCTCCTCCACTGCGGTTTGGCACATATCTTCCCTCCTATGAGTAACGAATTAATAACCTCCTCCTTTTTTGAAATGGTTAAAAATGTTAACAAAGTTAGAGATTGATTAGAATTAACATTATCATCTTAAATATCTGCACTTTATAAGTATATATTTAAAAAAACGAGTGCACTTTACACCACACGACTGAAGTAAAAATTCTTTAGCAATAGGCCTGCACAACAGACCTGCACTGTTTCTTAGATATACGAAACGTAACTGACTATGAGACAGAGAGAAAGAAAATGTGTGCTCGCACCTCTCTCTTGCTCCGTTCGCATCGCCCGATCACACTTTTTTAACGCTCTCGTCACGCATTCACCAGCTTACTCCCCAAGTCAATTCGTAAAGAAGTTTTACTTCAATATAAATACAACTAGTAAATATAAATAGAATCGCACCTCAGGTTTAACTTCCCAAAGCTCCTTTAATCCTATGCCATATGATTGTGGCTCACTATTCTCACGGAGGTTATATTTCTTTGATACCATCTTGGTTAAATGACCGTGGCATCCTGCAAAATAACGTAAATTTATTGAAATTTTATGTAGACTAGCTGTGCCCCGCGATTTCACACGCGTTTATTTGATGAAAAAAACATACTAAAATATAGTTAACGTTACTATATGTATCAAAATAAAGACAGTAACACCTACACCTGTATACTGTTCTGTGACTATTGTAAACTATTATATTATCTATGTAGAAATGACTGTATTAATAAAGTCTGTTGTTAATTCGCACATTCTCACCAAAAGCGTTGTTTGATTAATAGTTTAAACATTATATTTCACATTATTTCCTAAATTATGCATCCAAATTAAACGCTATAATAACAAAGTTTATCTTCATAAAATTGCCTTGTTGATGGAGTACTTTTCATTCGTAAGGATTCATATGCCTAGCTAACAGTAGATAATGCAATAAAATCACCTTTAAATTTATTGTGATCATTAATTCGTTGCTAAGTTGAAAGGTGAAAGAGTTATTTCTAAGGAATAATTTTTTTAGTTGTTTCACACTTAATATAAGCTAACTATAACTTCATTAAATTTTTATCAAGTATTTCTAGATTTCTTTATCATTTTAATGAAAGACTAAGCAAATAATATATTATACATAACTAACCTTCAGCAAATATAGTAATTTTAGAATGGAATTCCATGCCACGTTCGAACATGTCTTTAGGGCTGCCATCCTTAGCTATACCCACATCACCGGTGGCCACTCCTTTGAGAGACCCGTCGTCTCGGAATATTAGATCTGCACCTGCACATCCTGGCCACACCTAGAAATAGAATTTAATTAAATAATTTAAGTTATAAAGTTTAATTATAAGGGGCAGTTCCTTTAAATATTTTAATTGGAAATTTATTGCATAATCTTTGAAGTTCTGAAGTAAATATAATGAAAATTCGATCTGATTTTCATATTTTTTCGTGCAATATTGTAAACTTAAATGTATATTTCCTTTTAAATTTATATTTCAATACGATAATTTTGACTTTTTTTTTCTATTTTTTTTTCTTCTAATCTAACCTTAAATCCACAACTAGGATCACACGAAAATAAATTAGTAAATCTTATAAACTATACATAATATTCTAAAGTTTAACAACAAACATTTATATTTGTATTGCCTAGAAACTTGATTTTTTAATCTAGACAAGATTAAAAGTAAAAAGTCTTGAAATGTTACCTCAGCACCCACCGCCTCTGCTTGTTCAGACAACCATTTCACTAAGTGACCTAATCTAACGACATAGTTGCCGTGGTTGTAATTAGGTAACCCTGAAAGATAAAATAATAAGTATTAAACTGAAAAATCGATATAAATAATAACTTATCGTTTTTTTCTTTTTTTTAAAGTTCTCTATCACTTTGTAGAAGGTTCTTTATCTTATACTATTAAACGAGCAATTCTTGTATATATATATATATATATATATATATATATATATATATATATTTTTTCTGAATCTCGAAATCGGCTCCAACGATTTTCGTGAAATTTAGTATGCAGGGGATTTCGGGGGCGAAAAATTGATCTAGCTAGGATTCATTTAAAAAAAATGTCGTTTTATCCCTGTTTTTACGCAATGAAAAAATATCATTAGAATACGAAGCTTAATTTCAACATTATTATTACAGTTGTAATAGCGTAATTAGGAAAGCGACGGATTTCAAATCGTTTTGACCCGGGTTCGAATCTCAGTCTCCAGATTATTTTTTTTCTTTTTTTTTTTTAATTTCACTCGTGATTTATTATTTAAATAAAATTAAAATATAAAAATACCGAAAAAAAAACAAAAAATAAAATAAAAATACCGAGCTGGGCTCGGTCACCCAGGTACTAATAAAAAAGTTAAGATAATTGAAAAATTTCAGAAGACGTAACGATTATTTAAACATGAGAGGACTTTATTTTTTCAGATCTGCTTAGTTAATTAATAAAAAATATTCAAGCACATATTTATCATAGTAGACCACATACATAACTTGTAAAAAGTAGTTTAAGAATTTTACACTTTTATTTACACTAGTAGTCGCCCAGACGTCGAAATTCGACAATAACTAAAATTTTAAATTAAAGAAAACCAAATAATAATGAAAAGAAACAACCTTTTTTAAATATTTCAATTTGATAACAGACTAACAATAAACAAAAGGGTATATATGCGTGTGGTAGTGTGTGAAATGCTTTTTTTATTAATTCAATGTATATTTTATGTATAATTTTGAAAAAATATTAGCATTCCACACTCCTTCTCTATATAAACTATAAGTGTGGGAAATTTCATACTCTTACGCACGCACAATTTCCGTAAAAAGGGGTACAAAGTTTTTGCTTCACGCATTAATTTATAGATAACACATATATAGTAAAATCATATGAGCACAAAATTATCATTTGTATTTATAAAAAATATAATTAAATTTATTTACATAACACAAATAGTAAAATCATATGAGCACAAAATTATCATTTGTATTTATAAAAAATATAATTAAATTTATTTACATAACACAAATAGTAAAATCATATGAGCACAAAATTATCATTTGTATTTATAAAAAATATAATTAAATTTATTTACATAACACAAATAGTAAAATCATATGAGCACAAATTTATCATTTTTTTTTAATTATTTATGTGTATTTTTAAAAAATATAATTAAAATCTATGAAAAAATATAAATAAAATTATAATTAATATCTATGTATGACAACCACACTAGACTATGAATAGTCTGTTACTACAGACAACTGCTAGAGATTGTTACTCATAGTAAGGAATATATCCGGCAACCTACAGTGGAGTTCCATCGTAGATTAAGCTGTGAGCCTTCTACGAGGAGAAAGAGGCCTATGTCTAGCAGTGGGATATTACAGACTGAACCGTTATTATTACTAGTAGAACTAACATTGTATAATTTACTTATTCATAAGATAAACTCACCAGGAAATACAGGAATGGGAATCCTGCCACTTTTAGTTAGAAGACCAAACTTGTCAGATGTCACAGGTGTGTTAATCGGAGCCCCCTTTTCCTTCCAGTCGGGAATAAGCTCGTTCAGAGCTACGGGGTCCACACACGCCCCTGAGAGAATGTGACCTCCAGCTTCCGCTGCTTTCTCTAGCAGTGTTACTCGTATTTCCTAGATGTACATTGTTTTTCTTAATATAACCAAGATTAGTACACTTTGGAAGTTAATATACTTTTTTCAGTATTTTTAGGAACTAATTATTAAGAAATTACTAATCACAGAGAATATTTAATGTGTTGACCAGTTAAGGACCGTTAAAATTAACTTATGCAATTTAAATTAATTTATAACTGTTTTAAATATGGAATAATTACATATTTTAAGTAACTTATAAATAGTGCTAATTTCATTAAAAATATTTAAAGAACTATGATTGCATAAAGATAAAAGAAAAGTTTTTTGTACATACTGCGCCCTTTTCCTCTGCGATTTGCCTAGCCCTGATTGCAGCAGCCATACCAGCCGGACCACCTCCAATAATGAGGATATCTGTCTCTTCGGCCACCCGTTCCATACTTATGTCTGATAATTGACAACATTATTTTACGAATAACATTTTAAAATAAAATATATATATTTCTATAATAATATTAAAAAAATTATAAGTATTTTTGGAAATATGATACGTCTTTTTAAAGCACTTCTAATTATATTTATGTGCAGCAAGTGCACTTATAAATTTAAGCACATATAAAATTGATAATGTATTACTTTTAACAAGTAGGTACTCAATGTTTCAAAATTCTTATCAAAGTAAACAGTAGATAAAGAACGCTAATAGTGACGTAAACGTTAATTCTTAATAAAAAAGGGATAATTTTCAAATAATGTTATCTCTCACCTTTCCATCTCGGATCCGTATCTCGGGGATGAATGGTATAATGGGTGGTTATTTTGGGATAAACATCTGAATAAAGCCTCCGTGCAGCACTTGTTAGCCTCCCCACTAGTAATAACCACCAAAAATTGCATTATAATTTCCGTTTTAGCGAATCAAAACAAAAGTATGTCAAATGAACTTTGTACTTCAAATTTTGAAGTCCCATTGCGTAATAAAATACTTTAACTTTTACACTATAATTAAATCATAATATAATTATCACAGTAAATTCTTATTTTATAACTTTGATTACACTTATTTAATATTTTTTAAATGAAATTCGAAAACAGCTGACTATCAACGTCAGGTTAAGTAAAGTTTAACTGAATTACTAGGTATGAGAAAAAATTGTTATATATTATGGTGCTTGAATAGATGAAATTTATCTTCAATTATAATGATATTAGAATTTTTTAATCTGATAAAAAAATAATATTATTTACCCTGACGAGCCGAACTAACAATTGCCGTCGCCATTTTTACGTGATTTTTACAAAAACAAACGTTCCGATTTCCAATCATATATTTCGATAGCGACTTTAGGCCACCTTTAGGCAATGTCAAAGGAGCGAGTACCTAACAAAAGATTTTAGTATTCAATGATTTACGTAAAATTATTATTATATTAAGTAATTGTTTACTATTTATATTTTTAAAATGTAATAACGTTAATATTAAAGTTAAAAGTTATTATGAATAATAAAATATTGTGGTTGTTTATTTTAAATTTAATTTAGTTTTTTGTATAATGTAAATCGGAACGTTGTAACGCGGCATATTCAAACTTTTTTGTTTCTAAATTTCTAATAAATTGCGTGCATTTTTATTTTGACTATTGTTATACCAATGTAAATGATGAATGAATATGATGCAACAAACCTTACTTTATAAGGAAGCTAATATACTCAAATATTTAAGGCGTTATATTTTAAATAAATCGGCCAAGTGCGAGTCGGACTCGCGCACGAAGGGTTCCGTACCATTGACTAGGTACCTACATTGATTGTAATAACGGGCAAAATGCGGCTAAAAATCACTTTTATTGTATGAGAGCAAAAATAGGCAAAAATGACGTTTTTTGTATGGGAGCCCCCCTTAAATATTAATTTTATTTTAATTTTACTATTTATTATTAAAGTAAAAATACAACTGAGTATTTTGTGAATATTTCAAGTGCCTACCTGTTGCCATTATTAATATCGAGCAAAAAAGGGCAAGAAAATCGCGTTTGTTGTATGGGAGCCCCCCTTAAATATTTATTTTATTATGTTTTTAGTATTTGTTGTTATAGCGGCAACAGAAATACATAATTTGTGAAAATTTCAACTCTCTAGCTATAGCCGTTCTCGAGATACAGCCTGGTGACAGACGGACGGACGGACGGACGGACGGACGGACTGACGGACGGACGGACGGATGGACAGCGAAGTCTTAGTAATAGGGTCCCGTTTTTACCCTTTGGGTACGGAACCCTAAAAAAGCACTTTTTAAATCATATTAGGTACAAATATAAATTTTAGCTGCGTCCCACGATTTCATTGTCAGTAGATAAATAGTTAATTGTAGTAGAAATATTATAATCATGTCTCTAGAAAATAAATTAACATGCCAATTGATATCTATTACATATATACAAATTTTTGTCGACATTATGCTTCCAACCAATTGCACCTGCAAAAATATTGAAACAGATTCATTTAAAATCGTTATCAACAGCCTTTCGATTTTTTATACTTTTAAGGCTAGTAAGGATAGAGCAAAAAGTGATGAAAACCCTTTAGTTGTAAAATATTGATGTTCTTCAAAATTTCAAGAAAAACTTCCTACAATGAAGTATTTAATTTCCCACGAAAGTATGGCACAGCAGGAAGTGTCTTGTTCAAAATTTGTAGTAACCCGACTCGGGTACTACCTCAACCACACAGAAGATCACAGCCAAATAATACTGCTCTTATGGTGTTTTGTGTTCCTGTGACGAGTAAGCTGTAAGGTAGCCAAAGCTCCTGAGGAGGGTCAGGAGTAGGTCTAGCAACGCGCTTAATATCATAATATTAGTATTAAGAATTAGCTTTAAGACTTCAATATCAAACTTGGCATTAAAATATATTCAAATGCAGGATGTGAGACATGAAATTATTAGATCATTATTAAATATAATACGATCTTCCCTTTTAATTTAGTAGATAACAAAACTAATGTTCGACCAAAACAAAAATTAAAAATGATCTAGAATCCTTTAAAATGAAACTAAGACTAATATGAGTTTTTATTTAATTTTAATAAAAGTATTTTCTTTACTAATATATATATAAAGCTATAATATAATTGGGGTATAAATATAAATGATACACTTTGATTTTAGACACACTATTTATTATTATAAAAAAACTTAAATTATTTTAGAAGATAAAGTATACATTTAGCAAAAGAATTCACTTGACTGGTTTCATCTGCCAGAGCCCGTCGTTAAGATAATGACAGTTTTCTATTCCCACGCCTTTGTTGACTTTCGCTCTGAAATATAAAAATAATTATAATTTAAATACTAGCTTTTATCCCTGACTTTGTATTGTATGTACTTGGATTTCACGAAATTTGAAACTTTTAGCAAGAATCAGCCTGTAATATGCTGGGCATAGGCCTCTTTCCCCATGTAGGAGAAGAATCAGAGCTTAATCTACCACGGTGCTCCAATGCGGGTTGGCGGATATATTGCCTACTACGAGTAACGATCACTATCAGGTGTACATGATAACAACAGGGACCGACACGGCTTAACGTGCTATTTTTATGAAATTTTAGTCAACATAGAGTTTCAATTCTCCCTATTACACCTAGAACCGCTGCATAATAAAACCGTTACGAACTATAAGAATTATTAAATTATTTTCCTAATATATCCAGTTAGAAATAATATACTAAAACTTAAATACAAAAAATGTCTTACATATCATCAGTAGACAAAGAAGTGATGCCAACAGCCAAGGCATGTTGCTTTCCTTCGGCCATCACAGCTACGACACTACCCTTTTCTACAGATGACATCCTTGCCCCAGGCGATGTCAACCCGGGGCACATTATATTAGCCCCGCTGAGAACAAATCGAATTGCCCCTTTGTCGACCTGCTGCATTGGTAGGAAGAATGGGTCTGAAATAAAAAAGGAATTTTAAAAATTAATATACAATATGTAATTCAAATATTGTTTGTATCTATTATATATTAAACGGATGGGGTGGCAATTGGCATCCATGATAATCGAATATATATAAAAAGTTGACTTAGTAGCAGAAAAATTCCTACTATACATAAAATTGCTTCATATTTTTTTGTTTTTAATTTGCAATTACAATTTAACTATTTACCTATTCATTATGTACCTACTTAAAATGTTTTATCAATGAATCAAACAATGGACGATATAAATGAATCATTATGATAAATAAATTACTTTCAGACAGTCAGGATAGTAGATCGATTTAAAAAAAAATAAGCATACATTTATGAAGGAGTCTCAACGTTGGCATCCACGGTCCTTCGCGATGACGGAAAAATAGCAGTTCACCAGCACTGTTCACCATAATTTCGATGTGATCATGACTGAAATTAAAATAAAACAAATAATTATAGGACGATCGAATGTTAAGTACAACATTAAATATATATAAGCATCCGCCTAAATAAGAAATCTTAACAAGATGTCACGTACGTACGCACGCACGCAAATGCACACGCATGCACGCACACACATTTTTTTTTATAAATAAACCATAATAATAATAACTAGTGGTCGCCCAGAGGTCGAAATTCGACCATAATTAAAAATTTAAATTAAAGAAAACCAAATAATTATGCAAATAAAGAACCTTTTTTTAATTTCAATTTGACAATCAACAAAATAGTATAATAATAATATGCGTGTGTGTGTGTGGCAAATACATGGTAGTGTGTGTAATGCTTTTTTTATTAATTTAATGTATATTTTATGCATAATTATGAAAAAATATTAGCATTCTGCAATCCTTCTCTATATAAACTATAAGTTTGCGAAATTTCATACTCCTCCGTACGCGCAATTTTCGTAAAAAGGGGTTCCGTAAAAAGGGGTTCCGTAAACAGAGTTTTTGCTTCACTTATTAATATGGTTGTTTTTACTGTCGTTGAAGTATGTAGGTACCTACTTCAAAGAAATATCGTCGTTTTTCGTGAATATAAAATCATGTTTTAGAATACGAATTTGACATTGGGAGCACTAAAATATATTCGACTTATTGCACTAAACTATTTAACAAATTATGGTTACAAAGGAAGTTGCCAAGGACGAACGTATCTCTAAAAGATATCTCTACCAGTCAACCCATTGTATTGATGTGACCGGTAAAATAGTGAAAAATATTCTTATGAGGAAACATTTTTTGTTTGTCCCGTTATTGCAATCGACAAAAAATATGAATGTGAAAATGTAGCATAGGCTAAATAACGTCATTTACGAATCATAATAAATTTTTTTTTGTTTACTAATCAATAAATTAACTACACAATCCTATAATATAAGTGTCTATATACTTAATCGGCTAAGTTCTATGTTGTATATTCCATAACATAACTTTTTACAACTATAACTAATATAACTATTCATAATATATAATATTATGTGCTGTTTTGTGTGCGTCATGAATACAAGTGACCTCCAAGCACCCTCCGTGACGATTTATATCTAATCTCATTATATCGTTCTGTCGGCTGTTCTGTACGCTGCTGTTAGTTTTAAATAAATATAAATTTTTAAGCCTTCACGACCACTATCAATATCAATACTTTTACTTACAATAATAGCTAAAATTTCAAAATGACAATCGTAGCTAGCCCCGTATCAGTAAGTGATTATTATTACAATCACTATGATCATTACATATATGTATATATCTAAGTTTGCAGTATCAGTGATGATCATCTGGCAGGAAGTAGGGATGCAAATAGAATGCGGAGCATCGTGCGCTTGTCTACTAAAGTGTTCAGTGTACAAAAGGGACTCATAGGTAGGTCTAAATGAACAAAATTTCACTCAAGTCAGAAGGAAATAAAGACATTTGGAAATTTCAAAATATAAATCCAATAGACCTCGTCAAGTTCGCACCAAACATCACGATTTTCCACAATACTCATCCAGCCACCACCGGCAATCTTACGTAGATCGTCAGTCCAGCGGCACTGCGTTGTGACCAAACCACCGCCACTACAACTTTTTTATTCTGAGGGCTATGTAGGTTACTTTTGTTCTCACGCGGAGAGTCACATTTCTGATCCTACCTTTTAGACAGACCCCAACCCAAGCATAGCTCATTCCATTGCACGTTGAGCAACTTTAAACTTGTGGACTAGTCCCCTCGTCAGTGTCCACGTCTCGGCCACAGGCAGGACGCATTGCTCAAGATTTTGTCTTCAAGCATGGCGGAATCTTTAAAGTGAAGACTCGAAGAGGCCTACCAAACGCCTTCTTAAAGATTTTTTTACAGAACTAAAATGAGTTACTACTGGGACGTGAAAACTCACGTAAAAAAGATATTTAAATAGTTTTATTTATTTATATCTAATAAATAAATATATACCTATAATATGTATGTTACTATTTTTTTTAAACATCTATAATATTATTTGAACTATTTTAAAACGAATTTTGAACTTTTAGAAATATTTACCATTTCACAATCCTAAATGTATCTTTCTTGGGTAGTACTTGATCGATGTGATTTTCCAGATGAGGATATAACTCCAGAAGACGGGAACGGATGCCCTTTTGAACTGAGGACTTTAGTTGCTGGACGCCGGAAATGCTCTCCTTCTCATCAAATCTGGAATTTAAAACAATCGGTATAATTTTTGAAGTACATACATGAAATCAAAATTACTTAACACATTTGTTTTACAATAACACACAGGTCAGCTAGTATCATATTATGTTCTCCAACTCTACAGAAACTGGTTAAAAGATACCTATATGTCGTCATATCATTATGTAAATTAACGCTCGTCCTACATTCCACCCACCAGGGATCGGATAACCGCTATTATACCACGGTATAACCACAGCGACTTATTTGCAAAAGGCCTCGAGTACACATAAATACAGTATTTAACTTTCGTAAAATGAGCCTGACCGTTGGATTTATGACGTCATATTATGACACCACAATCAATAGCAGTAGCCAGTACTTGGTAAGCAAACATCGCGTCGTTTATTATACTCGTGGTTAGTAGACGTCTATAAAATCTACGTAAAAATGTATTGCAGAAATGAATGTACGCGCATAATTTCTGGACGACTACAACAAATTGGACACTTTTTAGGGGTGAAGTTTCGATTAGCCCGTACGGCTTTTTTTCTTGAAATTTCGTATACCTACTTATGTATTTTGACTCGCTGATCACGAATCAATATGATAGTTAAAATTGGCGCAAATTTCATTTTTCAGTTCCAGAAAAAATTATCGCGATATTTACCGAGATCCCCCCACGTGAGCTTGAGTGAGATCTCGCTTCCTTGAGGGAGGGGTCCCTCATGATGGATGCCCCTAAGTGGTAAAAACTTGTTTTATCGATTCTTAAAAAATAGAATTATTTATTTATTGTTATAACTAAGAATTATAGCATGAATTATATGTATTATTGTATAAAAGTGAAAGAAAATATTTTATAAGCAGATACTGGCGTCAATAGCAATCAATCATACTTTGCTATCTTAATGATAGGTCCAAGGTCAGAAGTCAATAATTTGCTATTTCAATAAAATGATTGATTGCAAGAAAAAACCTTTAGTAGCATTTGGCAGATACCACAAAGAATATTATTTGAATACTAGCTGTGCCCGCGACTTCGTCCGCGTGGAATTTAACAAAAAAGTTATTTATAATAGTTTATTTAGTTTTTTATTCGTTTTTGCATTTTTATTTCAGTTATCATGTAAAAGATTTCCTAAAACTTTTACCACAGATACTGTTACAGGTGAGGATGGTTATCCATTTTACAGACGTTGTTTACCTGAACATGGTGGTATAAAGGCCTCTACTGACAGCGCCCGATCCGTTCCGACGATACGATCTAAGGATGCGATCTGAACCTTTGTTTTTGCTCTATAATCTGAACGCATGCGTTCTCTGTAACCTATGGCCGCCCAAGTACGCCATGTCACTGCCTGCGATCTATCGCATGAGTTCTAGTGATCGCACGCCGATCAGTTGCGATCTGTCTCCGGAGGCACGGCGGTGCATTACGTTAAAAAATTGATTGACATGAAACTTGACCTTGAAAGATGTAAAAAAAAACGGTAAAAAACGTTAATTTTTATTCATAGTAGCATGTAAACTTTCACCAGGTAAATTTGTAGTTGAGAGGAAATCACTGAAAAAAAAATTTTTTTCGTGTTCAAGTAGCCAGCTGACTATTAATCCATCATGTTATGGTCAGCTGACGTTATTTTTCCTTCTAGATATTAGGTAAACTATAATCCAACAAATTTTAAGGTGGGAGGAAATGACTAAAGAAATTTTTTCTCGATGTTTGGGAGGCTGCCACTGCCTACCCCACCCACGGAGTGGTAACTGACAAAGACGAAAATTCATAAAAAACTCTCATTCATGTTATGAAGTTTCATTTCGTTGTCATGGGATCCCGGGCTAGAACGTATCGTCGGAACGGATCGGCCGCTGTCAGTAGAGGCCTTAAGAACGACAATCCGATCACGAACTAACGCTATAGATGTCGACAATCGCTGGATTGTTCCATTTTCACCGTTACTGTCGCGCACTTTCAAAGCACATATCAACGTTGAACTCTGTAACAGTATTAAGTCAATAAAGTACAGTTGTAAATATGTCAATAAACGTTCAGACTTGGCGGTATTTGGTGTACAAACTTTCCATAGGTATCCTGTTGAGATTCCTTTTCACGTCGCAATCTTGGGATTTTAGCATCCTGCTTTATTTAGGCATAACTATAGTCATCACAATTTAATAAGCATTTTTTGACATTTGTCCTCGCGGTGTAAATAGTGAAGTAACTATGAGTACTTATTATAATTATAACTATGGTTACGGTTAGTCGTATGCGACTTGGTACTCGATACCTACTTACGATAAATCGATTCAAGTTTGTATGAGTATTTGATGAATTTGACTATATAATGTAAAGTGCATTGGATTAAAATTTTGATTAGAAAATTTAACTTAAACTTTAACATTGTAGGTAATTTGAAATAATCAATTTTCTTTATTTTATTTTTTATTTTGTTTTCTAATGTTTACGCGAATTTCAATAATTAAAATGAACGAATTTTATCATGGTTTATGAGGATCTGGACATGAGGACATGGTCCTCCCGTGACCATGGTTGCTGTAAAGTATCCGAAACGTCAGGCATGCAAAAAAACCTAATAAACCGCGATAAAAACGAAAAAAAGCAAAAGCGATTGAATCGTCATTCAATCATTTTCATAGGATGATGAGCCAAAATCTTCAGTTGAGCTATCGTCACCTGTAAATATAATTATTTCATTTTCAATTATAGTATCAATATTGACGTCTCTGTCATAATCTTCCTTTATTAGTTTCTAGTTTTTTCTACCACTTTTGCCCAGTCGTCTTTCATCTAACATCCCTCCGCTGCGTATGCGTTACGTACGCGCGTGGACGTTAAGTCACGGACCACCAATTCAAAATTTTATTTACGCCTTTGAGCGCTATACAACCTGTATAGATCAGTCAATCAATCATTCAATCAATTGATTGATTGATCTTTCTTTTCAGTAGAGATCACTACACAATATTTAATTACTATTTAAATCGAATGAAGCTGGTGAAATTAAGTAATTAATTAGTTACAACACTTTAGTATTTAAAAAAAGACATACTCCGTCCAATCGTTTATTATCTTTGTGACAGCTCACGCCTATATATTACAGTTTTTTTTTCGGAATAACGTACTAAAAAATTCTCCAGTAATGTCATACTTTATTGACGATTTGATTGATTGATTGAAGTGCCCTGTGCATAACAAACAACCACAGACTATGAAACAGTTCTTGAAATACGATAAATCGATCATATGATAAAAATAATTTTACGTCATGTAATTATTGTTTCTATAAGTTTAATAAAAAAAGGAAATAAAAATATATAGTATCTATGACTCCAAGATTGATTATTTGCAAGGAATTAAGTCGAAATCTTGGAGTTTAATTTCAAACCAAGAGTAAAAAGCAATAACTCTGTTCATTCATTTATTTATTTTTTGACTTCTGCCCTAAAATGTAACTATGCACGCGTTAGTGAAATTAAACTTTCAAATGCATGGTTAATAAAGTCTAAATCAAGTTTATATCAAGAGCTATGAGCAAATTAATATACTTGGAAAATCACATACCTAACTACTAATTCATTTAACAAACTAATACGTTTATTAGTTTGTTAAATGAATTAGTAGTTAGTTAGTTCATTTAACAAACTAATACGTTTATTAGTTTGTTAAATGAATTAGTAGTTAGGTATGTGATTTTCCATTATTCGTTATTCGTTATTCGTTAATAACTATAATATTTTTAAACTAAAAATATTTCATTAAATCGATTGAAAGTTCTTCTTAAATAAAATCGATTATTATTTAAAATCGAATTAATAACCTGTGAGGCAATCACTAATTTCGAAATGTCTGGAACTGTCAAAAAGAAAACAAACGATTGAACGGAGTGTACGGACGTAACGTAAAGTTGTGACGGAACGTAAATTTTTTCGAGACATTTCGTAATAATTATAAATTAAAATAAATAAATTTCTAATATCAAAGTAGCCTAAGTTACGCGCAAAAACATCAGCTATCTGACAGTGAAAGTCCCGTCTAAATAGGTCCAGCCGTTTCAGAAATTAGCCGGAACAAACAGACAGACAGACAGACAGACAGACAGACAAAAATTGTAAAAAATGTTATTTTGGTATATGTTTCGTGTATAGATCCATATGCATTTGGTAAAAAGTGGTTATTTTAATATTAAAAACAGACACTCCAATTTTATTTATATGTATAGATGTATAGATGTATAGATATAGATGTATAGATAATCGAAATTATAAGAATACTAGCTGACCTGGCGAACATTCATAAATTCATACCGCCTATTTTTTTATTATTATTTTTTTTTTTGTTAATATAATAATTATTTATATCGAAGTAACATATAGCCCTATCTATCAAGTTAGATCAAACCGCACACGGTGTGCAAATTTGATTAAAATCGGTTAAGTCGTTTAGGAGTTAAGCGCGGAGAAACAACGTGACGCGTAATTTACATCTATATATTTATGATTTATATTAGTAAAAGTGTAAAGATACATATGTATATTATACTTCTTTATTACCGTAAATATATGTAAGTAAATCATGTCTATGCCAAATAGATACTATTTATAAATACCTTGAAATGGTTTTTAATAACATAAAGTGTTACAGGTAGGGATCCCTAGTAGGTACATTTTTTTCATCCCCATCTGATCTCCAGAGCAAGAACTTTTTAACTTCTGAATAATTCGGCTAATTATAATAATTTAGACTTAGAGAGATTAATAGTTTAGACTTCATCAATAACCATCATTGTCCTTGTTGTGATATTGGTACAAATGTACTCGTATTTTAGGTTATTAGGTCACAGGCGAGGGTGCCTACGCATTATTTTCCTAGGCACGTGTCAGGGATTGCAAAGGCTTCAATGCTTAGCGTTGTCGTCGTATTTATCACGCGTTACTTTCGCAGGCATTTTGCAATTTACATTCAAGACTGTACCTAATTCATAACCTTGTAGACCAATCAATGACAAATTATATAGGGCTTCTTTTTAAATTGCTACGTAAACATACATTTTCTCGATAATAAACGAGTGATCAATGTATTTTATTCCGTATCTATACTAATATAATAAAGCTGAAGAGTTTGTTTGTTTGATTGTTTGTTTGTTTGTTTGTTTGTTTGTTTGAACGCGCTAATCTCAGGATCTACTGGTCCGATTTGAAAAATTCTTTCAGTGTTAGATAGCCCATTTATCGAGGAAGGCTATAGGCTATATATCATCAAGCTAAGACCAATAGGAGCGGAGTCCACGCCGACGAAGTCGCGCGCAGAAGCTAGTTTAATATATGAATTCAGCTGATATTTTTAAGGACTGAAAATAAGCGATTATAGCCTATCTGAATAGTGTAACCCTTATTTGCTAACGCCTATGAGAACTACATAATATAAACATTTTATTAGATGACCCGACAGACATTGTCCTGTCTTACGAAATTGCTAACTCCCGAGAAACATAAATAATCGGTAGGTTTTAAGAAAATTGAAGTTTTCTTTAAGAACCATGTGTAAAATATAGGTATATTAAAAAGCTTAAAAAATGTGGATGAAATCTGTAAAGTTGTTCTCAATTTATGGCGTGACATTATCTAGGGTTCTAAAGGAATCGGTGGAATGGGAAACACACCGTATATTTACTTTCCCAACATTTATTTTTATTCACATAAACATAAGGAATATTTTTTGATCAAAATTACCACTTACTGGTACATATAGTTACATAATCTAACACATTGCTAGTTCAAAATTTTGGCAGCATGTTAAAACTAGTTTAAAAATAGTCCTACACGCCCTTGCAATGATCTCATCACTCACTTACGAATGATAAAATGGACTACCGAGTGAGTTCCATCGTAATATTGTATATAAGTGAAAGGATAAGTAATCAATAATGTGATGTCTTCGAATACACTTGTACGTTATTTACCCAAGGGCGTGACAAGTTATACAAAAGTTCAGTAATATCTATAATTCTACAAAGACAAATAATAATGTCTCAGCCATCTCTGTAGATGACAGATATTTAGGGAAAACTAATAATAGGGCGGGCCATAAAGATATTTTCATCATATGATAGCAATAGGACCCGAAAGAAAAATTTATTTAATTTATATCATAACTATTAGATCAGTTTAATAAAAATATCATTTAAATAAAAATTTAATATAAGTACATATATATTTACAGCCTATAACCTTCCACAACAAAATAGACTATCGAAAGCAAAATTGATATGATACTAATCGTTCCAATCATTCGATTTCCTCATATTAGCGCTATTAAGCAAATATACAAATAGCTTAGTAATGTTAGTATTAAAGGAATTTCCATAAATGGAAGGAACACACGAATCTGTTCAAAACCAAGTTCCTATATTCAAGAAACGATTAGTTCTATTCACGAATTTTTAAATTTCCGAACACAACATGTCTTTTTGATTGAAATGAAAAAGTCCTCCCGTGACTATGGTTGCTGTAAACTGTAAAGTATCCGAAACGTCGGGAATTTAAAAAACATAATAAACCGCGATAAAATACGAAAAGATTTTCATTTCAATGAATAAAATTCGCGTTAACATTAGAAAACAATATGTCTTTTTGAAGTGATGGTTACGGACCGGGAGCCAGTGACAGGTTGACAATTGACATGACCAATAACCTCTCAAACGAAACTTCGTAACATGAATAAGGGATTTTTTTTATGAATTTTCGTCTTTGTCAGCTGCCATTCCGTGGGTGGGTTGGGCAGTGGCAGCCTCCCAAACATCGAGAAAAAAAATTTTTTTTAGTCATTTCCTCTCATTTCAAAATTTGTCGGATTATAGTAATTTACCTAATATCTTGAAATCTTGAAAAAAAATTTTTTTACATCTTTCAAGGTACCAGCTGACAAACTTTCCACCGAGATACAGCCAGCTGACGTTAATTTTCATTCATAGTAGCATGTAAACTATCACCATGCAAATTTTTAGTTGAGAGGAAATCACTGAAAAAAAATTTTTTTTCATGTTCAAACAGCTAGCTGACGTATAATCCACTATGCTATGGTCAGCTGACGCTATTTTTCCTTCAAGATATTAGGTAAACTATAGTCTGACAAATTTTGATGTGAGAGGAAATGACTAATTTTTTTTTTTCGTCTTTCAAGGTACCAGCTGACAAACTTTCCACCGAGATACAGCCAAATGGCTTTTTTTTCAATTTGTTTTTTTTTTGTATTTTAAATTAGTTTTAGAATTAGGGTGCCAAAGAAGTTTCACTTCTGACATGTGTACTTTGTATACACGCAATTTTTTATTTTTATTTAAAATAAACAATTTTTTGTCAAACACCATGCATTACGCTTATCTTACAGGGGATTTATTATGTAAGACTGCAGATCGACAGGCCTGTGACTGCCTAGTACAGCTAGGGGACTTGGTACGACGCGACGTAGAACGTGGTCGACTCTGACGGTAATTTCTCTATTGAACACAAGCACAACACTTGAATGTAGGTAACTGGAGTAAATATACATACTTTGCGCTTACACGTGGAGACAACTTTCATAGATTATCCCCTTTGAACCCATTTAATAACAATAAACATTACAAACTAAAGTACAAGTTATCTTAGAAATGTGTTTATTAGCTTACATTGTTAGACTAACAATAATTGTTAGGGTTTAAGTTGGATTAAGTTCCAGTTAGAGTGTAGTGATAAGCAAAATAATTAAAAATTTATTACAAACTTATCATGAACTAGTTGTTGCATGCAATTTCGTTCGCGTGGATATTGTATAAAAAGTAGCCTTAAACTGTTCTAGATTATAACCTATATTTATTTATTTTTAATTCTCAAGACTCGTTCAACTATTCTAGCACGATTGAGTATCAGTCATCCATCCATCTAGAATTCTAGAGTCTATAGACTTTCACATTTATGATTCTAAAGTGTTTAATGACTTGGCTCTGCACTAATTTTATCTTAGTTTACGATTTTGATACAAATCAAACATATTAATTCTTGCCACACCTGTTTTAAATAAACAATATAATCACAAGTATGTAGATATAAAAAAGATTGATTAAATCCAGATAATAAACTACACCCGAACAGGGTTGCCGACTTAAAAATAACAAATGAATATAGGTAGCTTTTTTTAATAGAATTATTATATAAATATTTAATGTAATTATCATAAAAAAGCTATTCTTATCAATAATGACCAAAATATGAACGAGAATATGAACCAGATTTCCGATCCATTTACATGAATTCATTTCCCTCTTGTAATGTCTTTGTCATTTCCAAATAATATATTGTTAATTTTAGATATGGAAATATTCTGTAGCAATAGTAAAGTAGCTAAACCATCTGAGCCACTTGCTTACAAATTTTTAAAATAAGATTATTTCTTACGTTGACAAACATGTAATTTAAATTTGTGAATATGTAATTTAAGCGAGGCCAGACTTGACCCAAATTCTATAATCTGTATTCCGATATACCTATAATTAAATTACGACAATGGAGAACTTTAAAATTAATTTGAAGTCATAATTATGGTAAACAATATTTGTAATTATTATTTAAAATTAATACAATATATGTCTCCTTAAAGCCGCAGGGCGACCTGCCCTAAAAGCCTTGGCAAAACTCTTTAACGCCGTCATCCACCGAGGTACAACACCGGAGGCGTGGTCCAGGAGTGTGGTGGTGCTGTTCTTTAAGAAAGGCGATAAGTCTCTGTTAAAGAATTACAGACCGATCTCACTTCTGAGCCACGTCTATAAGCTGTTTTCGAAGGTTGTTACGAATCGTCTCACCAGAAGACTCGACGAATTCCAACCACCGGAGCAGGCTGGGTTTCGAAATGGCTACAGCACCGTAGACCACATCCATACTGTTCGGCAGATTATCCAAAAAACAGAAGAATATAATCAGCCGCTGTGTATGGCATTTGTGGACTACGAGAAAGCCTTTGACTCTGTAGAGACTTGGGCTGTCCTGGACTCTCTGCAGAGATGTCATATCGACTGGCGATATATCGAGGTACTGAGATGTATATACGACGCGGCGACGATGACCGTTCATATCCAAGACCAGAGAACGAGACCTATTTTCCTCCGGCGTGGGGTAAGACAGGGAGATGTAATATCACCGAAACTGTTTACCACTGCGCTGGAGGATGTCTTTAAGACCTTGGATTGGGGGGAACGAGGCATCAACGTCAACGGCGAATACATCTCTCACCTTCGTTTTGCTGACGATATCGTCATCTTTGCGGAGACGTTGGATGAGCTAGGTCAAATGCTGGCCGACCTAAACGAGTCCTCCCGACGAGTCGGTCTCGGTATGAACTTGGACAAAACGAAAGTTATGTTTAACAACCAAGTCATACCGAGACCGGTATCGGTTGACGGTATCCTTCTTGAAGTTGTTCAGGATTATGTCTACCTTGGCCACACCATTCAGCTGGGCCGAAACAACTTCGAGAAGGAAGCTGATAGGAGGATTCGGTTGGGCTGGGCAGCATTTGGCAGGCTTCGTCGAGTCTTCACTTCGAAAATTCCGCAATGCTTGAAGACAAAAGTCTTCGAGCAATGCGTCCTGCCTGTGTTGACATATGGAGCCGAGACGTGGACACTGACGAAGGGACTGGTCCACAAGTTTAAAGTCGCTCAACGTGCTATGGAACGGGCTATGCTTGGGGTTTCTCTCAAGGACAGAATAAGAAATGAGACTATCCGTGAGAGAACGAAAGTAACCGACATAGCCCACAGAATCAGCAAGTTGAAGTGGCAGTGGGCTGGTCATCTGTGTCGCAGGACCGATGGCCGTTGGAGCAGACGTGTCCTGGAGTGGAGACCGCGTATTGGCAAACGCAGTGTAGGACGCCCTCTGGCCCGCTGGACCGACGATCTACGTAAGATTGCTGGTGTAGGCTGGATGGGGATTGCGGAAAACCGGGATGTCTGGCGCGAGCTTGGGGAGGCCTATGTCCAGCAGTGGACTGCAACAGGCTGATATGATGATGATGATGATGATGACAATATATGTATATAAATAAAATTTTAAAACTGTCTATTTCAGACGTAACCGTAACAACAATAGTTATAAAAAAAAATCTAAATACGCTGACTGCGACATCCAAAAATAGTCGATTTTCGGTTGTTCGTACTCGTCTAACAGTTGTTTAGAACCCTTGGCTTCATTTAAAGAGACGCGGGGCGTCGTGCATAGCTTGTGGCGTGGCGGAACGCACAAAAATTCAGATGTAGGGGCTAGGGGCTAGGGCATTGGATGAGTGCGTTTACGGAGAAGCGATTTTACACGCGTTCATTTTCATACATTTTGACACTCGCGCGACGCTACGCCACACGCTACGCGCAACTCCCCGCGTCTCCCTAAATGAGGCCGTAGAACGTAGACCAAAAAGAACGTTATTTTAATTGGGTTTATTTTTAATATGAAAGTATGTGTTTGTATCGTCGAATTAGTAGGTAAATTTTTAAAGAAAACGCGAGGATACATTTAGATTCGTATTGTCATTTAACCCAGTCAACGTGTTAGAAAATAGGTTTTACACTTTGGAATTTAGTTATACCTATAGTCAATTTATTACTAGGTAGTTAGGTACGCTGAATTAAAAAAAAAAACTATTCGAATGATATTTTAAATAAAAGCAGTGTAAATATGAACGAATAAAAAAAAATAATCAACCTGTAAACTAACCACAAGTGGGAGATGGAGATTGGAAGTCATACAATTGATTGAAAAAATAAATAAAAAAGATTTATCTATAAAAAAAAAACGAGTGTGACCACACGAATTAAAACTTCTTTAGCTCCATCTAACTAATATCTCCCTCTCAAGTTCCGTTCGCCTTACCCGATCACACTTTTCGTAACGCTCTCGTCATGCATTCACGAGCTTACTCCCCAAGTCAAGCGTGCGTAAAGAAGTTTGACTTCAAAAATGTTTAGCTATAATAGTCACGTGATCACAAATAATAATTATTGTAATAGTGCGTAGACTGCGTAGGCAATCGTGCGCAGCCCTACGTCACCGCCAGACGTTCAATGCCGTCCGCCGTCACGTGCGTAGTTGCGTACCACATCACACACCCACGCTGCGTGCTACACCCACGTTTGTGTATCGATAAATAATTTTCGTTTTATATTTTTATTTTATATAATACGTTTCCTACATGTTTTTAAAATCGTTCTATATTTATACTGATATTATTAAGAGGAAAGAATTGTATTTTTGAATGTTTGTAATAGATAAACTTAAAAACTATTGGATTAATTTCAAAAACTTTTTTACGGAGATAACGCTCCGTTTCACAGTGAGTTTATCTTTAAACGGGAGGAAACGGAAAAGCATAAATTATATCGTAATCCACATGCGAAGCCGCGAGCGGAAAGCTAGTAATTATTATATTAGGGGCTTAATTCTTTGCTATTTCAAATTACATCTATGGTTTTACTTAGTAGTTTCCCTAAAATAGGGTATGTATAGTAACCCTGCTGAAAATTCCAAATAGAAACGACATAATACGACATTACACATAGATCTATCTAGACCTATCTGGAATTCTGGATCCAGATAGCCCAGATAAAAATAGATGAAAATTGTATGAAAATTTTTGAATCCCTGGTTCAAACACACAATAGTTTACAATAACTTCCCATACAAACCATCGCTTTTATTTGGCATTTTCAGCAGGGAAAGAATAAACAAAAATGTTTCTAGAAAAGATGCCACAAATAGTGCTTAATAAACAGGTCAGCGAGGTCATCGAAACTGCAATAATAATAATAATAATAATAATAATCTTTACTGTACACCATTAAAAGATACAAACAAAAACTGTACAATTAGAGGAAGATGTACAATGCGGTCTTATCGCTAAAAGAGCGATTTCTTCCAGACAACCTTTGGGTGTGTAGGACAGGGCATAAAAAAGCGGATAGGAAGTGTACAAATAATTTTTATATAAACTAGAATAAATAACAATAGAATATAAAATTATACATATATATGTATATCTGTCTATCTGTTCTGTCGTGTAAGTTGTCTTAGGACTCTCACAAGTTTGTGCGAAAGTCCGCTAACAACGGGTTTTGTGACAGGACTGGACTGGATTAAGGTAGTCTAAGGGCTCGAGAAAGTTTGTACGACAGTAATTAATTACAAAAAACTCAACTACTATTCATAGTAGTTGAGTTTTTTGAAACATAATTAAGGAACAGCATTATTAGGGAACACTTTAAAGAAAAAAAAATCCGATCTAGGTCTCAAATAGCGGACGTGGTGCCCACAAATGTGAGAAAAACTGGGATTTTTCTAAATTTTACAAAAAATGGCATAGACCGCGAACTGTTTGAGATAAAAAAAATTTTTTTTTTGGTGTTGTAACCCACCTTCCCCTCCGCACATGCACGTTTAGGATTATCCATTCATTACGGGGCACCTGTATACACTTTTTTCACTGAACCTTCTTACGTAAAAAGAAATATAAATGAGATATAATAAGTCTAGCCACAGATTTTTTATTGGCCACGTGACCTAACTTCTTATTTTATAACGAAGCAACGGAAAATCGAGAGTGCCTCTAATAAACTAATTCATCTTTTTTATAACGCCAACTAAACATTCTATTAGAAGAATCAAGTAAAGATCAACAATTATTTTTACTTCTCCTTCTTATTTTTATTTGGCACGAATTTTACATCTTATCACCATTTTACGTTTTACAGCTTCAAAACAAGGCACTCAAAAAAATATAAATATATATTATATGTCCGACATATAGTTATTTGTGGCTGACTTATTAATTTAGAAGACAATGTTGATTTTCAGAGGCAAATAATGCTATTAAAAAGAAGGCTATTTAATTAACACCCAATATAAATAGGTAGGGATCCCTAGTACATTTTTTTCACCTGATCAGTATCAAGCTAATTTTTTGGGAGTGGCTACATTTTGATGAGGCGAACAAAAAATTCCTCTTCGAAAACTCTCGATTGTGGTAGCTAACAGAGATAGTAGGGGGTAGAGCAGCAGTGAGCGTAGGACCGGTATAACGTACCACGCAATTTGTAGGACATTATTACTATTAAATTATATAGATAATCACTAACTAAAAGAAAAAAAAAATCAGCTGGTTAGTAATAATTTTTGATGACAATTTTTGATGACATCAACTTGATGACCTCTTAAGGTCATCAAAATTAATTTTTTTCTGATTTTTTTTTGCTTTTAGTTAGTTAATATCTATATAATTTAATAGTAATAATGTCCTACAAATTACGTGGTACGTTATCCCGGTCCTACGCTCACTGCTGCTCTATCTCCTGCTAAATCTATTATCTACCACAATCGAGAGTTTTCGAAGAGGAACTTTTTGTTCGCCTCAACAAAATGTAGCCACTCCCAAAAAATTTGCTTGATACTGATCAGGTGAAAAAAATGTACTAGGGATCCCTACCTAAAATCAATCAATCAAATCAGCAAGTGCGTATAAACAAATAATCATACGACTACGACTATTTAGCCTACATACTAACATAGATAAACCTACAGAGTAATTATGAAATTATCAAGCTATTACAGTCATATTATTGCATATTGTACTCGATTATTACAAAAAAAAATTAACACGCAATTGTTGAACGCGATATTTTTGTTATTTATGTAGATACTGCAATATGTTATTCATATTTAATCTAAAACTGGTAATAATAATCTCGTGAATAATAATTAATAAGTAAAAACTTCGACATTTATTTTAATTTATTCTTCTAGTTGTATACTATTAAGTTGAAAAGGTTATCGGTGCTTTAAAAAAATAGCATTATAAAGGAGGTTTATATGTATATTTTATAGGCAACAAAATTTCACACTTTATAACATGTAAAATGCGTAATAATTATAAGCGAGAAAACCACACGGGTCGTCAAGTTTTTCAATGTAACTTGATTTCTACCCAAATACGTAATACGTTTTTTTATTGAAGGAAGAAATTCCAGATGGGGTGGTAAGAGCCACTCTTAAGATCTCATTGTAGTTAAGTAAAACCTCCATTGAAGAGTCTTTATATTTCGAAAAACACTCAAATTAAAAATGTGTAATCTAAAACTGGTACATAAAACAACAACAAGTACATAATAAAAAATTAAAGGAGATTCCTACTAAGGTTTAAAAAGAATATATTTTAATTTAAATGTCACGATTCAGCCTGTAATATCCCACTGTTGGGCATAAGCCTCTTACCCATGTAGGAGAAGTATCGGAGCTTAATCCACCACGCTGCTTCAATGCGGGTTGGCGGATATAACTATGAGTAACGATCGCTATCAGGTGTACATGATAACATCCGGGACCGACGGCTTAACGTGCTCTCCGAGGCACGGTGGGGAGACCCACAAGGAATGCACAAACACCCAGACCACGGCAAACATCTGTATGGCCAATACAACTGCTGTCGTGTGCGAGGATCGAACCTGCAACCGGTCCCGCAAGTCGCAACAGCCAATCGCAATCCATTGCTGTGACCGCTGCGCCAACGCGTCGTCATCATTTTAAATGTAATTAATGGAATAATATTTAAAAAAAAATTGTATAATATTCAACAAATTTTAATATTATTTTTAAAAAATTATATTGTGTCATATCAAAACGTATGAAAGCTAAATTAAATTCTGCCATAAAAGTATATTTTTCACTACGTTCTCATTTCATAATTATTTACGTCTGAAATTATGTCCTAACCTAATTAAAATATGACATTTTCAGTCTTGATAGATAAAAACTCAAATAAATAATTGAATAACTTTTTTAGGGTTGGGTATCGAAACATCCACTCCTTAGATACTCCTCTGTCTGACGGTATATTTGTTAATAAAAATGAAAAAAAAAAAATAAATTCATTTCAATTCAAGAAACAATTAATGTTATGTACATATTCGTTTTAATATCTCAATAATAATAATAATAGATACAATCTTTTACCCTTGAGCGTGCACTTCTATCGGTTCTTTTATTTCAAAAGTAGATAATTTAACAAATATATGGATTCTTAACGAGTTTAAAACTAGATTTAATATTTTAATTTACAACAGCTGCTATACAAATTTTCAATATAAACATAAATTATTAATTAGTTAGGATTCATACATACTTATTTTTTAAGATAAGCCGGCTCCTACTCTAGGAAATCTTGTAAAATCTAAACTAATGGCTCTATTTGACTGCATCTCAAACGTTATATTACATAAAAATGCAATGATTTTAGTTCTTATAGTTATGTAGCTAAGCTCTCCGTATCTAAGATATGCTGTGTAAGTGTGTACGTTTTATTTTGTTTACTTCCTCCAGTAAACCCAAACCTGGTTTTTCCTAACCACAAACATAGACGTAATATCAAATGCAAGTAATAAAATGGAAAAATATAATACAACAATTCTTTAATAAATACATATATACTACAGTCTGTTATATTCAATACTAGCTTCTGCGCGCGACTTCGTCGGCGTGGACTCCGCTCCTGTTGGTCTTAGCGTGGTGATATATAGCCTATAGCCTTCCTCGATAAATGAGCTATCTAACACTGAAAGAATTTTTCAAATCGGACCAGTAGATCCTGAGATTAGCGCGTTCAAACAAACAAACAAACAAACAATCAAACAAACAAACTCTTCAGCTTTATTATATTAGTATAGATTTATAATTATAATTAGAACTTACCAGTAGCTACTGTTATATCCACTGTTGAGTGAAACATATAATTTATAAGAAAAACTTAAAGATACAATTTAAAGCTTGATTGATATATCTAATACTCATAATATCTCTACATTAGCTATCATTTCTTTACTTATACTACTCTTCTCTAATAAATCATTGATCGACACAACGATAGAAACAATTATTGTTGAGTCTACGTTCCACATGCTGGTTAGTTGCAAATATTCTGATGAAACAATTCTACCTCTTTCAACATGGATGAACAGCGCATTTATCCACACCAAACTCCATTTTATACAAGTGCTAAAAGTGTCTGTTATTTTAACAACTTTTATAACCCTGCTCGTTTGTGTGTCTCGGTAATTTTTATTAGAGAACATTTATATATTTATTTAACAAACTAGCTGCTGTGGTCGCGACTTCGTCCGCGTGGAATTTAACAAAAAAGTTACTGTTCAGTTCGCAGTTATAAAAAAAAAATCTAAAATAAAAGTAGCCTAAGTTACACCTTATTACATCAGCTATCTGCCAGTGAAAGTCCCGTCAATATCGGTCTAGCCGTTTCAGAGATTAGCCGGAAAAGACAGACAGACAGACAAAAATTGTAAAAAATGTTATTTTGGTAGGTACCTATATGTAGCGTGTATAGATCCATATGCATTTAGTAAAAAGCGGTTATTTTAATATTACAAACAAACACTCCAATTTTATTTGTATGTAGGTAGAGTTAATGTGGCAAAGTGCGCCTAGCGGGCAAGTGCACCTACCACAAATATCTCGAAAACTACCGATTGGATACTAGTAGTGACACTATACATCGATGCTACAAACTAAATCCTAGTTCTTGGTGAAAGTCACAGATGGCTCTAGTCATGTGAGTTTGAGATACGCGGCATTTTATTTTCACTGATATTCAAAGTGGTGAGCAGAGATGACTATGGGTTGATCATCTTCGTAAATCTCAAGAAATCTAGTTTTTACCAATATACGAGTGAGGTAAATGCCCAATTTAAATATTTTTCTTTAAGTTTCTGACTATATCTCACTCCTATCTAGTAAAATTTATATATTTTTTTGCAGTTAAATATTTTAACTTAAAATTTATATAGTTGGGGAAGTGCGCCATACTGACTTTTTATATGGCGCACTTCGCCGCAATCCAGAGGTTACAAACTTTTTAAAATGTGTCTTTGTTACAAGTCTTTATTTAACTTGCTATGTTTCTTTGCATGTTTGTATGGTCGGGTCAAATCTTGCAAATGAATTTGAAAAAGAAATCTTGAATGAACACGTTGGTCCATTTATGGTCAATTTGAGTGAGAATGCTATTTTTATGCATGACAATGCCCGACCTCATACATATTGGATTGTGAGTGACTACCTTCAAGAGATGAACATTACTCGTATGGGAGTGGCCAGCACGTAGCCCAGATGTCAATCCGATCGAGCATGCTTGGGACTAGCTAGGGAGATGCGTAAAAAAATTACGCTTCGTGAGCTCAAAATTGCTCTCACAGAGGAATGGGAGAATATTCCCCAAAATCGTACAAAAAACTTGGTGTACAGCATGCCAAACTGGGTAAACGCAGTAATGGAAGCACGAGGAGGCAATACGAAATATTAAAATTCGAGAAAATCGTAATTTTGTTCAAAAATGTCATGTTTCCTATTTTTGTTTTAAGGCGAGAAAATAAATATTACACTTAATAACTAATTTCAATGACTAACTTCTTATTTCAGTCCGTTTATAATACCAAATAAGTAGTTCCATTTACGATGGGAATACCATGGGGTATTCCCATCGTAAATAAAAGAAAAAATATACTTGACACTCGATTATCAATATTTGGAAAAAAGGTTCATAGCCTCTGACTTAAGATTGTATGGCGCATTTAGCCGAAATTTGGTTTTAAATGCATAGATTCTTCTAGAATGTGGCTATGAACAAAAAATAAATATCATTCGTTTTGTTTCTTGTTTTCTTATAATAATATAAGGCTGTTTTTATTCTAATGCTATAATATTACGTTTTATTAATACAAGGCGCACTTACCCGATTTGTCGGCATAGTGCGCCTGGTCAGACTGTTTTCAAATTTTATGCTAAAATTCATTAATTTGCTGTCAGATTCTAATGACACGACATTGGTTGTTGTTGCAAAACATCACAGATCCTTATGGTACCATGACTTAGTATCACTCGTGAACTTAAACACAAGAAATATTGCACCAAAGTCAACTATGAAAAAAGTATGGCGCACTTTGCCCCAGTGACTCTATAGCTATAGATATGTTTAGATGTATAGATTACCGATTCAACAAAACCGAATTCATATAAAGAAAATGATAGATCATAATAAAATGGATGATACTGAATTATTTAGTTTCTAAAATCCCTTTCAATATTTACGTTTTACGAGATACTAATATACTATCTTATTATATGAAGGGATAAGATATTGGAAGATTTAACAAGAAGTCGAGGGTAACTAATTTTCCGCTGCTTATAACTTATATTATGGTACATTAGAATCGTCGTTCTTTGATGTATCCTATCCTATGTTTTAGGCTCTATAAATTGTGCTTTGAACTACTTCTACATTCGTGATATCCTCACTTCCTGAATATAATTTTAGTGCAAATCTTACGGAGTAAAGTTTTAACTATGATTTGAATTTATTAATTATTATTATCTTTAGTTTTAGGTTCTCATATCACCACAACTGTTACAGTTATAAATAGTCAGGCACATTTAAAATCATGTATGACTTCGTCTAAACTAAAATAAAATCGGATAATCTCACATCAAAGGGATTGCAAGGAGGCCTAAATTACCCTGGCCGATATACTTATGACGCCGCGTTGGCGCAGCGGTCACAGCACTGGATTGCGATTGGCTGTTGCGCGGGTGGTTGCGGGTTCGATCGTCGCACACGACAACATTTGTATTGGCCATAGGTACAGATGTTTGCCGTGGTCTGGGTGTTTGTGCAGTCCTTGTGGGTCTCCCCACCGTGCCTCGGAGAGCACGTTAAGCCGTCGGTCCCGTTTGTTATCATGTACACCTGATAGCGATCGTTACTCATAGTAGGGAATATATCCGCCAACCCGCGTTGGAGCAGTGTGGTGGATTAAGCTCCGATCCTTCTCCTACATGGGGAAGAGGCCTATGCCCAACGGTGGGATATTACACGCTGAATCGATATACTAAATTTTATCTACCTAAAAATATCTAGGTACTCATAACTTTTGTTTTTATCTTTTAAAAAATTAATAGTCAAATATCTACTTCTTTTAATTACGTCAAGGAAACAACGTATTACGACTATTACGTATCTACAGTCATTAAAAATACAAAAAAAAATTACATAACAATAAAAGTTACTTCATCAAATAGTGTTTTGAAATCTTGATATTTTAGCACACAAGTTTTTGTTTTAAAATGATAATGCTTTAAAGATAGAATTAAAATACTTCACGAAACTACTTATAAAAATATTTGGTGCGCAAAATATTAATAATTAAGTAGGTATGTATATTCATTTCTAGGTACTTTATTGGTAGCTTGCATTTATTGTATTCTTTCATCACATTTCTTTTTCTTACGTTTATTCATTATGTAGAAATTGTTTTTTTTTTTTTTTATATAAGTGTTTAAATAATGGATAGTAATAAAGATTTATTATTGTTACTAAAAGTCGGTGTCAATCCAATAACTACTAGACCAGGGTAACGCACAGTTAGTGGCCATACCCTCGGAACATCGAGCTAGAAAGAAATCACCAGGTAGTAGGTAGGTACCTACTACCGAAGAGAAAGAGCCCGGGTAGGCAAAGCAGGCGTTGGAATGGAAGCTTGTAACCAAGCAGACTCACCAAGGCCTGTCAGGAAGACTTTCGACCGATAACTATTCGATAATATGTTCTATGATATCTACGTTTGAATAGTATGCAAGCTTTAAAAAAATTATAAATCCGTATTATTTACATTTGTTAGATTATGCAAAACAAATGGACGACTAATTTACATTCTCATTATAATGATGATAACGATGGTGATAACGAAACTGTTATATTATCCAAATATTATAATCTGTTAAATAATGTCAATGACAAGGTTTGTAAAATGTATATTGTCTTTGCCCTCCTCCGCTTGTCTATTCTACTCTGCAAAAATGGTGTCTGTTATAAAAATGTAATCGGGTCAATATGGTGTAATAAAGTTTAATAAATATAGAAGTTAAAGTCTCCTCAAGTGTATTTTAATTAAAACTTTTCCAACATGGTAGCAGAGCGTGGTTTATAAGTAAAACAATAAAATAGTGTGATACTTCGATTGATAAGATACGAATAAATCAAAATACGTTTCAAGTTAAAGTCACATGTGCTACAAAGAAAAATCATCGTAAAAATATCTTCATACAGTATAATTACATACACAATGGCTAATCAAGCTAAAATAGAAGACGTTACATTGCCTATTTTTGATGGCGTCAACTATTCAAGTTGGAAATTAAGGCTGCTAACCCTATTAGAATATAAAGAGTGTAACGAGCCCGCCATTACTATGACCTTCGTTCCGGGTAAAGACGAAAAAGCTGAGGCGATATGGAAAAAGAAAGATTTAAAGGCAAGGACTATATTAATGAGCACTATTTCAGATAAACAATTAGAATATATTAGCGAATGTAAAACAGCTTATGAAATGATTAGAAAATTTGACAAAATGTATTTAACACAGTCTACTGCTATGCAAATTATATGTAGGGGGAAAATAGAGGAAATTAAACTAAATAATTATGATACATTAGAAGATTTTTTTGTCGATTTCGAAAAAACAATAAACGCATTTAAAGTCGCCGGAGGAAAGATTGATGAACCTGAGAAGTTGAGATACCTTCTCAGAGCGCTTCCACCAAGTTATAGTTATATTGGAGATTTTCTTGATGTAATTCCAGAAGAACAAAGAACAGTAGATTATGTACGATCTAAAATAAAAGAAAAAAATATTACTTCAGGCGACTCGGATGAGAAAAACAATGTGAGTACATTTACAGCTAAAACCAAACCCCGTTGCTTTGTTTGCGGTAAGACTGGCCATCTCAAGAAGGACTGCTGGCACAGACAGATAAATAATCAAGTTCAACAGAATTATCAAGGCAAATATCAACCCAGTCATGGTCATCGAGGACTACAGAGAGGTTTCAACAGAGGTGGATTCTACAGAGGTCGTGCCCGAGGTAGAGGTCAAGGTCATTCCAGAGGTGAGACATCAAACAATTATTCAGTGGAGTCGTGGACAGCTCAAGTATGTAATCCGGTAGTCAATCAGGTATTTGGGTGTACTGAAAATGATAAATGTATTAATAATAACAATAATATTAACTTACTTTTAGATAGTGGGTGTACACACCACATAATAAATAATGATACCTACTTTTATAATTATGTAGATTTAAAAATACCCGTAAATGTAAAATTACCCGACGACAAAATATTAAAAGCAACCAAAGTAGGCAACGTTAAAATTTGTTTCAAAAATTATTATAGTCATAAACATGTAGATTTAAAAAATGTTTATTTTGTAGAAGGTATTAAGCAAAATTTGTTGAGTTTTTCAAAGATTACTAAGACTTGCACAATAGTAGCCAAAGATGCGAATGCGAAAATTTATAACCAGTCTAGAGAACTGATAGCCGTAGCAGATAAAATAAATGATTTGTATCATATGAAAGGTTTTGTATTGAATGACTATAATATTGAAATGTACGTACACTCTGTAAAGTTAACTCATAAAGAGAAATGGCATAGGGCACTCGGTCATGTAAATTTTCAATATCTAAATAAGTTGATTAATGATAAATTAGTAGATGGTTTGCCGGATAGGATTGAAAGCATAGAAATGAAATGTTCAAATTGTATTCAAAGTAAAATGGCTAATATACCTTTTGAAAATAATAGAAAAAAGACAACAGAAATTTTAGAATTAATTCATACTGATTTGAACGGTCCGCATAACACAACTGGGTATGGTGGAGAAAAATATTTTCTGACATTTATTGATGATTATAGCAAGTGTACAAGGATTTTTTGTATTAAAAGTAAAGCTGAAACTGCTAGTTGTTTTATAGAATTTGTAAATCAAGTAGAAAATAAATTTAACAAAAGAATTAAGAAATTACAGTGTGATAACGGTAAAGAATATTTAAATAAGGATATTTATAATTTTATAAAGCACAAAGGTATAGAGTTATTACCATGTCCACCCTACGTCCATGAATTAAATGGAGTAGCGGAAAGATATAATAGGTCTGCTATGGATATAGGTAGGTGTTTAATGAGAGAAGCAAAAATTCATAGAAAATATTGGCCCGAAGTAATAAAAACAGTAGCTTATTTAAAAAATCGAACAATTGCAAATACAGTAGAACATAAAACTCCTTATGAGATATTTTTTGGGATAAAACCAAATGTAAAACATTTAAAAATATATGGAAGTAGAGTTTATGTCAGGGTTCCTGAAGTTTTAAGAAAGAGTAAATGGGATGATAAAGCACAACTAGGAATTTTAGTGGGGTATAATGAAAATAGTTACAGAGTTCTATTAAATAATAAGATAGTTAATGCTAGGCATGTACAGGTAGTCGAAGAAAATACTAAGTTAATTTGCTTAGAGAAACTTGATGATCAAAGTGTAAAAGATAATGATTTGGAAACTGATTCTACTTTAAATATCTCAAATAAAATATGTAAAACTGAATACAAAGGTCATGAAAATTATATAAATGAAGTTGAAAATGAAAATTGTAATAATAGTATGAAAGATCTTGTAAGTAATGATAATTTAAATGATGATGATGAGGATGATATGCATGTAGGATTAGGAAAATCAAAAAGAAAGAGAACTCCAGTTTCTAGATATGGTAATCCAGTTTCACATTTTATATATGTAAACTATATTGATGCAAATGTACCAAGTACATTTGAGGAGGCGATGAACTCCCAGGATCGTGAACTATGGCAAAGAGCAATGGACTCTGAAATGAATAGCTTAAATAAAAATAATACGTGGCAAATTGTTGAAAGGCCAAAAGATAAAAAAACTATTGATGTTAAGTGGATTTTTAAAAAGAAAAGCAGTAATGTTTATAAAGCTAGATTAGTTGTAAGAGGTTTCCAGCAAACGGAATATATTGAAAATGTTTATTCACCAGTAGGAAAAATGCAAACTTTAAAAATTTTATTGTCATACAGTTGTAAAAATAATTTATTTATGGAACAAATGGATGTCGAGACAGCATTTTTAAATGGTTATGTAAAGTCAGAAGTATATATAAATCAACCGAAAGGTTATGAAACCGGAGACAATAAAGTTTATAAATTGCAAAAGGCTCTCTACGGTCTCAAAGAAAGTCCTAGAGTATGGTATGATTGTTTCGATAAGTTTATTACAAAGTTAGATTTTATTAGAAGTAATTATGATTACTGTTTATATGTAAATAGAGCAAGCAAAGATCCAATATATATATTAATATTTGTCGATGATCTCCTAATTTGCTGTAAAAATAAAAATAAAATTGAAGAGATAAAAACTAGTTTAATGAAAAGATTTGCAATGAAAGACCTTGGGAAAATTAAAAGTTATATTGGCATAGATATTGATTATAGTAATGATAGAAATATATTGACTCTAAATCAAACAAAATATATTGAATCTTTGGCTGCAAAATATAATCTGGATAATACTAAGTTATATGATACTCCAATGGAAACTAATTTAAAATTAGAACAAGCTAAGGAAATTGATGAAAGTATACAGTACAGAAATATAATAGGTGAATTATTGTATATTAGTACAGGCACAAGGCCAGATGTAGCTTATAGTGTTAATTATTTGAGTAGATATCAAAATTGTTACAGTCGAACACATTATAAATATGCAATGAGAGTTTTAAAATATCTGTATAAAACTAAGGATTTAAAGTTAACATACTATGGAAATGTAGATTCTGAAATATTAGATTGTATGGTAGATTCCGACTATGCAGGAGATAATGTGGATCGGAAATCTACATCAGGTTTTGTGATTAGATTGTTCGGAAACTTAATTTTTTGGAAAACACATAAACAAAATACAGTTACTAAATGTTCAACTTTTGCAGAGTATATTGCTATGTCAGAGGCAGTGACAGAGGTACTTTTTATTAGAAACTTGTTAAGTGAGTCATTTAATTTAAAATTTTCTGAACCGATTAAATTGTATGAAGATAATTCTGGTGCGATTGCAATAGCTAAATACGGTAACTTTACAAAAAATTCAAAACATATTGAAGTGCAGTATCATTATATAAACGAGAACTATGAAAAGAAAATAATTGATATTATACAAATTGATTCAAAATTTAACTTAGCAGATATTTTAACAAAAAGTTTAGATAAAATAAAATTTTTAAAGAATAGGTTAGAGTTAGGATTAATATAGTAGTTCAGATTAAAATATTGTGTTTAGATTATAAATTTGAGGAGGCGTGTTATATTATCCAAATATTATAATCTGTTAAATAATGTCAATGACAAGGTTTGTAAAATGTATATTGTCTTTGCCCTCCTCCGCTTGTCTATTCTACTCTGCAAAAATGGTGTCTGTTATAAAAATGTAATCGGGTCAATATGGTGTAATAAAGTTTAATAAATATAGAAGTTAAAGTCTCCTCAAGTGTATTTTAATTAAAACTTTTCCAACAGAAACAAAACAACTCTTTTATTGGTACACAGTCTAGACAACACGTCTTAGCGATTGCCGAATTCATTTGTCAACAGGCGTACGAGAATAACAAAAAATCAAAAAAATAAAAATCGATAGCTAATAAAATCGTATGGAATTTTTCACATTTCCTTACATTCGAACTACTCTTAAACTGAAACAGCTCGTTCGCTTAGCAGTGTTCATCCCACCGCTGGGTAAGGACCACCGTCTCTTTACAGGAAAGCTTTGGAGCCTAATCGGCTTCGCTGCTCTACTGCTGAGGTTTAACAGATATTTTCCACTTAGTGTGCATGTCAGTCATAATATTGAGGATGGCGGGATTTACTTGCTCTCTAAGGCAGTGTTCCGCAAACTTTTTGTGTTCAAGGTACACCTAGGAATAGGAAAATATTTTGGAGGTACACCACAAATGAAAAATCATTTTTTAAGTAACATTAACCAACATTTATTTATTAATCACTGAAACAATATTTATTATTAATCAATAAACGTAAACTTTATTTTTCCGAGGCACACCAATAAACGACCACGGCACACCAGTGTGCCGCGGTACACCCTTTGCGGAACACTGCTCTAAGGCACAGTGTGGAAACTAGAATTGAATTCCAAAAAAATATTTTTATTAAAACTCTGAGCAGCTACCGAACCTGTAACTGTCGGAATTAATGCAACTTTATCCACCACTACACGTAAACGGTAACGTAACGGTAAGATGGAACCATCTTAAATTATAAATATTAATCTATACAAATAAATAAAATTGGAGTGTCTGTTTGTAATATTAAAATAACGGCTTTTTACTAAATTCATAATTATGGATGTATGTATACACGGTACATATACCAAATTAACATTTTTTACAATTTTTGTCTGTCTGTCTGTTGTTTGTTCCGGCTAATCTCTGAAACGGCTGGACCGATTTTGACGGGATTTTCACTGGCAGATAGCTGATGTAATAAGGAGTAACTTAGGCTACATTTATTTTAGAAATATATTTATTTTATAACTCTGCGAACTGAACACTAACTTTTTTGTTAAATTCCACGCGGACGAAGTCGCGGGCACAGCTGGTTCCATATAATATCGTCTAATTACTCGCTAAATTTCTTTTCTTTGAAATCATCAAAAAAAGCTATTTAAATTGACATCAATTATGCGTTGTTTTATAAGATCACCTAGAATAATTATTGTCAATAATTGTCTCGTTCCTCATAGACGGTACACATTATAAAGATCTAGACTTTTTATAGATACCCTATGGAAAAACTCTCATAAAACATGGACAAATGCAGACCAAATTCTCATACCGAGTTATGAGAGTCCATCAGATCTAATTTTCATTATTTCATCGCTCTCGTTAAACCGAGACGGTACTTTAGTCACAAGACATCAGCCTGTAGTATGAGCTAATCCTAGGTCTCATTTTACACGTCTGAGTACCTACTTTGTACATGGCTTCATATACTCGTACATATCGTTTTCTACAATAATTCGCTTTAACGTAGGTATAACATAACACTAATTAGTGACGTACCTTCTTCATGTAATTAAGAAATCAATATGTATCTACTAATATTGGAAACTTAAAATAAAAATTAAATGCTTTATCTATACATATAATAAAATGGTAGAAAAGTCAAAACTGTACATTGAATATTTTTTTAAAAGAATACTTGGGGTGTGATCTACAATCGATACCGAAGCCAAAAATATAGTTTTTAGAATTTTTGTCTGTTTGTCTGTTTGTCTGTTTGTCTGTTTGTCTGTATGTATGTCCGGGATAAACTCAAAAAGTACTGCATGGATTTACTTCAAATTTGGCACGAATATTGTTAAGAAGTCGGGTCAGAACATAGGCTATATATTATCACGCTATCACCTATGGGGAACGAGCAGTGAACCTTTATTTCTTCTAAGGCATGTCCGGGATAAACTCAAAAAGTACTGCATGGATTTACTTCAAATTTGGCACGAATATTATTAAGAAGTCGGGTCAAAATATAGGCTACATATTATCGCGCTATCACCTACGGGGAACGAGCAATGAATCTTTATTTCTTCAACGCATTCTCATTCTGTAACAACGTGTAATCTAAAGACGCATATTTGAATGTTGTTGTTATTATGTTAATAATAACCATGCTAGAAGCTAGCTTCACAATATAAAAATTACGCAATATAAGTAATTTAGGCCGATAAACGTAATTAAATGAATATTAGTAGTTCAAGACAAATTTAAAACAGCGCCATCTATGAGATGTCAAAACCATCAGTTAGTTATTTTTAAAAGTCATAAATGGAGTTGTGCATTTTCTTCTTAAAAATTTTAGGTATCGTTAATTCGTATCAGAGATGAGAAAGACAATTAAAAAAATGTATTTATAGAAGTTTTACTCTGCTTCATATATGTCTTATAAAATTCATCGAGTTTGTCTATATGTAATAACAAACAGAACTCAAAAAGAACTGCATAGATTTATAACAAAATTTAAACTCGAAAACGGCATGCTATTGCTGTAAGCAATTTGAGCTAAATAACGAAAAAGGAGAAAAATTAAGCATGCCATATATATAATAAAGATAACACATGCTTTTTCTTTTACAGTACAGAGTAAATAGTACTAGAGTTAGTACAAAATAAACATTGACTGTTAATATTTTGTTCGGTATTTATTGGTGTAATTATTGCGTCTTAATTAATATATTTTCATGTCGCATATAAGCTTAAATGAGATTTGGAACTAGCTAGATTTTTTTTTACGCACATACAGCCATTTATTTTATGTTTAGATCATGTTAAGCCATAACTTAGATGTGTTATAATTTTTCACCATATAAAATTTTTCCTGTTTGCTAACTAGATGGCGGTGGCGTCGAATTAAATCGCGCTATAGTTTCGTTCGCAAAAAGTGATGTTATGAGTACAAATGTCGTCGCCTCAACCTATAGAAACTGGGGTTACCTGCGTTGCTATAAGATATTGTGTGCTTAGTCGAATTTAACGTGAAAAGCTGAAAACATTTTCCTGAAATAAAATAAATATTATTATATTACTTAAATAAACTTCAATCGGACTACTGCTTAGCTATCATTATCTGTGTGTAAATTCTCAGTGTGTAAATTATTTTCTGTTATCTTTCAAAATTAAAATAATCAAAATGCCTAGAAAACAGTCTAATCTATCCAAATTCTCAAACGATTCTCGAAGGAAAAGGTTAGCTCGATATCTTGAAACCGCCGTTGAGCATGAGGCAAGGTTGGCTACTCTTCGAGAACACAATGCGGAAACTCGACGTGGAGAAAGTAGTACGTCGCGCCAGTCCCGACTAGATACTATGCGTACTCAAAATGCATTGTTGCGGTCTCTGGAAAGTATAGAAGCATACGAAATGCGGCTATTAAATGATCGGGAGCGCCATGCTGAGTCTCGCGCGTCAGAGACATACACGCAACGAGAGATGAGACTGAGTTTGCAGCGCAGCCGTACTGATGCCGCTCGATCGTGCGAGAGTGCTGAAGCGCGAGAAGCTCGACTGGAAAGTGACCGGGAGCGCCACGCGGAGTCTCGCGCGTCAGAGACGTACACGCAGCGAGAGACAAGGTTGATTTCCCAGCGCTCTCGCACAGATGCCGCTCGATTATGTGAGAGTGTCGAAGCGCGAGGAGCTCGACTGGAACGCGACCGGGAGCGCCACACTGAGTCTCGCGCGTCAGAGCCGTACACGCAACGAGAGACAAGGTTGATTTCCCAGCGCTCTCGCACAGATGCCGCTCGATTATGTGAGAGTGTCGAAGCGCGAGGAGCTCGACTGGAACGCGACCGGGAGCGCCACACTGAGTCTCGCGCGTCAGAGACGTACACGCAACGAGAGACAAGGTTGATTTCCCAGCGCTCTCGCACAGATGCCGCTCGATTATGTGAGAGTGTCGAAGCGCGAGAAGCTCGACTGGAACGCGACCGGGAGCGCCACGCTGAGTCTCGCGCGTCAGAGACGTACACGCAACGAGAGACAAGGTTGATTTCCCAGCGCTCTCGCACAGATGCCGCTCGATTATGTGAGAGTGTCGAAGCGCGAGAAGCTCGACTGGAACGCGACCGGGAGCGCCACACTGAGTCTCGCGCGTCAGAGCCGTACACGCAACGAGAGACAAGGTTGATTTCCCAGCGCTCTCGCACAGATGCCGCTCGATTATGTGAGAGTGTCGAAGCGCGAGAAGCTCGACTGGAACGCGACCGGGAGCGCCACGCTGAGTCTCGCGCGTCAGAGACGTACACGCAGCGAGAGACGAGGTTGAGTTTGCAGCGGAGTCGCACTTCTCTTTCTCGGTCTATCGAAGATCATGAAGAGCGAGAAACTCGATTAAGAAGAGATCGCTCTCAGCATGCCCTTTCACGGTCGTTAGAGACCGATGAGCAGCGTGAAGAACGTCGTGCAGCTGCTCGGCAGAGGTACCACGACGTGCGTGGCGACACGTCTGCTCATTTATCGCAAGAACGGGACAGAATTCAAGAGTTTCGGGGATCTTGGTCGGGCGAACAGCGTGCGGCACAACTAGAACGAGATCGTCTGCGCCGTAGTATAAACCAACTTTCAAAATCTGACGATGAATCCACGGTTTACGATATCGAAGAGCATCCGTGGCTATATAAAGAGGGAAGTGGGTTCATGTACAATGTTGCGATTAACTACGCCGCACACGGAGATATTGGCATCTTAGAAGAAGTGTGTGCCCACTGCCAAGCCCGCAAATGGAAAGCGGAGCCCAATGGGATGTGTTGTGCATCTGGTAAGGTACGCTTGGAGTCTATGCAAGACCCACCAGATCTATTAAGAGTCTTACTAACTGGCGAGCATCCTAAGTCCAGCCATTTTTTGAAAAACATCCGAGCTTATAACAGCGCCTTCCAGATGACTTCGTTTGGCGCAAATCAAGTCGTTGAAGCAGGGTTCATGCCGACATTCAAGGTCCAGGGGCAAGTTTACCATCAAATCGGTTCGCTGCTACCTACAGATATTCCAAAATTTTTGCAAATTTATTTTGTAAGCGATTTTGAAGAACAAGCAAACCTAAGAAGTAGACGATGACGACGACGACGACGATTCAGCCTGTAATATCCCACTGTTGGGCATAGGCCTCTTCTCCATGTAGGAGAAGGATCGGAGCTTAATCCACCACGCTGCTCCAATGCGGGTTGGCGGATATATTCCCTACTATGAGTAACGATCGCTATCAGGTGTACATGATAACAACCGGGACCGACGGCTTAACGTGCTCTCCGAGGCACGGTGGGGTAACCCGCAAGGACTGCACAAGAAGTAGAAACATCCCCAATTTGGACTCTGGTTTGGTCAGAGGATTGCAAAGTATGTTGCATGACGTTAATCCGCACATTGGCAACTTCAAAGCCGCCCTGGCGTCGGTGCCTGAGAACGAGCGCAACCGCTTTAAGTTTGTCATCAGCGCAGATAGAAGGCCGATTGCAGCCGGCAGCAGTAGCCGTTCTCTTAGTCGATCAGGAGTGTGATAAAAGAGACATCGTTTTGCGCACGCATGATGACCGGCTTCAAAAGATCAGCGAGACTCACCGTGCGTACGATTCTCTACAATATCCGCTCATGTTCTGTCGCGGAGAGGATGGCTACCATTTCGCCTACTATAATATAGACCCCCAGACAGGCTCCCCTAATTATAACAAAAAAACGTCCGCCATGCAGTTCTACAGCTTCTTGATCCAGCTGAGGGTAAACAATGGTTCTTATCTCCACCATTACCGTACGCTCTTTAGTCAGTTTCTGGTGGACATGTACGCCAAAATTGAAACAGAGCGTTTGGTATTTATAAGGTCCAACCAAAGAAAGCTGAGAGCTGAGAACTACATCCATCTCAGAGATGCCATGCAGAATGATGCAAATGCTCAAGATGTAGGCAGGATGGTCATTCTCCCCTCCACCTTCACAGGAGGTCCGCGGTACATGCACGAGAGGACCCAAGATGCATTTTGTTACGTGCGAAAGTTTGGTCGCCCGGACCTATTCATTACCATCACTACCAACCCAAAGTGGCCTGAAATAACAGGTCAACTCCTTGCAGGACAGGCTTCGTATGACAGGCACGACTTGATCTCTCGCGTATTCCACCTGAAGTTGAAGTGCCTTATGGATCTTCTAACAAAGGCAAAAGTATTTGGTGCAGTCCGATGTCATATGTACTCGGTGGAATGGCAAAAACGCGGCTTGCCACACGCGCACCTGCTTTTGTGGTTGGAAGAGAAGATCAGGCCCAACCAGATTGATCAACTCATAAGTGCTGAGCTTCCCGACCCTGACGTCGATCCTGTTCTGCATCAGATTGTAAAAAGTCACATGGTGCATGGCCCCTGTGGCGCGTTAAATCCAAGTTCCCCGTGCATGAAAGATGGACGATGTACGAAAAGATTCCCAAAACAATTTACCAACGAAACCATTACTGGTGAGGATGGATATCCCTCATACCGGCGCCGATCACCAGCAGAGGGTGGGCATTCCACTGAGCTGAGCGTGCGCGGCCAGGCGCAACCGGTCGATAACAGATGGATTGTTCCTTACTCACCAGTACTGTCCAGGACCTTCCAGACGCACATCAACGTCGAGTCGTGCACCAGCGTCGAGTCGATCAAATACATCTGCAAATACGTCAACAAAGGGAGCGATCAGGCGACGTTTGCTTTACAGAGCACTGATAGAGACGAGGTGACCAAGTACCAGTCTGGTCGCTACATCAGCACTTCTGAAGCGGTTTGGCGGATACTGGCGTTCTCTATACATGACAGGCATCCTACCGTCATGCATTTAGACGTCCACCTAGAGAACGGCCAGCGCATATTTTTTGATCCCGACAACGTTGCTGAGCGCTTGGAAAATCCGCGCCAAGCAACTCTCTTGGCATTTTTCAGGCTCTGTGAAGTCGACCAGTTTGCGAGGTCCCTTACGTATGACGAGGTGCCTTCATATTACACGTACGACAAGCAAAGGGGTGTATTTAACCGACGTCGACGAGGAGGTGCTGTTGAAGGTTTTCCGGGAATTTTTAAGGACACCGCATTGGGTAGAGTTTATACCGTGCACCCGAATAATGGCGAATGCTATTTTCTGCGGTTGTTACTTCACACGGTCCGAGGCCCAACGTCTTTCACCTTTCTGAGGACATTTGATGGCGTGGAGTATCCTACTTACCGCGCAGCCTGCGTAGCACGTCACCTTCTCGACGGTGACCAAAACTGGGATGACACCCTCGCGGAGGCAAGCGTCAGTGATAGTCCCAGCCGCATGCGTCATCTGTTTGCCGTCATCTTGGTGTTTTGTGGAGTTGCGAACCCGGTAGCTTTGTGGGAGAAGTATCGCCATTATCTGTCTGAAGATTTTCTACGAGCTTTGAATCGTGCTACTGGAGACGAAGTGCAAGTAACTGATGAACGCGTGCTCAACACCTGTCTCAGTTCACTTCAAGACGTGGTCATTTCTATCGGTGGCAATCCACTGGTCGATTATGGGTTACCAACTCCCCAGTCATCACCGCATCAAGACCGTGGAAATCGGGAGTATAACGTTGAGACAATTTACGATCCGGGTGAAATGACCACCATACGTAATGACCATGTCGCTTTGTTCTCTTCAGAGCAAAAACAAATTTATGACACCGTCCTTGAAAGTGTTGGGCAAAACCAAGGTAAAATGTTTTTCTTGGATGCTCCTGGTGGAACAGGAAAAACATTTGTTATCACTGGCATACTTGCAGAGGTCAGGAGGCAAGGAAAAATTGCCATTGCTGTAGCGTCGTCGGGAATCGCTGCCACACTGCTTCCGGGTGGCAAGACAGCACATACCATGTTTAAAATTCCCATCGATTTAGAGAGCGCCGAAACGCCTGTTTGTGGTGTGTCACGTAACAGTGATAAGGGACACGTGCTCAAGGATTGCTCTCTGATCGTATGGGATGAGTGTACGATGGCCAATAGGAAGGCTGTTGAGGCTGTGGACAGAACCCTGCAGGACATCCGCAGGAACGAACATTTGATGGGTGGTGTCACAGTTCTGTTCAGTGGCGATTTCCGACAAACGCTTCCCGTGGTGACGCGGGGATCGAGGGCTGACGAGGTGAATGCTTCGTTGAAACGATCTTCGTTGTGGTCACGAGTTCGTACGCTGCGCTTGACCATTAATATGAGAGCTCGGCTCGGCGGCAATGCGCGTGCTCAAGAATTCTCCGATGTCCTTCTAAGTCTTGGCGAAGGCACTGAACAAGGGGCCCGGTAGCGTTGAACTGCTTTCCACTATTAAATAAAACTACCGGGTTGAACTTAAGACGAGATTTATTGAACTACTGACCAAGAGCCAACGGTTCGGCCTACTAAATTAACCTCCCCTTTCAAAATACATTTTGGTTCTTAATACTATAATATAACCAAACGTTAGCGCGATTTAAAATACAAGTAACGCCCTCTTGTAGTGAATAATAAAAACATTATATAAACTAGCAATACAAACAAACTATAGCGCGCCTTTACAAGTGACGCCCTCTTTTAATGAATAGAAAAATTATATAAAACCAACTATATAAAAATGATCTTGAACATGCCGCCCACCAAGGACGTTACTGAGGGAACGTCCTTCAAAATTTTGACGTTACTTGTACATTGTTACAAAAAATACTTAAACTACATATATAACTTATTTGATCTTACGAGTACATTCAGTTGATCTGGAGAAAAAAAACAACAATCCTTATATAATAATAAATCAAAGAATTTTTTTTTATATAAATTAAAAGTTTTGAACTTGAGCTGTATCAATCTGTTGTAAGTACAATTGATATAATCCTTGTAAAAGTATAACAAAATTTAAACTGATTTAAAATTTGTGTAAAACTAAAATCTATCAAATCCTTAAAATATAAGATTTGGATTTAAAAATAACAGACAACATTACAGCTAATAATAATAACAAATATCACGTTGTTATAACAATATAAAGATGAATTGAACTTTGCTTAACAAACTAGGTGTAACTACTATGACAATGGATTAATTAAATTAAAATAAACAGTACAATGATATTATAACAAATGATAAAATGTCCTATTCTGCTACAGGTAAAATACAAATTTTTGATGTTGGTCTTTTAATAGTAGATGATTTTGTGCGCAATGTGACTACACGAGTAATGCCATCATCACCTGGATGCTTTTCCAAGATGCGACCTAACAGCCAATGACTAGGTGGCAAATCATCTTCTTTTATTAAGACAATGTCTCCAATTTTAGGTTCAGGAACCATATAAGACCATTTATACCGATTCATTAAATTTGAGAGGTATTCATTATACCAACGCTTCCAAAACGACTGTACCATCCCTTGAACAAATTGCCAACGCGACAATAGGCTTAAATTTGAACTTTCATGTAGATTATCTGGTACACTAACTAAAGGTTCCCCTATTAGAAAATGTCCAGGTGTTAAAGGTAACGGTTCACCGGGCTCATCCGTATGAATAATGCTTATGGGACGCGAGTTCAAGCAAGCTTCTACTTGACTAAGAAGTGTTGTGATCTCTTCAAACGTGAGAGTAGCATCACCAATCACCCGTTTCACATGAAATTTCATAGACTTCACTCCTGCCTCCCAAAGACCACCAAAGTTAGGACTATGAGGAGGAATGAAGTGCCATTCAGTTCCGTTAGCTTCCAAGTGTTCCGCTATTGCAGGTTGAATCGAAACTAAGTCCTGCAATTCCCTAGAGGCACCTACAAACGTTGTACTATTGTCGCTCCATAGCTTGGCACAGTGGCCTCGCCTAGACACGAATCTTCTAAATGCAGCCAAAAATGCCTGCGTACTCATGTCACTCACTGCTTCTAAATGCAGCGCACGAGTGACCATGCATACAAAGAGGCAAATGTACCCCTTATACGACCGGTGACCACGACCTTTCGTTGTCCTAATATTTATGGGTCCCGCATAATCCACTCCACTATGCAAAAACGGACGTGCTGGAGTGCATCGTACAGATGGTAATGATCCCATAAATTGCTTTTGGATTTGAGCTCTCTGTCTAGCACACTTAACACACTTATGAACTTGATATTTAACTAGGTTCCTGACCCCTTTAATCCAGTAAGCTGTTCTCAAATAATTTATCATTAACTGCAAACCTCCGTGCAATGTTTTCTTATGAGCATCGTCAATGATAAGACGAGTTAAATGACTAGAGTGCGGCAAAAGTATTGGATGTTTCATTTGTTCACTCAACTGAGATTTCTCCAGTCTGCCTGCAACTCTGATAATTCCTTTAGCATCAAGATATGGACATAGTGATTTTAATGTACTTGATTTTAATTGTAAATAACCTTTATCCTTTAATTGTATAAATTCTTTTGTATATATTTCTCTTTGTGTTTGTCTTATGCAGCATTCTAGCGCACTGTCTAACTCTACTTTTTGTAAATATAATCCACGGTATATTTTATTCTGTTTTAGAAATCTTCGACAGTACGCGATTGTTCTGAGTAATTTTGTTAACGTCGAAAATCTTTCAAATAATGTGCTTTCAGGAACTAAGGCTACATGCGTCTTCACTGACTCTTCCATGTCTACATTAATTTCAGTCCTGTAAGTTGGTCTATTGTAGTCTAATTTAGTCTCTTTTAAGAATGATGGTCCACGAAACCATAAATCACAGGTAAGTAATGAGCTTGGTAGTATTCCCCTTGATGCAATGTCTGCTGGGTTATTCTTGGTGGAAACGTGAAACCATTGAGATGCTTTTATATTATTTAAAATTTCAGATGTTCGATTGGCCACAAAAGTTTTCCATCTACTTGGGTGGCTGTTTATCCAAGCTAGCACAACTGTAGAGTCAGTCCATGCTCTGATGTTGTCCTTAGGTATTTTTAAGACTTCAGCTGTTTCATTTAACAGTTGTGCCAATAGAACTGCGCCACACAACTCCAAGCGAGGAATACTCACTTGTTTTACAGGTGCTACTCTGGTTTTTGCAACCAGTAATGATACATGTATTTGACCTCTTTTATCCATGATCCTTAAATAAATTACCGCTGAGTAAGCTGTCTTAGAGGCATCACTAAACCCATGAAGTTCTAACTCATCATTCAATTTAGTACCAAGCCAACGAGGTATCCTTAAACAAGTAAGTAGTGATAGCTCTTCACGATAGACATTCCATTCTTCAACTAATTCTGTGGTAAGTTTTTCATCCCAATCAATACCAGCAAGCCACAATTTCTGGATGAATACCTTTGCTAGTATCACACTTGGAGCTAACCAACCTAAGGGATCGAACAAACGAGCTATGTTTGAAATTATAGACCTTTTAGTTACAGGTGCAGTCGTCGGTGGAGGGAGATTCACTGAGTACTGGAAAGTATCATCCTTGCGATTCCAGGTAAGTCCCAATATTTTCATTATATTATCTATTTTTATTTCTACTCCTTTTTCTTCACTGTCTATTTTATGTATTTTTGAGTGTTCTTTTATATCTATGTCCTTATGACTATCTTTATTTGTTCTAAGTTTATTTATTCGTCCTTCACTGTATTCCATTGATTTTATTTTTTCTATTATTTCTTGATTGTTACTATTCCATTTCTGCAATTTAAATCCACCTTTTCCTAATAATCCTGTCACTTGCTTATATGTTTCCATTGCCATATCTACAGTGTAACATCCTGTCATTAAATCGTCCATATAAAAACAATTGAGAACTCTGTCCTTTGCAAGTGGATAATTTTCACCTTCATCTAAAGCCACCTGATGAAGTGTACGAACTGCTTGGTAAGGCGCAGAAGCTGTTCCAAAGGTGACCGTCGTCAATTCATAGTCTCTTATTTCCTTTTCAGGGTCGTCACGCCAAAGTATACGTTGAAACATGACATCCGATTCAGCTACCTTGATTTGACGATACATTTTTATTATATCTGCCACTAGAGCTATGGGATACACCCTCCATCTTAATATAGTGTGTCTTAATTCTGCTTGAATTGTCGGTCCAACCATAAGAGTGTCATTCAGTGATACTCCGTTACTATTCTTTTGAGAGGCATTAAACACAACTCGAACCTTTGTGGTAGCTTTATCGTCCCTTACCACGGCATGGTGGGGTAAGTAGACAGCTCCTTCTTTATTCAGATCATTCGCTTCAACAAGTCTCATATGTCCTAATTCTAGATATTCGTGTATTACTTCACGGTACTTTTCTTTTAAATCTTTGTCATTCCTTAATTTTCTTTCTAATGAGATTAATCTTTTTTCAGCTATAGAACGTGAATTTCCAGATATGCAAGATAGATTCACTTCTCTAAAAGGTAACCGGACAATGTATCTTCCACTTTTATCTCTCTTTGTTGTAGAACTATAAAATTCTTCACATTTTTTCTCTTCAGGTGTGAGTATTTTCTTTGTACTACTTTGCTCTTCTATTTCCCAAAATTTCTTGAGAATATCATCTTCATTTACTTGTACATGCATTACATTTATTTTTTGTGACCTTACCATATTTTCTGTAGAAATTGTTCCTGATAAAGCCCACCCTAAAGTTGTATTCTGTGCAATCAGATTACCGCAAGGATTTTTAATAATGCCATTTCTTATGATGTAACTATAGGCGTCCGCCCCCAACAATATATCAATTTTATTAGAGTTCTTAAACCCAGGATCTGCAAGAAATAGTTTTGTTGTATCTAACCAATTCAGTGTGGTATCGATGCTGCGCTCAGGTAAGTAAGATGTTATTTTCTTTAATACATACGCCTTTATTTTAATTATAAATTCAGGATCTATTCGGGACTGTATAGTCATATACACCATATACTTTACCACGGTTGACTCATCACTTCCAAGACCCGAAATAGTACCTTGTATGGGAATCTTCTTCAGTCTTAGACACTGTACAGTGGCCTCTGTTACAAAACAAGCCTGAGAACCCTGATCAAGCAAAACACGGGCGGAATGATACTCACCAGTCCTAGACTCGACGTTTACTAATGCAGTGGCTAATAAAACCTGTCTAGGACGAGCTACTCTTCCCGTCGACAAGCAAGAAACTATTGGTGGCGATTCAGATGAGGGGCTAGATCGATTGATAACAGGCTGTGCGGAACTAGATTGCTTTGCCTCATGATCTATGTGAAGCAGGGAATGGTGACGCTTCCCACAAACTCTGCAAGTCTCGACCCTCTTACAATTATACACGCTATGGTTACTGCCTAGACAGTTAAAACAAATACTGTTGTTCTTAACAAAATCACGTCTTGTTTCAATTGGCTCTTTTGCAAACCTTTTACAAAAGCAAAGTTTGTGAAACTCTGAGCAGTATTCACAGCGCATAGCTGAACTCGTGGCTAACATGGACTTTGAACTATGAGAACCATAAGCACTCTTACTAACCCGATGAACAGTGACATTTTTTGGTTCCATAAACTCTAAAGCGCTAAAACGTTTTTCAATAAACCCTTTAAATTGATCAAAGGTTGGCAGGTCGTTATTGGAATCGCTGTTAGAAATATATAATTCCCACTGCTTACGCGTCTCGTTATCTAATTTAAATGAAACAATGTGTATGATAATAACATCCCATGTACTCACATTTATATTTAGATTTTTAAGTGCATTTAAACAATCACATGTGGTATCGAGCAATTCTTTTAACGACCCTGCTGATTCCATCTGTATGCGTTTTTGACCAAACAATCTTTTTAAAATACAATTACTTAAATACTTTTTATTATTATAACGTTTTTCTAAGAGTGCCCAACACTCACTATAATTAGCATCCGTTATTGGAGTGTGGCGAATAAGCTGTTCAGCTTCACCAGACAGGTGAGCTTTTAGATAGTGGAGCTTTTGTACATTATCAAGAGACTCGTTTTTGTGAACTAATGATGTAAAAAGATCATGAAACGTAGTCCATTCACTATATTTACCCGAATATATTGGTATAGCGATCTTTGGCAACTTAACAAAAGAATTATTCGACTTATTTGAATCAGACTTAATATCACTTTGTATAGAACCTTTGCTTACATGAATTTTGTTAAGTGTTGTTTTCATAAGGCTTTTATACATTATATAAGTGTCCTCAACCGCATCATAAATATCAACAACTTTTTGACCTATATCCTCCATTTTAAACTTTTCATATATTTTAGTATTAGTATCTTTAAATAAAGACCAATCTTTCTCTAGTAATTCTTGTCTTGCTTCTATATATTCGACCGTTAATTTGTCTTTATTACATTTCTTAAAGTTAGTCAATCCTTTAGTTATATTATTTTGTAAATCCTTTAAAACGTTAAGTAATCCTTCCATTTTTTATAATTACTTATAGAAAGATATACTATTTCAATGAACAAAGGTAATCTATTATATTACAAAAAAAACTAATATCTCAAAGTAAATATTGACGTAAAAAGCGAAACACTAAGTTATTAAAACAATTTATAAAGCAAGACCCAGTTGTAGTTAGTATAAATATTACAAGTTTAACTAAAATCAATTTTATAAAATTTTCTAAGTGTAGTAGTGTGTTTGTACCAGTTCTGGCTCACGAGCCAGAACTGGTACAAACGGTCGGTCCTCTGATCGAGTGATCCTAAAAAAAAAAAAAAAAAAAAAAAAAAAAAAAAAAAAAAAAAAAAAAAAAAAAAAAAAAAAAAAAAAAGGTTTTGGGGTCATCTAAATCGATTGCACGCATCCATTTTGTGCTAACTCTAACGATTCGCGACTTAGGTTTCTACATTTGCAAACTCCAGTACCCTTAATTACCTCTATTGTCCGCTTATCTATCGTTCCTCGAGCATCGTCGCTATTGTGCTCCATCCATTGTTTCTCGAAAAAGGTCGTTGCCGCTCTTATCTGTTTCTAATGATGCACCTTGCTTATCTGTGCTATTGTATTATATTATTATCATTCTTTGTTATTCTCAATGTATATATATATATATATAAAAATAAATAAAATTGGAGTGTCTGTTTGTAATATTAAAATAACCGTGTTTTACTAAACTCATATGTATGCATACTCAGTACATATACCAAAATATTTATTTATAATTTTTGTGTGTCTGTCACTGAACAGTAACTATTTTGTAAAGCTCCACGCGGATGAGGTCGCAGGCACAGCTAGTCATAAATAAAACTCATACTTTTTTTTTGTTACAATTTTTATTTCCAAAATGTTATTGTTGATTATGTATAAAATAGGAGCGAAACATCTCATCCACTAAAATATCGTTGTACAATGTGTTCCCTGTAAAAATGCTCGTAAAACTGTGCATTGAACATCCCCGAAACTTATACAGCAAATACATTAAACAATATTCGCCACAAACTGAAGTCCACTCATTCTGAATCATATCAACATTCCAGTCCCATCTTTTACAATTCCTTTTTAAAAACTCTAGATGATATCGTGCAGGTGATCGTCCGTATGAATCAAAATATTGACCGATGCCATTCGTATCGATATGTAAAGCTATCCAATGTGAGCCTGGTTTATCATCTGTATCTAAATTGCATATTATATACGTTGGTACGTGGGTATACATGGGCAGTCTATTAGCAGCATAAACATTATTTTCTAGACTGGGGTGAATCTTTTTCAGATGTTGTTGTACATCTAGTGTATCCATGATATTACTGCTATTAGTAGATTATTACTGTACCAATCTATTCAATGGTTAACATAGGAATGATTAATTATATTGATTTCTAAATATTAAATCATATTCCTTAGTGATAATTTGTATGATTCATCAGCGTAGCGCGTCTCGTCGTGTCGTCAATACGAAACATACTTTCTAAATATTAAATCACATTCCTTAGTGATAATTTGTATGAGAAATAAAAAATAATATATTACATATAATTTGTTTTATTTAATTTATAATTTTTACATACACAAAAAAATGCATTACACATAAATCTAACACACATTATAACTTTAACTACTATAGTCTACATTAACATTTCTGTTTTTATCTATTTCAATAATATTATCAAACTCAGCATAAACTATACAGTTAATTGTTTGTATTAGTGCGGATTCAAATCGTACTTCTAATCTTACACTACCATGCTTTATGAGATTCCAATGAGTTGATGAGTTAGCTGATAAATCAGGAGTTAAGTCAAATGCTAATAGACAGTAACCTTTGGCATACTGTTCACAAGAGATTCCATTTCCTTCATTAAGAAAGTGAATACCAGTTCCCGAGAATAGAGTATGATATGTTGATGTAAATATACTACTATTAAAAGATGGTTGCAAAGCTTTTGAAGGTATTTGTTGTCCATCAATATATAAGCTGAAAGAATTAATACCATAGTTTTCAAAGTTAAATGGATTTTTAGTAAGGGAACCATTAAATGCAGAATTGTTCACAAATCCAATTATACACCTTTTGGGTACCTGTCCTAGGAATATATTATCAAGAGTTTTTCCTTGAACACCCGATGGAATTGTTAAAACTTTTACTTCGGCTCGAGTAATAGGATATTTAGCAGTAGTAGCAGCTAAAACTTTCTGATGTGCGAGTAATACACTTGGATTAATTCTTGCTCGTCGAACAATAAGAGTTGCATCCGTAATACAAACTTTGATCTTTACATCGCTTGATCCAGCAATTAAATTAAAACTATCTCTTGACCGAACTAATTTTACACTCATTTCAACACCATTAATTAAAAATTTATCTTGGTTGAAAATGTCACCATGAAGATGTCCAATCATTTCTATTTCCTTACTTTCACTAGCCAAATCCTGTCTTTTAACAAATCCTAAGTTTTTATCATCTGTAGAATCCATTTTTCCTGATGTATCCTCATACCAAAGACTACAAGTAAGGTGAGATTGTTTAGCAGCAGGAGCATAGTTTAAAAGGGTTTCTATGTATGCTCGATATGCATAGGTATTATTAGGTGGTGATACAAGTTTTTGGTTTAAATAAACATCAAGTTGACTAAAAAGTGAATGCAGCCAATTATTTACAGGTGCTACTACTGTGGTCGATGTCAATTTAGTTGAATCTTGATTTAATACTTTTGCCTTTATGTGGAGTAATGTATGAGACAAATCTATGTAGTCATCGCCTGTCCCAGGAACTTGAAACTCTATAGGTCCATCATCAGCAAGAGACGAAATTGGTTTATAGTGAATCCACAATCCATTTTCAATGCTTGTTTGTGTAGACGGTAGTGCAAACAAATCTAATTCTGACTTAGCACACTCACAAGAATTATTATGAAGGAAAGACATATTTAATTTGAAAATATATCTTTGATATTTTTTGGATTTATACCAAGTTTTTTAGCGGTTTTCACTTTAGCAGTTAATGGTGGAATGAGCGAGGTCAATCGTTTTCTTTTAGTTATATACCCAGAACCTGTCATGTTTAATCGATCAATTTTGCCATCAACCTTTCGTTTTAAATTCGTACTAACTTGCTTTAGACGATCTTTTATTGATGCTTCCATAGGACGCGCTTGAATCATATCCGATAAAAGTCCTACTCCAGCGTTTAATGCTTCTTTACCAACCACTCGAGCCCCACTTGAAAGTAAAGGTAAAACTGATCTAAATAACCCCCCTAAGAAGCTTCCAATACCATGACCACGTTGGTATGGTGAACCCTTATAAATTACTCCTACCCCCGAACCAGCTTGATGTGTATAATAATTTTCATATGGGCATATATGATGATCACGAAGAGAATTCATTATCACAATTTTCGGAAATGTAGTTTAACACACACGGTTCCAAACTGGAATGGTATTTTCTGTCCTGTGCTCGATCTTATAACTATTTCCACCGTATCGAACTCTCTTCGCATAACAGGTAAGTAGTGAGGTGGAGAGAAAACGTGCATTTTATTTGCTCCATAAATGTATTTTGAAGGATCTAATGAAATTACTCTTAGCAAGGGAGTCATAACATCACCCACAATCTGAGGATCGATAATGTCGCAATATAGAAATAGTTGAGATGGTAACCCTAAGTGTAAATTAGCAGGACACTTTCCGAAATTTCTGTCTAGGAGATTTTTATTTGGTTCATAACCTAGTTGTAAACTTAATTTGGGTGATAATGTTATAGATGTTATATTTTTATCCAAAGCAGAAACAGAAACAAATTTTGTTATTTCATCATAGCGAAATTTTATGCTCTCTCCGATACCACTTAATGCTTTTAAAATATGCTCAACGTTAGCATAGCTGGTAGCTGGAATATGTTTTTTGTAGTGCACTGTGGATGGTTTATCTTCACTAGGCATTATCATGGATTTTGTAATGTATATAACATTTTCATGATCTTGAGTGGAGAGGTTATCCAAATAAATTTAACAGTTGGATTTTAGCTTCTAGTTTAAAAGAAATATGAATAAAGAAAGTTTTTATTTAACATTGCTCAGCAATAGTTCAATGGAATACTTTCCTGATAACAAGACCACAAATTTTTCAACGAAATTACCAAAAGTTATAAAATTAGAAGGTGAATGGTCGGTTGGAGTTGTTGAGTTTCAATATCCATGTACCATGTTTACTGTTCAAGATCATGAAAATGTTATATACATTACAAAATCCATGATAATGCCTAGTGAAGATAAACCATCCACAGTGCACTACAAAAAACATATTCCAGCTACCAGCTATGCTAACGTTGAGCATATTTTAAAAGCATTAAGTGGTATCGGAGAGAGCATAAAATTTCGCTATGATGAAATAACAAAATTTGTTTCTGTTTCTGCTTTGGATAAAAATATAACATCTATAACATTATCACCCAAATTAAGTTTACAACTAGGTTATGAACCAAATAAAAATCTCCTAGACAGAAATTTCGGAAAGTGTCCTGCTAATTTACACTTAGGGTTACCATCTCAACTATTTCTATATTGCGACATTATCGATCCTCAGATTGTGGGTGATGTTATGACTCCCTTGCTAAGAGTAATTTCATTAGATCCTTCAAAATACATTTATGGAGCAAATAAAATGCACGTTTTCTCTCCACCTCACTACTTACCTGTTATGCGAAGAGAGTTCGATACGGTGGAAATAGTTATAAGATCGAGCACAGGACAGAAAATACCATTCCAGTTTGGAACCGTGTGTGTTAAACTACATTTCCGAAAATTGTGATAATGAATTCTCTTCGTGATCATCATATATGCCCATATGAAAATTATTATACACATCAAGCTGGTTCGGGGGTAGGAGTAATTTATAAGGGTTCACCATACCAACGTGGTCATGGTATTGGAAGCTTCTTAGGGGGGTTATTTAGATCAGTTTTACCTTTACTTTCAAGTGGGGCTCGAGTGGTTGGTAAAGAAGCATTAAACGCTGGAGTAGGACTTTTATCGGATATGATTCAAGCGCGTCCTATGGAAGCATCAATAAAAGATCGTCTAAAGCAAGTTAGTACGAATTTAAAACGAAAGGTTGATGGCAAAATTGATCGATTAAACATGACAGGTTCTGGGTATATAACTAAAAGAAAACGATTGACCTCGCTCATTCCACCATTAACTGCTAAAGTGAAAACCGCTAAAAAACTTGGTATAAATCCAAAAAATATCAAAGATATATTTTCAAATTAAATATGTCTTTCCTTCATAATAATTCTTGTGAGTGTGCTAAGTCAGAATTAGATTTGTTTGCACTACCGTCTACACAAACAAGCATTGAAAATGGATTGTGGATTCACTATAAACCAATTTCGTCTCTTGCTGATGATGGACCTATAGAGTTTCAAGTTCCTGGGACAGGCGATGACTACATAGATTTGTCTCATACATTACTCCACATAAAGGCAAAAGTATTAAATCAAGATTCAACTAAATTGACATCGACCACAGTAGTAGCACCTGTAAATAATTGGCTGCATTCACTTTTTAGTCAACTTGATGTTTATTTAAACCAAAAACTTGTATCACCACCTAATAATACCTATGCATATCGAGCATACATAGAAACCCTTTTAAACTATGCTCCTGCTGCTAAACAATCTCACCTTACTTGTAGTCTTTGGTATGAGGATACATCAGGAAAAATGGATTCTACAGATGATAAAAACTTAGGATTTGTTAAAAGACAGGATTTGGCTAGTGAAAGTAAGGAAATAGAAATGATTGGACATCTTCATGGTGACATTTTCAACCAAGATAAATTTTTAATTAATGGTGTTGAAATGAGTGTAAAATTAGTTCGGTCAAGAGATAGTTTTAATTTAATTGCTGGATCAAGCGATGTAAAGATCAAAGTTTGTATTACGGATGCAACTCTTATTGTTCGACGAGCAAGAATTAATCCAAGTGTATTACTCGCACATCAGAAAGTTTTAGCTGCTACTACTGCTAAATATCCTATTACTCGAGCCGAAGTAAAAGTTTTAACAATTCCATCGGGTGTTCAAGGAAAAACTCTTGATAATATATTCCTAGGACAGGTACCCAAAAGGTGTATAATTGGATTTGTGAACAATTCTGCATTTAATGGTTCCCTTACTAAAAATCCATTTAACTTTGAAAACTATGGTATTAATTCTTTCAGCTTATATATTGATGGACAACAAATACCTTCAAAAGCTTTGCAACCATCTTTTAATAGTAGTATATTTACATCAACATATCATACTCTATTCTCGGGAACTGGTATTCACTTTCTTAATGAAGGAAATGGAATCTCTTGTGAACAGTATGCCAAAGGTTACTGTCTATTAGCATTTGACTTAACTCCTGATTTATCAGCTAACTCATCAACTCATTGGAATCTCATAAAGCATGGTAGTGTAAGATTAGAAGTACGATTTGAATCCGCACTAATACAAACAATTAACTGTATAGTTTATGCTGAGTTTGATAATATTATTGAAATAGATAAAAACAGAAATGTTAATGTAGACTATAGTAGTTAAAGTTATAATGTGTGTTAGATTTATGTGTAATGCATTTTTTTGTGTATGTAAAAATTATAAATTAAATAAAACAAATTATATGTAATATATTATTTTTTATTTCTCATACAAATTATCACTAAGGAATGTGATTTAATATTTAGAAAGTATGTTTCGTATTGACGACACGACGAGACGCGCTACGCTGATGAATCATACAAATTATCACTAAGGAATATGATTTAATATTTAGAAATCAATATAATTAATCATTCCTATGTTAACCATTGAATAGATTGGTACAGTAATAATCTACTAATAGCAGTAATATCATGGATACACTAGATGTACAACAACATCTGAAAAAGATTCACCCCAGTCTAGAAAATAATGTTTATGCTGCTAATAGACTGCCCATGTATACCCACGTACCAACGTATATAATATGCAATTTAGATACAGATGATAAACCAGGCTCACATTGGATAGCTTTACATATCGATACGAATGGCATCGGTCAATATTTTGATTCATACGGACGATCACCTGCACGATATCATCTAGAGTTTTTAAAAAGGAATTGTAAAAGATGGGACTGGAATGTTGATATGATTCAGAATGAGTGGACTTCAGTTTGTGGCGAATATTGTTTAATGTATTTGCTGTATAAGTTTCGGGGATGTTCAATGCACAGTTTTACGAGCATTTTTACAGGGAACACATTGTACAACGATATTTTAGTGGATGAGATGTTTCGCTCCTATTTTATACATAATCAACAATAACATTTTGGAAATAAAAATTGTAACAAAAAAAAAGTATGAGTTTTATTTATGACTAGCTGTGCCTGCGACCTCATCCGCGTGGAGCTTTACAAAATAGTTACTGTTCAGTGACAGACACACAAAAATTATAAATAAATATTTTGGTATATGTACTGAGTATGCATACATATGAGTTTAGTAAAACACGGTTATTTTAATATTACAAACAGACACTCCAATTTTATTTATTTTTATATATATATATATATATACATTGAGAATAACAAAGAATGATAATAATATAATACAATAGCACAGATAAGCAAGGTGCATCATTAGAAACAGATAAGAGCGGCAACGACCTTTTTCGAGAAACAATGGATGGAGCACAATAGCGACGATGCTCGAGGAACGATAGATAAGCGGACAATAGAGGTAATTAAGGGTACTGGAGTTTGCAAATGTAGAAACCTAAGTCGCGAATCGTTAGAGTTAGCACAAAATGGATGCGTGCAATCGATTTAGATGACCCCAAAACCTTTTTTTTTTTTTTTTTTTTTTTTTTTTTTTTTTTTTTTTTTTTTTTTTTTTTTAGGATCACTCGATCAGAGGACCGACCGTTTGTACAAACACACTACTAAGTGTCAAAAAATGTTTAAAATTTTGCAAGTGTTTTAGACACATTTAAGTTTGACGGAAATCGGACATAGATTCCTCGTTCCCCCGTTTTTTATAAAATATTCTAAGTCCTTAATTAACATGCACAGTTACTAAGTTAATTTTAAATGTAAACAATAATTTTCTAAGTCTAAAAATGATCACAAATATATTTTATGTCCAAATTTCTTCGAATTTTTTCAAAGTTAAAATCTTCATATAAATTAGGTTCAAATTAGCTTGACAAATTAACTTCCAAACATTGGTTAAAATAATTCAAAATAATGTACTCACAAAATTGCACTTCACACAAACTCCATATGATGATCTGCTAGTGGCGCCCTCTGGCGACTAGTTGCACGAGTCCTCCACTGGGTTGCAGTTGAACTAAAATAATTGCACTTTACACAAACTCAATATGATGATCTTCTGGTGGCGCCCTCATGCGGCCAATTGCACAACTCCGCCGCTGGGTTGCTGCGCCCGCCGCCGCCCACCAGTGCTGGGCTGCTTTGTCACCGCTTCTTAGGTGACTGGCGTGTACCCTTATTGCAGCGATCCACTGCGGGTGCACGGATGAAACGGCCGCGCCGTTGCACTCAAAAATCTCGAACTTATCCGAGCTCGATGGACCAATGAACGAGGGGCCCGGTAGCGTTGAACTGCTTTCCACTATTAAATAAAACTACCGGGTTGAACTTAAGCCGAGATTTTTTGAACTACTAACCAAGAGCCAACGGTTCGGCCTGCTAAAAATTGACCTCCCCTTTCAAAATACATTTTGGTTCTTAATACTATAATATAACCAAACGTTAGCGCGATTTAAAATACAAGTAACGCCCTCTTGTAGTGAATAATAAAAACATTATATAAACTAGCAATACAAACAAACTATAGCGCGCCTTTACAAGTGACGCCCTCTTTTAATGAATAGAAAAATTATATAAAACCAACTATATAAAAATGATCTTGAACAGGCACTCTACCAGAGGACAGAGGTGGAAAGGTGGTACTTCCAGAGTCTCTCGGTAGAGTTGTATCCAGCTTAGAAGAACTCATTCACTGTGTGTACGGGGACGTCAGTCGTATACCGCACCAGCAGAATTCTTGGGTGTGTGAGCGGGCCATTTTGACGCCCAAAAATGATCAGGCTGCAGCAATTAACGAATGCATTCTCTCGAAAATTGAGGGGAATGAAGTGGAATACACCTCTATAAACACTGTCGTCGAGCAAGATGACGCCACACATTACCCCGTGGAATTTCTGAACTCCCTGTCAGCAAGTGGACTTCCAGCGCATACCATCAAGCTGAAGGTCGGTGTCCCAGTTATGCTTCTTCGGAACCTATTTCCTCCGAAGTTGTGTAACGGGACCCGCCTTAAAGTCATCTCGCTCCATAGACACACCATTGAGGCGGAAATTCTTACGGGTTGTGGCGTCGGCGAGGCAGTATTTATACCACGCATTCCCCTCATACCTCACAACTTCCCGTTCCAGTTCAAGCGCGTACAGTTCCCCGTAAGTGTTTGCTTCGCGATGACGATCAATAAGTCGCAGGGGCAGACACTGAAGGCAGCGGGTGTCGACCTCAGGACGAGCTGCTTCTCACACGGGCAGCTGTACGTCGCTTGCTCCCGCGTCACCAATCCTGACTCTCTTTATATTTTGGCTTCGGAGAGCCAAACCACTAATGTTGTTTATCGAGAAGTTCTATAAATATGTATTTTTACCCTATTCTGTATTCCTTATTCATTATTTTCTCCATCTGCTTCACTCACAACTTATGGCTTGATTCGGCAGAATCACCATAAAGTCATTTATTCAAAGCAGGCTGAAAATAAGCACTTTTTGATAGTCAATTTTACAAAAGACAGTCTCCCTCTGTTACTGCACTTTCTGTAGATATGAAGTGTAAAGAAGAAACGGGTAAATGAATGTTATTTATGGTATATTTTAGGTATAATCGTAGGTATTTTTGGTGCTGTATAACGTTCACGCAGACGACGTCGCGGGCAGCAGCTAGTATATTATACCAGCTGACCCCGCAAACGTTGTTTTGCCATAATATATGTTATTAGCCCCCGCATTCCCCTCTTGTTGGTGGAATTTCGTAAAATCTGTTTTGAGGTGAACTCTACTCGGCGAAAGGAAATAACTACAAAATTTCAAGTCTCCACGCCTTATGGTTCCAGAGATTGAGAACACAAACATATATTTGAGAACAAAAGGAGGATGAAATTCTTTGTGTTGAAACAAACACAAAACACAAACATGGCTTATAAAACGTCCTTATAAAAAGATCCCACATTTAGAAAATTAGCTTAGATGGCAAATTTCTAAAAAGTTGTATGCTGTAAAATACCACGATACCACTCAGAGGATAATATAGCAAGTATATGTCGATCATATAAAGAATCTGTAATAACGAGAAATAAATTTTCTACATCGTAAATTTTAGAGTATCCTAACAAAAACTACGTAGGTACAAAGATTTACAGAAATTGTAGCGGCCGCGAATCGATAATTTTCTGAGAAAGCGTTGTATTACGGAAAGATAACATGTGTAGTACTTAACATCATTATAAAATTATAATGAATAAAAGTAATCGGAAGCAGATGGGACTCATTCTTTATTGCAGTTTTTAAATATAATACGAAGGAAATACCGGAAATTCATTTTACCGTTTTAAAGATTATCACATTTAAAACAGTTATGTGAAAACATATAGCCAGTGGCGTAGCTACTAAGGGGCAAGGTGGGGCGGTGCCCCGGGGCCCTCAAGCTCAGGGGGCCCCTCGGACTCTGGATAAAATAAAAATTAAATTAAAAATTAAACAAAAAACCCCACACAGTAACCTGAGTTCCCTTTAAAAAGTAAAATATAATGAAAGAAACTCAATCTTAAAGTACCTAAGTATGTACGAGTATTAATAAAACAAAAAAAAAAATAAATACATCGCGTTGGGGGACCGCTCCAAACCTAACAATTCAATTACACTAACCTAACTTAACTAAGCGACATAGATTAATTCAAAAACAAAATTATGAAAAAAAACTTATAAAATTACTTCAAAATAAGCGCGTAGCGAGTTGGGGGGCCCCCAACGCTATGTATTTTTTTGAATTATTAATACTCGTACGTCGTACATACTTTAAGACTGAGTTTCTTTCATTATTTTTTACTTTTTGAAGGGAACTCGGGTTACTGTGTCAGGGATTTTTTTTTTAATTTAATTTTTTCAATAATGTACTAGACACAACAATAACTCAGTTAAAAGCAAGTTCTGCAGTCAGTTAAATATTCAATTTTACAACACCAACTTAAGCGACTTCCAAAGAGGAGGAGGTCTCAATCCGATTTCGATGATTTTTGTTTTAATCGAAAGGTCAAAGGTGGTGCTTGTCATGTGGTACCATTTAAATTTAATTGCGATCTAACAACCATTTTTCAACTTATATGTAACTAGCTTCTGCGCGCGACTTCGTCGGCGTGGACTCCGCTCCTATTGGTCTTAGCATGATGATACATAGCCTATAGCCTTCCTCGATAAATGGGCTATCTAACACTGAAAGAATTTTTCAAATCGGCCCAGTAGTTCCAGAGATTACAGCGTTCAAACAAACAAACAACCAAACAAACACTCTTCAGCTTTATATATTAGTATAGATAATGCATATTTACTTGACAATTTTTTCGTCAACCTTTTTTTTTAACGTGGGGAAAATCCATCATGGATACCCTCCGGCGCGGACCAGAGGGTTATGTCAAACTCCTACTGACCAAAAACCATCCACGTGTGAGCAGACATCCGCCTAAGTGGGGCGAGATGGGGTCGCGTTAGCAGTCTCCACCCCGCCCCGGTGGTAGGCCCGGACGTCTGAACGTCCGGGCCCCGGCACAAAGTTGGGGTGGCCTCACTCACAACAAGGCCACCCCGCAGACCTGTGGGATCACCGAAGTCCCCCGACTGTCGGCCGAAGTCCCCCGACTGTCGGCCGGCGACCCCACTATTACGAGGGGGGGAGGAGGTGGGCAAACCGCCTCCTCCTTGCCCCCGTACGTCTGCGCCGGAGTGGGTCAGCGGAGGCGTCACTCTCCCTGGCCCGCTCCGCGGTCTCTTTCTGCGTCATTACCTCTTCGCAGAAGGAGACCGCCGCCTGCCACCATCTCTCACTGTCGAGCATGGCTCTTACGACGCTCGGCAGCGAGAGATCCAGCCCGATGACCGCCGAAAGCGCGCGCCGCTGTGATTCCCACGCGGGGCACACCTCCAGCGTGTGGAGCGCCGTATTCTCTGGCGCCCCACACTCGTGGCAGACTGGAGTCGCCTCCCGTCTCGCGATTTGGTGCAGATACTTACCGAAGCATCCGTGTCCGGAAAGCACCTGCACCAAACGAAAGGTCAGCGGGCCGAAACGCCGCCTCACCTACTTCTGACCGGCCTGACCGCGTCCACCGTCCACTGCCCGGGGACCAGCGGGGCCAGGTCCTTCGTCTACCGCCGCAACAGGGTGTCCTGCGCCTGCCTCCGCATGCGTGCGACCTCCTCCCACATCGGGGGCTCCCCCCGGGATCTCCTCGCCGCCACTAAATGATACGTTTCGGCGAGGATCTCCGCCTGCAATTCCCGGGGGGGATCGCCAGCCAGCACGCACGCCGCCGTCCAGGACACCGTCTGGTAACCGCGTATCGCCCTCGTCGCGATGACCCGCTGCAGACGTCGCAGCAGGATCTTGTTGGCGCGACCGAGGGCGTCCGCCCAGACGGGCGCCCCGTACGTGGCCATACTCCGGATGACCCCAGAGTACAGCCGACGGCAGTTGGCGTTTGAACCACCCACGTACGGCAGCAGCCTTCCGAGTGAGGCGGCAGCTCTGACGACTCTCGGGGCCAGCTGGGCAAAGTGAGCCCCGAAAGCCCACCTCCCGTCCAGGGTGAGGCCCAGGTACCTCATCTGGGTCCCCACACGGACCGGGACCCCGTCCAGAGTTACCCGCGTACCAGGAGGGGTCCCCCCATTTTTTTCGTCGACCTAGGTTATACTTGTATTATACCGCCAACTTTACGATACTGGATTCATCCTTTATTAGTTCTCCTCTATCCCAAAAATATCTAATAGTGCTTCACAACTATCCTGACATATGTCCTCATTCTGCAGACGGTAGAATGGTCCGGTTGAGCGTCCCCTAAGTGGGGTGGCCGACTGGGGGTCGAGGGATCCTCGGCTGGCTTGAGATCCCACGTCGTCGGGAGGGGTGGTCTTGTGGGTGCCGCCCCTCTAGGTGCCGGGGCCCGGATGTTTACATTCGGGCCAACCGCCGGGGCGGCGTGGAGACTGCTAATGCGACCCCATCTCGCCCCACTCAGGCGGATGTCTGCTCACACGTGGATGGTTTTTGGTCAGTAGGAGTCTGACATAACCCTCTGGTGCCCCCAAGCCGGAGGGTATCCATGATGGATTTTCCCCACGTTAAAAAAAAAGTCAAATGCTGGCCGGCCTAAACGAGTCCTTCCGACGAGTCGGTCTCGGTATGAAATTGGAGAAAATGAAAGTTATGCTTAACAACCAAGTCATATCGGTCGATGGTACCCTTCGCGAAGTTGTTCAGGAACCTAGGGCATACCATCCAACTAGGCCGCAACAACTACGAGAAGGAGGCCAATAGGAGGATTCAGTTAGGCTGGGTGGCGTTTAGCAGGCTTCGTCGAGTCTTCACTTTAAAGATTCCGCATTACTTGAAGACAAAAGTCTCCGAGCAATGCGTCCTGCCTGTGTTAACAAACGGAGCCGAGACGTGGACACTGACAAAGAGACTGGTCTACAAGTCGCTCAACCTGTAAGTGTAAAGGAACGGGCTAATGCTTGGGGTTTCTCTCAAGGATAGGATAAATGAAACTATCCGCAAGAGAACGAAAGTAACCGACATAGCATAGCCCATGGAATTAGCAAGTTGAAGTGACAGTGGGCTGGTCACCAGTGTCGCAGGACCGACGGCCGTTGGAGCAGATGTATCCTGGAGTGGAGACCGCGTCTTGGTAAACGCAGTGTGGGACTTCCTCCAGCCCGTTGGATCGACGATCTATGTAATTTGTAATTACCGGTGTAGGCTGGATGAGAATGGTGGAAAATCGGGATGTCTGGCGCGAACTTGGGGAGACCTATGACCAGCAGGGGACTAGAATAGGCTGAACTGACTGACTGACCCAAAGGGTGCTCAAGGGGATCATATTAACGTACCTCCGCTGTCTGCATACAGTTACAGGATTGTACTGTACTGTTTTGAACGGTAACAGGTAGATATTTTCTTTTATTTTCATAAAATAGTTTCAATTTGTTAACTAAAATAAGCTAAATTTGTATTTGGTTTTAAAGTTTATTACGAAGTCGACTGTATTACGATTTACGACAAATCTGGAGTATGTCGAATTCGGAACATGACGAATACGGAACAAATGATTTTAAATAGTTTAGTTGGGGCCCTCGTTTATATTTTGCCCCAGGGCCTTCGGTTGCCTAGCTACGCCACTGCATATAGCTAAACATAAACATATTTACTTATGAGTTTATTTAACAATTTTATGTAATTATAATTTTAGGTATAAAGAATATTGCTTATTTTTTAAGAAAATCTTTAACAAAGATTATTATCAAAGCTCTTGAATCTATCAAAACAATCTCAAGTTGTACGTTAATTTGTGATATTAATAAGACCTACATAATATTATGTACCTACACTTAGTTGGATTAGAAATTAAAGAAAGAAACTTGATGAGAAATGTTTACATAATTTACTTTTGAATTTGGAAATAATAAATCTTACACCACGGCAATAGAGTAACCCACTGCCACCATAGATTTCTAACAAATTTAAATGACCTTAACATTTCCTTCCATTCAATAAAATTGTAAACACTTTACCTACACATATCAAATAAACTCTTTTATGTAATAATGTTATCTCGAGGTCGAGAGATTAAACTTGAACGAGATGTACCTTATCACTAATTAGAAAACTACCGCGTTTTCACCTACATCGGGAATTCCGGGAAACTTGATATTGACATTTTTATCTTTGGCATGTATTTTGTCTTTGGTTTAGAAGTTTTTTTTGTCAATTCTGTGTCTTAGTAAGGATAATATTAACAAACAGGACTTGTTTGTTTATATTATCTACTGTTGTTTACATTTGGGATTAAAATTTACCCTCCTTCTATATAATATAAGAGAAGACCTCGTAGCATAAACGGGCTTTCCAACGATGAAAAAAATATTGCAGGAGGCTTATGGTGGCAGAGGTTGTTTTTATAAATTCACAATATTGAAATCAACCTATAAAAATTGTTTCATCTAATTAACAGATGAGGAAATATTTTATCTATAAATCCCGGATCTTAGACCATTGCGTGGGATATATTTTTATTAAATTATGTACTCTGTAGTGTAAGTCTGTGTAAGTTCCTGTGTCCTCTTGGTCCGCACTCCGCACAAAATGGGCCGGCGGCGCGCACGGCGCGGCGCGGGCGGTCCGGATGCGGACCGCGGTCCGCCAATTGACAACCCCTGGTATAGATTGTCGATGAAAAACAAAAAAATCTTTTTTATCTGTATTGTTAAGGTCACTGGGTCACTAAAGCTGGCTACAGAATTCCGATAGTAATGTAAAGTTATCTTGTATAAAAATATAATCAATATTTAAATAAGAACAAAGAGAATTCTGTCTGGACACCAAGTCAAATAAGATAACAGTTATCAATATCTATAAGTACCTACGTTGACAATACACTAAACTCAAGTATTCCCCGTCCGATTAAGATTTTTTTTACGTTTTCAGAAACGTCTGTCCACGATTCATATTTATAAAACACTAACTACAAAATATCCTGTTTACCTAATAAATACATAACACGTGGTTCAATAAGTCCCGAGACTAAGTACTAAAAAAAGGTCTTTTTTATAAAATTAATTTTTATTTATCAACATAGTCTCCTCCAAGAGCGATACAGTCCCTCCAACGCTTTTCTAACTTTTCTATCCCATGTGTGTAGAACGATTTGTCTTTGGCTTCAAAATAAGCCTCCGTTGCTGCGATAACTTCACTATTTGAGTCAAATTTCTTACCCTGAAGCATTTTTTGAGGTCTGCAAACAGCCAGTAATCGCTGGGGGCTAAGTCTGGCGAATAAGGGGGATGAGGAAGCAATTCGAAGCCCAATCCGTTAATTTTGGCCATCGTTCTCACGGACTTGTGACAAGGCGCGTTGTCCTGGTGAAACACCACTTTCTTTTTGTTCATGTGAGGCCGTTTATCCGCAATTTCGTACTTCAATCGCTCCAATAAGCACATGTAATAGTCACTATTTATATTTTGCCCCTTTTCAAGGGAGTCGATGAAAAGTATTCCATGCGCATCCCAAAATATAGACGCCATAACCTTACCGGCCGATTTCTGAGTCTTTGGACGCTTCGGGCGGCTTTCACCAGCCGCTCTCCACTCCGCTGCCTGCCGATTGGATTCCGGAGTGAAATGGTATATCCGGGTTTCATCCATTGTTACATACCGACGTAAAAAATCCTTTTTATTATGATTCATCAGCGCCAAACATCGCTCTGAATCATTGATACGTTGTTCCTTTTGATCAGTTGTAAGCAAACGCGGCTCCCACTTAGAAAAAAGCTTTTTCATGGCCAAATTTTTATGTAAAATAGTGAAAACACTACCAGCTGAAATCTTCACTATCTCGGCTATCTCTCGCACTTTTACCTTCCGATCTTCCAATACGATTTTGAGGACTTGGTTAATATTTTGTTGAGTCACTGCTTCATTTGGACGACCTGAGCGTTCCCCATCATTGGTGTCCATGCGACCGCGTTTGAAGTCGGCATACCACCGACAAATGGTTGCTTTAGAGGGAGCTGATCCTGCATAACATTTTATAAGCCATTGCTGTGCTTCAACGGTATTTTTTCCCATTAAAAAACAACGTTTTATCAACACGCGAAACTCGTTTTTTTTCCATTGTATCGAAATTACAACCGTAGCGTCACTTAAATGTTTCAAAATCAATAATTTTATTGTTCCATTTTTAAAAATTTGACACATATTATTGTATTGATAGCCAGTACTTTTTAAAAATCAAAAGAGTTTTTAATATATGCGCCATTTCCAGGTTAGTCTCGGGACTTATTGAACGATCTAGTATGTATATGCATTAAAATATTATTATGAAGTCCGTAAAAATATAACTAATATATACTTCATAAAGAAAATATAGAAGTTTTTGATTGATATGGGATTTAAATTATTTTGCTACTCATTTATCTGTAAACGCTCACTAAGAACGAATTTTACATACCTATATATAAACCTACGGTACCTACAAATACAAATTGGAGTGATTTATGAAATGAAATCCAGTTAAATTAATAAAATTAAAAATATCTATTCAAATTGGCTTCTAAAGCATCTCCGAATCGTCATTTTACAAAAAATCGGCAAGAAACTCCGCAGTTAGTAACAGTCGTTACCATAGCAACAGAAAATAATAACGTAGGCAAAACTGTGCGGCTAGTTTAGTAGGTAAGCCATGTAAGCATTAAAACGGTATATTTTATTTAATTATGTATAACAAAAGATCCGTTTTACAAATATTAATCCTGACAAATCCTTCGATCACAATTCAATTGTTCTCTTAATTGAATCTTAAGCGCTCAACCTCCCGACTAATTCATCGTGATAACTTTAATTAAGCTTTCTTAACTCTTGATCGAAAAGCTGTTTATACATATAATAATTATAAGCTTTTTGTATATATAACTACTAAATAAGTTATATAAAATAAAATATAGCGTATATAGATAATTATATTAATAGGTATAGGCCTCTTTCTCTATGTAGGAGAAGGATTGGAGCTTAATCCATGCTATGCCCTGCAGTGCGATGCAGGCTAAATTGTGAACTATTTAATCCCGGTTCCTATATTTAGAAAACGATTCATTTTGCTTACGAGCTTTTGAATCTAGAAACCTCGCATTGATTCCTATAATTTTTCCAATTAACTTAAAGATTAACACGGATTTTCTAAATTAATTTAATAAACTTCTTGAAATGAACGTGTTTACGTATATATTTTAAACAAAAAATCAAACAAAGACCTCAACTTTGTAATATGTAGATATTTGTATATAAGGAAAAAAATTGAGTCATTGTGTTAATTGAGAAATAACAGACACTTCGACCTTACCTAGGCTCACAGCTAAACAATACTGCTTTCGAGCAGTTTTGTATTCCTGAGGTGAGTAAGGTGACCAGAGCTCCTGGGGGGATTGGGGTTAGTGTCGGGAACGCGCTTGCGATGCTTCTGGTGTTGCAAGCGTCTATAAGCTACGGTAATCGCTTACCATCAGGAAAGCCGTACGCTTGTTTACCGACCTACTTGTATTGAAAAGAAAACGTGTCAGTTGTGTAAAATTGACGCAAGATCACATAACATTTATATAATAATACTTTTCTTGAATAAATAATATAACGCTTCTATAGAAAAACATCAAATTTAACACGGTTTTTTGCAAACCGGTTAGCATTTATAAATATGTATATCCGGTGTTACTAGTTTACTTCTTGACAAGGTTTTTCTTTATTTCTCATTTATACCATGCCGTGGCAACTTTTAAATAAAACAGCACTCAGCAAATAATAGTTAACATTTTTTGTAAAATTTATATTAGTGTGTTTCGTAAGTTATCCTACAAATAAAAAATAAATAAATTTTATTTATTTTTACGTTTTCTATCCTTCTTGTTCTGAATTGAACTAAAAGTAAACGAACGTAAACGTACTTAACTCTGTTGGGCGAAATTCAACTTTTCATATAGGAGAAGGAAACCCAACAAACAGCGTCATTGAGATTTGTAGGAAAACTTCCCACAAGGTTGGATGTCAATTTTGACCGAGGATTAACCGCTTTACTAGTTCTATGGGAACTAGTAGCGAAACTCAAAAAAACGGCTATGACCAGTAAAAGTATAAAGTAATATAAATGCACCGAGCGGATGTCAAAATTGTGAACGTCGAAGTCGAAAAAACTTGCACCACGACTACAGAATGATTGGACGTTGTCTGTTTTACTATTATACAATCTTACATTAATGTTTACGATGTTTTCTTCGTCAATAATTTGCATAAGAACATTTTAACTTAATTAGTTAGTAGTTCAAACAGCTAAGTTTTCAATTTCAATCATTTTTTAATTATTATTGATTGAACTTAATTAAAATAATTGTTATGCCACAACACTGATGTTCTGTCAAAATGTAAAGTTTAATACTTGCCAATAGACTTTCATGGACAGCGTTATATTAATAATAGGGACCTCTTGAATCTTGATACCCTTTGAATAAGAAACCTAAAACTTCAATAACGAAACTTGAGAAGACCATTATAATTTTCAAACTTGTGTTTAACAAATCGAGAAAGTTCTGTGAAAAGAAACTTCAAGAATCCTTACAAAATATAATCGACTAGAAAGTGACAACAAGACACGCAAGATTCCGACTTACTCGCGGCAATGAGCGCAAACAAGAATAAGAAGAACAATAAAATAAAATATGATTGTAGTCGAATAATTTTCTACAGCGCATAATTTATTTATTTATTTAATAAAAGGTTTACCAACAGTGTTTGTAATAATACATTCATAAAATTAAAAACTAAAAACTAATACTAAACACAAAAACCAATAGCATGCAAGTATACAAAAAAAAAATTAAACATTTTTTCGAAAGTACTCAGTACCTATGTGTCATTGTATGCTTTTATTGACAATCTACTAGGCATTATTGGTGAAACTTGGTCAAATAAAACACGCTCTTCACGTGACTATAATTCGTGCTGAATATATCAATACCAGAGCTTTGGTGGTTGACTATTCTACAGAGTCTGGGGATAGGGGAGTTGGCTCCTAGGACTACGTACGCCGAAGTGGAGAGCAGAGGGAATCTAATATTCTATAGGAATAATATAAATTTGAATCTACTTTTACACTTCTCAAGTATTTTTTTGCAAATTAATCATCATATCAGTCTAAACATAACAAACTGCAGTTTAGGAAAAGGGATAATCTAGATTTAGGTAATTTCAAAAACCCAGCTAAACCTCATTTTTCCAGTGTTCGTGGTACATTCCTTTCATTTTTAGAATCCGATATGTCAAAGAAAATATAACAAGTGTAGATATGTCTTAAATTCATAATGGAAACACAAAATACAATTTTTTACAAAATTTCATTTTTTATACGTAAATTCATGCAAAACACATATTTCATACAACCGGGTGGATGAAACAAAGGGAAATAATTTGCACACACATTGCACTAAAAAGGAAATACGGCTCACAACGGAATAAGCAATAGCCATTTAATATACTTAATATATTATATACATAGCTTAATAGTCATAGGCACAAACGAGTTTTGTTTTGCAAAAGTGATAAAATTGTAGTAACTAAAACAGATGTAAGGAAACCTGTGAATTTACACGGATGAACCAAGTTTATTTTCGATCCAAATACCTATAGTATAAAAGATAGCGTTGGTTCTCATGGATGAGTTTTTACAAATACATAATACAAGTACTTATATTTAATTGAATAATTGAATACGACATTGTTTGAGCACGGCTAAAGCGAACACTCTTATAGAATAAAAACGCGCTACGCTTTAGCCTGTAATATCCCACTGCTGGGCATAGACCTCTTTTCCCATGTAGGAGAAGGACCACAGCTTAATCGAACACGCTGCTCCACCGCGAGTTGTAGGACAATAACATTTAGCATCACAGATCACCCTTTTAATATTATAAGTACAAAATCTAAAATTAAAATTACTTTATTGAAGTAGTCTTCAAGAGCATCTTTACAAGCATCGTCATTTATTAATTTGAAAATATATTTGTTTTAATTAATTCAGAATTCAGTTTCAGAATGGAGATTAGGAAGGACGTATAAAGAAGAATTTATTGCATGAAATACAGTATGCATTGCGCATGCCGTAACCCAGGTTTTCCGAATATGGCAGCAGAGGCATCCAAAAGATATAATTACTGTGAAATTGCTTTGTAAATTGTAACCACGTCTAAGTACAAAATAATGTCAATCTTTTTTTGGAAAAATAAAGTATGATTATATTTTACAAATGTATATTATTTTGATAGATTGGGTGTAATATCCGCAAAAGTTGAACCTAATATCTTTTATTATAGGAACAATTGCTTCGTCAGTACTTTATTACATCTCCCCATTTCCTATTACCCTCAAAAATACTTTTACGGGCTAATTTTGTGTATTATCGTAAGTATCGTAAGTTTCTACTTACAATAAATAAATTAATAATATGTCTTTAGCCTGCTTTAGTAAGGAGTTTGAAATAAACATACTTACTGTAAGTACTGTAACACTTTATATGAGCGCTTCATTAAAATAATGAAAGGAGGCAAGTGGCGATGTTCCGTTAACATAGTTTCAGAGAAAGTTGGCATTTAAGATGTAACCCCCTCCCTGGTTATTATACCACCTTGTATTACGATGCGTTTGACATTTCTATCTTTACAGCTGATACAATAAACATTAACATTTAGAAACAATATGCTTCAACATTTACTATTGAAATAAACAGAAATATCAGTAAACTAGACAGTCTAAATAGCACATGGTACCAAGTATTTTCTTGTTAAGTACTTTATTCAGAATTATAATGCCATAAAAATGTTATTTATTTAAAATGTTATATGCTTTTTTATATATAACTAAAAGTAAACGATAATACCTCTTTTAGTAGCTTGTAAAATTAAACGATATTTTGTTTTAATAATTTATACGTTAAGTATAAAATTCTACATATAAAAAGTATTATACTTAAAACAGGTTTAAATGTAAACGATAAAACAGATATGATATTTATGATACGATACCTACTGATTATAAAAAAATATAAGTACCAGATATAATTCTTAAAGATACCACCAGATCTATATTTAAGAGATATAATATTTATCTTACGTTTAGTTATTCAGATAAATTAAATCCAACGTAAGCTAGATGAATTTGAGTGATAACACGTACTTAATTATAAAATATTTCGTACAGACGTTGTTAATAACATGTTATTATTAGTTAGAGATAAACAACAAACATAATTAGTTGAATGTCCGCACTCACACAGCAATTACTATTGGAAAAAATAAGATTTAATATTCTCTCTTGTTATGTTAACTTTAACGCTTATTAAATCGTTTTAAAATGACTAATATTTTTATCGTAAAGGAACTGCAACCCTTATAGCTTCCTTATAGGCTATTTATTATTAGACAACGACAATAATTTATCTTGTTACTAGAAAATTAGTGTTGTTTTACAAATTAGCCTTGTTTTACAAAATTACTATTAGTCTATGTTTAATAAAATCTATTAACAAAATCCACAATTATTAATATATGAGCCAAGAGCTTACAGATTTAAATTGGAAAAAGACAACAGAAATATCCATATAAATACACACATAAATACATGCATTCTTATATTATTTTTATTATATAATGTTACCGGTATTTTCTCCTAGCAATTTTCTTCTAAAAACGGTACGTACAAGAAACTCATGTGGTTTATGTGGTTTTTGAAGTGAAACTTCTTTAAAATCGTTGTGATTTCAAACCGGATGCAACGGAAAATCGACAGGGAAGGGCCGAAGGTGCCGCGCTACTTTGTAAATCTATGTAAATAATTTTAAATTAGTTTGCCAAAGAAGTTTCACTTCTGACATGTGTACTTTGTACACGCGCAATTTTTTTTTTTTTCTGTTTACGTTTTGACCTGATTCCTGTTATGGTGTTTCAGTTTTTACGACCGAAAGTACGAACAGGAAATAGTTTTATGTATACAACTAATGTTTGAGCCATCGTGCATCGCATGTTCTAAATCTTTATTATTAGTAATGTTTACAAATGGTTGAACAGCTTCGTTATATCATCGAGTATTGGCATAGACCTTTATAAATAACAATAAGATACTTATGTACAACAAGCTTTTGTTCGTAGCTTCGTTTGTATGAAAATTTTGATGTTATTCTACATGTTATCCTCTAGGAACCATACGCTTTATTTGAAAGCATTTAATTTAAGATAGAGTTAGAGTCTATGGACCCAATTTAAGCGATTGCAGCCTTAACAGTCAAAATTCGACATTATGTCGAGCCGTGGCGGTGGTGGTGGTGGACATTTATCAGTATATCATTTTTCATTCATAATTGGCAAACTTTACATATAGATAGGTATATTATATTTTCAGATGCTTGGTTATAGTTTTTTGCACCTTGATGTCGATTTGCTAGACTTCTACATAATTGGTCGCGTCATATGAGTCAAATTCGGTATTAGAATTAGCATATCTGCCATATTCTAATAGGTACCCATCTATACTAATATTATAAAGAGGTAAAGTTTCTAACTTTGTTTGTTTGTAGGGGGTAATCTTCGCAAATACTGATCCGATCATGAAAAATCTTTCACTCTCACGACTCAATTGTTTTTCCACATCCAGATAGTCGTTAGAACAATTCGACAAATAACTCGCTAAATAATTCAGGCAGGAATATTTGAAGGATAATAATGATGTTATAATTTGAAACAAAAACTACTGAAGTTGTATTGAAGTTAATACAAAATAAAAAGTATTCTTAGGTACTTCAAATTAGATCTACCTTGTCAGACTAAGCGACCTAAATATGTAATATGTAGACATCAATTTCGACGGATTCAAGCATAAAGCATTTTAAATAATTCAGAAATCAATGTAACATTCCACAGGTGGGTATAGATCTCTTTCTCTATGTAGGAGAAACTACATATGCTACATATCATTTTAAAACTAAGTCCAAAAAAAAACCAAGCAAATGGAAGCAGTGGTTTAAATTCAGTTGTAAATCGACCTCGTGACTAAACTACGGCTTCGCTGATTATATTTATGCTTGTATCTCTCCTTTGTGTGGGAAAGTTTAGATGGACGAATATTTATTACTCATCACGCCAAAACAGCAAGACAGAAATTTATGCGCAGAGATACCTTACAGCCTGGAATAGCACAAGGCTACTTTTTAACCCGGAATATTTTAGAGAAAGTCGACGAAACTCACGATCGAAGTCACGGGATACAGCAAATTTTATACAATACTAGAAAACCCGGCGAACTCCGTTTCGCCACCTGATGGCTGATTTTCCCGCTTTTCTGATGAAATTTTTCCTGAATTTTCTTTGCTATAAACCTCACGGAGCCCGAGACTTTTCCAACGAATGCAAAACCGTGGAAATCGGTTCGTGCGTTCTGGAGTTATAGCGTCAGGAAGGAAAACAGGGACGAAATTGTCTTTTTATATCTTTAATATCGTATTAATATAGTATAGATAAGAGGTTATTGTGATATTTCCTCATAGACTGACTTATCGATTATCTTATCAATTTATTTTACTCGTAATTACAAAATAAGCACGTGCATTTTATCCGGTTGACCTACAACAATACAATATTTATTCACTGAAAAAGTGATTAAATATCATTTGCCTTCAAGATATACGTAATAAATATTGGAAGGTTGGGCATCTTAATCTACTTTTATACATGAACTAGCCGACCCGTGCCCACTTCGTTGCGCATTATTTATTTTTTTTATAATTACTTCTAACGACGATATCACAAAAACTATTCATCTGATTGATATAATGTAAAGGGCAATTTAAATCTGCATTAAATTCTTAAGCTAACTAACATATTTTTTTGGATAAGAATTAATACTGAACTAAAGAAAATAGCTTTGAAAATAACGTAATGTTTTTAATTAAAAATTTGAACATAAAAGTGGTTGTTGTACGTCAACCGTAAGAGATAGAGATATGCTGTCGCGGACTTTTTTGTAGCATTTTTATAGATTTTGAATTCGCTAGTACATTATAAAACGATATCTTTGCTAGTTTACGCGGCGTTCGCGAGGAAAGGTCCCCGTTGGCGAGATTTTTTGCGACCTCTTCAACATTTATCGCCGTATTTCTGCTAATTTGCATAAAAGCATAATAAATTATATATCTAAACCTTCCTCAAGAATCACTCTTTCTATTGTTGAAAACCGTGTAAAAATCCGTTCAGTAGTTTTCGAGTTTATCGCGTTCAGACAGACAGACAGACAGGAGGACAGAAAGACGCGGCCGGGGGACTTATTTTTATAATAAGTATAGATGACCAAAATTCGCGTAAACTTTAGAAAACAATACTTTTATACACTTCTTACACTATGTGTGTGCTATTAAAAAGCGTATTTTCCCTAATTTGGATACTTAAATAGTATAATCATAACAAAAAAAAAAACTAATAACTGGTTTTGAATGTTAATATTTCTATAATATCACGACATATAATTTTTTAAACACAAATTCTGTATTATATTTTTTTTAATTATACAAAAGCATTTATATCTTATGAATCTTATGATACATAATATTGTTGATATAATATGAAGTAGGTAGTCGAACTGCATATCTTTTTACAATATCGACGACAGACTTTATCTATGGAACAAATATTTTACAGATATGATATTTTAAGATAGTTATTTTTATAATAATTAATTTTTACTCGTAGGTATATACAACATAAAAAATAGTTGATATTTGGTATCGTGAAAGCTGAATGACCAGTTAAACCTGTAACTTAGTTAAACGCTTTAATCATTAAATTTTGTACACACAAAGCATATATTTTTGTTTTACTTTTTTCTTTTTTTTATAATCGCGAAAAATAACTAGTTTTTGAAGACGGGTGGGTTTTATTATAATAAAAGCGATTACTTAAACAGAAATTAAATAAAAACCAGAAATATCAACTTATTTGACGCGTATCAAAATACTTTCAGCGTAACAGTGAGGGTAGTATGCTAAAAAGGGTATAAATTGCAGCAAGTTTCTACAAGCCCATGCAATGAAGAATTTAATTGAATTCAAGAATACAAATAAAGACTTAAAGTAATGGTAGTTGTTGACTTCAAACGGAATGCACATATAGTTTATACATATATGTATAGATGGACACCTTGATAATGATTGATAAGCATATTATTTAACAAAGCATTTTCCGTCGATAATAATTTATATTGAGGTAATTCCCCTAAAATAATTACCCTCGTGTAAATGTTTAATCGTTTGTCAATATAACATAATAATTCAGAAAACGCTGTTTTCGGATTTTAGATATTAGATAGTAAGATATTTAATGGAGCTACTTATATTTTGAGCTTTAACTAAAGGTTTTCATTTCTCTCATTGTTTCGTAGAGGACTGAATAGAATAATCAAAGATTATTGTAGTTGTTTTACAATATGGAAACAGTTTTATTAGCTTGTAAGTCAAGAGGACTACTGCAAAAAGATTTCACACAGAGTTTTAGCCGACGAATTATTTCAAGCATGTACTCTACTTGTGTGTCTAATAAACTTGTAACAAATATACAGGACAGTAATGAGGACTAATGGAAATCACAAGCCGAGTCAAGTTTCAACAAACTTGTTATACCTACGACTATCCGAAAAAGGATGGTTTCATCAGACTTCTTTCTATACTACCTACATATTTGTAAGTTTCTCAAAAACTAGTTAAAAAACTATTTAAATGTGTGTAAGAATTACATAATATTTATCCCAGTGATAAACGCTAAGAGAATAATTAGCGACGTAGAAGTTTAAGTAAGTTAACTTATATTTGGATGAAAGCCAACATTGCTGCAAAAGTTAGTAGGTAATATTTATGTCCGTAGCGGAATTGAGCAACTATTTGAAATGAAGAAATCGAATAGGTAGGTACTGTATACGACTAACATTGCATTTTTATACTTGGTAATTATATAGCATAGTACCTATGTAATCACTACATAGTATAAAACAAAGTCGCTTCCCGCTGTCTGTCTGTCCATATATATGCTTAGATCTTCAAAACTACGCAACGGATTTTGATGCGGTTTTCTTTAGTAAATAGAGTGATTCCAGATGAAGGTTTATATGTATAATACATGCATAATATAGTAGAGGAACACTGATAGTTTTTGCAACAGTGCGAAGCCGGGACGGGTCGCTAGTTCACGGTGGAAAATCGTATCGGATCAAATTCAAAAATCTGTTTCTCCATCAATTTTAAAGACGGATTAGTTATTATTATATAAGGATTAATAAAAGTTATTTTTGCACAAATATAATTACGTATTATTATAATTGTTTATATCTAATCAAGAAAAATCACAATCTTTTAATAGTATATTTCATTACAAGTGCGGAAAGGCTGTCATTGCAAAGAGTTCCGACAAATGTCTATCCGAGCCGAGGCGCAGCCGAAGGCGAGGGTTGACAGTCGGAACAAGTTGCAATGACGGTTCCGCACGTGTACTGAACGACTATTTTTAATACAGTTGCGAAAAAATGAAACAATTTAATAAAATAAACTCGCAAAGAAAATTTCTGAAAAATGGCGCCAACCGTAGAATATAAGCAGTTTTTTTTTTCTTCGCCCATTCTGGTAGGCAAAGGGAAACTATGCCCATACAGCCAAGTCTTCAGTAGAAGTTTTTTATTGATATGAAATGAAAATGAAATTTAATGAGATGAGATGAAATGAAATGAAATGAAACCTAACCAAACTCATTCAATCAAATCATTAACTCTGATATTGAAACAAATTAGTAGCTTCTTTTAAGAAATATACGTATTTGCATGAATCATAAAAACTTCTATGAATTTTTTTAGTAAAAACTTCATGGTTGGTTTTTCTTTTTAATAGACATTATTTTGACACTTGGGAAAGAGAACGCACGAGTGCGGGAAAGGTAAAAAAAAGCACGACTGTGTAATAGCCCACATCCCGAACGCTATATGTCCCTGCAATACGCTACTTTTTGAGCAACTGTATTAAAAAGTTATATATTACCTAAAATATTTTTTCTAGGAGTATTTAGTTAATATCATATAACCATAAAATATTAAAAAAAAACATCGTACAGTACCTAAAGTCATACTGTATTTACCTACGCTAAATACGAGTATTAAACACTAACCAAAATTATCACAAAATATTAGTTTCATTTTTTGCGTTTCATGTTTCTCTATTATAACAGTTTGGTATAGTTTACAGTGGCGTAGCTACCGGAGGGCTAGGCGGGGCAGTGCCCCGGGGCCCCCAAGCTCAGGAGCTCCTCGGACTCTGACTTACAAACTATATGTAAATTGAACTAATGAAAATTTCTCCCACATTCGGAATACAAATAAACCAGATTCCATGAACGCGAATTTAATAATGGCAACTTTAACTTATTTGAAAAATTACAGGGGAGTTCCCAAAAAGTCTCGAACACCTTTGTTTGAAACTTTAATTATCTAATTAATTTATCTTCAGATTACCGATTTCAAAACAGGAAATAAATATTATGTAGGTATGTATATTAAAAATTAGGTACTTTTTTCAATGGTCTACTAATAGAACCAGACTTCAACTCAGTTAAATGCACATTTTGCAGTCAGTCAAATATTCAATTTTCTAACACCAACAATTTTAAACAACTTCCAAAAAAGGAGCAGGTTCTCAATTCGATTTTTTAAATGTATGTTACCTCAGAACTTTTGACTGGGTGGACCGATTTCGATGATTTTTATTGTAATCGAAAGATGGTGCGTGTCATGTGGTCCCATTTAAATTAAATTGCGATCTAACAAGTACTTTTCGACTTTTATGTAATAATGCATATTTACTTGACTATTTTTTTCGTCGACCTAGGTTGTATTATACCGGATAACTTTTCACTGAGTATACCGATTTTAATTATTCTTATTTTATTCTAAAGCTGATACTTGTCGTGTATTCCAATTTGAATTTTAGATCTAATCACTACTTTTTGAGTAATCTTTGATATCGTGCATTTACTTGACTGGTCGATGTAATTGAAGTCGGTTTTTTTTTCGTTTGCGAGCATAAACTGGATGTAGATAAACACGATCACGATACAGCCTGTAATATCCCACTGTTGGGCATAGGCCTCTTCTCCATGTAGGAGAAGGATCGGAGCTTAATCCACCACGCTGCTCCAATGCGGATATGGATGTAGATAAAACAAATTGGCAATTGAAATCATTGAGATATTATTACTAACGTACGTTAGTAATAATATCTTACTAACGTACGTTAGTAATAATATCTCAATGATTGAAATGAGCAAAACTGGACGCAACAATTCACGATTAATTTAAATTCACACGCCATCTTTATTTTGTTTTTTTTTTTTTGTTTAAAGGGAATAAGGGATGCATGCAGAACGTGGTCTAAGCGATATTCATTTGGTAAAATAGTTTATTATTTGTTTATTTTCTCGATTCGGAAGAGTCTGAATATGACGAACGCTTTTTAAACGGTACCGAGAATTTGACACGTTTTCGTATGTCGAAATATTCATAGAATATTTAAAATTCAACGGCCGCAGTGCGGTCGGGCCGCGCTGCAAGCCGCTAATTTTAAATTAATTTTTTTTTAATTATTTTTTTTTTTTAATTAGTTTTCCAAAGAAGTTTCACTTCTATGATCTATCGTGTGTGAATCGCACACACACCTTTTTTTTACTTGTTAAAAGTGTTTATTAAACGAGTGGACGATAATTATGCCTTAAAATATTACTAATAATAAAGCATGTGTTATCTTTAGAATCCTATTTTTCTTTGAAATACGTTAAAAGTACCGCAGTCGTTGTTTCGCCTTCATTTTTCACAGAAAATGGCACAAAAATGATCAAATTAACAATAGTCGATATTTAAGTGTTAATTGCAACATAAATAATTGATATCGGATTAGTCAAATATAAAAAGGCAATTGATAGTGATTTTTGTTGTAAGACTCATATTAGATTATTTTTTGATAAATAAACGCTTCAAACTCAACGGCCCTCAGTAGGATTTTCTCCTGTGTAAGGGGTCCGGAAACACACACAATACACAAGCACAAACACCTAGACCACGACAAACATCTACATGGCCAATACAATTGTCTGTCGTGAGTGGATATAGAGTCCGCGACCGCCAACGCAACAGCCAGTGCTGTGACCGCTGCGCCAACGCTTCGTTGATATAATAAATTATCTTCGTCAAAAAAGTCGGAGCTAATTTTATATGTCTTTTAGACGAATACCTACCCTACGAAATGACTATAAATTGAAAGCAAAAGCAAACAACAAAAGTACTAAAAGCTTTGACGAAGTTCAAATATACTTTTTTAGTCCATTTTTGTAACACTCATACTTACATAATGGGCATGACGAAAGATTTTGAAAACCTCTTCCATAATGTGGGTACACATTTACTATTTACAAAAATACATATATTTCGGTAATAAACTTAAGTTTAAGGAATTTAAAAACTATTTTTCTAATATGTTTTCAATGAGAGCGGCAAAACGGCTGCAGGTGTCATGGCGTCGGCTTGACGTCACAGCAGTGTTGCCAACCCCAAGAAACTAAAAAACAGCCGATAACCAATAAAAAAACAGGAGAAAACAGTAGGTAAAGTAAAAAAGGCAGATTTCATACTTTCCTCGTATAATTAAAACAATCACCTACTTTTATTAGTTATCAGGACTCACATACATAGTTATATTTTAATGTTTATCACAACTTAATAAAAAAATAAAATCAAAGTAAAATTATTTTTCGCTTTCATTATCAATTGCCTCATCTTCAGTATTTTCAAACTCATTTTTCTTTTTAAAATCATACATATTATTGTTTTTCTTTATGTGCCTTTTTGTGTCTTCAAATGAATAGCAATCGGTTATTTCGGATTTAGTGTGTTAAGTGTGTAAGGCTCCTTTAATAGTTTTAGTCGATATTTTGTTGCGTAATTTAGTTTTCAAAATATTTATAGCTGAAAATAATCTTTCCGCGGTGGCGCTGCTGTGTGGTAAGCACAAAAGTTTCTTCGCCAAGTCACAAAATTCACACAATGGTTATATTTGTGAATGTTTGAAATTTTTTGAAATATCCGAAAAATACGTTTTGGAGAATTTTGTACATGATTTTCCAGTGCATAAAAATAGGAGTGTCAATCATATAAGACTCAGGTCGGGGAATTCCTTATTCGAATCCCGACAAGAGTACATTGTTACATACTGCCATCTAGTATCATTATGTATTATTATATAGTGGTTATCAAAACATATTACATAGTGTAATAGGTGATGCTGAACGCTAATTGAAAAACAGTAAAAATTACAAATGAAACAGAAAACAGGGACATCGATGTAAAAACAGCAAATCTACTGTTAAAACAGTAGGGTTGGCAACACTGCGTCACAGAATAATGTGGGCCTTACTTTTTACTTCACTCTTTGGAGCGCGCCTGACGTATTATAGTTATGTTGTGACGTCGTGCGCTGTAATTTGTGTTTCAATCAAAATGGCCGATTGCAGTATTTTACTGTTTTATTTTATTGAAAATCACAATAATCTTATTATATTACATAAAACTAAACCAGTATTTTGTATTTTTTAAATGTGAGTGTTGCCCTAAAATCATTAAATTGACGATTTTTTGATACTGTCGTCATGCCCATTATGTATTTAAATAAATCATTGTTTATATATTTTATTCAAATATTCGATAGACAGGCTTTGCTACATAAAAACAATTTTTGCACTAAATACAATACAAATTACGCTACAACACATTAAAATATGGACTTTCGAACTATTAAATAGTAGAACCCTATTTTGGAACAGTGGCGTAGCGTATGGGGGGGGGGGGGGGGGGGGCGGTCCGCCCCGGGCGGCACTTTTTAGGGGGCGGCAAAATTTAACAATAAATAATAAAAATATTTTGAAAATATTTGAACCGTTTTATATCATTTTTATCGGAACTACACATTCGGACCGATTGAAAGGATCACGGAATTTTTCTTTACTTATTTTGTGGCGAAGTCGGTGAATCCCTTTTATTTTGTAGCGACTGGCAACGTCTATACTTGTGGGAATTTCCCGTTTGTGACTTACTTAGTCATAAACGGGAGTTAGTCTTACCTATGGATGAACGAACTTAGCTCGGTTTATATCGTGTTTTTTGAAAATTTTATTTACATCCCAATTACATATAGGTAGGGATCCCTAGTACATTTTTTTCACCTGATTAGTATCAAGCTAATTTTTTGGGAGTAGCTTCATTTTGATGAGGCGAACAAAAAATTACTTTTCGAAAACTCTCGATTGTGGTAGCTAACAGAGGTAGCAGGGGGTAGAGCAGCAGTGAGCGTAGGACCGGGATAACGTACCACGCAATTTGTAGGACAATATTACTATTAAATTATATAGATATTAACTAACTAAAAGAAAAAAAAATACAAAAAAAAATCAATTTTTGATGAGTTTACGAGGTATGACCGAGGTATTACGATGTATTTGATAGTACGAGGTTAGGTTAGAGGTACCAGCTGATTTTTTTTCCTGGGACCACAGCATGACGTTGGCTTATTGTTTTTTTTTTAATTATTTTTTTTTTTTTGTTATCTTAAATTCGTTTTTTTTTGATTAGTTTTTTGAATCACTTTTTTTTAAATTAGTTTGCAAAAGAAGTTTCACTTATGACATGTGTACTTTGTAAATACTCAATTTGTTTGTTTTTCTTTTTAAATAAGTTTTTTTTTTCAATTATTTTGCCAAAGAAGTTTCACTTCTGACATGTTTTGTACGCTCGCAATTTTTTATTTCAAATAAAACCTGTAACAGTACAAAATAATGATGACTTTTCTTGCCGAAAAATTCTCTATAATAATGTATGTAATGTACTAATCTGTCAAGAAAGTACCGGGGAAAGATCAAAATATCACATAAATATACAAACTGTTTGTTATTCATCCAAATTTATTTTATCACCTTCAAAGTATGCTCCTTCAGAAATTACTTACGCCAACGAATAATTCAATCATCAAAACATTTTTAAATGCTGTTTCCGGAATTGAGTTCAGTTCTCGCCGCGAATTCTCCTTTATGTCTTCTACCGATTGAAAACGGGTGCCACGAAATGGTAGCTTGAGTTTAGGAAAAAGAAAAAAGTCGGCTGGAGCCATATCTGGTGAACATGGTGGTTGCTCGATGCTATTTGTTGTCCGGTTGAGCGTCAAAAATTCGTTCACAGTGATAGTCCTGTGCGAAAGCGCATTAATCGTGGTGCAATATATCCAAGAATTTTCTTTCCACAAATTAGCCTTTTTCGTCGAATTTGCTCTCTTAAACGCCGCATAACGCTCAAATCGACGAATTCCGAGTGCACAACACCGCGATAGTCAAAGAAACCACTCAACATGACTTTGACTTTTGAACGAGTTTGGCGTGGATTTTTTGGTTTCGGTTCAGTTGGAAGGCGCCACTCCGAAGCTTGTTGACTAGTTTGCATGTCAAACTCGTAAACCCACGTCTCGTCACCAGTAACAATGCGTTTCATAAATGTTGGGTCGGAATTGACTCGTTCTAGCATGTCCCCAGCGCCTCTAATGCGATTGAGTTTTTGGAGAAAATTCAGATCTTTTGGGACTAGCCGAGCGGCAACAAGTTTCATACCCAAATTATTAGTTCAAATGGTACGGATCGACTCGTGAGATACATAAAGTTCGGTGGCTATCTTTCTCAAAGTTGAATGAGGATTTTCAGTCACTGTTTCCTTCACTTTTGCGATGTTAACTTCAGTTACAGACGTTGATGGCCTACCAGAGCGAGGCACATCTTCCATCACATGTCGACCACTTTTGACATTTTTGTACCACTCATAAGAACGAGTTTTTGATAAAGTCAATTCACCGTAAGCCTTCTGTAACATTTTCATTGGCTCCGAACACGAAATTCCATTGGCGATGCAAAATTTAAGACTAACTCTTTGTTCGATGTGTTTGTCCATTATGAAATTCGCAATACACACTAGATAATTATGATATAACTAAAAACAGCACAGTATTTAATATAAATAACAGATGCAACTCAAACTCCACGCCAAAATGGAAAACAGTTGCGCCACACTAAAAACAACAAAAAATAATTTTATTTGGAAATATACAAATAATATAAACAAATAATCCATTCCCGATTATTTTTTGACTGAATGTATAGTTATACATTAAATTGAAATACCTAAATAAGAGGGCGGCAAATTTTTTTTCCGCCCCGGGCGGCCGACAACCACGCTACGCCACTGTTTTGGAACCCTATTTTGGTAAGTACCAAATTTCACTGTGCGGATCCCCGAAACAGGAAAAAATCATAGCTACTGGAGAATGTTGAGTGCAAGGCAAAAAAAAATAACATAATGAATAACCCAGTCAAATTAGTATTTTAGATTTCCAAAAATTGGAAGCAGCAACTTTCTTCGGAATTCGTTGGAGGGGGTCACTGGTAGCTTAAATTCAAAAAGTAGGGAAACCAGGCTGTTGCTTCATCCGCCATCTTGATTTAAAGGGTTATTTTTTGTATCTTGAACAACTCGTTTATTTTGACCCCCCCCCCCCCAACGAATTCCGAAAGAAAATTGCTGCTACCAATTTTTGTAAATATCAGTCCGTTTTTGAGCTAATTTGACTGGGCTAGAAATGAATATGGATAAGTCTAGATTTTTATTACAAAACTATTAGCTCAATGGAAAGTTGTTTCCTACATCTAGGTTAAAATATTATGTAAATTTATATACCATGCAAATACTGTATATATGCATAAGCATTAACAATACTTTTTGTTTCGATCAGCAAAATGTAATATTATTGTACTTGTAAAAACGTTTTGAATCTAACACGTGCAACATGCGATATGCTTACATACTTATATCGCGTGTAGCCTATATACAATTACAAAGTATTCGAACTATCGTGTTATCTTTGTCTGGTTTTAAATTTCTTTTTGTTATTATCTTATTAGTGCTATCTCCGTGGTCTTGCGTAGGTTAAAGATCATTTGGACATTAAAACATCGCCATCTAAGTCATCTAACTGGCACCAGGTGATCTACTTCTTGTCGATAGATTTAGACCAAGGCCAAGGGTAGAATCTGCGTTGTCATCAGTAAACCATACTTGGTGACGAATTAACCTCGCATGGTTCACAGCACGTGGCGAGCGCGGCTTTGGTGTAATGGACTAAAATTGCGTGTGCCGTGTCGGCGGCGCCTAAACACCAACGGTCGTGGGTTCTTTTCCCGCTCTGAGTGGATATTTGTGTTTCTATAAATATTTATTTCCGCTCTGGTTGTTAGTCCTTGTGGTCTCGTGGTCATCGTGCCTTGGAGAGCACATTAAGTTGTCGTTCATGGTTGTTATCATGTACCTACACCTGATAGCGATGCCGAGCCACACATAAATTCATTTAAGGTTTATAGGCTTCTGCTTTTAACTTCAAAGTTAATAACATTATTGACTTTGAATATTAATTTAACATCAACAATAAATAATTAAAAGTATTTATACTAAATTATATGTACCTAAACTTTTCTCTTTCATACCTTCATGTTGCATCTAAAAACAATAGAAAGGGATCGTAAATAACTGTTTTTTCTCCCTTTTTAAAGTCTGTTAAGTGTATAAGAAAGGGATACTAAGGTACACCGTGCTAAATGATACATGACCTACACAGCACGTTTAACCTCCGTTTCACCTTCCCGCGTAGCAAGGTCATTTACGATCAATAAATTCCATTACAACAAGGGCCGCAATATTATAAGTAAGACGAGGCACATAACTAATTGGCAAAATGCATGATTTTTTACGTCTCAAATTCATCATTTTACATCTTTATAATGTAGAAAAAAAAAAGTGTAGTGTGTGTTATGTTGTGTGCTAGCTAACTTCTTCTTCGTTGACTAGCTAACTTTAGGGTGTCAGTTTTTCGTAAAAATTACTGGGCGGGAATCAGGCAAATCTCACTAAATCTAACCTAAGAAGGGGGAGGGGTCTAAACCAGTGTTTTACAACCTTTTTCATGATGTAATAAGGTGGTATGAAAAAATATTTCGCGACCCCCCGACCCGTCGCTTTTTTATAATGTATGTATGTGTATGTTACAGTGTTACAAATATTCATTACATACGACGTTTTTCTACGTCTCCATAATTAGGATTCAGATATATAATTATGTAATAAACACATTTTTTTACAGTTACATACATCGAAGACGTCGCCAATTGATAACTTTATGGCCGGTACACACGGCAACGAAAAAACTGTACAAACGAACTGCACAGTTCATTTGTAAGTTCTCGGCAGAAACTCTGAAGAAAAACAAGCGCTTGCGCTAACCTGGCTTGTTTTGTGCAAAAAGAAAAGAAAATCACGTAGTGTGTGGTGTAAGGATTGGCTTCTTAAAAGAAAGTCATACTCTCACATAAATGATATACATACATAATTCTTGTTGCGGTCGTGATAATCTTTACTTTTCTTATTCCACAAGCAAACTAATTCAATTTTACACGCTTTTTATTATAGTACTGGACAAACTCTTCCAATAAGTCACGGATTCCGTTACAATCTTCTAGCGAGCCTTGCGAACGAACTGAATGATTGGCCCGTCTTCCGTACACACACTACAATAAAACTGTGCAAACGCGATCGATAACGATTTATCGAATAGATTTTAAACCTTGCTCCGATGGTTTGCACCAACCAAAAAATCTGCGCCGATTTTTGTACATACGTTAGATAAAACTATGAACTGTGCAGTTCGTTTGCGCAGTTTTATCGTTGCCGTGTATACCGGCCTTAACGCATTTTACGCACATAGGTAGGTATAAGTACGTTACGTACGACCAACGCCAAATAAAATGTAAGCAAAGAAATCGCTTAAATTTGAAAAACGATTAAATTTATTCTATGTGTAGCAAATACAGATCCTCGATGGGAGATATTGGTTAATCAAAAACAAGCACAACTTTCGCATTAACATGAATCTTGGGATTTAATTTTTTGTTAATTTGAATGTATAAAGATAAAAATGTATATATATATATATATATATATATATATATATATATATATATATATATATGTTATTGTTAATATTCTCTTACTTAATAAATTAATCTTTTTAATCTTTATTGTTTTTTTTACTAAAGTTCTCTCGACCTCTGACGACCACTGAACAACTGTCCGTAAACCAACTTTACAGACAACTAATTTTTAGTACATTACACATATTGTCCCTAATAGTATACCTACCTACAGCAGTGGTGTCCTTTTGTCAGAACATTTGTTTAACGTTTTTAAAGATAAAAGAGACATGCTAAAAATATCACATGATGATGATTATTCTAATGATGAAACGGGCTCTGTTGATGAAATCGGCTCTGGTGATGAAATGGAAATGATGATGATGAAGAAATGAACGAACAAACTGAATCTGGAGAAAGTGAAAACGATGATATGAGTGAAAATAGTGAGTTGGTCGATCATAAAAAATCACCGCCTAAGGAAAAAAGAGCAGATAGCCATTTAAAACTCAGAAAAGAAAATGCTGCATCTAAAGATAGAAAATTAAGTGTTAACAGTGATGACATGAGTGACAGACTTTAATAGGAAGTCAAAAAAGCTAAAAACAACAAACCAGACATTAAGATTGTAAAAAGTTAAAAAAAAATGTTTGTGCTGAAGATTTATGGCTTATGTCCAGAAGTAGACTGCGATAGGCTGAAATGATTACAGAACCATATGACGTGGTGCGTGGGTTTTTGACAGTGAAAAACCTTTTTTAACCACAAGATAACGGTCTCTCTCAAGCCCGATTTACTAAATTATCTTATTCAGCAAACGTAATTTACTAAATTTTGGTTTTTACTTTTATTACTATAGACAAGAATTATATAAGAAATCCGCAATAATTATTTATTATTACTTATTATTACATTCTTTCTTTAAAATATTTTAATCTAAGAGAATGTGACATATCCGTAGAAAAATAATCTGGGGCTGAATTCAACCCCGCGGTAAACAAGTCATCAATTAGTGTCAAAAATTTTACTAGAATATATTATAATCTGTTGATAACCTTTGAGTTTGAGTACAAAATCCTTGAAAATAATAAAAGCAATTGAAATATTAGTCAGATTTAAATAAAAAGAAGACAAACAACGCACATTTTTGCAACTTCTAATTTTAAATATCTAAAATATTTCAATCAGTGTCAAGGATATTTTTTCCATGTTGAAATAAAAAAAAACATGTTTTTTCGAATTTTTCTTTATTGCATAATCATAATCCCATCAAACAAATAAAATATAGGAAATCAACAAATATAGTAAAAAACAAGACAAAGCAGTAATTTCTTTAAAACAATTAATTTAATTTATAATTAACGCTAACAATTAGATTGTTGGCTTATTTAAACAATTATATAGAAAAAAACAGCTTCTTTTTCAGTTTCTAATTGAAATTTTATTTATAAAATACACCTAAGAAAAATATTGTCTTTCATCATCAGTCATCTAGACTTGCGTTGTTGCGTTAACATCTTCTCTATTTCTTTTAACTCTTTTGATATGCAAAAAATGTATCAGTTTAAAAACAAATGAAAAAATATAAAGTTGCCATATTCCTTGAAAATACAAGTGCAAGATTACAAAAGCTGAGCTCCGTATACCTACTTAATAAATGTCATAAACCTGCTTGATCACTCCATCGAAAACATACAAAAAACTTGTTTTATGTACCATAAACATCAATATAGGTATAACCATACAATTTTATTGATTACATATCACCTACAGATAAAGTGAACAATCAAATTTAATTATTTTCTATCACTAAGATTTGTATTTCTCGACGTCCTAAAGTAATAATGAACTTATCAGTTAAGAGCTCAGTAATTTTTTTTTTTTTTTTTTGTATATTTACAAATATGTTCAATTTCAATCTCATAAAATATTTATATTTATGAACACTTACAACAATTTAGAATATACTTTTATTAAAACTAATACAGACCACATAATTATAATAGTTAGAAATTTTTATTTCTTTTTTTTATGTTTAACCTACCCATTACGTACATACTATTAATTTATTTAAACACATTTTAAATTTCTAAACAAAATAAAAAGTAGATAATTATTGTAAGAATTAAGAATTAACTTTACCAGGATAAGACATAGATAACTTGTACTCATATAATCATATTTAATTTTCTAGTCTAAAGTCTTGGTCAAATAGTTCCTCACTGTAGTGGAATGTAATATTAGTTTACATTTTTATATTGTTGTTTACTTGCAAAATATAAACATTGGTATCAAAAGAAAAATATACTTTTATTAGGAGTCTTATACTGAAAAAAAATGGAATTTGAGATTCTATAAGTTAAACTTGTTTTATTTCACAATAAGTAATAAATTAAGGAACTGGGTTAAGTAATATCCTGCACTTGAGATGTATTTTTTTTAGAGGAAGTTCAATGGCAATAGGCAAGATGGTGATTTTACTATCTTCATAACAAACAATATTTAGTGAAAATTAAGTACATCCTAAAAAAGAATCTAGGTCTATAAAGTAGTAATTCTTGTGAAACTAAGAGATTTTCAATGTGTTCAGTGCAGGTCTCTGACTAAAAGATTTACTAAATATAATCTAAAGGAAGTAAAATAAATAAAGAAAATTATATTATAAATAAAAAGTAAATAATGTAATTCGAAAGTTCTAACTGAAAATAACAACTCTGTTTAATTTTATTAGTCTCAAATATTAGTAACAGCCTCACTTCAATAAACCGACTTACTGGTTTTGTAAAAAACTTAGAAAATTGTGTTAGATTATTTATTTGTAAAAAAAATATATAATGAAACTATTAAATGTTTTACCCTACTTAGAATTATCTATGGTCTACTATCACATATGTAGTGGGTGAGGCTAGAATGCAACAGAGGATGGGGGCATCGAGCATTCCCCGACAGTTACTCGGTACGATGCTAGCTCACTGATACCGTGGTAATGGACAAACGCTGCCACAATCACCAGAACATGGAATATTTGGTGCGATTGGAACCAGATGTCACACTTTCCAGGGAACCAACGTTCTGGAACCCTAAGAGCATAGAACATTGCACCCAAAATGTATAGTAGACCCATTAATACTAGCCATCCGAGGGAAGCCTTACTGACTTGACTGAACCAACCTTCTGTTATACCGTAATGGATGGCTGGCACGACACCAGATAGACCGAAACCCATAAACACTCCTGCTCTCAAAGGACGGAGGCGAGGCTCTGAGAATCTATCCCAAAGTGACACTATTATGGACAATATACCTAAAACAATCACTACAGATAGGTATATTATTTTTGGTCTATAGTGGCAGTAAAAACTGTAATAAAGCCAAGGAACAAATGACCCCATTATAAGTAGAGCTATACCGCAGTAATCCAGTTTTGAAAATAGTTTACCCACCATTTCGGAGTGACAGTACAGCGTGTGATAGGCGAATGAAAATCCAAGGCATACAATAGCTCCGACGAAAAACACACCGAAGATCATCTTTTCTTGCATTTGTATTTCGATGGAGGGCCGGGTGAGGAAATAAATGGCGACACCAATAAACGCAACACAACCGAGTAGATGGGTCCAGATATTGCCAGTTTCGGTGTGGATGCGGAATATGGAGGCGAAGCAGGCACTAAAAGACGGCAGCGGCGGTCGGTGTCCCTTGTGTAGGTAGTCGTTGTCTTGCAGCCAACGTGGCAAATGTCTGAAGTGGCACACGTTCCACGACGCTTCCCAAACCTTCCTTACGAATTCCTCAGCCTGTTCAACGGCGCTTGTGTGCGCTAGGGCTCCCAGATCGATTTCATCAGATAATACACCAGCCTTCAACACCTCAGCCATCTCCGCATCGAGTAGATGCTGATCTTCGGGGGTGGATGGTAACGGGCATCCCTCTTCTTCTTCGGCGAGCACTTCGTCGAGTTCGTCGATCTGAGAAGCTAAACTCTCGGCCTCTGGGTCCCATCCCTGCCGTCGTCGAAGCCCGTCCGACGACGCACTCTGGGACTCCGTGTCAGAGTCAACTTCCCACATTTTGTCCGCGTACCGTTACGCAACTATGCAAAGATAATAACCATCCGTGCAAAAGCGACCTCCGCTCACAGGCCGAGTACAGTTACTCGCTTTTGATGTGAAATCCAATTACGTCACGAAATACGGAACATACAAAGTACTTTTAGTCCTTTGTTCACAATAGTGTCAATATTCAAGTTTTAATGTAACAAATTTAATTTTATAACTTCCAATATAAAAATAATAAGTTTATAAAACGTTGCAATATATCACTATTGACCAAACAACAACCAATTTAGAACAGCTGCAAAGAACTGTCGAATCGTCGACCGAAAGTATTCTCCATGTTGGTTTTCTAATATATCTATCTTGCTCGATCGAACAGGAACGAACATTTTTTATCACACTCTAGTCAATATTACTGTATGACAGTAAATTATATTGTTTATAGTGATGTCAATGTGTGCATATGAAAATGTTACTTAAAATCAAATGCTTACGTTTTGTGTGAATCAATTCGTATAATAAATAATACTTTAATTCAAATGAATTTCAATCAGCGTTCGGAACCGTACGATAATTATCGTACACATACGATAATTTTGTGCCTACGTACGATGTACGATAGCATATTATTATCGTACGCAGATTGTACGATAATTTCTATAATGATGCAAAATTTGAGAATTTATATTATTTCACTCATGCGTTGATAGTCTAAATCGCAGTAGCATGATTTTATTTTGTCCAATAAAATCTTGGGAAAATACCGGGAAATACAAGTTCTCTATTCCTATTGGTCCTTACGATCCGCTCAACTAAGTTTCACCACTGCCGAATGCCGATACTGTAACTTTATCCAGCGCCTGCTGGACACGCTTTCTTATTGGTTAGTATAGCATCTACCAATGCGAACAAGAGAATATAAGTTCGATATTTCGATATTTCGATTATGTTCACACTTCATATGTATCGTATATTTTGTGTAGAAAATCTTTGATAACACATATTTACATGACTATTTTTAGTCTACCTACGTATTACTTGTCGATGTTGATGATCGAAAATCAAAGTCGGTTTATTTCATTTGCGAGCAACCAAAATTATAATTAATTGGTTTTTATGTGTTAAGTATGTCTATACTGAATGTTTATTAATTAGCAGAATTTAGCATATGAATTAAGTAACTACGTTAAGTAGTACACTAAAAATAAACTAAGTAGATATTAAAAAGCGTGTGTGGAACATGTATGTATAAAAGTGTGTTCGCGTCAGCGTTCGCAACCGTACGATAATTATCGTACATCTATACTAATATTATAAAGAGGTAAAGTTTTTAACTTTGTTTGTTTGTAGGGGGTAACCTTCGCAAATACTGATCCGATCATGAAAATTCTTCCACTAACAGAAAACTACACGATTCAGGAGTGACATAATAGACTTATATCTTATTATTATTGAAGTTTTTGTTAAATAATAATAAGATATAGTGGCAAGTGGGCACGGATCGGCTAGTGTACGATATTTTCATGCCTACGTACGATAGTACCTAAGTATAGTATAATTTCTGTTTGTGTACGATAATTTTTATCCATATACTTGCCATATACGATAATTCTACGGCCCTGGTACGATAACTGCGTCAGTTCAGGTTGGGAACACTGATTTCAATAGACTTTTGTGATTTTAGTCTAAAACATAGGCAAATACGATCTTGTATAAATGGTAAACTAGATTTAATATTCTTATCTTACAAATCTGATAAAAAAAATTTGAGTATATGTAAGCTAAAAAAATAATGTAAATATACATATACCGAATGTTATGCATGCTTGTTATTGATATAGTTATGTATTAAAGCCCTTACTGTGTAATATGTTTATGTCAATGTAAAAATATGTATATTATTGTTACTATGCTTAGATAAAAATAATACATCATCCAATTGCCTCATTACGACGGGAATTAATTTTCTTTTGATGTAGCGTCTTTTTCATATGTCGTATCATTAATTATTCAAATATTTTATTTTATTTTTAGCATCTTTTATATTACATCTCTTTACCAATTAAATTTTTCAGTAATCAAGATCCGGTTTACAAGCTATAACGATATGGTACAGAATATAATTATATTACGATATTTTACTATTTTAATAAATTGTGATAGTTACTTTACATTTAATAATTATTAAAAGAACATCACTACGAGTAAGACAACGTCACCACACCGTCATAGCTATACTTTTCGGTGATTGGTCAATTAAAGTTACGTCAATAAACGATTTGACAAAGCAAAGCCGTATAACCTAAAAATATTTTATAGATTGCTAAAATACAATAAAGATGAAGGTTTTTACGATAATTTGATCGTACTTACTTTTTAAACATGGTGTAAAGTTTCGATGCACTGTCTTAACTTGTAAGAATTTTTCCGCTGCTAATAACACAGAGTACAAAAGTTTGATCACAGTTGTCAAAATACACAGTGATAATTTCGGCCAATGAAGTATAAGTTTTCTTTCTACGATCATTTGCCAATATATCAGCCAATAATATTTAATGACAGATAATAATATCTTAGCTATAAAATATAAAAGTAGGTATGTATTTATTTTTTATATTTATAATCTTTATATTAAATTTTTAAATGAGAGCACACATTTCCTGGTTTGATAAAAAAATAATAATTCTCATCAAGAGTTTTTCATTATTTTCATGCATTTAAATGCATAAAATAAGAAATTAAAACAGTGTGCTAATTAGAAAATTAAAACCATTAAATATAGTATTCCAAATATTTTAAAAATTTTGATTTTGAAACGATCTATTATACATTGAAATCGTAACAAAAGCAAATTTAATTATAATTGATAACAGGATATAAATCCTATGCACTACGAAGCATTATTTTTATGATTTATGTAGGTAAAAAAAATGTTAATCTCAAATCGTAAATAGATTTTCATTAATATTTTCCTTGAAAATAACATGATTTATTAGTAGTAGTAGTTAGTAGAGTAATTAATTCTATACTCCATAATTATATTAATTTCTGATTCTACAATCCATAAATAAATGAACATGGTCTACATTATATTCAATGTACGCTGTGGTCTACATGTCAAATGTCAACTGACATCGAAAATCGAATCGTAAATTCGTAATTTGAGTTTGTAGGTAACCAATCATTGGTAACCAACAAATGAACTAACCAGTGTTGCCAACCGTACGATTTAAATCGTATTTATACGATATTTTTGGCTCTTGTACGATGTACGATCGAGTTATCGAAATCGTACGCAAAATATACGATCTTTTCAAATCTTACACCCATTATCATCATTCAAAGGAAAAAATAGATGAGAATTCAAATTAATTCGATCTATTAATCGATTGAAATTATTACTTTTGCAATTATTTATGTAGGATTTGACAATTTCAATTACTAGCCACGAAGTATAGATACATTACTATAGGCACCAAGTATAGATTATACTTTGTGACTATAGCAATGGGTTATTGTTAGTGTTGGAAGCAACTGAAAGTACTTAATTGTCAAATTGTACATACATAATCAGAAAAGTTACGATTTCAATATAAACTAAAATCGAGAATTGTTCAGATTGTTGGCATTATGTTATATTAGAGGAGAGGACAATATACGAATTCGAGATTTTAAATAGTCCAGTCAAATTACGAAATAATAAAACATAAAATACCGCAGTTTGGGGATTATGACGGTCGAACGGTGTATTCTGAGTATAAATTTCAATTTGAGGGCTTCTCCAAAGGTCAGCTAAAGGTCATTTCGATGAAAACGCGTTTAATTCGATATCTCGAGGACGATTAGTGTTAGGCAAAATATTTTAGAAATTAAATTTACTAATTTTTTTATCTGAAATTTTTTTCTATCATCAATACTTTTCAATTTATTACTTCCGAAAGGCAAAAATTTTATATTTTTTTCTCCCCATTTTTAATTTTTTGCCATTATCTCCCCAACCGTTCAATTTTATGAAATTTTACCTATTATCAAAGTTACCTATTAAAAAAGTTTCAAATAAAAAAGTTAATAAATTTAATTTAGATCATGTCATAATCCCCAAACAGCGGTATTTTATGTTTTTTTTTTTAACCCATTTTCAGCCGTAATTTGAAACGAAAATTACATCTAATCACGGTTTCGTCTGAGTTTTAGAGTAACTTTTCTCATAACTAAAAATATCATAATTTATAATTGTGTTTGCTAGCAAATGAAAAAAAACCGACTTCAATTACCTCGGCAAGTAATAAATAATTAATAAATTAACAAACGCACTAGTCGAAACTACGATTTTCGAGGGTTTCCCTAGATTTTACTGGAATTCCAGCATCAGATCCTGGTTTTCTTATCATGGTACCTAAGTTGGGATATTCCCTTTCCAACAAAAAAAGAATTATCAAAATCGGTTCATAAACGACGAAGTTATCCCCGAACATATGTACATATAAAAAAAAAAATAAAAAAAAAACATATACGGTCGAATTGAGTAACCTCCTCCTTTTTTAAAATCGGTTAAAAATTCTTAATGTTAAATGTTGATTCATGTTCCTTTAATGATAAATATTGATTCAAAACTATAATAGCATTCCGTTTTAAAATTATTTACGTTGTTTTATTGAAATTTCATTACGTACGATTTTTTCCCTTGAAATATAGGCAAAATACGATCTTTTCTAGGATATGGTACGATCTTCTGAAAAATAAAGTTGGCAACACTGGAACTAACCACAGAGTACATTGTAATAGTAGGGAACCTGGAACCACAGAGTACATTGTAATATACATGCCTGGAACTAACCAAGTAACCACACTAACTACCACATGGTTAATTGGTTAACAAATTGATCTTTCTCTTATGATTTTCTTTACATTATTTGACTTGTTAACTTAAAAAAAATGTCTAATTTGCTAGAAGTCTTAGTTACTTGTGACGCTAACAATAATCTCTGGACATGCAGTATATGGGATTTTCATACCGGCACGAACTTGATGACTTACAAAGGTGGTGGAACCGCCGAAAGTCGAACACTCTCGTTTATCGGCAGTGATTATCTGGCTGCTGTTGAAAAGACTAAACCTGTTCTACATGTTTGGCCTCTAAACTCGCAACAAACAGTCCAAGGCATGCGTTTTATATTACCAGGTAAAGCCAGTGCGTTTGCTGTTACACCCGACGGTTCCTACTGTGTCGCTGGTATCGAAGAGAAAATTTACCTGTGGCAAGTTTCATCCGGTAGTCTACTAACAATCATAAATCGTCACTATCAAAAAGTCAATCTCTTAAAGTTTACTAGTGATGGACGTTTCTTTGTGTCCGCTGCTGAAGATGGCATGGTGATGGTATGGTCACTAGCAACGGTGGCAGCTAATCCTGAAGTAGAACTTGTCATGCAGACCATAGCAGGGCAACATGATCCAGTATATATATTCTCCGATCACTCTTTACCAGTAACGGACTTGTGTATAAGTAAAACTGGTATGCACGGACGCTTGTTTACAGTATCTAGTGATAGATCGTGTAAAGTATATGATTTAACCTGTGGTGAAATGTTATTAAACCTTATTTTTGACGAACCTCTATCCTCAGTTACTTTGGACGTTCTAGAATTAAACATTTTCATTGGATCAACAGAAGGGAAAATACTTCAATTTAGTGTTACAAATCCTCCTAGGAATAGAGATGTACTTATTAATAATGAAGATAATAGAAGCATATTCTTATCTCATACAAAAGCAATTACATGTCTGTCTGTATCGCTCAATGGAGATATTTTAATGTCTGGTTCAAACGATGAACAAGTTATACTATGGCATATTAAAAGTAAACAGCCAGTGAGAATGATAAGGCACAAAGGACCTATAACTAATGCATTTTTTACTACCAATTATGATGCTATTTATAATCAAGATTTTACACCTAGAATTGTTCTTAAAAGTTTGGAAAGAACCCTTGAAAAGAATAGTGAGGGTGTTGCCGAAATAGAGGTTCTCGTTAGAAAGGAAAATAATTTCTGGCCAAAGTATGAGGATGATAGTATAGGCAGCTCTTATGATGGTGTTGTATCAAAGGAAATGGAGCTTGAGGTTAAACAAAATGAAGTAAAACTTAAGGCTGAATTAGAAAAGATGAAACAAATTAATTCCAATTTATATGCTTTATCAATTGAAAATGTTTTGAAATCTATTCCTACTGAAAATGTTCGACAAAATAACAATTCAAAAAAGAAAAAGAAAAATAAAAAGTAATTATTTTAAAGTAATTCAATTGTTTTATTTGTGTATATTTGAAGAAATTTTATATTTAAAGTGAATATAGGTACTCAATAATTAGGTACCTATAGTTTTATTGTTTTTTTTTTTTGATAAAAATTGAAATATTTTGCAGAGTAATTCAATACTATTGCAAATTAATTAGAGATGTGCCGACTACCACTTTGACCGACTAGCCGACTAGCCGACTAGTCGGCTGTAAAGAGGCCGACTAGTCGGCTAGGCCGATCTCGGTTTCGGGGATTTCAGTACGACTTTGTTCTCAGCTTGTTCGCGCGCTAGTTTCAACCGCCGCCCGTGAGCAGGTCGGAACCTGTTTATGCGTGTTGTGTTTACTTCGCTAAAGTCGCTAATAAGTTCGCTAATAAAATAAGTTCATCTTTGCTTACGTGCGAGTCATAGTGCTGTTTAAGTGTAAAAAATAAAGTTTTTGTGAATAATGTGAATATATACTACTGCGTGAATATTGTTTTGTTCATTGAATAAAAATAAATTCAATCATGTCCAAACGCGAATCCCGCGTATGGATGTTATTTGACGAGGTGAACAATGATTTTCGTAAAGTTAAGTGTAACCAATGTCAAACAATTATTTCTCGTGGTGGGCAAGGTAAAGCGGCAAACACTTCAAGCATGTACCTATACTTAATCATATAAAACACCGACATCCAACGCTGGTACCTCAACTAGGTTCTATGATCAAAAGTTTAGGTACAGAGGATTCCTGCGAGTCGCAAACCCAAGCCAAAGAAAGTTCCTATGTTTCTTTTTTATTTTCTTGAAACAAAAAGTTCGTGTATAAAATATTGAATGTTTATTTTTTAATTTGTTGGTAATTAAAAAATACCCACTTTTTTATTTGAGTAAGAATTAATAAATGTTTATTTAAGTTAAGAAGATATTATTTTGTTTTTTAATTAATACCAATTTTAAGAAGGTACCAATTTTGTTTTGTTGATGTTACATATACAGGGTGTCCCGCGATAAAGTGCAACCCCGAAAGGGGGTGAAACTAGACCATAAATTATCGACAAAAAACATAGAAAAAACTTTTTTAAAAAAATATTTTATTTTTTATTGACGAATTAAGATTTTTATATCTTACCTAGACTCTATGTACAAAAAATGATGATTTCTTCCAAAGTAGTGGGTCGATTACTTTAAAATAAAATAAAATATTACGCCACGTACTTGGCGGTAAGGATAAAATAAAAATTAGCTGGCAAAAAAGTGGCATTATGTCTTTAACTATGCTTCTTGTGAAAAAAAATCCATTTTTTATGACTGTTTTTTTCAATGATCTCTAATTTTCTCAGAATTATGCCCCCAATACCAGGAAATTTTATGATTTATTATTATTTCTTACCATATTGCCATTCAAATAAAAAAAAATTTACGCCTGTATCCCAAAAAACACGTACAAAAATCATCATTTTTTGTACAAAGCGGCTACGTAAGCTATATAAAAATCTTAATTCGTCAGTAAAAAAAATTAAAAATTTTTTTTAAATTTTTTAATTTTTTTCTGTTTTTTGTCGATAATTTATGGTCTAGTTTCACCCTCTTTCGGGGTTGCAGATTATCGCGGGACACCCTGTATATGTACCGAATTATGTATGTCTTCTTTTTAAGCCAGTATTTTTTAGAAAATTATTACTGAAGAAAAGACTGGTTTGCTTTACTTGTCGAAATGTGTAAGATTGGTTATAAAATCCAAACAATAATGAATAATCAAGGTTTTATTTCATTTCAGTTCCCGTGATATAGTACCTACATATTAATGAGAAATACATACAAAGTAAAAAGCCGACTAGTCGGCGTTTTCTGCCGACTAGTCGCCGACTACTCGCCGACTACAAAAGCGGCCGAATAGTCGGCTTAACCGACTAGTCGGCGACTAGTCGGCACATCTATAAAATTAATGCAATTTTGCATTTTTATTTTTATAAATTACATAATTATTTAGATTAAACCAAGAACAAATACTCAATAATTAGCTACCTATAGTTTTATTGTTTTTTTTTTTTTGATAAAAATTGAAATATTTTGCAGAGTAATTCAATACTATTGCAAATTAATGCAATTTTGCATTTTTATTTTTATAAATTACATAATTATTTAGATTAAACCAAGAACAAAAAGAAAGTTAAAACAGTAGTATAGTTGTATTAATAAAATTTTTGAAAGTGACTAAATTATAGATAAATTTTATATGAACTCTACTACTGCTCTACTGAGTTATAATAGATATGTGATGAAAAAAGAATTATTCAAATTTTTTACCTAGAACAGTTAAAAATTAAAACATATGTACTTATAGTTATAATAAAACAAACACAGTTTCTATTCTTGAAGACATTTAAAAAATTTATTTTGGAAGTATTAAATTTTTTTGGCAGTGGATCACGTCAAAACTTCTGAAGTAGCTGAATAAGAAGTAAGCTGTAAGAGTTTATATTACAAGTTACACTTTTCTCCATATTTATTTTCATTTCTCATTTTTTGCATGATTGAGCTAAGGAAATTATACCCCGTCCGGCCACTTATTATCTTTTTGACAGCTCACGCCTATAAATTACAGTTATTTTTTTTCGGAATAACGTACTAAAACTTACGTTCTGGTACCACTCCCAACCCTAGAACTGGGTATAGATTTTTGGGGTTTTGGGAGTTGGGGGTGGGGGCTATATGACACTGGGCATCGTGTTATGGGGTTTTGGGGGGAGAGCGGAGGAGGGGGTGGGTGTTTTAACCTCTGGTACCACCCCCAACCCCAGAACTGGGCATAGATTTTTTTGGATTTTGGGGGAGGGGGGAGTTACCCTCTGGTACCACTCCCACCCCCAGCACTGCACTATATAGATATAGAAATCCGAAAAATACCCAAACCCGAATCGGGGCACCCCACTATCCACGTGGTCTAGGTCTGTCCTACCCCTAGAGTGTTCTGTTGAGAGCCCGGAGCAGATAAGGCTGGTCGCCGAAGGCGACCAGCCTCAGCCACTCCCTACGCATTCGTTCACGCACTTTCACACGACGTTTTGTCGATTAACGGTCTAATGGTTGAAGTTAGATAGGTTTGGGTTATTTTTTATTTTTTTTTGTAACGAACTTACGCCGATAAGCTAAAACCTATCTAAGCTCAAAATTGAAAAGATTTACGACTGAATAGGTTTTGCCTTCATATAACCCCACCCTCCCCCCAAAACCTCATAAATCGATGCCCAGTGCTAGGGGTGGGAGTGGTACCCCTTCCCCCTCCCCTCAAACCTCATAAATCGATGCCCAGTGCTGGGGGTGGGAGTGGTACCAGAGGGTAATTCCCCCCCCCAAACTTCAAAAATCTATGCCCAGTTCTAGGGTTGGGAGTGATACCAGAACGTAACCCACCCACCCCCCTCTTACCCTCTCCCCTAAAAACCCCTTAAATCGATGCCCCATGTCCTATAGGCATACCGTGATTAATTTCATTGTTTTAAATTTTTAAACTATGTTACTGAATTATGTGTATGTACTTAAATTTTGTATCATACAAATTGTGTGATTACGTTATATGTTGATTGTAAAAGTTTATTTTATTGTTTTTAGCGCAATCAAATAAAAGCTTGTTTTCATCTTTGTCCCAGCAGATGAGCTACAGGGTAAAAAACCTCTTTTCTGTATACAACATGCATTAGAGCGTAAATTGCCACGACGACTTTTCATCTGTAGGTTGGCGGGAAATTTTCCTACTAATTGTGAAAATAATGATTGTTGGCTGTATCATGTATGTGCCCTCCAGGCACGGCATCCGGACATCCATGATCCATGAAGATTAGATGAGAGATCCATGAGAATAATAAACAGGCCCAAAAATAAATATAACATGTAGGTACATAATTAAATATAATTAACATACAAAACCTTTTGTAAAAAGTTTTTGGGAGTTTATTGGAGTTAACTCCTTAAGAATCGATTTTCATATAAGGTTTCGGTATGAAAAAAATAAGAGGAGTAAAATCTACTGAACGAATGACCTCGTTAACGTTACGTTTCTCGTTACGCATACGCCATTACGCCATCTATCGTAAATTTGAAACCAATAGGGTTCCGATTGATGGTGTAACCCATGTAACCACAGGGTGTAACGACGTTTTTTAATAACGTCATCTTAGATAGATAGATGGCGTCATAGAGAATAGTAATATAAGATGGCGTAATTTGATTCGTTTATTTACCATTTGATATGGTATTAATCATTTTCTTAGACTATAAGCCTTTTTTTGTGCCTATTTAGACACTCGATCTGAAGGAGTAAACTCCAATCGTGCGTCGGAGCTGACACACACACTTTTTCTTGGTTAAATCGGTCATTATTGTATTATTGATGCTTATTCCAAAAATATTTTTACTATACCCCGTCCGGCGACTAATGATCTTTTTGACACTTCAAGAAATTTTGACATTAGTGACTGCCTCACACGTTATTTATTCGATTCGAAATAATAATCGATTTTATTTAAGAAGAACTTTCAATCGATTTAATTAAATACATTTAGTTTAAAAATATTATTTATTTATGCGTTTAGTAGTTTTTTTAATTAAAAATGAAATATATGAATAATAAATAAATGAATTAACAGAGCTCTTGCTCTTTATTCTTGGTTTGCAATTAAATTTCAAGATTTCGACTTAATTCCTTGCAAGTAATCAATCTTGGGGTCATAGATACTATTTTTATTTCCTTTTTTGTATTAAATTTATCGAAAAAATAATCACATGACGTAAAATTATTTTTATCATATGATCGATTTATTATCGATTTATTATTTCAAGAACTGTTTCATAGTCTGTGGTTGTTTGTTATGCACAGGGTACTTCACTCAATCAATCAAATCGTCAATAAATTATGACATTACTGTAAAATTTTTAGTACGTTATTCCGAAAAAAAAACTGTAATTTATAGGCGTGAGCTGTCAAAAAGATCATTAGTCGCCGGACGGGGTATAGGGAACGCTTGTATACTGTATTAATATACAGAGTGTCCCGGGATAAAGTGCAACGCCGAAAGGAGATGAAACTAGACCATAAATTAACGACAAAAAACATAGAAAATTATTTTTTTTAAAAATCTTTTATTTTTTATTAACGAATTAAGATTTTGATATCTCACGTAGACTTTATGTACAAAAAAATGATGATTTCTGTGCGTGTTTTTCGGGATACAGATGTAATTTTTTTTTTAATTTGAATGGCATGGTGAGCAATAATAATAAATCATAAAATTTCCTGGTATTGGGGGCTTTTGGGGGCTGGGGGGGGGGGGGTATAATTCTGAGAGAATTAGAGATCATTGAAAAAAAAAGTCATAAAAAGTGGATTTTTTTTCACAAGTTAGAAAAGTCAAGTAATCAAGTCAAGTAAATAGTTAAAGTCATAATGCCACTTTTTTGCGAGCTAATTGTTATTTTATCCTTACCGCCAAGTACGTGGCGTAATATTTTATTTTATTTTAAAGTAATCGACCCACTAATTTAGAAGAAATCATCATTTTTTGTACATAGATTTTACGTGAGATATCAAAATCTTAATTCGTCAATAAAAAATAAAAGATTTTTAAAAAAAAAAATTCTATGTTTTTTGTCGTTAATTTATGGTCTAGTTTCATCCCCTTATAAAAATCTTTATTCGTCAATAAAAAATAAAATATATATTTTTTAATTTTTTCCTGTTTTTTGTCGATAATTTATGATCTAGTTTCACCTCCTTTTGGGTTTGCACTTTATCGCGGGACAACCTGTATAAAAAAAAATATATAGCAGTTTTTTATCTCCTCGGTTTTGGTAAAGACCATCACCACTTTTCTATCTTCAGCTTTGCGAACCTTCCTCCCCCGTCATCAGTTCGTCTGTTGATGATATCACCAAGAAATGGAGCCACAGAGCATAGTAATACTTAATGGAGCACAGCCGATTTTTTTATTTCTTTTCAAATTATAATTCAAGATTTTAAGCTATGATCTTCACGTTTTTTTTAATATCTGTTTGACATCTGTGCAAAATTATACGCATAGATAATACACTAATATATAGGATTATATTTTATCTATGATTATACGTCAGATAAAAACGTCACCTGCGTCATCCAAGATCCAAGCGTCATCGCATCATCCGATTCTTTGATCCGATTCGTTACTTGTATTTCAATTATCAATGTTCAGTTTGAAACACTCCTATAATTTTATAGTGCATTTAATAAAACGAAAAATGTTCTGAAATCGTTAAATAATATTCCTAAGTAAATTTACGACTATGAGTTTATGACAGTCTGAGGTCTGAGGTGAATATACAGACAAAGTTGTAAAAATAAACCGTTTGCGTCACAAACAAAACACCCTTTTTTGTTTACTATTTTCAGTTACGAGACGAAATGTCGAAGGCCGTGCTTATTCCGGAGTGTAATAAGGATATTGGGGGTATGAAAGAAGAGATATGTGTATCACCAAGTGATAAAAAGGATGGTGCGATAGGTTTGATCAGTAGGTTTTTCAGACTTGATGCTCTTGGTAAAAGGCACAGTGCTGATAGTCCACCAGCCGCTGAACCTCCAGCAAAATACTATGGAGTTTATATACCCTGTGAGGATAAAAAGGGGCCAGATGTAGGTAAGTTAAAAAAATTCTTCTTGGAGTTTATAATAATAATTAAAGGTAATTAAAAGTCATGTTTTATTTATTTTTGTTCTTATCAAAAAATAATCTTATCAACTAAATATAGGTCGATAGACATTAATAGGCTTGCGTGTGTTTCGTATTTAAATAAAGTTTTTAGTTTAACTGTAAAATTTTCATTGCCAAAATTTTGTTATGTATTATGTATTAAAAATAATTATTACTTTACAGAGGCTATACATGTTTATGAGGATAAGTCAGAAGCAATGGAACTGTTCCGTCGGTACAAATCAGCGAGGTTCAAAGTATTCAGATCACACCGGGATGCTGTTTCCTTTGCTCTCAGAGGCGCAGAGCCGGTTGAGGTTCATGAAGGAAATGGAAACTGTAAGTTGTATTTGTAAATATATATAGAAACTAGTTTAAATACATTGCTTGTTACATTGTTTTATAAAATTTTTCACCTTTCACATCCTATATACATTTAAATTACTAAAACATAAATAATACAAATATACACATGGAAAGAAATTGAATCAGAGCAGCTGTGCATATACATTGATGAAATTGTTAGTCTATGATAAACTTATTTAAGTTTTAAGAAGTTTCTAGTTTTGTTAAAAATAATGTAAAATAAATAACAACAAAAAAGTACAATTTTACAGAACTTAAAAAAAAACAGGTCAATAATAATTTCTATTTTTAAATTAATTAAAGTCCATAATTAAAATACAGGCAATGATTGTCAGAATATTCTTAAATCTGACTAACGCAACTAAAGAGGAATATAACTATCTATACAATGAGCTTAAAATATGAATAATTCGTATTATTATTTTTATTTTTGTGTTTCCCACACATGAGGAAATTCGAAAATGTTTTTTATTATCATATCGAAATTTCAATTCAGCGGGATTCGGACCCGCACCCTCGACATACTGTGTCCGATGCTCTAGCCATTAAGTTATGGATCTATGTCCAGCCGAATCGAAATCTTTGATATGATTCTATTTCGGTTTTTAAGAATATATGAATATATGAAATATATGAATAATGTTAAAATATTTGCAGTATTGTAATATAAGTGACAATTTGCAATTACAAATCATGGAGTAAAATTTTATAAGCTGTTTTTCATTGTGGTTTTCTCATTGTGAATGAACTATAAAATAACATAGTTTACTATTCGACTATTACAGTCAATCATCTATCTACATTATAATGTTAATATAAAAATTATAAAACCTTGTAATTTTTTATACACCTACATTTAAATTAAACTTCATTTGAGATGACACACGGAAGTCTGTAATCTCTTATTTGTTCAAGGTTATATTTCTAAACAATTATACTTTTATTTTAAATTTTCAGATTAAAAGTATTACATTAAATTTTTAAATGATAAGGTAATTATATTACTTAATATTATATATAAAAAATATATAATATTAAATTTAATATAAGTATATATTTCTTTAAATATTTACATAAAACGCTATTTTGAGTAAAATCTTCATGAGATAATACAATACTGTTTTGTTTACGTGTAAGTGATTGTTAATCATTTCTCAGTCATTGTTTTATCATGAGAATGCAACATGATTAGAATTTACGATTCCGTAATGATAACCTTTCTTGTTTTATAAATATTAGTGTTTATAATCTGCATACTGAGAGTCAGCATCAAAACAATAATTGTGTTCTCATATGCAGCTTTTTTTGACACCCTTTTCTGCTGAAACTAAGTAGATATTTTAGATAACATAATAGAATTATATTAAAAACTAAATGAAGATAAAAATTCCTAAAATTGGAATATTAACATAGTATATATTATGTATATCAAAATGAACACCAAATGATGTTGAGTTTAATTGTATAAGTCATTTGTTAGTTGATTTATGTATTCTACCTTAAATAATAATGTTACATATATATACCTGTATCAAAATAAAATAAATAGCTTATATAAATCATATAATAAATTTGCTTAATCTTACATCAATAAACATTCAGTGAGCTAAGAGAATAGAGAGCAACAGAAAGCTTTTAGTTAGGTTACATTAGGTTAAGCTTCAGCCTGTAATATCCCCTTAATCTTACATCAATAAACATTCAGTGGGCTAAGAGAACAGAGAGCAACAGAAAGCTTTTAGTTAGGTTACATTAGGTTACGCTTCAGCCTGTAATATCCCTCCGTTGGTCATAGGCCTCTTTCCCCATGTAATAGAAGGATCAGAGCTTAATCCACCACGCTGCTCCAATGCGGGTTGGCGGATATATTCCCTACTATGAGTAGGTAACGATTACTATCAGGTGTACACAATAACAACCGGGACCGACGGCTTAACGTGCTCTCCGAGGCACGGTGGGGAGACCTACAAGGACTGCACAAACACCCAGATCACGGCAAACATCTGTATGGTCAATAAAAATTACTACATGCAATAATTACATTAGGTTACATATTATTAAAATTTTGAAATAATTCTAGGGTCATTTTAACATTAATTAAAACTTTTTGTATACATTTTTTACAAATATAATAATGTTGCTAACAAAAAAAAATATTAATTTATTAAAAATCATTGCCTAGGCTTTATTTAATCTATAAATTACACACAAATAAATCTGGTAGAAAGGTTCTAAAGGTACAAAGGTGCAAATCAAAAAAGTACCAAAAAGGTACAAAGGTACACAAACCTTTGTTTTGTTATAAGTTCAATACCCTCATATCAACTCAAGATACTTCACTGACCTGTTTACGTTATCTTAAGAGAAATTGATTGTTATTGAATTCTTTACTTATCTTCAATTCATTGATATATTTCTACATTTAATACCTATCTTTACCATTTATATAATTTTGTTAATTAAGTTTATGTTTGAAAGTTATTTTGGTTTAATTATTAATAATAATGTAATTTTAGACTTATTTTTTTTTAATTTTATTTCAAACAACTGTAATATTTTATACATATCTATATACTAATATATAAAGCTGAAGAGTTTGTTTGTTTGTTTGTTTGTTTGTTTGAACGCGGTAATCTCTGGAACTACTGGGCCGATTTGAAAAATTCTTTCACTGTTAGATAGCCTATTTATCGAGGAAGGCTATAGGCTATGTATCGTCACGCTAAGACCAATAGGAGCGGAATCCACGCCGACGAAGTCGCGCGCAGAAGCTAGTCTTTTATAAATTAAGTCATTTATCTGAAAACTTGAATATGTAGGTACTAACTATTGACTCAAGCCATTTCTCGCTTTTTTGCCCAAATGGTACTGGCTGATAATTTTAATTTATAAGAATTATTTGTATGTTAAGGTTATTGTTTTAAATTACTGCCAAACTATTAGATAGCTTTATGTTTTATAGTCAACTAGCTGTGCCCCGCGGTTTCACATGCGTTGATTTGAGGGAAAAAATGCTTTCCTTTTTTTAATAGTATAAGATTTAATTCGCTTGATATATTTTCCTTAGTTTACACTAAATAAATTTCTGAACGCACGCATAAATATTTGACCAAAGAGTATATAACCACTACGTTTTATATTTGACAACCAATATATTATATTATGTCAATCCGTTTTCAATCCTGACATTATTATACATTTTTAAAATGTAAAATACGCCACTATCCGTATATTGTGGATATATGTTGTCGATTCGAAACCTTTATTTAAATACGTTCTTTGATTTTATCGGAGAGTTTACCATATCGACGGGATGAACATTAAATGTTTGACAGTTACGAAACACGAACATAGTTCCATACAAATTTTCATTCCCACCTTTCAACCCCTTACACCCTTTTATTCGCATTAAAAAGTAGCCTATGTCCTTTCTCAGACTCTAGACTATCTGTATACCAAATTTTATTTAAATCTGTTCAGTAGTTTTGGCGTGATTGCCAGACAGACAGACAGACAGACAGAGATACTTTCGCATTTATAATATTAGTATGGAAGTATGGATTATTACGCAACACCAACTATGACAAAACTAACAACAAGATTATAATATGCAAAAATAATAATAATGGAGAAACAAATAAAAATATATTATACATTAGTATTAAAGTATAGTATAACTGTTATATTTACGTGCGTAATATATACATATATACATTATAATAAATATATTGTTATGTAATACGTTAGGCTAAATAGGTCAAATCATCGATACATTAGCCAAAAACAGGTAGCGACAGATGTTCGTGAGTAATGGTATTAAAATACACATTCAATTAATTAAACAGAATTGGGTTGATACAAATAGCTTTGTGGATTCATCAATGTTAAGTATACACACTCACAGTGGCGTAGCGTCGTTTTTTGCCGCCAGGGACCCACCGAACTTTTGCCGCTCTTCCTAATCCATTTAATTTTTTTTTTTACCAAATTAAGTTAACACACTCATTGCTAGTACCATTTTCATTATGTTCATAAACCGACTTCAATAAAAGAGAAGGTTCTTAATTCTATTATATTTTAATGTGTGTTACATTAAGGACTCGATTTGGATTTTTTTTTGTCAATTGAATAAATCTGTGATAATATGAATAAAATTGGTGATTTAGCTGCCCTTGCCTGTGTTACCGTACCTACAGAACCTGTAACAGAAGCATAGCCGTATGTAAGGCGTTTGACTGCTATCTGCAGACTGCAGTCCTTTAAATGAGGGATCCAGTAGGTGTTATAGATCACGATGGAAGATTTCAATGAGCGCGTAGGCCCGGCTATAACTTACAATGCAACAAGGGTGTATGGAGAACTACTTTGCTAGAGTAGCTCGTATGTTAAGCAAAATAAAACTTTAAAAAAGGCTAGGATTTTTTCTCGTGGAATGTGATCTAGAACACCTACAAAGACTTCCATTTGAAGGACCGCAGTTGGCAGTCTAACATCTTATATAGGAGGGCTGATTGGCCCATGCCCACAATTGTCTAGTGTTCATAACATAATGTTTAATTACAGATTCTAAATTCTAGGATAAGAGAAACCTACGAAATCTGACATAATTCATATAATTTTTTTTTTGTAGTATATATACCTCTACTACCGTAGAGGCCCAGGCCAACATAGAGCTAGATATGCCAATGTACTGAAATTTTTATATCTTCATCTCGGTAATTTTGTGTAATTATGAATCATCTGGTAAAACCAAACTACTTCATAGATTTCAATTGTCTTTTATGTGTTATTTCTTAAATATTTAATTGGTTCTCATCATTGTTTATAGCTATTAAAGTTTAAATGATAACTATTTCATAAGCGCTACGTGTTTTGTGCAGCGTATTAAAATAACATTCTTTACAAAGATATTTGCAGACAGTATGTTTTTGCTTCCGATATTATTTCCTCTGCACATAAAATATTTAAACAACGCATATAAAGTTGCAGTTATTATATAAATGCAGCTTTGTGATAGTAAAAGAGAATAAAATAAAGATTTTTATAACCACTCAAATTAGAAAGTAATAATATAAAAAAAAATAGGTAAATAAAACAATAAAATGAATAAAGACTGTAATACTATCATCAAAAAAGAATTCTTTAATTTCATTAGTTATGAGGCTTATGACGAAATTGTGTAAAATAATTATATGTACTTTTTATTAAAAAAAAGATGAATAAATGATACATGAATCAATAATATCTCTGTATTTTAACTTGATTAATTTGCTGATTTTATTATTAACGTTAACATAATTTTTATAAGTATTCTTGGTAGCTTTATTTTTACTTGACTGTTGTTTTATGCAAATTTATGTTTTTGTGCGTATTTTTTATTGTATTAAAATTAATCTTGGCAAAGTCTGTAGGTTAAACAGGTTTTCGAATTTTAACATAAGTGATTTACAAATTTTAACAATTTGGGAATCGGATTTTTTTAAATATTATAATCTTAATAAACTAGCAAACCCAACAAACTTTTTCCTTCTTGCGAATTGTCAAATGTCTACCTAAACACTAGGGTTTAGTGTTCCTTACATATTGTGACTAGGTCAGGGTTGCTACATAACTTTGCTTTGCTAGGTACATTAATTGAATTTGTATAATTATGTACCTTATGTTTAGATGTTGAAATTTTTTTTAACATTTACTGTATTTCGAAATAAATATTTTCATTTCAATTTCATTCTATGTCGTAATAATAAAAATGTCCTTCCGAAAACCTCTCCAATGATCTATTAAATTTTCTATTTTTTTTTATTAAATACGAACCATTATAAAGTATTGGAAAACTAAAAAACAAAGTTCAATGAAATAGATAGAATCGTTATTAAGTCATAACCAAAAAACATTATGGATTTTTATTATAATTCAGTTTATAATTTCAGCGTTAATGGGGGAGAAACCGTACCCTTTCAAGGCGCCTTCGCCTCAAGATATGGTGTCGCTGCGGAAGGCGATAGAGTCTGGTTTAGCGGAGACTGTGAGGGATCGCATTTGGTCTAACCCGAGATACCTCGTCAGCAGTGGAAACACACCGGCAATCCTTCAAGTAGGACATTTTTTTCATAAGAATAGGTTGGTAAACACGCGTACGGCTTTCCTGGTGGTAAGCGTTTACCGTAGTCTATAAACGTCTGTAACACCAGAAGCAGTTGGTTGCAGGTGTTACAGGCGTCTCTAAACTACGCTTACCATCAGGTGAGCCGCACGCTTGTTTGCCGACCTAATTATATAAAAAAAGATACTCTACTATTTTGAAGCTACAAACAAATTAAAAAACCTAATATGATTTCTTATATCACGCACTAGATTCTGAGATACAACATTCAAACAAACAATCAAATTATAATTATATAAATTTTAATATTTACAGGAAGGAGCTCGTTACAATGCACTTCACATAGCAGCGAAGGCAAAGAACGCTGAAATATGTAACTTATTATTGACAACGGTTGGGAACCCTGCTTTCGTACAGACCCTGTATGGTATGGACGCTGATCCTGACTCCTGTAAGGTAATTAAATTTTATTAAATACTAGGCTGTATCACAACACAATCGCTCTGGTGTAGGGATGTGCATAAGTGTTTCCGGTGTGTGGTGTTCTGTCCTTGTGGGTCTCCCCTTAAGCTGTCGGTCCCGGTTTTTATCATCTACACCTGATAGTGATCATTACTCATACTAGGAAATGTATCCGACAACCCGCAGTAGAGCAGTGTGATGGATTAAGCTCTGACCCTTATCCTACATTAAGAAAGTGGCCGCCTATGCCCAGCAGTGGGATTTTACAAACTGAATCTTCAATGATATTAATACTTTGACATCGCTTGACATTCAATTTGCATTATCTACATTTTAAAATTAAATTTAAATTAAATAGTACTAATTTTAACAGAGATATGTTTGCAAATAACTTTATCGTTAAACATTTTAAAAATGATAGTAATGTATTTTTTTTTTTCAAACCACATCACCACATGGCACATGGACCTTTCCTTTGTTCAAAATGTAACGAAATTTAGTAATAACAGTAAAATATAATTAAATTAATACAATATATAATGATCTTAACTGCCTGACAAATAATAATGAATGTAAGAAGTTAATATGTACATATTGACAAGATTTTTTAGATTATATTAACTGCCTGACAAAGTATTAGACATGCAATTGATGAAATAATGGATATAAGGAATTATAATGTAAAATTCTTGGAATGTATCTGATAATATAACGTAGTATTAATAAAAATTATCAAACGAAAAATAGATGTCAATTATATCAATTATAAAGATGCCTGATGAAGGTTGAATAAAGATCGAAACGTCGCATAATTTATGATTTGATTCTTTGATTGGCAACCTCAGTCCACTTCCCTACTAAATTTGAACAACTATATAAAAAAGTTTTTTAAAATTTATAACTTCTGGATCAGGGTTGTTGCGAATGCATAAATGTTGACATCCACAAATGTATCACACTCTTCCCGCTTTTTCCATTTCATTTCATCATTCACTTCAAATCCGCATCCGCAAAAATTCGCATTAATTTCTGCAGATGCGGATGCGAGTGAAGATGCCTAAATCAACGCGGAAGTACCGCATTTGCCGATATTCGCGACAACCCTGTTCTATACATAAAACAATACAATGGGTAAGGGATTATTGAAACGGGTTTAATTTTTTTCTTTTTATTATAATAAGTATAAACCATATAATAATTAAAAGAAAACAAAAAACCCGCCGCACAGTGGGCTGAAATTCGCGTTTCATAGACATTCAAATTTATTTTTTCAAGTGTCGCTTTTTTGCTTGAATGCGATTGAGAATAACTGCTATATGCCTTATATAATGATCTTTCAGGTTTATAATCGTAAACAGCGCACATAGGATTTTTAAAAAAAAAAATTGTGTGGAGTCGACATCATAAATGATGATATCTCCATAATCGCACAATTGCGCCTAATATCCTCTTAGGTTATTAAAATACAAATTATTTTTGATTTTTTGACATACTTACTTCATGCTAAGGTCAAACGTGCGTTTTTTTTTTTAAAAAAAATCTTTTAAATTTAATCTTTTAATTCTGGCTAAACTACAAGTCCTATGAAAAAAAGTTCAATGGCAAAGCTGTAGGTAATATAAAGATCTACAACTTAAGTATTTACACTTTTTTCACATAACCTCAAAATTTATGTGAAAAATTCAAAAAAACAAGTTTTTGTTTTTTTTTTGTTTTTTACAAAATTTGGTGAAAACTTATCTTTTTATATCCCAAACACACTAAACAGTTGTATATATAAGGCATATAGCAGTTATTCTCAATCGCATTCAAGCAAAAAAAGCGTCACTTGAAAAAATAAATTTGAATGTCTATGAAACGCGAATTTCAGCCCACTGTGCGCCGGCGTGAAGAACAACTAATAGAAAATTAACTGAAAAGGCTGGAACAAGATAAAAATTCAATAATTAAACAAAGCCAGCGAAATAAATCGATACAATATCAAACATTATTTACTGTACACTTAAAAATATCAATATGGTAGTCCTTCGAAATTTTATGCAACATCGTACATAACATGCAGTCGGAGACAGGCATAAAGAGAGAATGATTTGACTTATCCTTCAATTTCATGTCTCCGATTGCATATTATGTACTAAAAAGAAAGTAGTAAGAACTAAGTGAAAAGTAAGTAGGTATTAAAAAGAAAGAATATGAATTACAAAGATCAGTACCTAGCATAAACTCATCCGAGTTTTACCGGATATCAGTTCAGTGTCGTTGACATTATGAGTAGGCACACATTCAATTTAATGCTAAGGTACACCATTCCACTATTAATTTTTTTTTTACACATTTATTATTTTTTCTTTTTCAAGGAGTTCGCGTCAATTCTAGTTGACAGATACCTAAACACACCGGATAAGGCAATGAACGAGACTCCATTGCACTTCGCGTCCAAATTTGGAGCTGAAAATGTTGTCGATGTACTGACGTCATTTCCGCAGTGCAATAAGGACACCAAGAACAAACACGGGGAAACGCCGATGGATGTGAGTATGCTTTTACTTTAAGTAGCCATAGAGTTAGAACAGGTGTCGTCAACAATTGGTGTCGTTATCGTTTTTTTTATTATGTTTGATAGATTTTATACGGACCCTTGTGGGTAGTTGAGGAAAGAAAATACAGCTTAAGTGTAATAAATATTACTTTAATAATGTTGAAAATAATCATCTGAGTCCAACAATTAGTTCTCGGCGTAGATTGCTCGAAGGTACTGCCATCTCGCCTCGTGTTATTTTGCGTTTTTCGCTTAGTGATTATAGTAATGTTTGTCTATTTTGTATCGATTGTACGTAATTGATTTAACTAATATTTATACTTTGATTAAAATCAGGCATACATGAAAAATAAACAAAATTGTTTACACTGCCACTTAGAGATCTCTTTCAGCATACCTAAAAATGAATAATTTTAATGACAGAAATTAGAACAAGTAGACGTTCAATTACAATGAAGAAAGGATTGACTTTTATATAATCATAGCAAAGAAAATGAAAATACGTACATGTGTATATTTTCTGTGAGGTAGGGCTCAGTCTGAAATATCCTGCTCAAAATCTAGCGCAGCCCGACAAGGGAAGTACCTCGACCTAACTGAAGATCACAGCTAAATAATACTGCTTTCAAGCAGTGTTGTGTTACTGTTGGTGAGTAAGGTGACCAGAGCTCCTTGACAGGGTCGGGGGTAGGGTCAGCAACGTGCTTGCGATACTTCTCTTGTTGCAAGTGTCTACAGTCTACGGCAACCACTTACCATCAGGTGAACCATACATTTGTTTGGTACTACTTTTGTAAGTAAAAAAAAAAGAGTGCATTAGACCACACGACTGAAGTAAATCTTCGTGAAAACGTAAATCTCTCTCTTTTTGTCTTCACTAACTTATATCTGCTTCTCAACTTCCGTTCGCCTCGGCCGATCACACTTTTCGTAACGCTCTCGTCACGCATTCACCTGAAGTTTTACTTCAAAAAAATTTATTTATCATGTATGTATGTCACTTCCAGGTGGTATGCAGTCGCAACTCGAACGCAGGGGAGGAGACGTCCCGACGTATCGTCCGTATGCTACAGGAACGTTTCTACGTGCCCGTGTTACATTCCGAAGACGGCAGCGCCGCGCCCACCATCGGACTGCCCTTCACACCCGCACAGCCGCCGGTAAACATCATCGTTATTACCGTTATCATTTATCATTATTGTCATTATCATTATTACCGTTATCATCATAATCATAGTGATTTTTTTTAATTATAAATTCTTTATTTGGACCAAATACTTTACAATAAACATAACTATCGTTTATTTAAAATAATTAAACAATTTTAAAAGGAAAACTTAAAACATAAAAATCTAATAATAAATTTTACTAAATGGACACAGTACATATACCAAAATAACAATGGTAAATCCTAAGATTGGCATACTAAAAATGACATAGACCGCGAACTGTTTGAGATATATATGTTTTTTTTTTTGTTTTGGCGGTAGTCTGAACAACACGTATTTCGTATCTGCTGAGTGAATTAAGTGTAAAAGATTTGTTATATACAGAAAGCTTTATGTAATTATACATCTAAGTGCTCAAATAATACCCATAATTGTTTGCAAGATAAATTACGCAAGATAAGGGATTAAATCTTGTTGTTTACGTGAGTGACGATCAGCTGTTCGTTCGTTGTGCTGTCTGTTGTGAAATATAAAATTGTGGATAGTGCGCCTGGTAAACAGCCCGGCTTCTGTGAGTGCAAATTAAATTTATTGTAATACGAAGACAAAATTCTCATCAAATAGTTAATTGTTAAATATAATTATTAAAACTGATACAAATTAGCGACATCTAGTCATTAAAGTTTGAACTAACGCTTATAAGATAAGTAAGTTCGTTATGGCCAATAAATGTAACGGCTGTGGTAAGTTCACATCTTCAGCAGATGGTGCTAAGTGCAAGAAATGCTCCCTTACTTTCCATCGAGGGTGTTTATCGAACTTGAACCCTGGCAATACAGCTTCACCTAAATGGTTATGCAAAGGCTGTAAAAATAACGACGGCTGTGCAGATGCTTTTTTAGATGCCAATAGCGTTAGTAGTATCAAAGCTATGACAAAAGCAATTGAACTCCTACGCACTGAGCTATCGGCTTGCACAAAGGAGATGTGTTCATTTAGGCAGGAAATTGGCTCCATTAGATCAAGTTTGGTTGAGTTTAACAGCCGCATAGACGCGTTTGACGAACGTTTGTCTAAGCTGGAAAGGGAAAAAGAGGTCCTAGACACTAGTGAGAACACCATAGCCCAGCTCAGAGCGGATATTAATGAGCGAGACCAGGAGCTGTTGCTGAATGACATAGAGATCACCGGTATAACGGAGCTCGACGGCGAAAATCTTACACGCGTAGTCAACCTGGTTGGTAACAAAATAGGGGTAAATATCGATGAACGCGATATAGTGAGTGTGCAGCGCACTGGTCCCCGGCGAACTTCGACTCCATCGAGTCAGCCTCGACCCCGCGCTATTTGTGTGCGGCTGGCCCGACGTACAGTACGCGCGGCGAGAGTTTGGCTTTGACCGTTATTGCGCAGAAATCAGAAATTGGGTATCAACGGGCAATTAGTGGGGTGCGGGGCGGGTGTGTAGGCGCACGCGGTGCTCTGATTGGCGCTCCAGTCGTTCCCTGCCTCTCGCATCGATACGACGTACCGCGCACTCCTGTTGTACAATCACGTTCACAAGTGAATTGCTATTTTCGTTAATTGTTTATTGTTGTCGATTGTTATTATTTGTTGAGTTTGTTTGTTTAAGTTTGTCAGTTAAGTTTTTTTTGTTAAATATTAAAAAGTGATTTGAAAATGCGTAAAAAAAACATTGTTTTAAAAAGGCAAGCACGGAAAATGATATATGACGTGAATTGCTTTTTAAAGAAAGAAGCTGACGAATGTGTCGATTCATTGAAGCAAATTCGAAGTCAGATTGAAGAAGTTGCTTCTTTACTCAGTCAGTCGGAGAATAACCAAACTATACAGACTATGCAGGTAATGAAAACGGAAACTGTTTCTAAATTAAATTGTGTAGTCAGTAAATTAGCTAAAATTCAAAAACGGACATCGGAGGCCACTAAGACTTCAATTGGAACTGTAAAAAATATCGCAAATCAAGCCAAGAGTTCCGATTTGCTAATTACTTTCAGAACACCTGGAAAAAAACGTCCCAGAGCTAAACCAGTTACGAATATTGATAATTTTGACCAAGGTATTATAAAAAGATGTATACACAATTTTCACAAGACGAATAATGAACTTCCCACCATTGGGAAACTAAAAAAGAAACTTGAGGAAGATATAAACTTTAAAGGGTCAGAAACAAGTCTTCGTGTAATTATAAAGGAGTTAGGATTTCGCTGGAAAAAAACAGAAAACAACCGTAAATTACTAATAGAAACATCGAATATCCGATTACAACGCATTGAATATTTAAGTAAAATAAGAAAATATCGACAAGAAGGAAGACCCATTGTTTATACAGATGAATCCTACGTAGATTCATCGCACTCAACAACCAAAGCCTGGAGCGATGGCTCTACGGAAGGACTAAAAAAAACCATTTCTAAAGGACAACGAGTCGTGATAGTCCACGCAGGATCTGAAGCTGGGTTTATACCAAATGCTTTATTAACTTTTAAAGCCGGCACCAAAACAGGGGACTATCACGACAACATGAATTACGAGAATTATGAAAAATGGCTTAGGACACAATTAATTCCCAACCTACCACCCAATTCTGTAGTGGTTGTCGACAACGCTTCATACCACAATAAACAATGGGATTTAGCACCGTCCTCCAATACCAAAAAAGCCGATATGCAGAATTGGCTAACTGATAAAGGCATACAATATGATTCAACAATGCTCAAGCCACAATTGTACAACTTGATAAAAGCTAATAAAGAAAGATTTAAAACTTTTTCAATAGATCAAATTTTAGCAGAAGCAAACCATAGCATATTGAGATTACCGCCTTACCATCCAGACCTCAACCCCATAGAAATGGCATGGGCTACTATTAAACAATATGTAGCTAGCAAAAATGTTAAATGGAATTTACAAGAATGTACCAAACTTATCAAAGAAAAAGTATCCTTAATGGGTGCCCAGGAATGGGGAAAAATATGTAAAAAGGTAAAAGATATAGAAGAAGAGTACGTCAAGAGTGACCATGTAGTTGATTTACTTACCGAGCAATTTATAATTCGCGTCGATGATAATTCCGAAGACGATGATTCTGATGATGGTTATGAAGATGATGATGATGACAACTGCAACCGAGGAAGCCCTGAACCCGGACCCTCAACAAGCAAAAGACGTTGCACAATTTCGTGTCGCGGCAGCACCACTGGACCATGCGGTGATTTCATAGAAGGCGTTAAACCTTTAACTGATTCAGAATCTGAATAGCACTGCTGCTAAGACTTTTTTTTAATGTTAACTTTTGTATTTAATAATTATTTTAAGTTTTCTTTTGTTTGTATGTACCAATTTTACATGTATCTTGGAATAAATAATTTTATTAAAAAACAATTATTTAGAATTTTCATCGCTGTCTCTGTAAACTTTAAAAGGAAATAAACATTTTATATAAGTAAAATAACTATCAATAGTTTTAATAAATGAAGAAGTTTATCTATTTCGTATTATTTTCTAGCATTATTACCACTGTACATGAATTTTGACCCACTCAAATATCCAACCTGGTACATAAAAAAGGAAAAGTATTGTGTGCGTGACAGTACCCATGCGCAGTAATCCCCTCCACCGGAAGGTCAAAGCCAAACTCTCGCCGCGCGTACTGTATTGTCCGCGACGAGATGCTGCGCGCGGCGCGCGTGAGACGGGGGGCGGACTCAGCCGGCTTCAACATTGATGCGCAGCCACGACGATTTTACGTAAACGAGCGTCTTACTCGCGCCAACCGTCAATTGTTTTACGCTGCTCGCACGAAGGCCAAGGAAGCGGGTTGGCGGTACGTCTGGACGCGAAATGGGCGCATATTCGCGCGCCGAGATGCCGGTTTAAATAATATTAAATATCGTATTGGATCTACTAATGACATTGAAAAGGTTTTTTGTATATAGTTTGTTTGTATAATATTTTATCCTTTCTATATCTTGTATGCAATGTTAATATTGTTGTTGTTTCTTGTAGTGATTTTTATGTTTTAAAAACTTGTTACCTGGTAATACCTATATTTAAACGTTCATATCCCACATGGGCGGTGATTATTGCCTGTGTCACCATGTCTCACAAAAATGGTGTGATATATTTTATGGCTTTCGATGTTATCATAAATTATTAGGTATATTGTAGTACTATGCAAACACAACGATTTTGGTGATAACTTGGGTTACTTTATCATGGGGGTAGTTCTGTATATTAATAAACATAATTTTTATTACTGTGTACTTTATATGTTGATATGGTATATTGTGGTACTTGATACTATTATATCTTATTATAAATCATATCACACGTCTATATCACACTTTTTTCCCTTTATATATTAATATAATTATACTATATATTATTTTGTAATATCTTATATTATATATAATCCATAGATTTCTATGTTATGTATGTATCCATATGTATGTGTATTTGTATCAGAATGCCGCCAAAATGACTAAAAAACTTATGGTGGGCCTGAAAACCAGTGTTAGGACTGACAGTCCTAACTTAAACTGAGGTCACACCTTTTTGTGAGGCATGCTGGGAACTTATATAGGTAGGTACATAATGTATTATTATTTAAATACTTTTTATCGATAAGTTTGTATTGTATTCCTTTTTTTTCTTTGTTTTTCGATTACTTTCTCTTTGTATTTAGTCATATTAGTAGTAGTATAAATTATGTATCTACTATTTTTCTTTTCTTTTTGTATAACTTTAAGTTGATGCCAGTGTGTTTTCACAAATAAATTTATTATTATTATTATTATTATTTATATACTTTTCTTTTTCTCTTCTCTTGTTAAGAGAAGGTAATAATCTGCCATACGGGCCTTAACCAAGTATGGCAGATGGTTCTGCGTTGGAGGTAATTGTCGAAGATGTCAGAAATTTGCGAGTTATTATTATATAATTTTTTTTTTGGTTTTGTAACCCACCTCCCTCCGCACACGCACGTTCCGGATTATCCATTCATTACGGGACATTCTGTATATATATATATATATATATATATATATATATATATATATCATCATAATTGTTTTACAGCAATATTTTTTCGTACAGGATTTAAACCAAGATCCCCTGTCTCCCCGCTACGAGATCAGAGCCTTCGCTGGTCCCATGGAGGCGAATGATGCGGAATCCTTCCGAAGACGATGGAAAACGCCCCCTCGTTCAGATCGACGCACCTTCAGGCTCAAAGAAATGACCAAGGGACTGGAGACGGTTGGCAGGTAATACATATTATGTGTTCGAGTTGTGGTCTTGTGGGTGGTCAGTAAATAACACTACAATAATAATGGAATATATTTTTTTCTTTTTCTCTTTGTATTGGAATAATGGAAGTCTTCATACATAACTTTAATAATTGTCAAATCATAGTGAAGAGAGGCCATTACACAAAGCTACTTTAGTAGCATGACAGATGACCGCGATGACAGTATGCGCGAAGATTGAATAATGAAATTACCACAAATTACAACAATATGAATTTAATATATATTTTTTTTATATTTAAGCCATAAAGATCATAAGAAAAAATTAATAATAGATAAGTTGAGTCAAATCTAAATCCAAAATTAACTTCAGTAAGAAATCAAAAGCACTTTTAAATCGTCTTATCACATTGAAATTATATCTGTATTCTATATTTTCTTTGAATTTTTAGTAATCATTGGTTTGTTTGCTTTAAATTGTCAACTTTAATTTATTTTGAAATCGGTCTTTTCTATATCACATACTATGTTATCAGTATACGAATAATCATGTTATTGATTTTGCAAGAGAATTATTTATATTATAAATGATAGTTTTTTTAATGATTTTTTCAAATTCTTTAAAATTCATTTTCATGCAAATTATGTCAACAGTTTGTTCTAAATTATCGCAACTGTACAAGGCAGCAAAACATTTCGTTGATAAAATAACAAACAACAGTTAATTGTAAAATACAGTAACCTTAACACTGGCCTTACTATTTATAACCTGTAAATCTGCATATGATTGGGATTGTCATTTATTTCATTTAAATTAACGTCCACAAATAACAAAATTCGTTAAAGAAAGATTTGTAATAAAAGGTAAGTAAAATATGTTTTATTCTTGCAGAAACTTGGCGGAGCAAATGAAAGTGGGTTGGAAGGAATACTGGCCATTTTTAGACACGTTCACAGATCTCAGATCACCTGAAGGTCTTTTGCTCTTAGAAAACTATCTCAAAGCCAAATACGAAACGGCTTGTTCTTTCGCCTACAGTGACAGTATTCAATCTCTTCAATTACCAGACGACTTGTCTATCTCGAGAATTAGTTTAGGAAATATATCCCCACAGAGTACCGATACGGCGTTAAGTCCAATATCCGAACTGTGTGTGGCGATGAAAACCTGTCAGATCACTGACCGGCCTTATTATAAAAAGACAGATCCAATAAAACAAAGATTGTGCAGACAACCAAATCCCAAACCAGTCCTAGCAAACGGTGAATCCTCTCCGCCCACGAACCATTCGGTCAGTAGACTGTTATGTATAGAAAGGACGTGCCAAGTGTTCGCTAAGAGAATAGCCGATGCGTTAATTTTCTCTTTAACCGCGGAACCAGAACTAGCCGGAGAATCTTTAAAATCCGAAGCAAAAAATCTCCAACACACAATATATACATACATGGACGACGAACGCTTCAAAACAATAGATTTCGCTCTAATACACTCGAGGTTAGCTCAGCTAGTAGTTTTTAAGTTGAAACAACAGACGAAGGAACTGGATGATATAAATAATTTAGTGGAGTTTTTAGTAAAGTTGAGGTGTCCGAATGATGACATTTTTAGTTCGGACGATGAGAGAAAACCATTTATGTTTAGGACAAATAAAGTCAAGATGAGTCACGTTATAGACGGGCATGTTAGGTGTTTAGCGAGTTTTATTTGTGAAGAATTGACGGAGACTGACGTTATGAAGGCGCCTGCGGTTTCCGAGATTGAATGTACAGAAATATGGGAAAAGGCACGGAAATGTAGGTGCGATTGGAAAATTGAGGTTTTCGAGAGAAATAGCAAGAGAAACGCCTCGTTTAGGAAGAATCGATCTATGTTGTCGACTAGTCCAAAGAGTGAGAGCTTTATTAGGCGACTCACCTTTGATCAGGATATTGGTAAGTGGAATTTATTATTTTCTATTTATGTCGAATACTAACTTACTCTACCATTGATTCATTATTCTCAATTTCAAAGTACAAAAATCGTTTAATATAGTTTATAGTTAATACATATATTAAAGAGTATATGGAAGTTATTCTCTTTTAAATTTCCGACTCTGTTCATTATTGTTGAACACAAATTAACCAGTCGTAGTTTTGATTCATATTGATATTTAAGATATTAATAATAACACTCATGATCTCAATAATTTAGCTTTGTGATGGTGCAAGTTTGACTAAAATCCGTTCATACTTTTGGTTCTAAATCTTTTCAAATTAACTGATAACAAAAAAACTAATATTATAACAAAAAATAAATAAATTATATTTTAAAAAAAAAAAAAAAAAAAAAAAAACACGCTTTAAAAGCAATCGAACTAAAAAGTAGAAAAAAAGTGAAAAAGCGTGGGGTGCTTGGTATCGAATGTGAGGATCATTTTATTAGTTACTGTTTGCAATATTAGAATTATTATAATAATATCATTAAGCACCCCACGCTTTTCACTTTATTTTCTACTTTTTAGTTCGATTGCTATTAAAGTGTGTTTTTTTTTAGTTTTTTTAACTATAATTTATTTTCTGAATTTTTAGTGTCAAGATGACAATTAAAAAAAAAAGCGTGTTATATTGTCTTGTCATCGGCCCTTGACCCCTGTGCAAATTTCCAAGTTAATTAGACTCCTAGAAGTAGGTGAAAATGAACTTCAAAGATTCCGATACATACATACATACAGGTCAAGCTAATAAAAGCGTGTTATAACAAAAGCTTTAATAGTATAGTAATTACCTGTAACACAAGCATTAAGTCAATTAAGCTTACCTTAGGAACAGATGACTGTGTTTATGTTGAAGATATTTATTTATTTTAATATTTTTTTTTTTTTTTTTTTATGTAACTAGGTTGGCAAACAAGCGTACGGCTCACCTGATGGTAAGACCGTAGCCTATAGACGCCTGCAACACCAGAAGCGTCGCAAGCGCGTTACCGACCCTATCCCCAATCCCCCCCCAGGAGCTCTGGTCACCTTACTCACCAACAGGAACACAATACTGCTTGAAAACAGTATTATTTAGCTGTGGTCTTCTGTAAGGTCGAGATACTAACTACCCCAGTCGGACTGCTCCATATTTTGAGCAGGAAATTTCCTGCTGTGCCCTACCTCAGTTATATATATATTTTAATATTCTAATTTTTCTTTCTTATTATTAACCAACTAATACTTTAACCTTTCTTTATTAGAATAAATATGTGTTATCTCACCAGGTGATGGTAAGAGCCAGCCTGCGGAGGCAATAAAGCCACAGAGTGTAAACTTGCCCAGTGGGGATGGAGCCCTCTACAGTGTGGATGTGGCCAAGTGTCAGGTGGTTGAGGCCGAAGTGAGTTCCTATATATATTATAAAAAACTATAATATTATATATAAAACTATAATATTATAAACTATAACTATAAATAATAAGTTTGATACCTGTTATAATCGCTTTTAGCAATAAGACTGCCTGTGTACGTCTTTCTTTAGATGTATAAACTTTTCTTATGTTTTTATAACCGACTTCAAAGAACTTCGACAACGAACGACTTCTTTTGTCGTTTATGAACCGATTTTGATGATTCTTTTTTTGTTGAAAAGGAGATATCCCAATTGTGATACCATGATAAGGAAACCAGGACCTAATGATGGCATCCCAGAGAAATCGAGGGAAACCTTCGAAAATCATTGGGGCGACTAGTACATTTGTTAATTTTTTTTCGTCTACTTATGTTGTATTACTTGTTGATGTAATTGAAATCGGTGTTTTTCGTTTGTTACCAAACACAATTATATTGTGTACAATAACAAGAATTATTAGTATTAACTTTGAGTGTACCAAAGTACAATCATGTTCGGTGGCATACACTGTTTGTAATACGAGGATGCAGTTTGAGAGTCTCTGACTCTGCTCAATGGTAACTCCAGCAGTCTAAACACATTTTTTTAAGTCCTGCTATTTCGCAGAACGGTCAAGCAATAAATTGAGACAAAAGATTTGATATAATAGCTAAACTTAAGATATAAGGTACTTCCCTAGTCGGGCTGCTCCAGAATTTGAACAGGATATGTACTACCTCAATAAACAACTTGCATACATTTGTTTATAACATCCACAACTGGTGCAGAGGGTGGGACCACTAGATATCTATCCGATAACGGGTTTGAACCACAATGGGTACGCGACCCCGGACTGCTCTAGCTGCTAGTGTCACACACCCCTCCCCGTAATCCATGGCACTGGTATCCCTAACCCCAGATCCTGTTCTCACATAAATCCTTCCCACCTATCCTTCTTCTTAGCCAAGTATTCCCAAGGAGGGTTGATGTCAGGCAGGCGGCCGGTCGTAAAATATACCATGCCAAATCTTTTACAATATGAGTTCCATGACTCATGTTGTGCCGACCCTACATAAGTGGGGTAAGGGCAGGGAGATGATGATATATTTATAACATAAACGTATATTGAAACATTGAAAAAAATCAGATTAGGCAAATAACTCCATATTATTGTAGATTTCAGACGATGACTCGATAGCATCGTGCCAGTCAGACAGCGAGGAGGCGTACCAGACCGCTTCCGAGCAGCCCTTGCAAGACTCTGATGATGAAGACAACATGCAAGACGCCAGCGACCGCGCCGTCACAGAACCATTTATTTATGGGTAAATAGCTTTCTACTTATATAAAACCATAAAGCATACAAAAGTATTTTATAAGCCATCTTTTTCTACTTCTTTGGAGACTATGGTTCCATCAGCCTTTCGCCTATAATTTTGCCAATGACAATATTGCTAAAAGTGAATTATAAAAGTCCCGAGACAGGATCCAGTTTTGACAGTGCAACAGTGGGCTAAGCCGTGGCTAATTGGTTACTCAATTCCACTCTGGCCAATTATAGTTTTATATCATTGATTTCAATAAACTGATAACCGATCTCCAGACAACTTGACTTGACAAAAATACCCTCCTTTCACATTTCTTATAAGCCAGCACTTATTAGCGCTTTATTCTGCCTAGAAACTGTCACGCAGTTTGGTGGGTTAAGAAATTGTTAATTGTTTGATCCAAAATATATTAATAGATGTTCTGCATACTTCCACATACACACTTGTGGACGCTCGCGCGTTTGTGCTTTGATTTTCCTGTTAGTGTCCCGACAGACATCGGAGTAACACGCATTTTTTGTCACTAATTGGTGGGGTTAGGTTATTATTATTGGAATTTTTTTATTAAAAAATCTGATTTTTATAATATACTAGCTGCACGGACAGACTTCGTTCTGTCTGTTATGTTCTTTTTTTTTGTTTTTTTTTTTAGTTTAAAAACCTTCCGTAGATTTAAGGAACATACAAAAAAAAAAAAATTAGCCGAATTGGTCGAGCCATTCTCCATATAGATTTATCATCTCTAGTTTAATTTGGAACTACTTTATTACATTGATTTGATATGAAATATAATGTTTATGTATAACATTTCAGCGAGGAGCCGACCAAAATGGACCGCTTAGTATTCGATGCTCTGACGGACGTGCGAGTTCCGCCCGATACCTTCCCCAACGTGTTCCGCTGGAGACACTGCGTCTCGCTCTATCCGCCTGAAGAAAGAGACAGGTAAATTATCTATCATTATATAATAAAAATCATAATAAATAATAAAGCCTATTGTACTACGGGATCTAAGACTATTTCTTTCAATACTGCTTTTACTTAAAAAATTAATAGCGAGCGTATGTGACTAGCCCTTAAGCGCAATGTGCGGTGACTCTGTTTTTTGCTACGGAGGTTTTAGGTATTATCTCTGTTCCGAGTCTGGCTGTTACTACATATATGTATTTGTTTACTAGATACAATATCAAGGTAATAAAATTTAAAAATTTGAAAACCCCTCGCCATATTGCCTCTACTGGCGACAAGAGGGCTGGTGCAGTTTTTTTGCACAGAGAATCGATATAGCGATTCAACGGGGAAATGCTGCCAGCATTCTTGGCATAATTCCACGCGGACCTGATTTGTACCATGACTATTAGTCTACCATATTTTTTAAATTTAGTTTTTAAGCTGTGAACTGTAAAAATTTGATATTTTGTTAATTTAAAGAAGAGAATCGAATCGATTGGTCTGTCATCAATATTTCGAGTGTATAAAAAAACAAAAATGTGCTTTAGACCAAACGACTGAAGTAAAACTTCTTTAGTAATAGGCCTGCACTATCACGACCTAACTACCTACTATGCACTATCTAAGACAGTTAGATAAACGAAACGTAACTATACCCTGTTTTTTTTTCGGTACGGACTAAATTGACACATGCAAATGTCAATTTTCGAAATAATGATACCAGCTTTTTAGTAATAGTGTTGTATACCGATTTTATGAATACGATACCGGTTTTATGAATCGTAACTTCTTACTTTTACCACATAATTTTATTATTATTTGACAATGAATCTTTTAAAAATCATGGTAACTATGGAGCATCACAGATAAAAAAAAATATATTTATTAATTCTAATTACTTATTAGTTATTACACTAAGTAAATACAACAATTATTTATTTGTTATTGAAGAATAGGTACGCAATAACAAGTTTTTAACAGGAACTACACTAGAAATTGGTCGATAGACTGTAGCACGAAGTATACAAATACTCCGAACGTTATAGGCTTTTCCATAGTATTCATAGTACACAATAATAAAACTAGATCTTAGTATCTCTTTTCTGCCACTGGCTGCGTTAGAATTTAGGACGTCTCGTGTTTGTCCTGATCATTTCATGGTCTACTATTGCGTTTTTACTTTGTATATGATTTTAAAAAATTTAAAAGATTACCGAGAGTCTTTTTCCTCTGGCTTTTTTTTTCTCTCGGCCTACACTAGGGACATTATGTTATTGATTGTAATAATTAATAAAGCCGAGGATAAAATAGATAGGTAATGTCTACCGAGACATTAGAAATTTTGAGTAATTTAATATTTTAACATTTTGACCAACTTAAGGTTGCATAAAACACTGGGTACATTATCTAAGTTTGTAATGTACCTAATGTTAATTAAGATATAAAAAAAAATTTATTTAATTTTATTGTTTGATATTTTGCTACCTTAACTTTCTTTTAGTATTGTTTAGTTTTTTTTTGTAAATGACATTTTTATTTTTATTTTATTTATTTAACAGGTTTACCTACAGTTATTTACATTAATATAACTTAAAAATAATTACAAATATTAAAAAATTAAATGTAATAACTACTTACAGGTAAACACCACATGTATGACTGTAAGGTTGGAAATATGAGATATGGAAACGACTTAATCCATTCGTATCTGGTTTATTACTGCCTCTCATCTTAAACATAATACATTTTATATATTTACTTATTCTAACACACACTTACACTACTACACACTACGCGCCCACCGGCAAAAAAAATAATAAAAATAATGTATTACATTCATTTTTATTTAAGTAAGTAGGTTAAGTACCTATATTAGTTTTATTGAGGAATAAAAAAATAATCATTAAAAGTATTATACATATTAAAAGGTTTAAATTTGTATTATAATATTGATTTCTTACAATTATTTTTATCATTCTAAATATAGTTCGAAATAAATTTTTTTTTAGGTACTACACAATTGGTAATTACTAGAGATGGGCGTAACGGCTACATTTTGATATTACGTTATAACGTTAAGCTACTTTTAAATCACTTATTATTTTTTACGTGATAATATTTTTTTTTTTTTACCAACTGTGAAACCCTTGTGAGATCAAATTTTTTTTTGGGATTTTTTGACCTGGTAATTAGAACATTTAGGTCAACTCTTATTATTTGTGAGATCAAACGCATATTATTACATATAGGATACTTAAAATGAAAGACTACTTGTATACAAAATTTCATCAAAACGGTTACAGCCGTTTCTGAGATATCCAAAGTATAACAAAAAAAAAAGGTGTGTGTGCGATTCACACACGATAGAAGTGAAACTTCTATGGCAAACTAATTAAAAAAAACTAATTTAAAATTAGCGGCTTGCAGCGCGGCTCGTCCTTCCCTGTCTTTTTGCCGTTGCATCCGGTTTGAAATCATAACGATTCTAAAGAAATTTCACTTCAATAAATACCTACAAGAATTACGTAACTCGTTTACAGATACAAGATAAAATAAACTTACCGCTATTTTCATTCCTGTTATTTTCTCTACTTATTTCTTCATATATAATTAAATGCTTTTGTTTCATATGTTTTTTGAATTCGTTATAGTAGTTTTAAATAAAAGTATATTTTTACAATATTTACATTCCGCTTTTTTTGCAATTTCATCCACCACAGTAAAATAATTCCACATTTGTCCTTTTCGTGGCATTTTTAACCGACTTCCAAAAAAGGAGGAGGTTCTCAATTCGACTGTATTTTTTTTATGTATGTTAGCTCAGAACTTTTGACTGGGTGGACCGATTTCGATCAATTTTGTTTTAATTGAAAGGTGTTGCGTGTCATGTGGTCCCATTTTTTTAAAATTAAGATCTGACAAGTACTTTTAGAGTTATATCTAATAATGCGTATTTAATGGACTACTTTTTCGTCAACCTAAGTTGTATTATACCGCATAACTTTTTACTCGGTTATCGATTTTGATGATTATTACTTTAATCGAAAGCTAATACTTGTCATGTAGTCTTCGTGAAATTAAATCGAGATCTGATTACAACTTTTTGAGTAATCTTTAATAGCGCGTATGTACTTGACTATTTTTTCGTCTTATTACGTGGTATTACTTGACGATGTAATTGAAGTCGGTTTTTTTTCGTTTGCAAGCAAACACAATTATACTCTACTCACTAAACAACTATACTTAATTATATAAAGAACTATACTTAATTATATAAACAACTTAATTATAATTATTAATTATATTCACAGTTTCTCAAAACGCAACACCGCAATCGTAAAATTCGTAAATAAACTCACGAAAATGACGAACATCATACGAGAACAAACGCGTTGTCCATACTGAAAATTTAACCGTTAAACAAAACGAAATAATATGAAAAAAATAAGTCTAACGTGTAGTATACTAAAAATAATAATACGAACTAAAATATTTTTAAAATTTATTTCAAAAGACATTGAAAGGAAAATAGTTCTTATTCAGTTACAATAGAATACAATTTGACATGAGACTAAGCTAAGATATTATACGCATACGCATGTTCTGGACATTCAAAGGAAAATAGTTCTATTATACGATGTTGTGGACATTAAAAGGAATTTTGTGACCATAGAGTACAATTTGGCTCTGTGTACATTTGAGGTAAAGTAGTAAAAATAAAAATATTCTTTCAAACCTTGCCTGGGAAGCGTGATATTATATCACGCTTCCCAGGTAAAAAAAATAACAGGTGATAAAATGATTTAAAAATAATAGGTGATTTTATCCGCTACCTAATATAACGAACACCTCTAGACTAATTACGAATGGTAATTACAAATTTACTTAGGTAGGTATTAGATTACATAGGTACATTTTCAATGACAAAAGAAATAAAAAAAAAATCATTTGGTATAATATGGTCTAGTTCTATTTTTATGTACAACTAATTCTTTACCTTTATATTCTATTTTTAAATTAGGATTACAATCTTCAATTACTTTATATGGTCCAATGTACAAAGGATCCAATTTGTTTACATTTTGTTCATTCTTAAGTAGTATCATGTCACCTGTATTATATGTTATAGGATTAGTGTAGGAGTCATATTTACATTTTCTAATTTGTTTACTGTTAATTAAATTTTTTCTTGCATCATACTGTGATTTTTGAAGTCTATATCTAAGTTGTTGCGGATAGTTTTCTGGATTATATAAAGGTTCAACATCTGATGTTAAATTACTGGGTAAATTAAATATTTTCCCGAAAACGAGTTCGTATGGAGTATATGTAGTTGACGTGTGTACTGTCGTGTTAAAAGCAAAGCACCAATACGGTAACCATGAACTCCAATTTTGGGGTTCATTATCTGTTTGAATGCGAAGGAATGACATTAAATGTTTATGGGTGTTTTCTAAGCTTCCTATTGACTGATGGTGATACGCTGTCGAAGATATTTGATTGATTTTAAGAATTTTACACACTTCATTCATTACGCTCGAAATGAACTCCGTGCCCCTATCAGATATAATGTTTCTTGGAATGCCATAGCGTAAAATAAAGTTATTAATGAAAGCTGTTGCCACTGAAATTGTATCCTTATTTCTTAACGGATAAGCTTCTACGTACTTACTAAGATCACACTGTAGTGTGAGAATGTATTTATAATTATCACTATCCTTACTTAAGGGCCCAACTAAATCTAAATATATCCTATCGAAAGCCGAATAGCCCGTATCGGTGAGGACCATTGGCTGTTTTATATACTTAAAATGTTTCTGACGTTTACATTTATCGCAGCGATTTACGAAATCCATAACATCTTTTTCTAACTTTGGCCAAAAGTAACGACGTTTTATGTTACTTATCATACGACGTATACCGGCGTGACCACTACTCGGTAATAAGTGGTAATCATTTAATATTACACGTTTCGTATCGTGATCACTTATAACTTTTACACCTTTTAAAATATATAGACGCGGTCCGGACCAGTTAGGTGTAATATCTATACTCTGACTTAAGTCTTTTATCAATGTATTATTCTTATCATTTTGTATTACATATATACTATCAATTTTTATTTTTCTACAGTAATCCGCCAACTTCCTTACAAAGGCATCTCGTGCACATTGTAATCGAAAATATGGGTTTACCCTTAAAATACCATTTGATGCATCGTAATTAAATAATTTTTTATTTTGTTCGTTTAAGAACTTTAAACTTTTCCATTGTTTTTCATTTAAAAATCTTAACTCGGTACACTCCTTTGGTTTTTTAAGCAACTCAATAACTCTTGGGTGATCAGTCCAATCGTTACCAGTTCGCTCAGAAACCTCAGGGTCGTATCTGACCTCCTCTAACCTCTTTTCATTCATTTTCTTTCGTTGAGCTCTCGTCAATACTGACACAACATGTTGATTTATTTCCTTCAATTCCTCGCTAGTTAATCGGATACGTGACAACGCATCTGCAGCTACATTGTCAGCACCTTTAACATATTCTATTATATAGTCATACTCCTCTAAGAGTAAACGAAATTTCGTCAAACGACTGGATGGATTTGTTTGATTAAATAAATAAATCAACGGTTTGTGATCAGTTCTTATAATAAATCTTCTTCCGAACAGATAAGGTCTAAAATACTTTACAGACCACACGATAGCGAGCAACTCCTTTTCTATCGTGGGATATCTAATTTCCGCTTTATTGAGACTACGGCTAGCAAAAGCTATCGGTCTGTTGTCATTATTACATAATACGGATCCGATTGCATAACCAGATGCATCTGTTTGTAAAATAAACGTGTTGTCGTCATCAAAATTCGGATATTGTAATATCGGCGGAGACATTAATGACTTTTTTAAAAACTCAAAAGATTTTTTACATTCATCTGACCATTCAAAATGAACATATTTTCGACACAACCTATTAAGAGGTAAACATATTTCCGCAAAATTAGGTATAAATTTTCTATAAAAATTAACGAACGCAACAAATCTTTTTGTTTCTTCAGCATTTTTCGGAACGGGATAATTTTTTATTATATTTATTTTTTCTAAATCTGGTTGTATTCCTTCAGAAGAAACAACGTGACCTAATAATTGTATTTCTTTTCTTAAGAAATCGCATTTACTCGGATTAAGTTTTAAATTAACTTTTCGCAGTCTAATTAAAATATCAATCAAATTTTTGTTATGCATTTCTAAATTACGTCCGAAACAAATTAAATTATCTAAATAAACAAACAATTTGTCGTAAGTAAGACCTGACATAGCAATCGTCACTAAGCGGGAAAAAGCACTAGGGCTAATTTTTAAACCCATAGGTAAGCGCGTCATCTGATACTGTCCAGAAGGTGTTGTAAATGCTGTGTATTTTCTACTTTCTGGTTTTAATTTCACCTGATAATAAGCTTGTGACAAATCCAACTGTGAAAAGTACATTGAGCCTGACAAAGAATCTAAAATATCGTTAATATTTGGAAGAGGAAATTTATCGTCTAAAGTCCTAGAATTTAATTTTCGAAAATCTATAACAAACCTCCACTTTTTTGAATTATCATCGGATTTTTTCGGAACTAGTAAGACAGGGCTCGACCATTCGCTTTTGGCTGGTTCAATTATATTTTCAGAAAGCATTTTCTTAACTTGTGTTTCAATTTCCTCACGTTGGGAAAATGGTAACCTATACTGTTTAGTATAAACTGGGTCTGCACCTGGCTTTAACTGTATACTTTGGTCGTAAAGGTTAGTGGTAGATAATTTATCCTTAGGCAAGTGAAAAACATCTGAAAATTTTGCACATATATTTTGAATTGATGACGTTTCCTCGCTATTTAAATGATCAAAATTTATAAGGTTCAATAAAATGCGTACCCTATCGCTATCAATGTTACAATTTCGTTCAAAGTTACAAATTTTATAATCCGATAATAAATGTACCTCTGGTCTAAAATAATTAATATCTACTTGTGTTTCGCGTGTATTTAATATCTGTATCTTAACTTGTCTATTTATCGGCCTACAAATACTTCCGGCTATAAAAACTCCATCGCATAATTGACACGGCAAAATTACACAATCTTCGTTAAAACTAGTGTCTAATGTAAATATCTTTTCACATCTCGGTGGAATTCTCAAAAAACAGCTTTTATTTCCTGTACAATTATTTATCATAGGTAAGGTTATAATATTATTATTATTACTAATGGTAATTGTATTATTTTCGAAATTTAAAATAGCGTTATATTTGTACATAAAATCTCTACCTAGTATACCATGTCTAATACCAGGCAAAGTTTTCATAACATAAAACTTGTGTACGAATTCCTGTCCATCTATGGTTAACGTAATACAAACATAGCCTAACGTTTGCACTTTGCCTCCAATACCATTTATGCTAATGCATTCCTTGTGAATTGGAATGTTCCACTGCGCTACCGTGTTGTATTTCAATACGGATAATGATGCTCCGGAATCTATAAGCAAACCATATTTGAAACCTTGTATTGAGAATTCTACCGAGCTATTATTATTACATGCATAAATGAAATTACTATCGAAAAAACTGTAATAAGTTATCTCTACGTTCTCCCGACTTATCCTTGGTACGGTGTTCGTCATTAAGGTTGATATTACTCATGCCTGTCTCGATTACGTGTACATTATTCGTACGCGTAAATGTACGCCCAGGCCTGCCGCGATACAAACGAGTCGATCCGCGCTGCATATTAGTCCGATAATTTCTAGACTGATTCTGTACATAGTTTTGTATAGGCCTATTAAAAGATACTCTATTATTACCCCTGTGTATATATCTATTGTTCGTACGGTTAGGGCGTCCATTATTAAATCTGTGGTAATTCCCTCGATTACTACGAGAATTATCTTGGTAGCCAACATAATATGCCGTATCGTGCGATTGAGGACGATTGTATGATAACTCCTCGTCCTGCGCAGCTCTGATAGTATCTTTTAACGTGTTATAATTACGCGCCGAAAGAATAGTGCGGATTTCCCGGTTTCTTAACCCGTCTATAAAACTTTTTATAGCGATTTTTTCATTTAGAGGGCGCAATATTGTATACGCATTTTGATCGCCATTCGCTTGTGTGACCGTCAAATCCACAAAAAGTTGTTCAACTTTAGACCCATACTTGTCTAAAGTCAAACCATTTTGGCTAATTGATGACAATTCCTTATGGATAGCTGTACTAGACTTTTTGGTGATAAGATGCTGACGCATGTCTTTAATAAGCGAGTCACAACTATCATACGAAGTCGACATTCGTAGTTTTGCATTTTCGTGTAATCTCGTCTTTAAAATAAATTTAACGAGCATCTGCTTACCTTCTATAGTGAGTGACGAGCTATACAATTCTATGGCATCTATCAAGGATTTGGTGACATTTTCATCACCATTCATAACCGGTAATAAAGCGACAGCAGTTCGAAAATTAAAAGACTCCATAATTGCTTCGTTTTGAGTTTCGACCGTACACTCAGCACTAGAAGACTGAGAACTATATGATTTTGTACAAAACGTTTGTATCTCTATAAAAATATTTTGAATCAAATCACAGTATGATTGAATTTCTTGCAAAGTATTAGCACTAAATTGTTTATTTTCAATTTGTTCTGACAAAATTTTAATACATTCATCAAATTGACATTTTAATAACGTAGCTTCATCTAACTTTCGTTTTAAAATATTTAAAGTTCTTCTAGCATAACTAAGTTTTGTTAAATTATCTTTAATATTTTTTAACTGGTCATATATATCTTTAAGTTCGTTTGCCATAACATATCAAAAATAAAAATAAAAATACATTTATATAAAATTAAAATATTACTTAACTATTAACATGACAAAAATAAAATAAAAAGGAGTCTAAAATTATATTATTTCCATCTTAATTAATTAATTTACTCGCCACTGCACTTTTCACTAAACTCGTCACTGCCTTTTGGTTTTTATCATAATCACAACTCACTTACTGGTGCTCGGGAGTCTCATACCGGCCTCCCGGTGGTGATGCGCGGGCTCCTGGCGCTGCTGGCGGCACTCGTAACAGACACGAGCCTCCGGCGTGAATCGTCGGAACGACCTCCTGAGGTTTTGGGCTAAAACCTCATTGCGGATCCATGCATAATGGCACCTTTGATATAATTTGTATATAGCGTACAGTCCCGCGATGCCTAGTATCGTGCAAATCACAAACATCACAATCGTAATGTTCGATAAATGATAATTCGTTACTGAAGCCGCATTTGAAGCACCGCTATTTTGATTTATAAAAATGTCCTCTTTTTGAATATCCGACCGGCACATCGTGAAAATTTATAAAGTCTCTAATAAAACTATATTGTATTACATTTATATAAATTTAAAATTTCGCGACCGGACTAGGCAGCCCGTCTCGAATGGCAGGGTCGCCATGTAAGGTTGGAAATATGAGATATGGAAACGACTTAATCCATTCGTATCTGGTTTATTACTGCCTCTCATCTTAAACATAATACATTTTATATATTTACTTATTCTAACACACACTTACACTACTACACACTACATGACAAAGACATAAACATAAAAATTACACAATTAGCAAACATAATTAACTAAAGATAATCAAAACTAGAGACAAAAAAAAAAAAACAAAAAAAGACATTTGACGGTACTAGACAATAATAAAATTACAAAAACGTTGTCAATTTATTTTATCTTCGTTAAGTCGGTGTTAGAGATTGCAACCCGGTATGTTTTTCAACGCGGCCGGGCCCGGTGGCATTCGTCACCAACCCGGCCGGGCCCGCCGGGCCCGGCCGGGTTATGTGTTAGCGATGAAACCTAAGTATTTTATGAAAATTTTCTCTATAAACACAATGATTCAAGGTTAATATTTATTTCAAACTGGCTTATGAACAATTATCACAATAATCAGCCTCACTCAAGTCTCAAAATCGCACTTAATATAGAATTTATTACTTTTACTTATGGATGGAAAAGTAACATTAGTAGGTATTAGTAATTATTCATTTTAATAAGTTTAATTAAGCAGGTTTTTCTCTTTACTCCTTATAGTGTGTATTTGAAAACATAGTATTTAAATAATCGTGTGTGCTCGCAAACAAAAAAAAAACCGACTTCAATTACATCGACAAGTAATACAACGTAATAAGACGAAAAAATAGTCAAATAAATACGCGCTAACAAAGATTACTCAAAAAGTAGTAATCAGATCTCGATCAAATTTAAACAAGGCTACATGACAAATATTGGCCTTCGACTAATGTAAGCATCATGAAAATAGATAAACCCAGTGAAAAGTTATGCGGTTTAATCCGAGATACGATATAACGATACGATATACGGTCGACGAAAAAGTAGTCAAGTAAATACGCATTATTAGATAACTCTAAGTACTTGTCAGATTTTAATTAAATTTAAATGAGACCACATGACACGCAACACCTTTCAGTTAAAATACAGTTAATCGAAATCGGTCCACCAAGTCAAAAGTTCTGATCTAACATACATTTTAAAAAATTCATTGAAATTGAGAACCTCCTCGTTTTTGGACGTCAGTTAATAATAAACTAATAACGCAGCTTAAGGTACTAAACGTGTCATAAACACTTAGATTAGATAGATAGATAAACTTTGGTAGCTTTGTTAATTGTTATAAACAAAACAAATTCTTGTTTGCTAAAAGTCAAGTATGTTTTTTCTTAAACTTTGGCTATTAAGAGTTTAGACTAGTGAGTGTTACTATTACTAATTGACTAAATAGCGAAATCTTATATGATAGGTGTACTGTAACTGTAAACAACCAAACTTGTATAGTCGCGGTTTACGTACCGGGCCCGGTGACCGGGCTCGGTAAGAATGGCCGGGCCCGGTTGGTGTCTAAAAGGGCACCGGGCCCGGGCGGGCCCGGCCCGGCCGGGCCCGGTTTGCAATCTCTAGTCGGTGTATCACCTTAAGGCGAAATGTTTTCATTTCATTTCAATTTGCATGTGATTACTAAGATTAATAAACACTAATTAAGAAAATAAGTGTTTTTCATTTATCATAAATGTATACTTTAGCCATACAGGTACATTATATAATGTAATACCTATATAGGTTTGCCTATACTATAGGCCCTATAGGTACATTACGGTTGTCGCCACACTCTAAAATTTTAAAGACAAAGATTTTTGTAATTATTACTGAAAAACGATACTAGATTGTAAATTACGTAAAGTTACGGTAGTGGCACATCACTATTAATGATTTGCAAAAAACCAGCAACACAGCTTATGTCAATTTAGTCCGTACCGAAAAAAAAAACAGGATATAACTATGAGAGAAAGATGTGTGCTCGCACCTCTCTCTCTCTCTCTCTTGCTCCGTTCGCCTCGCCCGAGCACACTTTGCATAACCCTCTCGTCACGCATTCACCAGCTTACTCCCCAAGTCAACTGCGCGTAAAGAAGTTTAACTTCAAAAAATCAGTCTGAATATTATATAGTTACGTTATATTTGTTGGTTCCCGCCAGCTGGTCGGCGCCGGGCCTGGACGACAGCGTGCCGTCCGTCACGCTCGCGCTCGCGGAGGAGCGGCGCTGCAGCACGCCGCGCAAGGAGAGACACGCGCCCGTCACGCTGCAGGTATATGTGTGTTGTGTGTTCCCGCCAGCTGGACGACAGCGTGCCGTCGGTGACGCTCGCGCTCGCGGAGGAGCGGCGCTGCAGCACGCCGCGCAAGGAGAGACACGCGCCCGTCACGCTGCAGGTATATGTGTGTTGTGTGTTCCCGCCAGCTGGACGACAGCGTGCCGTCGGTGACGCTCGCGCTCGCGGAGGAGCGGCGCTGCAGCACGCCGCGCAAGGAGAGACACGCGCCCGTCACGCTGCAGGTATATGTGTGTTGTGTGTTCCCGCCAGCTGGACGACAGCGTGCCGTCGGTGACGCTCGCGCTCGCGGAGGAGCGGCGCTGCAGCACGCCGCGCAAGGAGAGACACGCGCCCGTCACGCTGCAGGTATATGTGTGTTGTGTGTTCCCGCCAGCTGGACGACAGCGTGCCGTCCGTCACGCTCGCGCTCGCGGAGGAGCGGCGCTGCAGCACGCCGCGCAAGGAGAGACACGCGCCCGTCACGCTGCAGGTATATGTGTGTTGTGTGTTCCCGCCAGCTGGACGACAGCGTGCCGTCGGTGACGCTCGCGCTCGCGGAGGAGCGGCGCTGCAGCACGCCGCGCAAGGAGAGACACGCGCCCGTCACGCTGCAGGTATATGTGTGTTGTGTGTTCCCGCCAGCTGGACGACAGCGTGCCGTCCGTCACGCTCGCGCTCGCGGAGGAGCGGCGCTGCAGCACGCCGCGCAAGGAGAGACACGCGCCCGTCACGCTGCAGGTATATGTGTGTTGTGTGTTCCCGCCAGCTGGACGACAGCGTGCCGTGCGTCACGCTCGCGCTCGCGGAGGAGCGGCGCTGCAGCACGCCGCGCAAGGAGAGACACGCGCCCGTCACGCTGCAGGTATATGTGTGTTGTGTGTTCCCGCCAGCTGGACGACAGCGTGCCGTCGGTGACGCTCGCGCTCGCGGAGGAGCGGCGCTGCAGCACGCCGCGCAAGGAGAGACACGCGCCCGTCACGCTGCAGGTATATGTGTGTTGTGTGTTCCCGCCAGCTGGACGACAGCGTGCCGTCGGTGACGCTCGCGCTCGCGGAGGAGCGGCGCTGCAGCACGCCGCGCAAGGAGAGACACGCGCCCGTCACGCTGCAGGTATATGTGTGTTGTGTGTTCCCGCCAGCTGGACGACAGCGTGCCGTCGGTGACGCTCGCGCTCGCGGAGGAGCGGCGCTGCAGCACGCCGCGCAAGGAGAGACACGCGCCCGTCACGCTGCAGGTATATGTGTGTTGTGTGTTCCCGCCAGCTGGACGACAGCGTGCCGTCGGTGACGCTCGCGCTCGCGGAGGAGCGGCGCTGCAGCACGCCGCGCAAGGAGAGACACGCGCCCGTCACGCTGCAGGTATATGTGTGTTGTGTGTTCCCGCCAGCTGGACGACAGCGTGCCGTGCGTCACGCTCGCGCTCGCGGAGGAGCGGCGCTGCAGCACGCCGCGCAAGGAGAGACACGCGCCCGTCACGCTGCAGGTATATGTGTGTTGTGTGTTCCCGCCAGCTGGACGACAGCGTGCCGTGCGTCACGCTCGCGCTCGCGGAGGAGCGGCGCTGCAGCACGCCGCGCAAGGAGAGACACGCGCCCGTCACGCTGCAGGTATATGTGTGTTGTGTGTTCCCGCCAGCTGGACGACAGCGTGCCGTCGGTGACGCTCGCGCTCGCGGAGGAGCGGCGCTGCAGCACGCCGCGCAAGGAGAGACACGCGCCCGTCACGCTGCAGGTATATGTGTGTTGTGTGTTCCCGCCAGCTGGACGACAGCGTGCCGTCGGTGACGCTCGCGCTCGCGGAGGAGCGGCGCTGCAGCACGCCGCGCAAGGAGAGACACGCGCCCGTCACGCTGCAGGTATATGTGTGTTGTGTGTTCCCGCCAGCTGGACGACAGCGTGCCGTCGGTGACGCTCGCGCTCGCGGAGGAGCGGCGCTGCAGCACGCCGCGCAAGGAGAGACACGCGCCCGTCACGCTGCAGGTATATGTGTGTTGTGTGTTCCCGCCAGCTGGACGACAGCGTGCCGTCGGTGACGCTCGCGCTCGCGGAGGAGCGGCGCTGCAGCACGCCGCGCAAGGAGAGACACGCGCCCGTCACGCTGCAGGTATATGTGTGTTGTGTGTTCCCGCCAGCTGGACGACAGCGTGCCGTGCGTCACGCTCGCGCTCGCGGAGGAGCGGCGCTGCAGCACGCCGCGCAAGGAGAGACACGCGCCCGTCACGCTGCAGGTAGATGTGTGTTGTGTGTTCCCGCCAGCTGGACGACAGCGTGCCGTCCGTCACGCTCGCGCTCGCGGAGGAGCGGCGCTGCAGCACGCCGCGCAAGGAGAGACACGCGCCCGTCACGCTGCAGGTATATGTGTGTTGTGTGTTCCCGCCAGCTGGACGACAGCGTGCCGTCGGTGACGCTCGCGCTCGCGGAGGAGCGGCGCTGCAGCACGCCGCGCAAGGAGAGACACGCGCCCGTCACGCTGCAGGTATATGTGTGTTGTGTGTTCCCGCCAGCTGGACGACAGCGTGCCGTCGGTGACGCTCGCGCTCGCGGAGGAGCGGCGCTGCAGCACGCCGCGCAAGGAGAGACACGCGCCCGTCACGCTGCAGGTATATGTGTGTTGTGTGTTCCCGCCAGCTGGACGACAGCGTGCCGTCCGTCACGCTCGCGCTCGCGGAGGAGCGGCGCTGCAGCACGCCGCGCAAGGAGAGACACGCGCCCGTCACGCTGCAGGTATATGTGTGTTGTGTGTTCCCGCCAGCTGGACGACAGCGTGCCGTCGGTCACGCTCGCGCTCGCGGAGGAGCGGCGCTGCAGCACGCCGCGCAAGGAGAGACACGCGCCCGTCACGCTGCAGGTATATGTGTGTTGTGTGTTCCCGCCAGCTGGACGACAGCGTGCCGTCGGTCACGCTCGCGCTCGCGGAGGAGCGGCGCTGCAGCACGCCGCGCAAGGAGAGACACGCGCCCGTCACGCTGCAGGTATATGTGTGTTGTGTGTTCCCGCCAGCTGGACGACAGCGTGCCGTCGGTGACGCTCGCGCTCGCGGAGGAGCGGCGCTGCAGCACGCCGCGCAAGGAGAGACACGCGCCCGTCACGCTGCAGGTATATGTGTGTTGTGTGTTCCCGCCAGCTGGACGACAGCGTGCCGTCGGTGACGCTCGCGCTCGCGGAGGAGCGGCGCTGCAGCACGCCGCGCAAGGAGAGACACGCGCCCGTCACGCTGCAGGTATATGTGTGTTGTGTGTTCCCGTCAGCTGGACGACAGCGTGCCGTCGGTGACGCTCGCGCTCGCGGAGGAGCGGCGCTGCAGCACGCCGCGCAAGGAGAGACACGCGCCCGTCACGCTGCAGGTATATGTGTGTTGTGTGTTCCCGCCAGCTGGACGACAGCGTGCCGTCGGTGACGCTCGCGCTCGCGGAGGAGCGGCGCTGCAGCACGCCGCGCAAGGAGAGACACGCGCCCGTCACGCTGCAGGTATATGTGTGTTGTGTGTTCCCGCCAGCTGGACGACAGCGTGCCGTCGGTGACGCTCGCGCTCGCGGAGGAGCGGCGCTGCAGCACGCCGCGCAAGGAGAGACACGCGCCCGTCACGCTGCAGGTATATGTGTGTTGTGTGTTCCCGCCAGCTGGACGACAGCGTGCCGTGCGTCACGCTCGCGCTCGCGGAGGAGCGGCGCTGCAGCACGCCGCGCAAGGAGAGACACGCGCCCGTCACGCTGCAGGTCTATGTGTGTTGTGTGTTCCCGCCAGCTGGACGACAGCGTGCCGTCGGTGACGCTCGCGCTCGCGGAGGAGCGGCGCTGCAGCACGCCGCGCAAGGAGAGACACGCGCCCGTCACGCTGCAGGTATATGTGTGTTGTGTGTTCCCGCCAGCTGGACGACAGCGTGCCGTCCGTCACGCTCGCGCTCGCGGAGGAGCGGCGCTGCAGCACGCCGCGCAAGGAGAGACACGCGCCCGTCACGCTGCAGGTATATGTGTGTTGTGTGTTCCCGCCAGCTGGACGACAGCGTGCCGTCGGTGACGCTCGCGCTCGCGGAGGAGCGGCGCTGCAGCACGCCGCGCAAGGAGAGACACGCGCCCGTCACGCTGCAGGTATATGTGTGTTGTGTGTTCCCGCCAGCTGGACGACAGCGTGCCGTCCGTCACGCTCGCGCTCGTGGAGGAGCGGCGCTGCAGCACGCCGCGCAAGGAGAGACACGCGCCCGTCACGCTGCAGGTATATGTGTGTTGTGTGTTCCCGCCAGCTGGACGACAGCGTGCCGTCGGTGACGCTCGCGCTCGCGGAGGAGCGGCGCTGCAGCACGCCGCGCAAGGAGAGACACGCGCCCGTCACGCTGCAGGTATATGTGTGTTGTGTGTTCCCGCCAGCTGGACGACAGCGTGCCGTCGGTGACGCTCGCGCTCGCGGAGGAGCGGCGCTGCAGCACGCCGCGCAAGGAGAGACACGCGCCCGTCACGCTGCAGGTATATGTGTGTTGTGTGTTCCCGCCAGCTGGACGACAGCGTGCCGTCGGTGACGCTCGCGCTCGCGGAGGAGCGGCGCTGCAGCACGCCGCGCAAGGAGAGACACGCGCCCGTCACGCTGCAGGTATATGTGTGTTGTGTGTTCCCGCCAGCTGGACGACAGCGTGCCGTCGGTGACGCTCGCGCTCGCGGAGGAGCGGCGCTGCAGCACGCCGCGCAAGGAGAGACACGCGCCCGTCACGCTGCAGGTATATGTGTGTTGTGTGTTCCCGCCAGCTGGACGACAGCGTGCCGTCGGTCACGCTCGCGCTCGCGGAGGAGCGGCGCTGCAGCACGCCGCGCAAGGAGAGACACGCGCCCGTCACGCTGCAGGTATATGTGTGTTGTGTGTTCCCGCCAGCTGGACGACAGCGTGCCGTCGGTGACGCTCGCGCTCGCGGAGGAGCGGCGCTGCAGCACGCCGCGCAAGGAGAGACACGCGCCCGTCACGCTGCAGGTATATGTGTGTTGTGTGTTCCCGCCAGCTGGACGACAGCGTGCCGTCGGTG